>JAKWJC010000373.1:17377499-18577499 GCA_027704865.1 Solanum neorickii | reverse complement strand
AATTATTTCTCCTCGAAAATGGGTGGCAAGGTCAATAGAGAGACGGGATTTTCCCGATTCTATGGCCCTCATATTAAAGATCACTTTCTTCTTGTTGAACTCTTCATTGTTGATGAAAGTATTCATTTTATCTACACAAATAAATAATAATTAGTTTATAATAGTGAACTCATAAAGTAAGACATTAAAAAATCTTGTAAATATAAAGCTAGTAAGTAGAAACCTTGCTTGACTTGGAATATATTATTTAAAACTATAAAATTTGGTTGATGGTGGATGTGAAAAAAAAATTACATTAAGCTTTTATAGTAAAATTTTTTTGTGGACTTATTAATTGACATACCAATTTCATAATTAATGATATATTTTAGGATAAGAATGACTTTGAAAAATTTATAGATATGTCAACTTGAATTTTGGTAATCATTATTAAATATATTTTGGGATAAAGTTAGTACTGTACGTTGTTAGGAGATCACATAGAGCTGGGCTTTTATAGTAAAAATGTGATTTTTATAGACTTATTAATTATTAAATCAAATGAAATATATATAAATTCATATCTTTTAGAATAAGAATAGTTCATTAAAAAATTTAGAGATATGTCACCTTAAATTTTGGCGATTAAGCTTAAATTATATTAGGATGACGTTTCTAGATGTATATTGTTATGAGATCACAAACAGTAAAAAAAGGATTGTACAAAGAACTCAATAGTATTTCTAACGGAATATATTGAGGTGATAATGCATCAAATCTTACACTATTCAACAACACATCATAAGTGTTAAGTCTAATTCCATAACAAGGAAGTGAACAATTATAGATAACTATTTCAACTACGAGTATTTATATTAACTTGTGCACCATATAAAAATAGATAAGGACTTTATTGAATCAAACGTCAATCACTGTGATAAAATTAGGTAGAATATATTCATTACCGATAAATTACAAATATACTATTTAATCTTCTTTGTCTATGTAACATTTTTAAGTATTGAGTTAAGAATTCTATTCTTCAAAATCCTTTCAGGGTGGAATCTTCCCGGACATTTATGGTGATTGATTATTTTATCACTCTATTACCTTGACATTATGAGTGATCTCATGTAATTGTGTATGTACGTATTTGTATTAATATATAATAAATATAGAAGACTTGGACTTGGACTTAGGGATCGGGCTTGGATCAAAACTTAACATAAATACTTCATCTATAGATAAGAATTTTTTTACAGACAAGAGTAACATATATAGATATAAGGGTCATATCATTCACATATATTTGTAATGCGATATAAACTGTACAAAATAGGTCAAAAATAAAAGAGACCAAAATAGAATATGGCAATAATGACAGTTTATCTACACTCAATAATAATATTGTGATGACTGCTTTTGAGAAATCTCTTCACAATATCAGCATGGTTGCAAAACTGTATTCGTCCATGCTTCGTCAAGATCTTCTCTATCTTCTTTGAAAACGGCCGTAGAAATATGTAACGATCCATTTGGTCGTTTTAGTTTTAGAACTTTTGTTTCATAAAATATTTTTCGATAAATTCTAAATGAATATTTTGAATTATTGTAATTATAATTATAAAATTAGTGGGTAGTTTTAATAATTTAAGTAATTAGTGGTTAAACAAAATAACAGTAAAAAAAAATAGTGGGTCACTTCTACCACACTCATAACTAGTCCTAATAATAATTAGGGGTTCTATCTTGAGTTAGACCTCAACAGAAACGTAAACTTTGGCGGCACAATCATCAGTAAGGAGGCCGACAAGTATTTCTGGTAAGTTTAGTATGCATTTTTATGACTATGAACATATGTCATAGGATTATTATTATTATTATATTATTATATTGAAATTAGACGAGAGAGACAGAGAAAATTATCACACTTTTGATAATTCTAAAGAGAGTTTAAATTTGTATCTGTTAATAATATTCTTGCATATAGGAACTAGTATTATAATATTATTTCGGTCGGAAAATTAAGAGTTGAATTGCTGCAAATTGGATTAATTGGTTGTGTTATTATTACTGAGGGTAAGAACAAAAGTGAGTGATCCAATCATTTCCAATAATAAGGCAATGATTGGCAGTGATGATAAGATTAATTTGATTTACGTTGGCGGTGATAGTTGAATGGAATTAATGTGGGGTTTTATATTATTTTGTTATTAGAGGTTAATGATTGCTATTAATTTTGGAGTGGTAAAGCTCTTTTTGGTCATCGCATTGCTATATATATATCCATGTTCCAGCATATTGTTACTTAAATTTTAGGGATACTATATTATATGAAAGTTATTAGGGTTGTATTGTTTGGAGAAAATATGACTTAATGCTAGGTCTGAGTTTGAGGAATATGAGATTTGGAATATTAAGTAGCATCAAAATCATGTATTGATTAGAGAATTAGGTGAGTTTTGGGTCTAGGTTAGACATAAAACAATTGAGTGTTTATAGACTCGTCAACTTGCAAAAATTGTGCATATACTTGATAGATTGAAAAGGTTCGGAGGCAATAAGGAAAGGAAAGACATTGGAGAAGTAGTTGCTTGACTTCGGTTCTTCGGTGAAGGTAGGGTATGGTTTAATTCTATTTTATAGATAAACTCTAAATAGCGATTGATATGTATTAAGTGATATTGTAAGGTTTCCAATTTACTTGATTGTGCGCCTGCATGTTTTGATTGTGTGGTTTGTGGTTGGCCTAAAATTATGAGATTGTTGAATTTCTAATCTTGAACCCTCTCTATTAAAATGATGCCTTGAATAAAGAAGGCTTGATGAAATAAAATAATGAGATAATTGGATCGGAGTGTCACGTTCCGACACTATATTATGGGATCGGAGTGTCACGTTTCGACACGATATATGGTATCGGAGTGTCACGTTCCGAAACAATAACATTAAAGGAAAGGAATCTTGAAATAACTAAATATACTTATTCTCAAAGAACCTATTTTTCAGATGAGTATGGTGCGGAGGCATGAGTCCTCATAGGTGTGCTTGATGTTGTGATTGATGGTATACCTATTATGGTGTTGTTGTCAATGGTTCATATGTTTGTTGCTTGCCACTTTTAAGTATTGTAGTTGATTTTATGTTATTATTCAATATATATTGGTTTCTATTTTGAGTTGACCGATGATACCTACTCAGTACGTGTTCCTTGTACTGACCCCTACTAGTATTTTCCTCTCTGTTCTTTTGTGGAGTGCAGCAAGTGTACCATCTACTTCGACTCGCCCTCAGCTCTAGCCAGTCATCAGCACATCAGAGTTCAGGGTGAGCTATTAATTTTAGCTCGTGATGGATTCTTTCATTTCACATCTTGATGTCTTTGAATTTCGAACATGGACCATCTTTTTGCTTATTTTGGTTTCTTAAACACTCTTAGACTTGGTAATTTAGAAATAGATGTCCTTGATGTGATGACTATCAGATTTTGGGATGATAAGTATTAAACTTTAGAAACTTATTTAAATTGGTTGCTTAGTATATGTTTTGGAGCTTCCGTATTATTTATATTATTTATTGTTGAACTATTGGTATATATTGGGTTTAGATGTGTAGGTTCTCCCACCTAAAGAGGTAAGCGTGGGTGCTACTCACGACTCATTTTGAGTCGTGACAAACTTGATATTAGAGCCTTAGATTCGTTGATCTCATCACACAAGGACAAGTCTAGTAGAGTCTAGCGGAACAGTAAGGGGACACCTTTGCTTTTCTTCGAGAGGCTATAGGACTTTATGAAAACTCCATTTTTTCTTTCTTTCGTGTTATTAATTGGATCCAATTGGTATCTGGGTGATACAAATTGGTATCTGACCTTCTCACTCTATTTCGCAGATGGTTAGAACTAGAGCAAAAACTGTGCCAACACCGGCAAGACAGGGTGTGTCTGAGCCAACCATTGGGGCCGTAACTCGAGGAGTAGCAGTGGCAAGAGGCCGTGGTAGGGGCCGCAGGAGGACGCCCACTAGAGGCAGAGGACAAACACCTGGTCCAGCTAGGAATAGAGCAGTGACTCCTCCACCGACAGATGAGGTGGTGAGAGAGGGTGAAGAAGGAGAAAATGAGCAGGTTCAGGATAAGGAAGTACCACCCCAGCCTACCCCAGAGATGATTAATCAGGTTCTTAATTATCTTAGTGGGTTATCTAATCAGGGCCATACACCTCTAGGGTTTTCTACACCAGCACCTCATGTTCAAGGAGTACAACATGCAACTGTTGTGGATCCCCGCATGGATACATCATTGGAAGTAGACACGTTTCCTCAATTGACTACAAGGTCTATAATGACAAGTGATCAGCATGAACTTTTCATTAAGTTCTTAAAGTTGACACCTCCAGTATTCAAGGGTGCTGAATCTGAAGATGCATATGATTTTCTGGTTAATTGTCATGAGCTGCTACATAAAATGGACAGTGTAGAGCGATTCGGTGTTGAGTTTGTGACCAATCAGTTTCAGGGGGATGCCAAAATGTGGTGGCGGTCGTATGTTGAGTGTCAACCAGCAAGGGCACCACCTATGACTTGGGCATCATTTTCTAGCTTATTTATGGAGAAGTATATACCCCGGACTTTGAGGGATAGGAGGAGAGATGAGTTCCTGAGCCTAGAGAAAGGAAGGATGTCTGTTGCTGCATATGAGGCCAAATTTCGTGCACTATCCAGGTATGCCACTCAGCTTTGCTTCAGTCCACAAGAGCAGATTCGCCGCTTTGTGAAAGGATTGAGGTCAGATTTGCAGATTCCAGACTTACGGGTAGCTGCTGCAGCAAAATCCTTTGAGGAAGTGGTTGATTTTGTGATAGAGGTAGAGGGGGTGAAGCTAGACGACTTCACCACAGCATTGACATTTAAGAAGTTTCGTAAGTGAGGTGAGTTTAGTGGTTCTTACTCCAGCGGGCAGAGTTTAGGAGGTTACCCAGCCCATCCTATTCAGTCTTCACTGCAGGCTTCAGCTGGGGGTCCATCGCAGACCAGTCAACCTTTTTCTGAGTTTGGAGCTTATCTCTAGACTTCGTTACTTTCACAGAGACCTATACTTGACTCCAGGAATTGTTATGGATGTCGAGAGGTTGGACATATTAGGAAATATTGTCCAAAATAGAGTTATAGACCCCCAGTAGTTAGAGGAAGAGGTGGTCATGGTAGAGGCCGCCATTCTGGAGGACGTGGTGGCCAAGGTAATGGTGGTCACCAATTCAGTCGGGTTGGCGGGCAAGTTGGAACTACTGCAGCGCAGCTTGGTAGGGGCAATGGACAGACAGGTGATAGGGCTCATTGTTATGCTTTCCCTGGGAGGTCTGAAGCAGAGACATCTGTTGTTATCACAGGTACTCTTTTGGTCTGTGATTTCATTGCTTCTGTATTGTTTGATCCTCGATCCACATTTTCATATGTATCTTCCTCATTTTCTACTGGTCTTGATTTATATTGTGATTTTCTTGACATGCCTATTCGTGTCTCTACTCCTGTGGGTGAGTCTATGATAGTTTAAAAGGTGTATAGGTCATGCCTTGTGACTTTTTTGGGGAGTAATACTTATGTAGAATTGATTATGCTTGAGATGGTTGATTTTGATGTAATTCTGGGTATGACTTGGCTTTCTCCAAATTTTGCAATCTTAGATTGTAATGCTTAAATTGTGACATTGGCTAAGCCAGGGACAGATCCGCTAGTGTGGGAGGGTGACTATACTTTCACTCCAGTTCGTCTTATCTCTTTTCTTCGTGATAAGAGGATGGTGATTAAGGGTTGTTTAGCCTTCTTGGCACATCTCAGGGATGATACCTCCAAAGTACCTTCGATTGAGTGTATTTCGATAGTCCGTGAGTTTCTGGATGTGTTTCCTGCAGACCTTCCTGGTATTCCACCGGATAGGGATATTTATTTTTGTATTGATTTGGAGCCGGGTACTCGCCCCATTTCCATTCCCCCTTATAGAATGGCTCCAGTTGAGTTAAGGGGGTTAAAGGCCCAACTTCAGGAGTTGTTAGGTAAATGTTTTATTAGACCAAGTACATCCCCTTGGGATGCTCCTGTTTTATTTGTGAAGAGGAAAGATGGAAGTTTTCGGATGTGCATAGACTACAGGCAGCTGAATAAGGTAACTATTACGAACAAGTATCCCATTCCTCGCATTGATGATTTGTTCGATCAGTTACAAGGTGCTTGTGTCTTCTCTAAAATTGATTTGAGATCCAGTTATCATCAATTGAAAATATGGGCAAAAGATGTGCCAAAGACTGCCTTTCTAACTAGGTATGGGCATTATGAATTCTTAGTAATGTCTTTTGGGATTACGAATGCCCCTGCTGCTTTCATGAGCCTGATGAACGGGATTTTTAAGCCATATCTGGACCTCTTTGTTATTGTATTTAATGATGATATACTGATATACTCAAAGAGCAGGGAAGAACATGAGGAGCATTTGAGAATTGTATTGGAGTTGTGAAGGGAGAAAAGTCTTTATGCCAAATTCTCCAAGTGTGAGTTTTGGCTAGATTCAGTGTCCTTCTTGGGGCACGTGGTTTGTAAAGATGGAGTGATAGTGGATCCTTCTAAGATTGAAGAAGTGAAGAGTTGGGTACGACCTACTAATGTTTCAGAGGTAAGAAGCTTTGTTGGTTTAGCTAGCTACTACCGTCGATTCGTCAAGGGATTTTATTCTATTGCTTCCCAGTTGACAAATTTGACTAAGCAGAATGTTCCATTTGTATGGTCGGACGAATGTGAAGAATGCTTCCAGAAACTCAAGACCTTGTTGACTACTGCACCAATTCTTACCTTGCAAGTGAAAGGTAAGAATTTTATTGTTTATTGTGATGCATCTTATTCAGGTTTGGGTGCAGTGCTAATGCAGGAGAGGAATGTAATTGATTATGCTTCAAGTCAATTGAAAGTGCATGAACTTAACTACCCGACCCATGATCTGGAATTGGCTGCAGTTGTATTTTCATTAAGGCAATGGAGACATTATCTATATGGGGTCAAGTGTGAAGTTTATACAGATCATCGTAGTTTACAATATGTCTTTACTCAGAAAGATTTAAATTTGAGGCAGAGGAGGTGGATGGAACTATTGAAAGACTATGATATTAATATTTTGTATCACCCAGGAAAAGCTAATATTGTGGCCGATGCTTTAAGTAGAAAAGCAGGGAGCATGGGTAGTTTGGCTAGAGAGGTTCAGATTCTGGCTAATGACTTTATGAGGCTGGAAGTACTAGAGAAAGGAAGATTTTTGGCCTGTGTGGAGGCAAAATCTTCTTTTCTTGACAAGATTTTGGGAAATCAGTTTGATGATGAGAAGCTGAGCCGAATTCGAGATATGGTATTGCGAGGAGAGGCTAAAGAGGCAATAATTGATGAAGAAGGTGTCTTGAGGATTAAGGGATGAGTATGTGTTCCCCGTGTAGATGATTTGATTCACATTATTCTTACAGAGACTCATAGTTCGAGGTATTCTATACATCCTGGTATAACCAAGATGTATCGTGATCTAAGGAAACATTATTGGTGGAGTAGAATGAAGCGTGACATTGTTGATTTTGTTGCCCAATGCCCAAATTATCAGCAGGTAAAGTGTGAACATTAGAAGCCTGGAGGTACACTTCAGAGGATGCCCATTCTTGAATGGAAGTGGGAAAGAATTGCAATGGATTTCGTAGTTGGTCTTCCAAAGACATTGGATAAGTTTGATTCTATTTGGGTAATTGTTGACAGGTTAACTAAGTCTACTCACTTCATTCCGGTTAAGATGACTTACAATGCAAAGAAGTTAGCCAAAGTCGATGTCTTTGAGATTGTTCGATTGCATGGAGTTCCACTTTCCATCATATCAGATAGAGGTACGCAATTTACTTCTAAGTTTTGGAGGACATTACATGCTGAATTAGGTACTAGACTGGATCTTAATACTGCATTTCACCCTCAGACCGATGGTCAGTCTGAGAGAACGATTCAGGTGTTGGAGGATATGCTTTGTCCATGTGTGATAGAATTTGGTGGTCATTGGGATAAATTTTTACCCTTAGCATTGTTTTCGTACAACAATAGTTATCATTCGGGTATTGATATGGCCCCATTTGAGGCATTGTATGGAAGGAGATGTAGGTCTCTCATTGGTTGGTTTGATGCATTTGATATAAGACCTTGCGGAACTGATCTTTTCAGGGAATCATTAGAGAAAGTGAAATTCATTCAAGAGAAGCTTTTTGGAGCTCAGAGCAGGCAAAAGGAGTATGCAGATCGAAAGGTTAGAGACTTGGAATTTATGGAGGGTGAGTAAGTCTTGCGGAAGGTTTCACCCATGAAAGGGGTGATGCAGTTTGGTAAGCGAGGTAAGCTTAGTCAGAGATATATTGGTCCATTTGAAGTTCTGAAGCGCGTGGGAGAGGTGGCTTATGAATTGGCCTTGCCTCCGGGGTTGTCAGGAGTGCACCCGGTATTTCATGTGTCCATGCTAAAGAAATACCATGGAGATGGAAACTACATTATTCATTGGGATTCAGCTATACTTGATGAGAATTTGTCTTATGAGGAGGAGCCTGTAGCTAGTCTAGATAGAGAGGTCCGCAAGCTGAAATCAAAGGAGATTGCATCTATGAAGGTTCAATGGAAGAATCGGCTAGTTGAAGAGTCCACTTGGGAGAGTGAGACTGATATGCATGAAAGATACCCACAACTTTTCACAGATTTAGGTACATTTCCTTGCCCTCACTTTTTTTTGATCGTTCGAGGACGAACGATGGGTAAATTTTTATCTATTGTAACGACCCATTTGGTCGTTTTAGTTTTAGAACTTTTGTTGCATAAAATATTTATCGACAAATTCTAAATGGATATTATTAATTATTGTAATTATAATTATAAAATTAGTGGGTAATTTTAATAATTTAAGTAATTAGTGGTTAAACAAAATAACAGTAAAAAAAAATAGTGGGTCACTTGTACCACACTCATAACTAGTCCTAATAATAATTAGGGGTTCCTATCTTGAGTTAGAACTCAACAGAAACTTAAACTGTGGCGGCACAATCATCAATAAGGAGGCCGACAAGTATTTCTAGTAAGTTTAGTATGCATTTGTATGAGTATGAACATATGTCATAGGATTATTATTATATTATTAGATTAAAATTACACGAGAGAGACAGAGAAAATTATCACACTTTTGATAATTCTAAAGAGAGTTTAAATTTGTATCTGTTTATAATATTCTTGCATATAGGAACTAGTATTATAATATTATTTCGGTCGGAAAATTAAGTGTTGAATTGCTGCAAATTGGATTAATTGGTCGTGTTATTATTACTGAGGGTAAGAACAAA
This sequence comes from Solanum neorickii, assembly GCA_027704865.1. NCBI lineage: Eukaryota > Viridiplantae > Streptophyta > Magnoliopsida > Solanales > Solanaceae > Solanum > Solanum neorickii. Next base: position 18,568,135 of record JAKWJC010000373.1, on the reverse strand, counting down.
AGTGAGTGATCCAATCATTGCCAACAATAAGGCAATGATTGGCAGTGATGATAAGATTAATTTGATTTACATTGGCGGTTATAGTTGAATGGAATTAATATGGGATTTTATATTATTTTGTTATTAGAGGTTAATAATTGCTATTAATTTTGGAGTGGTAAAGCTCTTTTTGGTCATCACAATGATATATATATATATATATCAGTGTTCCAGCATATTGTTACTTAAATTTTAGGGATACTATATTATATGAAAGTTATTAGGGTTGTATTGTTTGGAGAAATTTTGACTTAATGCTAGGTCTGAATTTGAGAAATATGAGATTTGGAATATTAAGTAGCATCAAAAACATGAATTCATTAGAGAATTAGGTGAGTTTTGGGTCTAGGTTAGACATAAAATAATTGAGTGTGTATAGACTCGTCAACTTGCAAAAATTGTGCATATACTTGATAGATTGAAAAGGTTCGGAGGCAATAAGGAAAGGAAAGGCTTTGGAGAAGTAGTTGCTTGACTTCGGTTCTTTGGTGTAGGTAGGTTATGGTTTAATTCTATTTGATAGATAAACTCTAAATAGCGATTGATATGTATTAAGTGATATTGTAAAGTCTCCTACTTACTTGATTGTGCGCCTGTATGTTTTGATTGTGTGGTTTGTGGTTGGCCTAAAATTATGAGATTGTTGAATTTCTAATCTTGAACCCTCTCTATTAAAATGATGCCTTGAATAAAGAAGGCTTGATGAAATAAAATAATGAGATAATTGGATCGGAGTGTCACGTTCCGACACGATATTATGGGATCGGAGTGTCACGTTCCGACACGATATATGGGATCGGAGTGTCACGTTCCGAAACAATAACATTAAAGGAAAAGAATCTTGAAGTAACTACATATACTTATTCTCAAAGAACCTGTTTTTCAGATGAGTATGGTGTGGTGACATGAGTCCTCATAGGTGTGCTTAATGTTGTGATTGATGGTGTACCTATTATGGTGTTGTTGTCAATGGTTCATGTGTTTGTTGCTTGCCACCTGTTAAGTATTGTAGTTGATTTTATGTTATTATTCAATATATATTGATTTCTATTTTGAGTTGACCGATGATACCTACTCATTACGTGTTCCTTGTACTGACCCCTACATGTATTTTCTTCTTTGTTCTTTTGTGGAGTGCAGCAAGTGTACCATCTACTTCGACTCGCCCTCAGCTCTAGCCAGTCTTCAGCACATCAGAGTTCAGCGTGAGCTATTAATTTTAGCTCGTGCTGGATTCTCTCATTTCATGTCTTGATGTCTTTGAATTTCGAACATGGACCATCTTTTTGCTTATTTTGGTTTCTTAAACACTCTTAGACTTGGTAATTTAGAAATAGATGTCCTTGATGTGATGACTATCAGATTTTTTTTATGATAAGTATTAAACTTTGAAAACTTATTTAAATTGGTTGCTTAGTATTTTTTTTTGGAGCTTCTGTATTATTTATATTATATATAGTTGAACTATTGGTATATATTGGGTTTAGATGTGTTGGTTCTCCCACCTAAAGAGGTAAGCGTGGGTGCTACTCACGACTCGTTTTGGGTCGTGACAAAATAATATGATGCACTGACCTCATTTTCTCTCTTATTAATCGTTGAATCTTATCAAGTTTGTTACAAATTAACATACGAGTATGACGCTTGATTCTTGATATTGAAGCTTGAATAATAATCTGCTTTGATTCATCATCTCCGTCTCTGTTTTTTTCTTTCCTAAAATATGTGTCCATTTCAAAGACACCGATGGACCGTCCGATTCCTTTGGTGTTATCTGCATGTGGAATGAAAATCTGTTGCATCTCATCCACTAGCCTTACATGCAACACAAATTTAAAGAAGAATTTTATTTAGTAGAACATATATTTGATAACAAAAATTATTATTAAGAAAATCAAATAAGAAAAGCTTTTAGATAGCTGCATGATAGTATATCTTGATTGATACATAAAATAATTACAAAAATTATTTGCTTTGACCATTTAAGCAACCCTCATGTCAACTCTACGGTTCAAGACTGATTGCTCAACATCCATCAAAATAAAGCAACTATCATACTTATATTTTAACATGAACACATGATCTTTCACAAATTTAAAGAAGAGTTTTATTTAGTAGAACATATATTTGATAACCAAAAGTATTATTGAGAAAATTATATAAGAAAAGTTTTTAGCTAGCTGCATGATAGTATATCTTGATTGATGCATAAATTAATTTCAAAAATTACCTGCTTTGACCATTTGATTAACCATCATGTCAACTCTACGGTTCAAGACTGATTGCTCAACATCAATCAAGACTGAGTATTGATATTAACTTGTGCACCATATAATAATAGATAAGGACTTTATTGAATCAACATTCAATCACCATGAGAGAGTTAGGTAGAATATAATCATTACCGATAGATTACAAATTTACTATTTTATCTTCTTTGTCTATGTAACATTTCTAAGTATTGAGTTAAGAATTCTATTCTTCAAAAGCCTTTTGGGGGGAATCTTCCCGAACATTTATGGTGATTTATTTTTTTATCACTCTATTAGCTTGATATTATGAGTGAACTCATGTCATTGTGTACGTATGTATTTGTATTAATATATACTAAATATAGAAGTCTTGGACTTTGAGTTGGGGTTCGGGCTTGGATCAAAACTTAAAATAAATATTTCATCTATAGATAATAAAAATTTTACTGAAAAGAGTAACATATATAGAAATAAGGGTCATATCATACATATATATTTGTAATGCGATACAAACTGTACAAAATAGGTCTAAAATATAAGAGACCAAAAGAGAAGATGGCGATAATGGAAGTTTATGTACACTCAATAATAATATTATGATGATCGTTTTTGACAAATATTTTCACAATATCAAGGCATGGTTGCAAAATAATATTAGTTCATGCTTCGTCAAAAACTTCTTCTCTATCTTCTTTGAAAACGTCCGTAGCAATAATATGATGCACTGACATATTTTCTCGCTTATTAAACGTTGAATCTTGTCAAGTTGGTTACAAATAAACATACGAGTATTACGCTTGTTACTTGAAATTGAAGCTTGAAGAATCATCGGCTTCGATTCATCTTATTCGTCTATATTTGTTTCTTCCCTTAAATATTTGTCCATTCAAGGACACCGATGGACCGTCGGATTCCTTTTGTGTAATCTACATTTGGAATAAAATCTGCCGCACCTCATCCACTAGTCCTGCATGCAACACAAATTTAAAGAAGTGTTTTATTAGTAGAACATATATTTGATAACCAAAAGTACTATTAAGAAAATTATATAATGAAAGTTTTTAGATATCTACATGATAGTATATCTTGATTGATACATAAAATAATTACAAAAATTACCTGCAATGACGATTTTATCAACTCTCATGTCAACTATACGGTTCACGACTGATTGTTCAACATAATTCAATATAATTCTTTCGTTTAGAAGTCTTTTTAACAGATGACAAACGTTAGAACTCGCCTTAATGCCACTTGCCGGACCAAGGAGGTAGATAATAGGTAAAGAATTATCAACATAGATTTAGTGTACACTATCTAATAGGCTAGTGTAGATTGGTACGAGGTAATAACACAGTCAAATATCAAATACAATGCTTAATATGAGGTAAAGGTAAGGGGTTGTATAGCAACACACGTAATCAGACCAAGATGCGGAGTGAGATTTTCTATATGCCAGACCAAGAATTTAGAGATACATAACTTATCACATTACATGCAAGATACTAGAAAAGAATTGTTATGGTTAGAATTATCAAGTTAGGAACCTGTGGGGAACACTAAAGCCCTAGTTACTTTTATTAATTGATTAAGCTCCAAGATTTGAATATGTTTTTTGTTTACTTTAGTTTAGTTAATTATTTTCATTAATTTAGAAATCCCCCCCCCCAATTGTCTTTTGTTTTCTAGGGAAATAATTGACTAAATAATAGTAATAATAGAATAAAGTTAAGTATGACCAATTTGAGATGTATGTTTGAGCATATCAGTTATAAGTGTAGGTGTTTAGGAGATCACATAAAGCTGGGCTTTTATAGTAAAAATGTGATTTTTATATACTTATTAATTACTAAACCAAATTAACTATATCTAAATTAATATCTTTTAGATTAATAATAGTTCATTAAAAAATTTAGAGATATGTCACCTTAAATTTTGGCGAGTAAGCTTAAATTATTTTAGGATGACGTTTTTAGATGTGTATTATTATGAGGTCACAAGTAGTTACAAAAGGATTGTACAAAGAACTCAATTATATTTCTGCCGAAATATATTCAAGGGATAACGCGTCAAATCTTACACTATTCAACAATACATCATAAGTGTTAAGTCAAATTCCATAAGAGCAAAGTGAACAATTATCGATAACTATTTAAATTACGAATATTTATATTAACTTGTCCACCATTTAATAATATATAAGGACTTTTTTGAATCAAGCTTCAATAACCGTGATAGAATTAGGTAGAATATATTCATTATCGATAGATTACAAATTTACTATTTTATCTTATTTGTCTATGTAACATCTTTAAGTATTGAGTTACGAAGTCCATTCTCCAAAATCCTTTTAGGGTGGAATCTTCCTGAACATTTATGGTCATTTATTATTTTATTACTCTATTAGCTTGACATTATGAGTGATCTCATGTAATTGTGTACGTACGTATTTGTATTAATATATATTAAATATAGAAGACTTGGACTTAGACTTGGGGCTTGGGCTTAGTTCAAAACTTAAAATAAATATTTCATCTATAGATAAGAATTTTTTTTACAGACAAGAGTAACATATACAGAAATAAGGGTCATATCATACATATACTTTGTATTGCGATACAAAACTGTACAAAATAGGTTAAAAATAAAAGAGACCAAAACAGAAAATGGCGATAATGACAGTTTATGTACACTCAATAATAAAATTGTGATGATAGTTTTTGAAAAATCTCTTCACAATATCTAGGCATGGTTGCAAAACAGTATTCGTCCATGCTTCGTCAAGATCTTCTCTATCTTCTTTGAAAACGTCTGTAGCAATAATATGATGTGCTGACCATATTTTCTCACTTATTAATCGTTAAATGCTCTCAAGTTGGTTACAAATTAACATACGAGTATTACGCTTCATACTTGAAATTGAAGCTTGAATAATCATCAGCTTTTATTCATCATCTCCGTCTATATTTGTTTCATCTCTCAAATATCTTTCAGTTTCAGGGACAACGACGGACCGTCGAATTCCTTTGGTGTAATCTGCACCTAGAATAAAAATTTGTCGCACCTCATCCAATAGCCCTGCATGTAACAAAAATTTAAAGAATATTTTTTTTAATAGAACATATATTTGATAACCAAAAGTATTATTAAGAAAATTATATAAGAATAGTTTTTAGCTAGATGCATGATAGTATATCTTGATTGATACATAAAATAATTACATAAATTACCTGCTTTGACCATTTGATCAACTCTACTGTTCAAGACTGATTTCTCAACATCAATCCAAATAAAGAAACTAGCATACTTATATTTGAACATGAACACAGGATCTTTCACAAGTTTTTCGATATACAAATTTTACCCTCCAACAATAATTGGAACACGTTGACTCTTCAGTACTTTTTCTATATAGACGACAACTTGCAAACAAAAAATTTCAGCTTTGAAGTCTGAATATGGCTAAATTTCACCTATGAAAATGTGATCAAATTAACTTTCTCAGAAGTGAATGAAATAATTTTTTAATAGTAAAGTATATTTTTCAGTAGAATCTTTAATTACTACTATAAAAATATCTAGGTAGTCATTTGATATAAATATTCTTGAGGATAAATATATATACCTAACAAATAGTGTAGTACACCTTGTTTCTCAGTGTGTTTGATCTTGTTTGTAACAATTTCAAGTCCCTTGTAAACTTGCATTTTATCTGAGTTCATTATTTCTCCTTGAAAATGGGTGGAAAGGTCACAAAGAGAGACGGAATTTTCTCATTCCTGTGGGGCCCATTATGAAGAGCACTTTCTTCTTGTTGAACTCTTATTGTTGATAAAAGTATTGATTTTATCTTCACAAAAAAATATAATAAGTAGTTTATAATAGTGAATTCATAAAGTCAAACATTAAAAAATCTTGTAAATATAATGCTAGTAAGTAGAAACCTTGCTTGACTTGGAATATACTATCTAAAAATATAAAATTTTCTTGATGGTGGATGTGAACAAAAATTTACATTCAGCTTTAATACTAAAATCTTTTTGTAGACTTATTAATTGACATACCAATTTCATAATTACTGATATATATTAGGATAAGAATAAACTTTAAAAGTGTATAGATATGTCAACTTAAATTTTGGTAATTATTATTAAATATATTTTAGGATAAAGTTATTAGTGTACGTTTTTAGTAAATCACATAGAGCAGGGCTTTTATAGTAAAAATATGATTTTTTATAGACTTATTAATTAGTAAACCAAATTAAATATATATAAATTCATATATTTTAGAATAAGAATAGTTCATTAAAATTTTTTGAGATATATCACCTTCACCTTAAATTTTGGCGATTAAGCTTAAATTATTTTAGGATGAGGTTTCTAGATATATATTGTTGTGAGATAACAAGTAGTTACAAAATGATTGTACAAAGAACTCAATAACATTTCTGACGGAATATATTCAAGTGATAATGCGTCAAATCTTACACTATTCAACAACACATCATAAGTGTTATGTCTAATTCCATAAGAGGGAAGTGAACAATTATCGATAACTATTTGAATTACGAGTATTTATATTAAGTTGTGCACCATATAATAATAGATAAGGACTTTGTTGAATCAATCTCTAATCACCGTGATATAATTGAGTAGAATATATTCATTACCGATAGATTACAAATATACAATTTTATCTTCTTTATCTATGTAACATTTTTAAGTATTGAGTTAAGAATTATATTCTTTATAATCCTTTTAGGGTGGAATCTTCCTGAACATTTATGGTCATTTATTATTTTATCACTCTATTAGCTTGACATTTTGAGTGATCTCATGTAATTCTGTACGTACTTATTTGTATTATATATTAAATATAGAAGAGTTGAACTTCGACTTATGGCTTGGGCTTAGTTCGAAACTTAAAATAAATATTTCATCTATGGAAAAGAATTATTTTACAGACAAGAGTAACATTTATAGAAATAAGGGTCATATCATACATATATATTTGTAATGCATACAAACTGTTCAAAATAGATCAAAAATAAAAGAGACCAAAACAGAAGACAAATATAATGACAGTTTATGTACACTCAATAATAATATTGTGATGATCGCTTTTGAGAAATCTCTTCACAATATCTAGATATTTTTGAAAAACAGTATTCGTCCATGCTTCGTCAAAATCTTCTTTGAAAACGTCCATAGCAATAACATGATCCACTGAACACATTTTCTCGCTTATTAGTCGTTGAATCTTGTCAAGTTGTTTACAAATTAAAATACGAGTATTACCCTTGATACTTGAAAATGAAGCTTGAATAATCATCTGCTCTAATTCATCATCTCCGTCTATATTTGTTTCTTCCCTCAAATATCTGTCAATTTCATAGAAAACGACGGACCGTCGGATTCCTTTGGTGTAATCTGCATCTGGAATAAAAATTTGTCGCACCTCATCCACTAGCCCTTCATGTAACACAAATTTAAAGAAGAGTTTTTTTAGTAGAACATATATTTGATAACCCAAAGTATTATTAAGAAAATTATATAAGAAAAGTTTTTAGCTAGCTGCATGATAGTATATCTTGATTGATACATAAAATAATTACAAAAATTACCTGCTTTGACCCTTTGGTCAATCCTCATGTCAACTCTATTGTCCAAGACTCATTGCTCAACATCAATCAAAATAAAGAAACTATCATACTTATATTTGAACATGAACACATGATCTTCCACAAGTTTTCTGATATACAAATTTTACCCTCCAACAATAATTGGTACACATTGACTCTTCAGTATTTTTTCTCTATAGACGACACCTTGCAAACAAAAAATTTCAGCTTTGAAGTCTGAATATGGTTCAATTTCAACTAAGAAAATGTGATCAAATTAACTTTCTCAGAATTGAAAGAAATATTTTTTAGTAGTAAAGTATATTTTTTTTCACTAGAATCTATAATTACTACTATAAAATTTTCTAGTTAGTCATTTGATATAAGTATTCTTCAGAATAAACATATATACCTAACAAATAGTGACGTACATCTTCTTTCATAGTGTGTGTGATCTTATTTGTAATAATTTCAAGTCCCATGTAAATTTGCATTTTATCCTAGTTGATTATTTCTCCTCAAAATTGGGTGGCAAGGTCAATAGAGAGACTGGATATTCCCGTTCCTGTGGCCCCCATTATGAAGATCACTTTCTTCTTTTTGAACTCATCATTGTTGATGAAAGTATTCATTATATCTACACAAAAAATATAATAATAATTAGTTTATAACAGTGAATTCATAAAGTCAGACAGTAAAAAAAACTTGTAAATATAAAGCTAGTAAGTAGAAACCTCGCTTGACTTGGAATATACTATATAAAAATATAAAATTTTCTTGAGGGTGGATGTGAAAAAAAAAGCTTTTATAGTAAAATCTTTTTGTGCACTTATTAATTGACATATCAATTTCATAATTACTAATATATTTTAGGATAAGAATTACTTTTAAAATTTTATAGATATGTAAACTTGAATTTTTGTAATTATTATTAAATATATTTTAGGATAAAGTTATTAGTGTACGTTTTTAGGAGATCACATAGAGCTAGGCTTTTACAGTGAAAATGTGATTTTTTATAGACTTATTAATTAGTAAACCAAATTAAATTTATATAAATTCAAATATTTTAGAATAAGAATAGTTCATTAAAAAATTTGGAGATATGTCACCTTAAATTTTGGCGATTAAGATTAAATTATTTTAGGATGACGTTTCAAGATGTATATTGTTATGAGATCACAAGTAGTTACAAAAGCATTGTACAAAGAACTACATAATACTTTTTGACTGGATATATTCAAGTGATAATGCGTCAAATCTTACACTATTCAATAACACATCATAAGTGTTAAGTCCAATTACATAAGAGCAAAGTGAACAATTATCGATAACTATTTCAATTACGAGTATTTATAATAACTTGTGCACCATATAATAATAGATAAGGACTTTGTTTAATCATGCTCCAATCACCGTGATATAATTAAGGAGAATATATTCATTACCGATAGATTATAAATATATAATTTTATCTTCTTTATCTATGTAAGATTTTTAAGTATTGAGTTAAGAATTCTATTCTTTATAATCCTTTTAGGGTGGAATCTTCCTGAACATTTATGGTCATTTATTATTTTATCATTTTATTAGCTTGACATTTTGAATGATCTCATGTAATTCTTTACGTACGTATTTGTATTAATATATATTAAATATAGAAAACTTGAACTTGGACTTGGGGCTTGAGCTTATTTCGAAATGTAAAATAAATATTTCATCTATAGATAAGAATTCTTTTACACACAAGAGTAACATATACAAAAATAAGGGTCATATCATACATATATATTTGTAATGCGATACAAAACTGTACAAAATAGGTTATGGATAAAAGAGCCAAAACAGAAGATGGCGATAATGACAGTTTATGTACACTCAATAATAACATTGTGATGATAGTTTTTGAGAAATCTCTTAACAATATCTAGGCATCGTTGCAAAACTTTACTCGTCCATGCTTCGTCAAGATCTTCTTTTCTATCTTCTTTGAAAACTTCCGTAGCAATAATATGATGCACTTACCATATTTTCTCGCTTATTAATCATAGAATCCTGTCAAGTTGGTTACAAATTAACATACGATTATTACGCTTAATACTTGAAATTGAAGCTTGAAGAATCATCTGCTTTAATTCATCATCTCCATCTATATTTATTTCTTCCTTTGAATATCTGTCCGTTTCAGGGACACCGATAGAACATCGGATTCCTTTGGTGTAATTTGCATCTGGAATGAAAATCTGTCACACCTTATCCACTAGCCCTACATGCAACACAAATTTAGAGAAGAGATTTTTTTATTAGAACATATATTTGATAACCAGAAGTATTATTAAGAAAATTATATAAGAAAAGTTTTTAGCTAGCTACATGATAGTATATATTGATTGATCTAAATAATAATTACGAAAATTACCTTCTTTGACCATTTGATCAACCCCCATGTCAATTCTACTGTTCAAGACTGATTGCTCAACATCAATCCAAATAAAGAAACTATCATACTTATATTTGAACATCAACACAGGATCTTTCAAAAGTTTTTCAATATACGAATTTGACCCTCCAACAATAATTGAAACACGTTGACTCTTCAGTATTTTTTCTATATACACGATAGCTTGCAAACAAAAAATTTCAGCTTTGAAGTCTGAATATGGTTAAATTTCACCTAAGAAAATGTGATCAAATTAACTTTCTTAGAAGTGAAAGAAATAATTTTTTAATAGTAAAGTATATTTTTCACTAGAATCTATAATTACTACTATAAAATTATCTTGGTAGTCATTTGAGATAACTATTCTTGAGAATAAACATATATACCTAACAAATAGTGTCGTACACCTTGTTTCTCAGTGTGTTTGATCTTGTTGTAACAATTTCAAATCCCTTGTAAATTTACATTTTATTCGAGTTCATTATTTCTCTTTAAAAATGGGTGGCAAGGTCAACAGAGATACCAGATTTTCCCATTCCTGTGGCCCCCATTATGAAAATCACTTTCTTCTAGTTGAACTCTTATTGTTGATAAAAGTATTCATTTTATCTGCACAAATAAATTTAATAATTAGTTTATAATAGTGAATTCATAAAGTCAAACATTAAAAAATCTTGTAAATATAATGTTTGCAAGTAGAAAACTTGCTTGACTTGGAATATACTATCTAAAAATAAAAAATTTCTTGATGGTGGATGTGAAAAAAATATTACATTCAGCTTTTATCGTAAAATCTTTTTGTGGACTTATTAATTGGCATACCAATTTCATAATTACTGATATACTTTATGATAAGTATTGAGTTAAGAATTCTATTCTTCAAAATCCTTTTAGGGTGGAATCTTTCTGAACATTTATGGTGATTTATTATTTTATCACACTATTAGCTAGACATTATGAGTGATCTCATGTAATTGTGTACGTACGTAATTGTATTAATAAATATTAAATATAGAAGACTTGGACTTGGACTTGGGGCTTTGGCTTGGATCAAAACATAAAAATAAATATTTCATCTATAAGTAAGAATTTGTTTACAGACAAGAGTAACATATAGAGAAATAAGGGTCATATCATACATATAAATTTGTACTGCGATACAAACTGTACAAAATAGGTCAAAAATAAAATAGGCCAAAATAGAAGATGGTGATAATGACAATTTATGTACACTCAATAATAATATTGTGATTATCATTTTTGAGAAATCTCTTCACAATATCTAGGCATGGTTGCAAAATAGTATTCGTCCATGCTTCGTCAAGATCTTCTTCTCTATTTTCTTTGAAAACATTCGTAGCAATAATATGATGCACTGACCATATTTTCTCGCTTATTAATCGTTGTATCTTGTCAAGTTGGTTACAAATTAACATACGAGTATTAGGCTTGATTCTTGAAATTCAAGCTTGAAGAAATCATCTGTTTTTATTCTTCATCTCCGTTTATATTTGTTTATTCCCTTAAATATTTGTCCATTTCAATGACACCGATGGACCGTCTGATTCCTTTGGTGTAATCTACATCTGGAATGAAAAATCTGTCGCACGTCATCCACTAGCCCTGCATGCAACATAAATTTAAAGACGAGTTTTATATAGTAGAACGTATATTTGATAACGAAAGTATTACTAAGAAAATTATATACGAAAAGTTTTTAGTTAGCTGCATGATAGTATATCTTGATTGATACATAAAATAATTACAAAAATTATCTTCTTTGACCATTTGATCAACACTCATGTCAACTCTACGATTCAAGACTGATTGCTCAACATCAATCCAAATAAAGCAACTATGATACTTATATTTGAACATGAACAAAGGATCTTCCACCTGTTTTTTAATATACGAATTTGACCCTCAATCAATAATTGGAACACGTTGAGTCTTCAGTATTTTTCTCTATAGATGACAACTTGCAAACAAAAGTCTTTTGTTGTGAAGTCTGAATCTGAATCAATTTCACTTAAGACAATGTGATCAAATTAACTTTCTCAGAAGTGAAAGAACTAATTTTTTAATAGTAAAGTATATTTTTCAATAGAATGTATAAATACTACAATAAAAATGTCTAGGTAGTCATTTGATATAAGTTTTCTTGAGAATAAACCAATATATCTAACAAATAGGGTCGGACACCTTGTTTCTCACTGTAATTTGTAGTCCCTTGTAAACTTGCATTTTATCTGAGTTGATTATTTCTTATCTGAAATGGGTGGCAAGGTCAACACAAAGATAGGATTTTCCCGTTCGTGTGGCCCCCATTACGAAGATCACTTTCTTCTTGTTGAACTCTTCATTGTTGATGAAAGTAGACATTTTACCTACACAAGAAAAAAATAATTAGTTTATTATAGTGAATTTATAAAGTCAGACATTAAAAAATCTTGTAAATATAAAGCAAGTAAGCAGAAATCTTGCTTGACTTGGAATATACTATATAAAAACATAAAATTTTCTTGATGGTGGATTTGAAAAAAAAAATTACATTCAGCTTTTATTGTAAAATCATTTTGTGGACTTATTAATTGACATAATAATTTCATAATTACTGATAAATTTTAGGATAAGAATGACTTTTTAAAGTTTATAGATATGTCAACTTGAATTTTTGGTAATTATTATTAAATATATTTTAGGATAAAATTATTAGTGTAGGTTGTTAGGAGATTACCTAGAGCTGGTGTAACGACCCTCTTAGTCGTTTTTATGAATTTTAACCATTTATTTAATTCTAATTCTTTTAGGTGGCTTGTCAAAATAATTTATGGCCTATAAGAATAAGAGACATTATTTTGTTGCTATTAATAATGGAAGAGCAAACAAAATAATAAAAAGAATTAATAAATAAATGAATCAATAAATAAAAGAAATAAGTACCAAAAACCCTAACTGAAATTTTAGATAGCTGCTGAAGAAAAAATAAAAAAAGAGAACGAACGGAACAAGATGAATAGAGCAGCCGTACTCCATCTAGTAAAAGAAAAAAAATTAACCTAAGTTCCAAACTTTCCTTTTATATGAATTGGTAGTTGGGTGGAATAATAATTATTATTTATGGTGTCTCGCTATTTGTATGATAAAGAACTCTATATGTACATCTAAGAAAAAGATTTAAGGAAGTTACTACATATGAATTTAATTTAGTGAAAATTGTTACTTTATTGATTTTATTTGTAACTTTTTTTATCGCTATTGATGTCATGGGTACTCAACACGTACAGTAGCATGTGATTGGTATGGTAGGAAGAGAAGGATTTGATTTGTACACCAACTATAATATTATTATTATTTATTTTATAAACTAAGGATTGTTATTAAAGTTAATAAATTGGCAATGATTGCCATTAGAGAATTGAATTAGAACGCATTGTGAATTATAATTATGGAATAGTAGGTGTGCAAAATACACTTTGTAACTAGACGACCCAAGTTTATTTTTCTTTAATTATTATTGTTGCATTATAATTTAAGTTTTCTTTTTTTTATATTAAGATAGTAAATAGATATTTTTGATGGATTACATCATATAAAAATTATTAAAGTTAGGTGTTTTGAATAGTTAAGAGTTATTTGTAGGCTTAAAATATCAGGAGCTTAATTATAGATCTGATTCAATTTTGGTTTATCAAGGCTAAACATGTATTAAAGTGAGTATTGTTAGTTTCGAAATCTTATTATGAATATATGTACATGAATAGATTGCATTAATTTGGAAGCTCAACGTAAAGGAAGGCTCAAATCCCGGAGTAAATTGTAGATTTATTGAGGCAAGTGGATTTCTAAACCCTTGTTAAGTGTATGAAATTTGTGTATTTCGTTGTGGTATGTGTTTGGGAGTAATCGGACTTGGTGAAGGGTTGACTTGTCCACCTTGATTAATTGTAACGATGAAAAGGGGGTAATAAAAGATAATGTGATTAAACATTGATGGGTTGAGAATGGTACGAGTACCGGTGTTATAAATGCAAAATTTATTACTATTAAAATATGGATCGTAATTCGAGAATGCCAAAGCATATGGCCATAGCTGATATATTAATGACTTGATTTATTATGTGCGATTTTGTTCTTTATTGAATCCGTATAATTGTTACAATTGAGGTGATTATATGTCATAGTGACATTTGATTTATTGAGATGTTACATCATCCCCTTTATTTGATATCATATTGTGCACATGCATTGACATAAGACTGGGTATGAGTAAAGATCTAACACGTGTAGATCGCCCGTGTTGAGATAGAGTTACGATTATTTGGGCACGTGAAAATCGCCCGTGCGATAGAAAAGTTATGATTATGATTTGGGAACGTAGAGACCATCCGTGCGAAATTTGTTTGATTTATGATAGTGCGTTGAGATCGTCCGCACAGACACGTGGAGATCGTCCGTGTCGGTATATGGAACTCGCGAGTTCCCCATGGGTCATGAACTCTCGATGTATTTCCGAGGAGTATCATGTATATACAGTTGAGGGAGTACTTGATATTTTGAGGCATATCATTTCAGGGTGTAACATGTGTTGCATCCAATGACATCCTTCATTCATTATGATTGTGTATTTTAATGATGGTTGGAAAGTACTTGATATGTGGTTACCTCTCTTTGGTGAACTTGATTCGTGTGTGGCTGATATTATGAGTGACTTTTTGTGAAGGTTGTAATGGATGAATATTGATTATTGTAATTGAGAATATGTGATTGATGGAATATTGTTGTTAAGATATGTTTTTGTATATGGTGATCTGTCGTGTTTAGAGGTTTACTTGTTGATTACCGTGTAGTTTGGTACTAATTCCTTGCTTCTACAAATTTTTGTAGGTTATTAGCCTGGATCTTTGTGATATTTCTCTTCTCCTTGTCCGACAATTCTTGTGGAGAATTGTGAGATAGCTACTTATTATCTCAACAGACCTTCTTTGTCATATTTATGATCTTTTTCAACTCGAGAAACAATGTCATTTGAGACTTATTTTTTTTGAATTAATTGTAATACTTTAGAGGTTTATACATGTAACAACCAGATTTTGGGGGGTATTTTTTAGTAATTTATGAAATTTCCACATTTTATTGGGGTGGTCGAGTTTTAGGCTGACTTGTCTTGGTGGGATAAGACGAATGCCATCACATCCATTTTTGGGTCGTGACAGCTGGGCTTTTATAGTAAAAATGTGATTTATTATAGACGTATTAATATATAAATTCATATCTTTTCGAATAAGAATAGTTCATTAAATAATTTTTAGATATGTCACCTTAAATTTTGGCGATTAAGCTTAAATTATTTTAGGATGACGTTTTTAGATGTATATTGTTATGAGATCACAAGTAGTTACAAAAGGATTGTACAAAGAGCTCAATAATATTTTTGACGGAATATATTCAAGTGATAATGAGTCAAATCTTAAACTATTCAACAACACATCGTAAGTGTTAAGTCTAATTTCATACGATGGAAGTGAACAATTATTGATAATTGAATCAATTACGAGTATTTATAAAAACTTGTGCACGATATAATTATAGATAAGGACTTTACTGAATCAAGCTTCAATCACCGTGATAAAATTAGGTAGAATATATTCATTATCGATAGATTACATGTCACGACCCAAAACGAGCCGCGAGTGGCACCCACACTTACCCTCCTATGTGAGCGAGCCAACCAATCTAAACCCCAAATCATTTACCAATAATAAACAGAATATTAATGATGCGGAAGACATAAAAAACTCATTACGAAATCAATAATCAACTTCTAAAACTTAAACTTATCATTATCCCCAAAATCTGGAAGTCATCATCACAAGAAAATCTATCCTCAAATTACTGATTCTAAGAGTATGTAGAAAGCTAGAAAAAATAAAAAGCTAGTCCATGCCGGAACTTCAAGGCATCAAGACATGAAGAAGAAGATCCAGTCCAAGCTAGAAGCGTTAGCTCACCCTGAAATTCGGTGTAATGAAGACTGGCTAGAGTTACGGTTGTATTGAAGACGACGGTACGTTCGCTGTATTCCACAAATAACAAAGAAAGAAACATACAAGTAGGGGTCAGTACAAACACAAGTACTGAGTAGATATCATCGGCCAACTCAAAATAGAAAACAGTATATATCAGATAATATCATTAAATCAACTACAATACTCAACATGCGGCATTTACAATTACCATAACCCTTGGTCACAACACCAAGCACATAAATGAGGACTCACACCTCCCCATCATACTCATTAGGGAATTAGGTTCATTAAATTGACTATATTAACATCTTTCAAGATTCATTATCTTTATTTCTCTCGTGTCGGTACGTGATACTCAGCTCCATATACTATCCTGGTGCCAGAACATGACACTCTTATCCTCATATACTATCCTGGTACTGGAACGTGGCACTCCGATCCTCATATACTATCCTGGTACCGAAACGTGGCACCCGATCCATATACTATCCTGGTGTCGGGACGTGACACTCCGATCCACATATACTATCCTGGTACCGGAACGTGGCACCCGATCCATATACTATCCTAGTGTCAGAACGTGACACTCCGATCCTCATCATACTATCTTAGTGCCGGAACGTGATACTCCGATCCTCATCATCCTATCCTGGTGCCGGAACGTGACATTCCGATCCTCATCATACTATCCTGGTGCCGGAACGTGACACCCGATTCCCTAATCTCACTACTTTCGTTCATCAAGCCTTCTTTTATACGAAGGCATCATCATTAACAAAGTAGATTAGGGTTTTTCAAGATTTAGGATTCAATAGCTTCATCATGCTTATTTTATCACAATTATATAATCACATCCATGCAAGCATACAATTAAGCATATAGAAGGGTTTACAACACTACCGAATACATATCATTCGCTATTAAGAGTTTACTACGAATAGCATAAAACCATAACCTACCTCCACCGAAGAATTGTGATCAAGCAATCTACTTTCCCAAAGCTGCGTTCTTCCTCTCTCTCAATCGATCGTTTCTCCCTCTCTCTCTGTTCTTTTTCATTTTCTTATTCAAACCCTCTTTCTTTTACCCTAATTAGCATATAATTAAGTATAAAAGATGGTAAAAGTAACCCACTAATTAATTCAAGGTTATCTCTTTTAACTCCCAAGTAATTGAATTATTAACATTCAACCACTATCTTTATAATTATAAGCAGGAATTGTCCAAAACGCCCCTTAAAACATTTAACAGAAATCCAACCCAATCAGCGTTACGCAGCCTGTGACGGGCCGTCGTGCCTGCGACGGTCCGTCCTGCTGAGTCGTCACAGAGTTCAGAGACTGAATTATACTAATGGGCCTGTGACGGTCCGTCGTGCCTACGACGGTCCGTCCTTCCATTTCGTCGCGAAGTTCAGAGAGTCGATCTCAGTACCCAAATTTCAGAATTCTAAGTGTTTTGGAACGAGACACCCTCGACGGTCCGTCGTGCCCATGACGGTCCGTCGTGGGATCCGTCGACTAAGACAGTTATTACAAGAAAATACTCTACTGCTCAAAACGAATAAACAGGTCGTTACAATAGATACCAATTTACCCATCGTTCATCCCCGAACGATCACAAGTAGAAAAACAAGGGCGAAAAGGAGTACCTGAATTTGTAAACAAATGTGGGTATCTTTCTTACATATCAGCCTCTTTCTCCCAAGTGGATTCTTCAACCGGCCGATTCTTCCATTGATCCTTGATGGATGCAATCTCTTTTGACCTCAACTTGCGGACTTCTCTATCTAAAATAGCAACAGGCTCCTCCTCATAAGACAAATTCTCATCAAGCAGGACTGAATCCCAACGAATGATGTAGTTTCCATCCCCATGGTATCTTTTCAACATAGACACAGGAAATACCGGATGCACTCTTGAAAGTCCTGGGGATAAGGACAATTCATAGGCTACCTCCCCCATGCGCTTCAACACTTTGAATGGACCAATATACCTCGGACTAAGGTTACCTCGCTTACCAAACCGCATCACCCCTTTCATGGGCGAAACCTTCAGCAAGACTTGCTCACCCTCCAAAAACTCCAAGTCTCTAACCTTTCGATCTGCATATTCCTTTTGCCTGCTTTGAGCCGCTAAAAGCTTTTCTTGAATATATTTCACTTTATCTAACGATTCCCTCAGAAGGTCAGTACCCCAAGGTCTAACCTCAAATGGATCAAACCACCCAATGGGAGATCTACACCTTCTCCCATACAGTGCCTCAAATGAGGCCATATCAATACTTGAGTGATAGCTATTATTGTATGAAAACTCTGCTAAGGGTAAGAAGTTGTCCCAATGGCCACCAAATTCTATCACACATGCACGAAGCATATCCTCCAACACTTGAATCGTTCGCTCCGACTGACCATCGGTCTGAGGGTGAAATGCAGTACTAAGGTCCAACCTAGTACCTAATTCAGCATGCAATGTTCTCCAAAACTTAGAAGTAAACTGCGTACCTCTATCTGATATGATAGAAAGTGGAACTCCATGCAATCGAACAATTTCTGAGATGTAGTGTCTGGCTAACTTCTCTGCATTGTAGGTCACCTTGACCAGGATAAAGTGAGCAGACTTAGTCAACCTATCCACAGTTACCCAAATGGAGTCAAACTTCCCCAATGTCTTTGGAAGACCAACCACGAAGTCCATTGCAATTCTCTCCCACTTTCAATCAGGAATGGGCATTCTCTGAAGTGTTCCTCCGGGCCTTTGGTGTTCATACTTTACTTGCTGACAATTTGGACATTTGGCAACAAAATCAACAATGTCGCGCTTCATTCTACTCCACCAAAAATGTTGCTTTAGGTCACGGTACATCTTGGTTGCACCAGGATGAATAGAATATCCGGAACTATGAGCCTCTGTAAGAATAGTGTGGATCAAATCATCAACACGGGGCACACATACCCTTCCCTTAATTCTCAAAACACCTTCCTCATCCATTATTGCTTCTTTAGCCTCTCCTCGCAACACCATATCCTGAATTCGGCTTAGTTTCCCATCATCAAACTTTTTCCCTTGATTTTGACAAGAAAAGAAGATCTCTCCTCCATACTGGCCAAAAATCCTCCATTCTCATTTACTTCTAACCTCATAAAGTCGTTAGCCAGAGTCTGAACCTCTCTAGCCAATGGGCGTCTAGAAACTTGTAAGTGGGCTAAACTACCCATGCTCCCTGCTTTTCTACTTAAGGCGTCTGCCACAGCATTAGCCTTTCCTGGGTGATACAAGATGGTAACATCATAATCCTTCAGTAGTTCCATCCACCTCTTCTGTCTCAGATTCAAATCCCTCTGAGTAAAGACATACTGTAGGCTACGATGATCCGTATAGATTTCACACTTGACCCCATATAGATAATGTCTCCATTGTTTTAATGCAAACACAACTGCGGCCAATTCCAAATCGTGGGTCGGATAGTTACGTTCATGCACCTTTAATTGCCTCGAAGCATAAGCAATTACATTCTTCTCTTGCATTAGCACTGTACCCAAACCAGAATAGGATGTATCACAATAAACAATGAAGTTCTTACCCTCTACCGGCAAGGTAAGGATAGGTGCAGTAGTCAACAAAGTCTTGAGTTTCTGAAAGCTTTCTTCACATTTATCCGACCATACAAATGGAACATTCTGCTTAGTCAAGTTCGTCAATTGGGAAGCAATAGAAGAAAATCCCTTGACAAATCGACGGTAGTAGCTGGCTAAACCAACAAAGCTCCTTATTTCTGACACATTAGTAGGTCTTACCCAATTCTTGACTGCTTCAATCTTGGTAGGATCTACCATCACTCCATCCTTAGAAACCACATGCCCCAAGAAGGACACTGAATCTAGCCAAAATTCACACTTAGAGAATTTGGCATAAAGCTTTTTCCCCCTCAACATTTCCAATACAAT
Organism: Solanum neorickii; assembly: GCA_027704865.1. Lineage (NCBI taxonomy): Eukaryota > Viridiplantae > Streptophyta > Magnoliopsida > Solanales > Solanaceae > Solanum > Solanum neorickii. The sequence continues at coordinate 18,547,806 of JAKWJC010000373.1, read as the reverse complement.
TCTCAAGTGCTCCTCATGTTCTTCTTTGATCTTTGAGTATACCAGTATATCATCAATGAATACGATAACAAAGAGATCCAGATATGGCTTAAAAATCCCGTTCATCAAGCTCATGAACGCAGCAGGGGCATTTGTAAGCCCAAAAGACATTACTAAGAACTCATAATGTCCATACCTAGTCCGAAAAGCAGTCTTTGGCACATCTGTTGCCCGTATTTTCAATTGATGATAACCGGATCTCAAGTCAATCTTAGAGAAGACACAAGCACCTTGTAACTGATCGAACAAGTCATCAATGCGAGGAATGGGATACTTGTTCTTAATAGTTACCTTGTTCAACTGCCGGTAGTCTATGCACATCCGAAAAATCCCATCCTTCTTCTTCACAAATAACACCGGAGCACCCCAAGGGGATGCACTTGGTCTAATGAAACCTTTACTTAACAACTCTTGAAGTTGGACCTTTAACTCCCTTAACTCCGCTGGATCCATTCTATAAGGGGGTATAGAAATGGGGCGAGTACCCGGCTCCAGATCAATGCAAAAGTCAGTATCCCTATCCGGTGGCATACCAGCAAGGTCTGCGGGAAACACATCCAGAAACTCACGGACTATTGAAACCGTATCAATTGAAGGTACTTGGGTAGTATCATCCCTGAGGTGTGCCAAGAAAGCTAAACAACCCTTTCTAACCATTTTCTTAGCGCGAAGGAAGGAGATGATACGAACTGGAGTGGAAGTGTAGTCACCCTCCCACACTAACGGATCTGTCTCAGGCTTGGCCAATGTCACAGTCTTGGCATTGCAATCTAAGATTGCGATGTTTGGAAAAAGCCAAGTCATACCCAGAATTACATCGAAGTCAGCCATTTCTAAGATAACCAAGTCTACATGAGTATTGCTCCCCACAAACGTTACAAGACAAGACCTATACACCTTTTCAACTATCACAGACTCACCTACCGGAGTAGAAACACGAATAGGCATGTCAAGCAATTCACAATGTAAATTAAGACCAGTAGCAAATGAAGAAGATACATATGAAAATGTGGATCCAGGATCAAATAATACGGAAGCCATGCAATCACAAACCAAAAGATTACCTGTGATAACCGCATCTGATGCCTCCGCTTCCGACCGCCCAGGGAAAGCGTAACAATGGGCCCTATTACCTGTCTACCCGTTGCCTCTACCAGGTTGCGTTGCAGTAGTTCCCATTTGTCCGTCACCCCGACCGTTTTGGTGACCACCATTACCTCGGCCACCACGCCCTCCAGAATGACGGCCTCTTCCATGACACCCTCTACCTCTGACTATTTGATGTCTGTAACTCTATTTTGGACAATACCTCTTAATGTGTCCAGTCTCCCCACATCCATAACACTCTCTGGATTCAAGCATAGATCTCTGTGAGAATGACGAAGTCTGGGGATAACCTCCAAACTCAAAGAAGTGTTGACCGGTCTGCGGTGGACCCCCAACTACAGTCTACAGTGAAGACTGAATAGGTCGGGCAGGATATCCTCCTGAACCCTGCCCTCTGGAGTAAGAACCATTAAACTCACCTCCCTTACGAAACCTTTTAGATGTCGATGCCATGGTGAAGTCATCTGGCTTCGCTCCCTCCACCTCTATCACGAAGTCTACCACTTCCTGAAAGGATTTTGCTGTAGCCGCTACCTGTAAGGCTGAAATCCGCAAACCTGACCTAAACCCCTTAACAAAATGGCGAATCCTCTCTTGTGGACTGAAGCAAAGCGGGGTGGCATACCTGGATAATGCACGGAACTTAGCCTCATACGTAGTCACCGACATCTTGCCTTGCTCTAGGCTCAAGAACTCATCTCTCCTCCTATCCCTCAATGTCCGAGGGATATACTTCTTTATAAATAAGCTAGAGAACGACACCCAAGTCATAGGTGGTGCCTGTGCAGGTTGACACTCAACATGTGACCGCCACCACATTTTGGCATTTCCCTGAAACTGATAGGTTAAAAACTCAACGCCAAATCGTTCCACTATGCCCATTTTATGTAGTAACGCATGACAATCAACCAGAGAATCGTAGGCATCCTCAGATTCAGCACCCTTGAAGATCGGAGGTTTCAATTTCAAGAACTTACTGAAAAGTTCAGGCTGATCACTTGTCATTATAGGTCCTGTAGTCAAACGAGGAAATGTGCCTATTTCAAGTGAGGCTTCTATGCGGGGAGCCCCAGCAGTTGCATTTTGTACTCCCGGAGCCCGAGGTGCTGGTGCAGAAAACACTGGAGGTGTCTGGCCCTGATCAGATAACCCGCTAAGATAAGCAAGAACCTGATTAATCATCTCTGGGGTATGTTGGGGTGGTAATTCCTCATTCTGCACTTGCTCATTCTCCCATTCCTCCCCCTCTCTTACTACTTCCTCAGTCGGTGGAGGAGTCACCGCCCTAGTACTAGATGGGCCAGGTGTTTGTCCTCTTCCTCTAGAGGACGTCCTCCTGTGACCTCTACCACGACCCCTTGTCACTGCTCCTCTTCGAGCTACAGCCCAGTGGCTGGCTCAGACGCACCCGGTCCTGCTGGTGCTGGTGTTGGCGTAGTTGTTGCTCTAGTTCTAACCATCTGCGAAATAGAGTGAAGATGGTCAGATACCAATTTGTATCACCTAGATACCAATTGGATCCAAGTAATAGCACGAAAGAAGAAAAGAATGGAATTTTCCTAAAGTCTTATAGCCTCTCAAAGAAAAGTAAAGGCGTCCCCACACCGTTCCTTAAGACTCTACTAGACTCGTTCTTGTGTGATGAGACAAACGAACCTAATGCTCTGATACCAAGTTTGTCACGACCCAAAACGAGCCGCGAGTGGCACCCACACTTACCCTCCTATTTGAGCGAACCAACCAATCTAAACCCCAAATCATTTACCAATAATAAACAGAATATTAATGATGCGGAAGACTTAAAAAACTCATTACGAAATCAATAATCAACATCTAAAACTCAAACTTATCATTATCCCCAAAATCTGGAAGTCATCATCACAAGAACATCTATCCTCAATTTACTAATTCTAAGAGTTTCTAGAAAGCTAGAATAAATAAAAAGTTAGTCCATGCCGGAACTTCAAGGCATCAAGACATGAAGAAGAAGATCCAGTCCAAGCTAGAAGCGTTAGCTCACCCTGAAATCCGGTGTAATGAAGACTGGCTAGAGTTGCGGTTGAGTTGAAGACGACGGTACGTTCGTTGTACTCCACAAATAACAGAGAAAGAAACATACAAGTAGGGGTCAGTACAAACACAAGTACTGAGTAGATATCATCGGCCAACTCAAAATAGAAAAAAGTATATATCAGATAATATCATAAAATCAACTACAATACTCAACATGCGGCATTTACAATTACCATAACCCTTGGTCACAATACCAAGCACATCAATGAGGACTCACGCCTCCCCATCATACTCATTTGGGAATTAGGTTCATTAAATTGAGTATATTAACATCTTTCAAGATTCATTATCTTTATCCCTCTCGTGTCGGTACGTGACACTCCGATCCTCATATACTATCCTGGTGCCGGAACGTGACACTCCGATCCTCATATACTATCCTGGTACTGAAACGTGGCACTCCGATCCTCATATACTATCCTGGTACCGAAACGTGGCACCCGATCCATATACTATCCTGGTGTCGGAACGTGACACTCCGATCCTCATATACTATCCTGGTACCGGAACATGGCACCCGATCCATATACTATCCTGGTGTCGGAACGTCACACTCTGATCCTCATCATACTATCCTGGTGCCGGAACGTGACACTCCGATCCTCATCATACTATCCTGGTGCCGGAACGTGACACTCCGATCCTCATCATACTATCCTGGTGCCGGAACGTGACACCCGATACCCTAATCTCACTACTTTCGTTCATCAAGCCTTCTTTTATACCAAGGCATCATCATTAACAAAGTAGATTGGGGTTTTTCAAGATTAAGGATTCAATAGCTTCGTCATGCTTATTTTATCACAATTATAATCACATTCATGCAAGCATACAATTAAGCATATAGAAGGGTTTACAACACTACCCAATACATATCATTCGCTATTAAGAGTTTACTACGAATAGCATAAAACCATAACCTACTTCCACCGATGAATTGTGATCAAGCAATCTACTTTCCCAAAACTGCGTTCTTCCTCTCTCTCAATCGATCGTTTCTCCCTCTCTCTCTGTTCTTTTTCTTTTTCTTATTCAAACCCTCTTTCTTTTACCCTAATTAGCATATAATTAAGTATAAAAGATGGTAAAAGTAACCCACTAATTAATTCAAGGTTATCTCTTTTATCTCCCAAGTAATTGAATTATTAACATTCAACCACTATCATTATAATTATAAGCAGGAATAGTCCAAAACGCCCCTTAAAACATTTAACAGAAATCCGACCCAATCAGGGTTACGCAGCCTGTGACGGGCTGTCGTGCCTGCGACGGTCCGTCCTGCTGACTGGTCACAGAGTTCAGAGACTGAATTTTACTAACGGGCCTATGACGGTCCGTCGTGCCTACGACGGTCCTTCCTGCCATTTCGTCGCGAAGTTCAGAGAGTCGATCTCAGTACCCAAATTTTAGAATTCTAAGTGTTTTGGAATGAGACACCCTCGACGGTCCGTCGTGCCCATGACGGTCTGTCGTGGGATCCGTCGACTCAGACAGTTTTTACCAGAAAATACTCTACTGCTCAAAACGACTAAACAGGTCGTTGCATTACAATTTTACTATTTTATCGTGTTTGTCTATGTAACATTCATAAGTATTGAGTTAAGAATTATATTCTTCAAAATCCTTTTGGGGTGGAATCTTCCCGAACTTTTACGGTGATTTATTATTTTATTACTCTATTAGCTTGACATGATAAGTGATCTCATGTTATTGTGTACGTACGTATTTGTATTAATATATATTAATTATAGAAGACTTGGACTTGGACTTTGGACTTGGGCTTGAATCGAAACTTAAAACAAAAATTTCATCTATAGATAAGAATTTTTACAGACAAGAGTAACATATATAGAAAAAAGGGTCATATCATACATATATTATTGTAATGCGGTACAAACTGTACAAAATAGGTCAAAAATAAAAGTGACCAAAACAGAAGATGGCGATAATGACAGTTTATGCACACTTAATAATAATATTGTGATGATCGTTTTTGAGAAATATCTTCACAATATCTAGGCATTGTAGTAAAACAGTATTCGGCCATGCTTCGTCAAGTTCTTTTTCTCTATTTTCTTTTAAAAGTGTTCTTAAGATTAAACATATAGACCTAACAACTATTGTCGTACACCTTGTATCTCAGTGTGTGTGATCTTGTTTGTAACAATTTCAAGTCCATTGTAAACTTGAATTTTATTCGAGTTAATTGTTTCTCCTCGAAATGGGTGGTAACGTAAACACAGGGACGGGATTTTACCGTTCATGTGGCCCCCATTATGAAGATAACTTTCTTCTTGTTGAACTCTTTATTGTTGATAAAGTATTCATTTTATCTACAAAAAGAAAATTTTATAATTGTGAATTCATAAAGTCAAACATTAACAAATCTTGTAAATATAAAGCTAGTAAGTAGAAACCTTGCTTGACTTGGAATATACTATCTAAAAATATAAAATTTTCTTGATGGTGGATGTGAAAAAAGAAATTACATTCAGCTTTTATAGAAATTTTTTTTTGTGGACTTATTAATTGATATACCGATTTCATAATTACTGATATATTTTAGGATAAGAATGACTTTTAAAAGTTTATAGATATGTCAACTTGAATTTTGGTAATTATTATTAAATTTACTTTAGGATAAAGTTATTAGTGTACATTGTTAGGAGATCAAATAGATCTAGAATAGTCTCTTGCTTGTATTGATAATTCTTTTGTTTAGAAGTCTTTTTAACGGATGATGAACGTTAGAACTCACCTTAATGCTACTTGCCGGACCAAGGAGGTAGATAATAGGAAAAGAATTATGAACATAGATTTCGTGTACACTATCTAATAGGCTAGTGTAGATTTGTACGAGGTAATAACTTAGTCAAATATCAAATACAATGCTTAATATGAGGTAAAGGTAAGGGTTAGTATAGCCACACACGTAATCAGACCAAGGTGCGGAGTGAAATTTTCTAGATGCCGGAGCAAGGATTTAGAGATACATAACTTATCACTTTACATGCAAGATACTAGAAAATAATGGTTATAGTAAGAATTATCAAGTTAGGAACCTGTGGGGAACACTTGAGTTCCAGTTACTTTTATTAATTGATTAAGCTCCAAGATTTGAATCTGTTTGTTGTTTACTTTAGTTTACTTAATTATTTTCATTAATTTAGAAATAACCCCCCCCCCCCCTTATTGTCTTTTGTTTTCTAGGGAAATAATTTACTAAATAATAGTAATAATAGAATAAAGTTAAGTCTATACTATTTGCCTCGTGGGAACGATCCCAACCTCATTAGTTGGGTTCATTACATGATACAACCACTTTACTTCTTATTTGAGATGTATTTTTTAGCGTAACAGTTATAAGTGTACGTTGTTATATGTGTACGACAAAAGTGTTATGAAGAAAATTATATAAGAAAAGTTTTTAGCTAGCTGCATCATTGTATATCTTGATTGATACATAAAATAATTACAAAAACTACCTGCTCTGACCATTTGATCATCCCTCATGTCAACTTTACGGTTCAAGACTGATTGCTCAACATCAATCCAAATAAATCAACTATCATACTTATATTTGAACATGAACACAGGATCTTCAACAAGTTTTTTAATATATGAATTTGACCCTCCGACAATATTGAAACATGTAGAGTCTTCAGTATTTTTTTCTATATAGACGACAATATCCAAACAATAATCTTCAGCTGTGAAGTCTTAATCTGGTTCAATTTCACATAGGAAAATGTGATCAAATTAACTTTCTCAGAATTGAAAGAAATAAATTTTTGGTAGTAAATAATATTTTTCACTAAAATCTATAATTACTACAATAAAATTATCTACGTAGTCATTTGATATAAGTTTTTTTGAAAATAAACATATATACCTAACAAATAGTGTCGTACACCTTGTTTTACAGTGTGTGTGATCTTGTTTTTAACAATTTCAAGTCCCTTGTAAACTTGAATTTTATCCGAGTTGATTATTTCTCCTCGAAAATGGGTGGCAAGGTCAACACAGAGACGGAATTTTCCTGTTCCTGTGGCCCCCATTATGAAGATCACTTTCTTCTTGTTGAACTCTTCATTAATGAAAGTATTCATTTTATCTATACACAAAAAAAATTAGTTTTTTATAATACTGAATTCATAAAGTCAGGCATTGAAAAATCTTGTAAATATAAAGCTAGTAAGTAGAAATCTTGCTTAACTTGGAATATACTATCTAAAAATATATAATTTTATTTTTGGTGGATATGAAGAAAGAAATTAGATTTCGCTTTTGTAGTAAAATTATTTTGTAAATATAAAGCTTGTAAGTAAAAATCTTGCTATACTTGGAATATACTACGTAAAAAATAAAATTTTCTTGATGGTGGATGTGAAAAAAAAATTGCATTAAACTTTTATGGTTAAATCTTTTTGTGGACTAATAAATTGACATACCAATTTCATAATTACTGATAAATTTTGGGATAAGAATGACTTTTAAAAGTTTATAGATATGTCAACTTGAATTTTGTAATTATTATTAAATATAATTTAAGATAATGTTTTTAGAGTACGTTGTTAGGAGACCACATAGAGCTGGGCTTTCATAGTAAAAATGTGATTTTTTATAGACTTATTAATATATAAATTCATATCTTTTAGAATAATAATATTTCATTAAAAAATTTAGAGATATGTCACCTCAAATTTTGGCGATTAAGCATAAAATATTTGAGGATGACGTTTCTAGATGTATATTGTTATGAGATCACAAGTAGTTACAAAAGGATTGTACAAAGAACTCAATACTATTTCTGACGAAATATATTCAAGTGATAATGAGTCAAATCTTACACTATTCAACAACACATCATAAGTGTTAAGTCTAATTCGATACGTGCGAACTGAACAATTATTGATAACTCAATCAATTACGAGTATTTATAAAAACTTGTGCACCATATAATAATATATAAGGACTTTGTTGAATCAAGCTTCAATCAGCGTGATAAAATTAGGTAGAATATATTCATTATCGATAGATTACAAATTTACTATTTTATCTTCTTTTTCTATGTAATATTTTTAAGTATTCAGTTAAGAATTCTATTCTTCAAAATCCTTTTAGGGTGGAATCTTCCCGAACATTTATGGTGATTTAGTATTTTATCACTCTATTAGCTTGACATTATGAGTGATCTCATGTGATTGTGTACGAACGTATTGATATTAATATATATTAAATATAGAAGACTTTGAATTGGACTTTTGGCTTAGGCTTGGATCGAAACTTAAAATAAATATGTCATGAATAGATAAGATCTTTTTTTACAGACAAGAGTAACATATATAGAAATAAGGCTCATATAATTCATATATATTTGTAATATGATATAAACTGTACGAAATAGGTCAAAAATAAAAGAGACCAAAACAGAAGATGGCGATAATGACAGTTTATGTACACTCAGTACTAATATTGTGATGATCGTTTTTGAGAAATCTCTTCACAATGCCTAGTAATGGTTGCAAAACAGTATTCGTCCATGCTTCATCAAGATCTTTTTCTCTATCTTCTTTGAAAATGTCCGTAGCAATAATATGATGCACAGACCATATTTTCTCGCTTATTAATCGTTGAATCATGTCAAGTTGGTTACAAATTAACATACGAGTATTACGCTTAATACTTGAAATTGAAGCTTGGAAAATCATCTACTTTGATTCATCATCTGCGTCTATATTTGTTTCTTCCCTTAAATATCTTTCCATTTCAGGGACACCGATGGACCATCGGATTCCTTTGGTGTAATCTGCATCTGGAATGAAAAACTGTCGCACGTCATCCACTAACCCTGCATGCAATACAAATTTAAAGAAGATTTTTATTTTGTAGAACATATATTTGACAACAAAAATTATTGTTAAGAAATTATATAAGAAAAGTTTTCAGCTAGCTGCATGATAGTAAATCTTGATTGATGCATAAATAATCTACAAAAATTACCTGCTTTGACCATTTGATCAACCCTTATGTCAACTCTACGGTTCAAGACTGATTGCTCAACGTCAATTCAAATAAGCAACTATCATACTTATATTTGAACATGAATATAGGATCTTTCACAAGTTTTTCAATATACGAATTTGACCGTCCAACAATAATTGGAACACGTTGAGTCCTCAGTATTTTTTCTATATAAACGAGAACTTGCAAACAAAAATCTTTAGCAGTGAAGTCTGAATCTCGTTCAATTTCACCTAATAAAATGTGATCAAATTAACTTTCTCAGAATTGAAAGAAATAATTTTTTAATAGTACAATATATTTATCACTAGAATCTATAATTACTACTATAAAATTATCTAGGTAGTCATTTGATATAAGTATTCATGAGAATAAACATATATGCCTAACAAATAGTGTCGTACACCATGTTTCTCAATGTGTGTGATCTTGTTTGTCACAATTTCATGTTCCTTGTAAACTTGCATTTTATCTGAGTTAATTATTTCTCCTCGAAAACGGTTGGCAAGGTCAATAGAGAGACGGGGTTTTCCCGTTCCTGTGTCCCCCATTAAGAAGATCATATTGTTGAACACTTCAATGTTGATGAAAGTATTCATTTTATCTACCCAAAAATAATAATAATAATAATAAGTAGTTTATAATAGCGAATTCATAAAGTCAGACATTAAAAAATCTTGTAAATATAAAGCTAGTAAGTAGAACCCTTGGTTTACTTGGAATATACTATCTTAAAATATAAAAATTTGTTGATGGTGAATATTAAAAAAAATACATTCAGCTTTTACAGTAAAATCTTTTTGTTGACATATTAATTGACATACCAATTTTATAATTACTGATATATATTAGGATAAGAATGACTTTTAAAAGTTTATAGATATGTCAACTTGAATTTTGGTAATTGTTGTTAAATATATTTTAGGATAAAGTTATTAGTGTACGTTGTTAGGAGATCACATCGAGCTGGTCTTTTATAGTAAAAATGTGATTTTCATAGATTTACTAATTAGTAAACCAGATTAAATCTTTATAAATTCATATCTTTTAGAATAAGAATAGTACTAAAAAAATTACAGATACGTCACCTTAAATTTTGGCGGTAAAGCTTAAATCATTTTAGGATGACGTTTCTAGATGTATATTATGATGAGATCACAAGTAGTTAAAAAAGGATTGTAAAAAGAACTCAAAAATATTTCTGACAGAATATATTCAAGTGATAATGCATCAAATCTTACACTATTCAACAACACATCATAAGTGTTAAGTCAAAATCCAAAAGATTTAAGTGAACAATTATCGATAACTATTTCAATTACGAGTATTTATATTAACCTGTGCACCACATAATAATAGTTAAGGACTTTATTGAATCAAGATTCAATCACCATGATAGAATTAGGTAAAATATATTAATTACCGATAGATTACAAATTTATTATTTTATCTTCTTTGTCAATGTAACATCTTTAAGTATTGAATTAAGAATACGATTCTTAAAGATCCTTTTAGTGTGGAATCATCCCAAACATTTGTGGTGATTTATTATTTTATCGCTCTATTATCTTGACATTATAAGTGATCTCATGTAATTGTGTACGTACATATTTGTATTAATATATATAAAATATAAAAGACTTGGACTTGGGGCCTTGCCGTGGATCGAAACTTAAAATTAATATTTCATCTATAGATAAGGATTTTTTACAGGCAAGAGTAACATACATATAAATAAGGGTCTTTTTATACATATATAATTGTTATGCGATATAAACTGTACAAAATAGGTCAAAAATGAAAGCGACCAGAACAGAAGATGGCGATAATGACACTTTATGTACACTCAATAATAATATTGTGATGTTAGTTTGGGAGGAAACTCTTCACAATATCTACGCATGTTTGAAAAATAGTATTCGTCCATGCTTAATAAGGATCTTCTTCTCCATCTTCTTTGAAAACGCCCGTAGCAATAATATGATGCACTGACCACATTACAAATTTACATAGGAGTATTACGCTTTGTACTTGAACTTGAAGCTTGAAGTATCATCTGTTTTGATTCATCATCACCGTCAATATTTGTTTCTTCCCTTAAATATATGTCCATTTCAATGACACTGATGGACCGTCGAAATCATTTGGTGTAATATGCATCTGGAATGAAAATTTGTCGCACTTCATCCACAAGCCCTCCATGCAACACAAATTTAAAGAAGAGTTTTATTTGGTAGAAAATATATTTGATAACCAAAAGTATCATTAAGAAAATTATATAAGAAAAATTTTAAGCTAGATGGATGATAGTATATCTTGATTGATATATAAAATAATTAAAAAATTTAATAGCTTTGACCATTTGATCAACCCTCATGTAAAATCTACGGTTCAAGACTGATTGCTCAACATCAATCCAAATAAAGCAACTATCATACTTATATTTGAACATGAACACAGGATCTTTCACAAGTTATTCAGTATACGAATTTGACCCTCCAACAATAATTGGAACAAGTTGAATCTTCAGTATATTTTCTTTATAGACGACAGCTTGCAAACAAAAATCTTCAGCCGTGAAGTCTGAATCTGGTTCAATTTCACCTAAGAAAATGTGATCAAATTAACTTTCTCAAAATTGAAAGAAATAATTTCATATTAGTAAAGTATATTTTTCACTAGAAACTAGAATTTCTACTATTAAATTATCTAAGTGGTTCTTAGATATAAGTATTCTTTGTATAAACATATAGACCTAACAACTATTGTTGTACACCTTGTTTCTCAGTGTGTGTGAACTTGTTTGTAACAATTTCAAGTCCATTGTAAACTTGAATTTTATTCGAGTTAAATATTTCTGCTCGAAATGGGTGGTAAGGTCAACACAAAGACGGGATTATACCGTTTCTGTGGCCCCCAATATGAAGATAACTTTGTTCTTGTTGAACTCTTCATTGTTGATAAAGTATTCATTTTATCTACAAAAAGAAAAAAATTAGAATGGTAAATTCATTAAGTCAGACATTAAAAAATCTTGTAAATATAAAGCTAGTAAGTAGAAACCTTGCTTGACTCGGAATATACTATCTAAATATATAAAATTTTCTTGATGGTGGATGTGAAAAAAGAAATTACATTCAGCTTTTATAGTAAAAAAAAATTTGTGGACTTATTAATTTACATACCGATTTCATAATTACTGATATATTTAAGGATAAGAATGAATTTTAAAAGTTTATAGATATGTCAACTTGAATTTTGGTAATTACTATTAAATATACTTTAGGATAAAGTTATTAGTGTACGTTGTTAGGAGATCAAATAGATGTGGGCTTTTATAGTAAAAATGTGATTTTTTTCTAGACTTATTTATTAGTGAACCAAATTAAATATATATAAATTCATATCTTTTAGAATAAGAATAGTTCATAAAAAAATTTAGAGATATGTCACCTTAAATTTTGGCGATTAAGCTTAAATTACTTAAGGATGTTGTTTCAAGATGTATATTTTTATGAGATCACAAGTATTTACAAAAGGATTGTACAAAGAACTCAATAATATTTCTGACGGAATATATTCAAGTGATAATGCATACAATCTTACACAATTCAACAACACATCATAAGTGTTAAGTTTAATTCCATAAGAGGAAAGTGAAAAATTATCGATAACTATTTTAATTACGAATATTTATATTAACTTTTTCACCATATAATAGTAGATAAGGACATTATTGAATCCACCTTCAATCACTGTGATAGAATTAGGTAGAATATATTCATTACCGATAGATTACAAATTTACTATTTTATATTCTTTGTCTATGTAACATTTTTTAGTATTGAGTTAAGAATTCTATTCTACAAAATTCTATTAGGGTGGAATCTTCCCGAACCTTTATGGTGATTTATTATTTTATCACTCTATTAGCTTAACATTATGAGTGATCTCATGTATTTGTGTACGTACGTATTTGTATTAATATATATTATATATAGAAGACTTGGACTCTGACTTGGGGCTTGGGCTTGGATCGAAACATAGAATAAATATTTCACTTTTAGATATGAATTATTTACAGATAATTTTTTACATCTATAGAAATAAGGGTCGTATCTTAGATATATATTTATAGTACGATACAAACTATACAAAATAGGTCAAAAATAAAAGATATCAAAACAGAATATGGAGATAATGACAGTTTATGTACACTCAATAATAATATTGTGATGACCATTTTTGAGTAATCTTTTCACAATATCTAGGCATGATTGCAAAACAGTATTCGTCCATGCTTCGTCAAGATCTTCTTCTCTATCTTCTTTGAAAATGTCCGTAGTAATAATATGATACACTTAAAACATTTTCTCTCTTATTAATCGTTAAATCATGTCAAGTTGGTTACAAATTAAAATACAAGTATTACGCTTGATAATTCAAATTGAATCTTTAAAAATCATCTGCTTTGATTCATCATCTTCATCTATTTTTGTTTCTTCCCTTAAATATATGTCCATTTTAGGGATACCGATGGACCGTCGCATTTCTTTGGTGTAATTTGCATCTGGAATGAAAATATGTCGCACTTCATCCACTAGCCTTGCATGCAACACAAATATAAAGAAGAGTTTCTTTAAGTAGAACATATACTTAATAACCAAAAGTATCATTAAGAAAATTATATAAGAAAAGTATTTTGCTAGCTTCATGAGAGTATATCTTTATTGATACATAAATTAATTATTAAAGTTATTCCCTTTGATCATTTGATCAACCCTCATGTCAACTCTACGGTTCAAGACTGATTGCTCAACATCAATCCAAATAAAGCAACTATCATACTTATATTTAAAAATGAACACATGATCTTTCACAAGTTTTTCAATATATGAATTTGACCCTCCAACAAGAATTGGAACACGTTGAGTCTTCAGTATTTTTTCTCAATAGACGACAGCTTGCAAACAAAAATCTTCAGTTGTGTAGTCTGAATCTAGTTGAATTTCACCTAAGAAAATGTGATCAAATTAACAGTATCCGAATTGAAAGAAATAATCTTTTAATAGTAAAGTATATTTTTCACTAGAATCTATAATTACTACTATAAAATTATTTAGGTAGTCAGTTGATATAAGTATTCTTGAAAATAAACATATAATCCTAAAAAATAGTGTCGTACACCTTGTTTCTCAGTGGGTTTGATCTTGTTTGTAAAAATTTCAAGTCCCTTGTAAACTTGCATTTTGTTCGAGTTGATTATTTCTCCTCGAAAATTGGTGGCAAGATCAACAAAGAGACAGGATTTTCCACTTCCTGTGGTCCCCATTATGAAGATCACTTTCTTGTTGTTGAACTCTTAATTTTTGATGAAACTATTCAGTTTATCTACACAAACAAATAATTAGTTTATAATAGTGAATTCATAAAGTCAGGCATTAAAAAAATCTAGTAAATATAAAGCTAGTAAGTAGAAACCTTGCTTGACTTGGAATATACTATCTAAAATATAAAATTTTCTTGATGGTTGATGTGAATAAAGAAATTACATTCAGCTTTTATAGTAAAATCTTTTCGTAGACTTATTAATTGACATACCAATTTCATAATTACTGATATATTTTAGGAAAATAATGACTTTTAAAAGTTAATAGATATGTCAACTTGAATTTTGGTAATTATTATTAAATATATTATAGGATAAAGTTATTAGTAAATGTTGTTAGGATATTACATAGAACTGGGTTTTTATTGTAAAAATGTGATTTTTTATAGACTTATTAATTAGTAAACCAAATTAAATATATATAAATTCATATCTTTTAGAATAAGAATAGTTCATTAAAAATTTAGAGATATGCCACCTTAAATTTTGGCGATTAAGCTTAAATTATTTTTGGATGACGTTTCAAGATGTATATTGTTATGAGATCACAAGTAGTTACAAAAGGATTGTACAAAGAAATCAATAATATTTCTGATGGAATATATTCAAGCGATAATGCGTCAAATCTTACACTATTCAACAACACATCATAAGTGTTATTTCAAATTCCATAAGAGGAAAGTGAACAATTATCGATAACTATTTCAATTACGAGTATTCATATTAGCTTTTGCACCATATAATAATAGATAAGAACTTTATGGAATCAAGCTTCAATCACCGTGATAGAATTAGGTAGAATATATTCATTATCGTTCAAATATAAATTTACTATTTTATTTTCTTTGTCTATGTAGCATTTATAAGTATTGAGTTAGGAATACTATTCTTCAAAATCCTTTTAGGGTGGAATCTTCCCGAACATTTATTATGATTTATTATTTTATCACTCTTTTAGCTTGATATAATGAGTGATCTCATGTTATTGTGTACTTACGTATTTGTATTAATATATATTAAATATAGAAGACTTGGACTTGGACTTGAGGATTGGGCTTGGATCGAAACTTAAAATAAGTATTTAATCTATAGATAAGAATTATTCTTACAGACAAGAGTAACATATAGCGAAATAAGGGTCATATCATACATATATATTTGTAATGCGAAATAAACTGTACAAAATAGGTCAAAAATAAAAGAGACCAAAAAAGAAGATGGCGATAATGACAGTTCATGTACACTCAATAATAATATTGTGATAATTGTTTTTGAGAAATCTCATCACAATATCTAGGCATGGTTGCAAAACAGTATTTCTCCATGCTTCGTCAAGATCTTCTTCTCTATCTTCTTTGAAAAAATCTTTAACAATATTATGATGCACTGACCATATTTTCTCGCTTATTAATCGTTGAATCTTGTGAAGTTGGTTACAAATTAACATACGAATATTACGCTTGTTACTTGATATTGAAGCTTGAAGAATCATATGCGTTGATTCATCATCTCTATCTACATTTGTTTCTTCCCTTAAATATCTGTCCATTTCAGGGACACGGATGGACATTCGGATTCCATTGGTGTAATCTGTATCTAGAATGAAAATCTTTTGCACCTCATCCACTAGCCCTGCATGCAACACAAATTTAAAGAATAGTTTTATTTAGTAGAACATATATTTTATAACCAAAAGTATTATTAAGAAAATTATATTAGAAAAGTTTTTACCTAGCTGCATGATAGTATATCTTAATTGATACAAAAAATAATTACAAAAATTACCTGCTTTGACCATTTGATCAACCCTTATGTCAACTATACGGTTCAAGATTGATTGCTCAACATCAATTCAAATAAAGCAGCTATCATACTTATATTTGAACATGAAAACAGGATCTTCCACAAGTTTTTCAGTATACGAATTTGACCCTCAAACAGTAATTGGAACACTTTGAGTGTTCAGTATTTTTTCTATATACAAGACAGCTTGCAAAAAAAAATCTTCAGCAGTGAAGACTTAATCTAGTTCAATTTCACCTAAGAAAATGTGATCAAATTAACTTTTTTTCAGAATTGAAAGAAATTTTTTTAATAGTAAAGTATATTTTTTGCTATAATCTATAATTACTACTATAAAATTATCTAGGTAGTCATTTGATATAAGTATTCTTGAGAATAAACATATATACCTAACAAATACTGTCGTACACCTTGTTTCTCAGTGTGTGTGATCTTGTTTGTAACAATTTCAAGTCCCTTGTAAACTTTCATTTTATCCGAGTTGATTATTTCTCCTAAAAAATGGGTGGCAAGGTCAACAGAGAGACGGGATTTTCCCGTTCCTGTGGCTCCCATTATGAAGATCACTTTATTCTTGTTGAACTCTTCATAGATGAAACTATTCATTTTATCTACACAAAAAAAATTAGTTTATAATAGTGAATTCATAGAGCCAGATATTAAAAAATCTTGTAAAGATAAAGCTAGTTAGTAGAAACATTGCTTGACTTGGAATGTACCATCGAAAAATATAAAATTTTCTTGATGGTGGATGTAGAAAAAAAATTACATTCAGCTTTAATAGTGTAACCACCTGTTTAGTCGTTTTGAGCAGCAGATTTTATTTCTGGAAAAACTGGCTGAGACGACGGATACCACGACGGTCCGTCATGGGCACGACGGACCGTCGGGGGGGGTCTTGTTCCAAAACACTTAGAATTCTGAAATTTGGGTACTGAAATCGACTCTCTGAACTTCGCGACGAAATGACAGGACGGACCGTCACAAGCATGACGGGCCATCACAGACTCTTCAATAAAATGAGTCTCTGAACTCTGTGACAGAAGCAACAGGACGGACCGTCGCAGTCACGATGGCCCGTAACAGACTGCGTAATCCCAGGCTGGGTCAGATTTGTGTTAAATGTTTTAAAGGGCATTTTGGACTATTCCTGCTATAATTATAAATTTAGTGGGTTAATGTTAATAATTTAACTACTTGAGGGTTAAAGGAGATAACCTTGAATTAATTAATGGGTTAATTCATCATTTTTTATACTGAATTATATGCTAATTAGGGTAAAAGAAAGAGGGTTTGAATAAGAAAAATAGAAAGAACAGAGGAGAAAGAGAAGAACGATCGAGAGAGAGGAGAAACGAAGAGGAAAACAAAGCCCTGGGGAATTTACTTGCTTGATCACTAATCTTCGGTGGAGGTAGGTTATGATTAATGCTATTCGTAGTAAACTCTTAATAGCGAATGATATGTATTGGGTAGTGTTGTAAACCCTTCTATATGCTTAATTGTATGCTTGCATGAATGTGATTATATAATTGTGATAAAATAAGCATGATGAAGCTATTGAATCCTAAATCTTGAAAACCCTAATCTACTTTGCTAATGATGATTCCTTGAAAGATAAGAAGGCTTGATGAACATGTAGTGAGATTAGGGGATCGGGTGCCACGTTCCGATACCAGGATAGTATATGAGGATCGGAGTGTCACGTTCCGACACCAGGATAGTATATGACGATTGGAGTGTCACGTTCCGACACCAGGATAGTTTATGGATCGGGTGCCACGTTCCGGTACCAGGATAGTATATGAGGATCGGAGTGTCACGTTCCGACACCAGGATAGTACATGAGGATCGGTGTGTCACGTTTCGACACCAGGATAGTATATGAGGATCGGAGTGTCACGTTCCGACACCAGGATAGTTTATGGATCGGGTGCCACGTTCCGGTACCAGGATAGTATATGAGGATCGGAGTGTCACGTTCCGACACCAGGATAGTACATGAGGATGAGAGTGTCACGTTCCGACACCAGGATAGTATATGAGGATCGGAGTGTCACGTTCCAACACCAGGATAGTTTATGGATCGGGTGCCACGTTCCGGTACCAGGATAGTATATGAGGATCGGAGTGTCACATTTCAACACCAGGATAGTATATGAGGATCGGAGTGTCACGTTCCGACACCAGGATAGTTAATGGATCGGGTGCCACGTTCCGGTACCAGGATAGTATATGAGGATCGGAGTGTCACGTACCGACACGAGAGGGATAAAGATAATGAATCTTGAAAGATGTTAATATACTCAATTTAATGAACCTAATTCCCAAATGAGTATGATGGGGAGGCGTGAGTCCTCATTGATGTGCTTGGTGTTGTGACCAAGGGTTATGGTAATTGTAAATGCCGCATGTTGAGTATTGTAGTTGATTTCATGATATTATCTGATATATACTATTTTCTATTTTGAGTTGGCCGATGATATCTACTCAGTACTCGTGTTTGTACTGACCCCTACTTGTATGTTTCTTTCTTTGTTTTTTGTGGAGTACAGCAAACGTACCGTCGTCTTCAACTCAACCGCAAGTCTAGCCAGTCTTCATTACACCGGATTTCAGGTTGAGCTAACGCTTCTAGCTTGGACTGGATCTTCTTCTTCATGTCTTGATGCCTTGAAGTTCCGGCATGGACTAGATTTATATTATTTTAGCTTTCTAGATACTCTTAGAATTAGTAATTAAAGGATAGATGTTCTTAGATGTGTTTCCTGCAGACCTTCCTGGTATGCCACCGGATAGAGATATTGACTTCTGCATTGATCTTGAACCGGATACTCGCCCCATTTCTATACCCCCTTATAGAATGGCTCCCGCGGAGTTGAGAGAGTTAAAGGCTCAACTTCAAGAATTGTTAGGAAAGGGCTTCATTAGACCAAGTGCATCTCGTTGGGGTGCTCGTGTATTGTTTGTGAAGAAGAAGGATGGAAGCTTTCGGATGTGCATAGACTACAAACAACTGAATAAGGTAACAGTAAAGAACAAGTATCCTCTTCCTCGCATCGATGATTTGTTCGATCAGTTACAAGGTGCTTGTACTTTCTCAAAAATCGACTTGAGATCTGATTACCATCAATTGAAAATACGGGCAACGGATGTGCCAAAGACAGCTTTTTGGACCAGGTATGGGCATTATGAGTTCTTAGTAATGTCTTTTGGGCTTACGAATGCCCCTGTTGCTTTCATGAGCTTGATGAATGGGATTTTTAAGCCATATCTGGATCTCTTTGTCATCGTATTCATCGATGATATATTGGTATACTCAAAGATCAAAGAAGGAACATGAGGAGCACTTGAGAATTGTATTGGAAATGTTGAGGGAGAAAAAGCTTTATGCCAAATTCTCCAAGTGTGAGTTTTGGCTAGATTCAGTGTCCTTATTGGGACACGTGGTTTCTAAGGATGGAGTGATGGTGGATCCATCTAAGATTGAAACAGTGAGAAATTGGGTAAGACCTACTAATGTGTCAGAGGTAAGGAGCTTTGTTGGTTTAGCTAGCTACTATCGCCGATTTGTCAAGGGGTTCTCTTCTATTGCTTCCCAATTGACAAGCTTGACTAAACAGAATGTTCCATTCGTATGGTCGGACGAGTGTGAAGAAAGCTTTCAGAAGCTCAAGACTTTGTTGACTACTGCACCAATTCTCACCTTGCCCGTGGAAGGTAAAAATTGCATTGTCTATTGTGATGGATCCTATTCGGGTTTGGGTGCAGTACTAATGCAAGAGAAGAATGTAACTGCTTATGCTTCGAGGCAATTAAAGGTGCATGAACGTAACTATCCGACCCATGATTTGGAGTTGGCTGCGGTAGTGTTTGCATTAAAGCAATGGAGACATTATTTATATGGGGTTAAGTGTGAAGTCTACACGGATCATCGTAGCCTACAGTACGTCTTTACTCAGAAATATTTGAACTTGAGACAGAGGAGATGGATGGAACTACTGAAGGACTACGACATCACTATTTTGTATCATCCGGGAAAGGCTAATGTTGTGGCAGACGACTTAAGTAGAAAAGCAGGGAGCATGGGTAGTTTAGCCCACTTACAAGTTTTTAGACGCCCATTGGCTAGAGAGATTCAGACTCTGGCTAACGACTTTAGTAGGTTAGATGTAAATGAGAAGGGAGGATTTCTGGCCAGTGTGGAGGCAAGATCTTCTTTTTTTGACAAGATCAAGGGAAAATAGTTCGACGATGAGAAACTAAGCCGAATTCAGGATATGGTGTTGCGAGGAGAGGCTAAAGAAGCAATAATGGATGAGGAAGGTGTTTTGAGAATTAAGGGAAGGGTATGTGTGCCCCGTGTTGATGATTTGATCCACACTATTCTCATAGAGGCTCATAGTTCCGGATATTCTATACATCCTGGTGCAACCAAGATGTACCGTGACCTAAAGCAACACTTTTGGTGGAGTAGAATGAAGAGCGACATTGTTGATTTCGTTGCCAAATGTCCAAATTGTCAGCAAGTAAAGTATGAACACCAGAGGCCCGGAGGAACACTTCAGAGAATGCCCATTCCCGAATGGAAGTGGGAGAGAATTGCAATGGACTTCGTGGTTGGTCTTCCAAAGACATTGGGTAAGTATGACTCCATTTGGGTAATTGTTGATAGGTTAACTAAGTATGCTCACTTCATTCCGGTCAAGGTGACTTACAATGCAGAGAAGTTAGCCAAACTTTACATTTCGGAAGTTGTGCGATTGCATGGAGTTCCACTTTCCATTATATCAGATAGAGGTACGCAGTTTACTTCTAAGTTTTGGAAAACATTGCATGCGGAATTGGGTACTAGGTTGGACCTTAGTACTGCGTTCCATCCTCAGACCGATGGTCAGTCTAAGCGAACGATTCAAGTGTTGGAGGATATGCTTCGTGCATGTGTGATAGACTTTGGTGGTCATTGGGATAACTTCTTACCCTTAGCAGAGTTCTCATACAACAATAGCTATCACGCAAGTATTGATATGGCCCCATTCGAGGCATTGTATGGGAGAAGATGTAGGTCTCCCATTGGGTGGTTTGATGCATTTGAGGTTAGACCTTGGGGTACTAATCTTCTGAGGGAATCTTTAGATAAGGTAAAATGCATTCAAGAAAAGCTTTTAGCGGCTCAAAACAGGCAGAAAAAATATGCGGATCGAAAGGTTAGAGACATGGAGTTTATGGAGGGTGAGCAAGTCTTGCTGAAGGTGTCGCCCATGAAAGGAATGATGCGGTTTGGTAAGCGAGGTAACCTAAGCCCAAGGTATATTGGTCCATTTGAAGTTCGTAAGCGCGTGGGGGAAGTAGCTTATGAATTAGCCTTGCCCCCAGGACTGTCTGGAGTGCATCCGGTATTTCATGTGTCTATGTTGAAAAGGTACCATGGGGATGGAAACTACATCATTCGTTGGGATTCAGTTCTGCTTGATGAGAATTTGTCTTATGAGGAGGAGCCTGTTGCTATTTTAAATAGAGAAGTTCGCAAGTTGAGGTCAAGGGAAATTGCATCTATCAAAGTTCAATGGAGGAATCGGCCGGTTGAAGAATCCACTTGGGAGAAAGAGGCTGATATGCAAGAAAGATACCCACACCTGTTCACAGATTCAGGTACTCCTTTTCGCCCTTGTTTTTCTTCTTGTGATTGTTCGGGGACGAACGATGGGTAAATTGGTATCTATTGTAACGACCTGTTTAGTCATTTTGAGCAACAGATTTTATTTCAGGAAAAACTGGCTGAGACGACGGATCCCACGACAGACCGTCATGGGCACGACGGACCGTCAAGGGGGTCTCGTTCCAAAACACTTAGAATTCTGAAATTTGGGTACCTAAATCGACTCTCTGAACTTCGCGATGAAATGACAGGACGGACCGTCACAAGCATGACGGACCGTCACAGACTCATTAATAAAACGAGTCTCTGAACTCTATGACGGAAGCAGCAAGACATACCGTCGCAGTCACGATGGCCCGTCACAGACTGCGTAATCCCAGGCTGGGTCGGATTTTTGTTAAATGTTTTAAGGGGCGTTTTGGACTATTCCTGCTATAATTATAAATTTAGTGGGTTAATGTTAATAATTTAACTACTTGAGGTTTAAATGAGATAACCTTGAATTAATTAATGGGTTAATTCATCATCTTTTATGCTTAATTATATGCTAATTAGGGTAAAAGAAAGAGGGTTTGAATAAGAAAAATAGAAAGAACAGAGGAGAAAGAGAAGAACGATCGAGAGAGAGGAGAAACGAAGAAGAAAACAAAGCCTTGGGGAATTTGCTTGCTTGATCACTAATATTCGGTGGAGGTAGGTTATGGTTTATGCTATTCGTAGAAAACTCTTAATAGCGAATGATATGTATTGGGTAGTGTTGTAAACCCTTCTATATGCTTAATTGTATGCTTGCATGAATGTGATTATATAATTGTGATAAAATAAGCATGATGAAGCTATTGAATCCTAAATCTTGAAAACCCTAATCTACTTTGTTAATGATGATACCTTGGAAGAAAAGAAGGCTTGATGAACATGTAGTGAGATTAGGGGATCGGGTGCCACGTTCCGGTACCAGGATAGTATATGAGGATCGGAGTGTCACGTTCCGACACCAGGATAGTATATGAGGATTGGAGTGTCACATTCCTACACCAGGATAGTTTATGGATCGGGTGCCACGTTCCGGTACCAGGATAGTATATGAGGATCGGAGTGTCACTTTCCGACACAAGGATAGTACATGAGGATCGGAGTGTCACATTCCGAAACCAGGATAGTATATGAGGATCGGAGTGTCACGTTCCGACACCAGCATAGTTTATGGATCGGGTGCCACGTTCCGATACCAGGATAGTATATGAGGATCAGAGTGTCACGTTCCGACACCAGGATAGTACATGTGGATCGGAGTGACACGTTCCTACACCAGGATAGTATATGACGATCGGAGTGTCACGTTCCGACACCAGGATAGTTTATGGATCGGGTGCCACGTTCCGGTACCAGGATAGTATGTGAGGATCGGAGTGTCACGTTCCGACACCAGGATAGTATATGAGGATCGGAGTGTCACGTTCCGACACTAGGATAGTTTATGGATCGGGTGCCACGTTCCGGTACCAGGATAGCATATGAGGATCGGAGTGTCACGTACCGACACGAGAGGGATAAAGATAATGAATCTTGAAAGATGTTAATATACTCAATTTAATGAACCTAATTCCCAAATGATTATGATGGGGAGGCGTGATTCCTCATTGATGTGCTTGGTGTTGTGACCAAGGGTTATGGTAATTGTAAATGCCGCATGTTGAGTATTGTAGTTGATTTATGATATTATCTGATATATATTGTTTTCTATTTTGAGTTGGCCGATGATATCTACTCAGTACTCGTGTTTGTACTGACCCCTACTTGTATGTTTCTTTCTTTGTTATTTGTGCAGTACAGCAAACGTACCGTCGTCTTTAACTCAACCGCAAGTCTAGCCAGTCTTCATTACACCGGATTTCAGGGTGAGCTAACGCTTCTAGCTTTGACTGGATCTTCTTCTTCATGTCTTGATGCCTTGAAGTTCCGGCATAGACTAGCTTTATATTATTTTAGCTTTCTAGATACTCTTAGAATTAGTAATTCAAGGATAGATGTTCTTGTGATGATGACTTCCAGATTTTGGGTATAATAATAAGTGTACGAGTTTTTGAAGTTATTAATCTATATTTATTAATGAGTTTTAAGTCTTCCGCATTGTATTTTGTTCAATTGTGTTTGAAATGATGGGGTTTAGATTGGTTGGTTCGCTCACATAGGAGGCTAAGTGTGGGTGCCACTCACGACGCGTTTTGGGTCGTGACAAATAGTAAAATCATTTTTTGGACTAATTAATTGACATACCAATTTCATATAAACTGATATATTTTAGGATAAAAATGACTTTTAAAAATTTATAGATATGTCAACATTAATTTTGGTAATTAATATTAAATATATTTTAGGATAAAGTTATTAGTGTACGTTGTTAGGAGATCACGTAGAGTTGTGCTTTTATAGCAAAAATGTGATTTTTTTATAGACTTATTAATTAGTAAAAAATATATATATATAAAAGCATATCTTTTAGAATAAGTATAACTCATTAAAAAATTAAGAGATATGTCACCTTAAATTTTGGCACTTAAATTATATTAGGATGACGTTTCTAGATGTATGTTGTCATGAGATCATAAGTTGTTACAAAAGGATAGTACAAAGAACTCAATAATATTTCTGACGGAATATATTCAAGCGATAATGAGTAAAATCTTACACTATTCAACAATATATCATAAGTGTTAACTCTAATTCCATAAATAGGAAGTGAACAATTATCGGTAACTATTTCAATTACAAGTATTTATATTAACCTGTGCACCATATAAAAATAGAAAAGGATTTTATTGAATCAAGCTTCAATCACCGTGATAGAATTAGGTAGAATATTTTCATTACTGATAGATTACAAATTTACTATTTTATCTTCTTAATCTATGTAACATTTTTAAGTATTGAGTTAAGAATTCTATACTTCAAAATCCTTTTTGGGTGATATCTTCCCAAACATTTTTGGTGATTTATTATTTTATCACTCTATTAGCTTTACATTAGGACTGATCTCATGTAATTGTGTGCGTACGTATTTGTATTAATATAAATTAAATATAGAAGACTTGGACTTGAACTTGCAGCTTGGGCTTTGATCGAAACTTAAAATAAATATTTCATCTATAGATAAGAATTTTTTTACAAACAAGAGTAAAATATAGAGAAATAAGGGTCGTATAATACATATATATTTATAATGAGATACAAACTATACAAAATAGGTCAAAAATAAAAGTGACCAAAACAGAAGATGGCGATAATGACAGTTTACGTACACTCAATAATAATATTGTGATGATCGTTTTTGAGAAATCTCTTCACAATATCTAGGCATGGTTGCAAAACAGTATTCGTCCATGCTTCGTCAAGATCTTCTTCTCTATCTTCTTTGAATACGTCAGTAGTAATAATATGATGTACTGATCACATTTTCTTTCTTATTAATTGTTGAATCTTGTCAAGTTTGTTACAAATTAACATATTAGTATTACGCTTGATACTTGAAATTGAAGGTTGAAAAATTATCTGCTTTGATTCATAACCTCCGTCTATATTTGTTTCTTCCCTTAAATATCTGTCCATTTTAGGGACACCGATGGACCGTCAGATTCTTTGGCTGTAATCTGCATCTGAAATGATAATTTGTCGCACCTCATCCACTAGCCATACATGCAACACAAATTTAAAGAAGAGTTTTATTTTGTAGAACATATATAATTACAATCAAAAGTATTATTAAGAAAATTATATAAGAAAAGTTTTCAGCTAGCTGCATGATAGTATATCTTGATTGATACATAAATAAATTGCAAAAATTTCCTGCTTAGACAATTTCATCAACCCTCATGTCAACTCTACGGTTCAAGACTGATTGCTCAACATCAATTCAAATAAAGCAACTATCATACTTATATTTGAACATGAATACAGGATCTTTCACAAGTTTTTCAATATACGAATTTAACCCTCCAACAATAATTGGAACACGTTGAGTCTTCTGTATTTTTTCTATATAATGGATTGCTTGCAAACAAAAAAACTTGAGTTGTGAAGTCTGAATCTGATTCAATTTCACCTAAGGAAATATGATCTAATAAACTCTCTCAGAATTGAACGAAATAATTTTTTAATAGTAAAGTATATTTTTTTTCACTAAAGTGTATAATTACTACTATAAAATTCTCTAGGTAGTGTAACGACCCTTTTGGTCGTATTGAGAGTTAAAGCCTTGTGTTTTATAAAATATCTTCCGATAGATTTAAATGGGTGTTTTGGACTATTCATAATTACAATTATAGAAATAATGGGGTATTTTTTTAAATAACTTATTTAGTTGGTTGTTAAAGAATATAACATTAAAATTAGTAGGATTTAACATTTAGTAACCCATAATTTATCCCCATATAATTTTTACCCATATATATATATATATATATATATATATATATATAATAATAATAAAAAATAATTAATTAGTTAAAGAAATAAGGGTTGTTGTTATTTAATATTGAAGATAGGCGGATGCCCTCTTCTTCTTGTTCGTAGCGCCGCCGACTACTTTGTTAACAAGATTACAGGTAAAATCCAAGCAAATTCTAAAATTATGTTATAAATACTTATAGTTGGTTGCCATTAATTTCTTTATTATTATTGTGTTAAAGGGTTTTATTAATTGGATTATAGGAAGTATATAAAGAAATTGGGAAAAGTATTTAATGTTAGTGTTTCTGACAGTGGGGGATAAAAAAATTGAGATAGTAATATATTATGGGTGGCGTCAATTGTTTAATATGGGACAAAAAGGGTAACAGTTAATTAGAATACATATATAAATATAATAAAGTTAGCTATGTGTTGTTAATATGAATTAATCCAATGACCAATTGGATTTGAGGGAATATAATATGGTTATGAGTAATGTTTTAGAGGGGAATAGAAAACTAACCTATGGGTACGGCGGATACAGAACGAAGAGACGAGCAATATTCAAGTGAGCAAAATTTAATTGAATTTTACTTTATGTATTGAACTAATAGTTTCCAACGGTCAGTTATACTATTAAATTCAATTCTATAAGAAATTGATTAGTTTAGAAACTGAAATTGCCGCATACATTGACCACTGAATTAATTAGTTTGAATTTGGGGCTTAGTGAGGGACAAGTGTTGCCTTGCGAAGATTATTGATGGTTTCTTATGATTGGGTACATATGAGAATTAGCAAAGGTGTAGCTGACTATATACGAGATTTCAATTCTCTGGGAGTGGCTCATAAATAAACTTATTTTATTATTATAAGTAGTAGTAGTACATTATAGTTTATATTTTGATATATTGACATATATAATTAAATATTAGGTGTATAAATAATTCATATTCCGTTATGTGTATGCTAAGTTGAGGAATTGAGATTTACCTTTAGGTTTGAGGGAATAGATTATAAAATTTGATGAGTTGTTGGGTTTAGATTAGACATAAAATAATATGAGTATTTATAGGCTTGTAAACTCATAAATTATGCATATATAATTGATAGATTGGAAAGGTTCGAAAGCATTGAGGAAAGGAAAAGTATTGGAGCTTGCTTGAATTCGGTTCTTCGGTGGAGGTAGGTTATGGTTTTTATGCTATTCGTAGTAAACTCTTAAAAGCGAATGATATGTATTGGTAGTATTGTAAACCCTTCTATATGCTTAATTGTATGCTTGCATGAATGTGATTATGTAATTGTGATATAATAAGCATGATGAAGCTATTGAATCCTAAATCTTGAAAAGAAACCCTAATCTACTTTGTTAATGATGATGCCTTGGTATAAAAGAAGGCTTGATGAACGAAAGTAGTGAGATTAGGGGATCGGGTGCCACGTTCCGGTACCTGGATAATATATGAGGATCGGAGTGTCACGTTCCGACACCAGGATAGTATATGGAACGGGTGCCACGTTTCGGTACCAGGATAGTATATGAGGATCGGAGTGTCACGTTCCGACACCAGGATAGTATATGGATCGGGTGCCACGTTCCGGTACCAGGATAGAATATGGATCGGGTGTCACGTTCCGACACCAGGATAGAATGAGGATCAGAGTGTCACGTTCCGACACCGGGATAGATTATGAGGAGCGGAGTGTCACGTACCGACACGAGAGGAATAAAGATAATGAAATCTTGAAATATGTTAATATACTCAATCTAATGAATCTAATTCCCAAATGAGTATGATGAGGAGGCGTGAGTCCTCATTAATGTGCTTGGTGTTGTGACCAAGGGTTATGGTAATTGTAAATGCTGCATGCTAAGGATATTAGTTGATTTTATGATGTTATCTGATATATATTGTTTTCTATTTTGAGTTGGCCGATGATATCTACTCAGTACTTGTGTTTGTACTGACCCCCTACTTTTTTGTTTTCTTCTTTGTTATTTGTGGAGTGCAGCAAACGTGCCATCGTCTTCAAATCAATCGCAACTCTAGCCAGTCTTCATTACTCTGGATATCAGGGTGAGGTAATGCTTCTAGCTTGGACTGGATCTTCCTCTTCATGTCCTGATGCCTTGAACTTCCGGCATGGACTAGCTTTTACTTATTTTAGCTTCTTAGAATACTCTTAGTTTAGTAATTTGATCATAGATGTTCTTGTGGTGATGACTTCCAGATTTTGGGGAATAATAGATGTTGGATTTTAGAAGTTATTGAATTGGTTTTTATTAATGATTTAAGTCTTCCGCATTGCTTTCTGTTGATATTATATTGAAATGTTAAGGTTTAGATTGATTGGTTCGCTCACATAGGAGGGTAAGTGTGGGTGCCAGTCGCGATCCGATTTGGGTCGTGACTAACTTGGTATCAGAGCATTAGGTTCGTTGGTCTCATCACACAATAACGAGTCTAGTAGTGTCTTGAGGAACGGTAGGGGGACGCCTTTACTTTTCTTTGAGAGGCTATAAGACTTTAGGAAAATTCCATTCTTTCTTTCTTTCGTGCTACTACTTTAATCCAATTGGTATCTAGGTGATACAAATTGGTATCTGAACTTCTTCACTCTATTTCAAATATGGGTACTACTAGAGTATTTGATGATGAAATAGCAACGACAGAAACAAAAAAAAATTTGTCCTTAGAAATAGATATATTTTCTCGATCGCAAAATGTGGTGGTAGTCTCATGTCGAGTGTCGGTTAATAAAGACACTACTATGACTTCTTAGAGTGAGGGTATATTAGAGAAAGTCGTCGATGCTTACTTGGTTAGAGTTAGGAAGTGTGTTATTTTTTTTGTTATTGAATTGATCTAATAAGTAAAACAAATTGTTTGGTTTAGACAGAGAACATATTTGATAATGTTTTGCAATTATTCAATGGTTAGAAATATGTGGGCTATTTGGGTACGATAATAGGTACAGGTATGATGTGTTCTAGTGAGGTATCTAACGGACTTTCACGGTGTGGCAGTACTAGGGTTATGTGGAAACAGGTACGTCGATTGTCAAGTATGAATACTAATTACTAAAGGAGTTACAAGTTGTACGACACGGTCAGATAATAAAATTTAGTGTTGCATTCACATCTGAGAAACCAACTAGTTTATTACTACAAGAACTTAGATTGAGCATTATTTTGAAGGAAAATTTTAGTGGTTGAGCATTATTTTTAAAGGAAAAATTTTAGTGATGGATCTTTGGTACAATATTAATACATTTAGGTTGTGAAATGCATCTTGAGGGTTCTGAATGAGTACTGGTGATTTTATCTCAAGCTTCAAAGGGTAGACATATACTAGAATGACAAACTTATAGGGAAAGAAACCCCTAGTGAGTATACTTGGGTGATGTAAATTGAAGATTTAAGCAATAAACTGCATATAAAATTGGATTAGTCCCTTAAATTTGATTGGTATACCTAAGTTTAAGGTGTTAGATCGAGGAAAAGGTTCAGTTCATGGTGATAAAAGGGTTAACTGAGCATGATGGAAAAATAAAAATTTGTGAGAATTTGTAATTGGGATGAAAGTATATGATTAGAATTTATTGGTTAAATAAATTTTGTATGTAATAAAGACTTGTGAGTATCTAAGGTTGTGATTTTCTACTATTTTGGGAAGTAAAATGTCATGGGTTGTTGGTAAAAGGACGAGATCGATGAGTGATCTAAAGAAACAAGAATATTGATATATTGAAGGGTCGAATAGAATTTTGCACCATGAGAAGAATTTGAGAAAAGTGAAGGAATAAGACCTCTCGTATAAACCCATGGGTTGTAGTTAATGGTTGTATTGATTTTTGCCTATGAGTTTAGATATGACTGTGAGATGTGAAGTAGTTCGATATAGACTTACTAGAATTTATCATCGACTTTTATAAAGATTGAGTTTTGATTTGGATTGCAAACAATGAGGCATGAAGAATTTAGTATTTTACATGGGGTAGATTGCTCAAATTTGGATAGATGACTTAAGAATGATGCATAAGGTGTAATATAATTCTACATGGTTATTAAGAATTTAGAGTCGGAATAATACTACTCTATTGATGGGATTACATAGAATATTATGATGTGTTACATAGATATTTAATGGTGAAATGAGGTTATGAGCTAATAGGATACATAATAAGTTGAATGACCAAGAAACTTCCTATGTGTTGGCATGAGGTATGTGATGGTTTAGAAGGATAGCTAAAGCATGATAATGAAAGTGGTGTGAGGTTGACTTATGGTTTGATTTAATAGTTTATCATGATGGAAAGGTACTATCAAATTTTAAATAATGTTAGTAGCCTTGTTTGGAACTCGTAATTGTCATGAAATGCTTAAATAGAAGATAATGATGGTTGTTTGGGAGTAAGGTAGATGATCGATGTGGTTATGATGTTTTGTTAGTACTAAAAGTATCGACTTCAGTAGATGTAGGGTTCGATAAAGTAAGTATGTGTGCAATCAGTGATTGTGGATAGCTAGAAAATCAAAGAGATAGAGTCAGATGAATGAAGATGTTTGATATGGAAACTATTGAAATATATATATATATATATATATATATATATATCTGAAGTTATTCGACCTTGGTTATATACACTCTTACGTGAACAACTACTTCATTTCGGGGGTGATTTAGAGTATGATTCGTTTTCTACGTCCTCACGTGTTTTCACATCTATGGGTTGATTTCTAGAGGTGAATCGGATGTAAAGATCCTCTTGTGTCCTCTTGATAGGGTAGGATCCTTGGGCAAACTTGATATTTTTAGTTATGATAGAATTGGTGTTGTTTGGAATAGCTAAAGTATATCAGTAGTTCTATACGCACAAACTCGCTTATGAGAATCTATATAAGAGCTGCTATGAAGAGTTACAACTGCCTAAGAGTAATGTTAGAGGTTCTGCATTTTGAAGTGCATCCCTTGTTGGTGTTTACTTGATATCATTCTTCCCTGGGTTAGATATGTCTCCCTTGATGAGTAATCGATGTCTAAAGCTAATATTTTCATCACTTAAGCTTGTGATGAGACTGTGTTGTGAAAAGAAAATCCTGATAAGATCTTTGATGGTTAGTGCATTATGAGTGTGTGGTAGTTGGTTAAAAAATCCACTTCTGGTTGTAGCCACTTTTGCTTTAAAATTTTATCGTGGTTATGTTAAATATTATTTGTTCAGATGGTTGTATCAAGGTCTAGTTGGAGAATAGATCAGTTGAAAAGTCCATTATTAGAAATTGTTTTGTTGTTAGTTGAGTTTACATACATCAATAATTATTCCTAGAGTAGTGAGATGGACCCATTTAAGGCATTGTTGTGAGGAGGTGTAGATCTTCAATTAATTGGTTTAACACTTTTGATATAAGACCAAGGGTACTACTATTTCGAATGAACTTTTGAGACAACTACCCTTTCTTGCCTTGCCTTCCTTTGATCGTTCGAGGACGAATGATGGGTAAATTGGTATCTATTGTAACGACCCTTTTTGTCGTTTTGAGAGTTAAAGCCTTGTGTTTTATAAAATATCTTCCGATAGATTTAAATGGGTGTTTTGGACTATTCATAATTACAATTATAGAAATAATAGGGTATTTTTTTTAATAACTTATTTAGTTGGTGGTTAAAGAATATAACATTAAAATTAGTAGGATTTAACATTTAGTAACCCATAATTTATCCCCATATAATTTTTACCCATATATATATATATATAATTAATAATAAAAATTAATTAATTAGTTAAAGAAATAAGGGGTGTTGTTATTTAATATTGAAGATAGGCGGATGCCCTCTTCTTCTTGTTCGTAGCGCCGCCGACCACTTTGTTAACAAGATTACAGGTAAAATCCAAGCCAATTCTAAAATTATGTTATAAATACTTATAGTTGGTTGCCATTAATTTCTTTATTATTATTGTGTTAAAGGGTTTTATTAATTGGATTATAGGAAGTATATAAAGAAATTGGGAAAAGTATTTAATGTTAGTGTTTCTGACATTGGGGGATAAAAAAATTGAGATAGTAATTTATTATGGGTGGCGTCAATTGTTTAATATGGGACAAAAAGGGTAACAGTTAATTAGAATACATATATAAATATAATAAAGTTAGCTATGTGTTGTTAATATGAATTAAACCAATGACCAATTGGATTTGAGGGAATATAATATATGGTTATGAGTAATGTTTTAGAGGGGAATAGAAAACTAACCTATGGGTACGGCGGATACAGAACGAAGAGACGAGCAATATTCAAGTGAGCAAAATTTAATTGAATTTTACTTTATGTATTGAACAAATAGTTTCCAACGGTCAGTTATACTATTAAATTCAATTCTATAAGAAATTGATTAGTTTAGAAACTGAAATTGCCGCATACATTGACCACTGAATTAATTAGTTTGAATTTGGGGCTTAGTGAGGGACAAGTGTTGCCTTGCGAAGATTATTGATGGTTTCTTATGATTGGGTACATATGAGGATTAGCAAAGGTGTAGCTGACTATATACGAGATTTCAATTCTCTGGGAGTGGCTCATAAATAAACTTATTTTATTATTATAAGTAGTAGTAGTACATTACAGTTTATATTTTGATATATTGACATATATAATTAAATATTAGGTGTATAAATAATTCATATTCCGTTATGTGTATGCTAAGTTGAGGAATTGAGATTTACCTTTAGGTTTGAGAGAATTGATTATAAAATTTGATGAGTTGTTGGGTTTAGATTAGACATAAAATAATATGAGTATTTATAGGCTTGTAAACTCATAAATTATGCATACATAATTGATAGATTGGAAAGGTTCGAAAGCATTGAGGAAAGGAAAAGTATTGGAGCTTGCTTGAATTCGGTTCTTCGGTGGAGGAAAGTTATGGTTTTTATGCTATTCGTAGTAAACTCTTAAAAGCGAATGATATGTATTGGTAGAATTGTAAACCCTTCTATATGCTTAATTGTATGCTTGCATGAATGTGATTATGTAATTGTGATATAATAAGCATGATGAAGCTATTGAATCCTAAATCTTGAAAAGAAACCCTAATCTACTTTGTTAATGATGATGCATTGGTATAAAAGAGGGCTTGATGAACGAAAGTAGTGAGATTAGGGGATCGGGTGCCACGTTCCGGTACCAGGATAGTATATGAGGATCGGAGTGTCACGTTCCGACACCAGGATAGTATATGGATCGGGTGCCACGTTCCGGTACCAGGATAGTATATGAGGATCGGAGTGTCACGTTCCGACACCAGGATAGTATATAGATCGGGTGCCACGTTCCGGTACCAGGATAGAATATGGATCGGGTGTCACGTTCCGACACCAGGATAGAATGAGGATCGGAGTGTCACGTTCCGACACCAGGATAGAATATGAGGAGCGGAGTGTCACGTACCGACACGAGAGGAATAAAGATAATGAAATCTTGAAAGATGTTAATATACTCAATCTAATGAATCTAATTCCCAAATGAGTATGATGAGGAGGCGTGAGTCCTCATTGATGTGCTTGGTGTTGTGACCAAGAGTTATGGTAATTGTAAATGCTGCATGCTAAGGATATTAGTTGATTTTATGATGTTATCTTATATATACTGTTTTCTATTTTGAGTTGGCCGATGATATCTACTCAGTACTTGTGTTTGTACTGACCCCCTACTTTTTTGTTTTCTTATTTGTTATTTGTGGAGTGCAGCAAACGTGCCATCGTCTTCAAATCAATC
Organism: Solanum neorickii; assembly: GCA_027704865.1. Classification (NCBI taxonomy): domain Eukaryota; kingdom Viridiplantae; phylum Streptophyta; class Magnoliopsida; order Solanales; family Solanaceae; genus Solanum; species Solanum neorickii. The sequence goes on along the minus strand of JAKWJC010000373.1, from coordinate 18,513,485 downwards.
GCAACTCTAGCCAGTCTTCATTACTCTGGATATCAGGGTGAGCTAATGCTTCTAGCTTGGACTGGATCTTCCTCTTCATGTCCTGATGCCTTGAACTTCCGGCATGGACTAGCTTTTACTTATTTTAGCTTCTTAGAATACTCTTAGTTTAGTAATTTGATCATAGATGTTCTTGTGGTGATGACTTCCAGATTTTGGGGAATAATAGATGTTGGATTTTAGAAGTTATTGAATTGGTTTTTATTAATGAGTTAAGTCTTCCGCATTACTTTATGTTGATATTATATTGAAATGCTAAGGTTTAGATTGCTTGGTTCGCTCACATAGGAGGGTAAGTGTGGGTGCCAGTCGCGATCCGATTTGGGTCGTGACAGGTAGTCATTTGATATAAGTATTCTTGAGAATAAACATATATACCTAACAAATAGTGTCGTACACCTTGTTTCTTAGTGTGTGTATCGTGTTTGTAACAATTTCAAGTCCCTTGTCAACTTGCATTTTATCCGAGTTGATTATTTCTCCTCGAAAATAGGTGGCAAGTTCAACAGAGAGACGGGATTTTCCGTTCTTGTGCCCCCATTATGAAGATCACTTTCTTCTTGTTGAACTCTTCATTAATGAAAGTATTCATTTTATCTATACACAAAAATAATTAGTTTTTTATAATACTGAATTCATAAAGTCAGGCATTGAAAAATCTTGTAAATATAAAGCTAGTATGTAGAAATCTTGCTTAACTTGGAATATACTATCTAAAAATATAAAATTTTCTTTTTGGTTGATACGAAGAAAGAAATTACATTTCGCTTTTATAGTAAAATCTTTTTGTGGAATTATTAATAGACATACAAATTTCATAATTACTGATATATTTTAGGATAAGAATGACTTTTAAAAATTTATAGATCTGTAAACTTGAATTATTGTAATTATTATTAAATATATTATTAAATAAAGTTATTAGTGTACGTTGTTAGGAGATCACATAGAGTTGGGCTTTTATAGTAATAATGTCATTTTTTTATAGACATAACTATTAGTAAACCAAATTAAATAAATATAATTTCATATATTTTAGAATAAGAATAGTTCATTAAAAAATTTAGAGATATGTCACCTTTAATTTTGGCGATTAAGCTTAAATTATTTTAGGATGTTTTTTCTAGATGTATATTTTTATGAGATCACAATTATTTACAAAAGGATTGTACAAAGAACTTAATAATATTTCTGGTGGAATATATTCAAGTGATAATGCATATAATCTTGCAGAATTCAACAACACATCATAAGTGTTAAGTCTAATTCCATAAGAGGGAAATGGACAATTATCGATAACTATTTCTAGTACGAGTATTTATATTAACTTGTGAACCATATTATGATAGATAATGACTTTATTGAATCAAGCTTCAATTTCCGTGATAGAATTAGGTAGAATATATTCATTACCTATAGATTGAAAATTTACTATTTTATATTCTTTGTCCATGTAACATTTTTAAGTATTGAGTTAAGAATTCTATTCTTGAAAATCCTTTATGGGTGGAACCTTCCCGAACATTTATTGTGATTTATTATTTTATCACTCTATTAGCTTGACATTATGAGTGATCTCATGTAACTGTGTACGTACATATTTTTATTAATATATATTGTACATAGAAGACTTGTACTTGGACTTGGGGCTTGGGCTTGGATTGAAATTTTAAATAAATATTTCACCTATAGATAATAATTTTTTAACAGACAAGAGTAACATATATAGAAATAAGGGTCATACCATACATATATATTTATAATGCGATACAAACTGTACAAAAAAGGTCAAAAATAAAAGAGATCAAAACTGAAGATGGTGATAATGATAGTTTATGTACACTCAATAATAATATTGTGATGATCATTTTGGAAAAATCTCTTCACAATATGTAGGCATGGTTGCAAAACAGTATTAGTCCATGCTTCGCCAAGATCTTCTTCCCTATCTTCTTTTAAAATGTCCGTAGCAATAATATGACATACTGACCATATTTTTTTGCTTTTTAATTGTTGAATCTTGTCAAGTTGGTTACAAATTAACATATGAGTGTTACGCTTAATACTTGAAATTGAAGCTTGAAGAATCACTTGCTTTGATTCATAATCTCCGTCTATATTTGTTTCTTCCCTTAAATATCTGTCCATTTCAGAGACACCAATGGACCGTCAAATTCTTTTGGTGTAATCTGCATCTGAAATGAAAATCTATCGCACCTCATCCACTAGCCCTGCATGCAACACAAATTTAAAGAAGAGTTTTATTTTGGAGAACATATATTTGACAACCAAAATTATTATTAAGAAAATTATATAAGAAAAGTTTTCAGCTAGCTGCATGATAGTATATCTTGATTGATACATAAATAAATTACAAAAATTACCTGCTTTGACCATTTGATCAACCCTTATTTCAACTCTATGGTTCAAGACTGATTACTCAACATCAATTCAAACAAAACAATTATCATACTTATATTTGAACATGAATACATGATCTTTCACAAGTTTTTTAATATACGAATTTAACCCTCCAACAATAATTTGAACACGTTGAGTCTTCAGTATTTTTTTTTATACAAACGACAGCTTGCAAACAAACAAAAATCTTGAGCTGTGAAGTCTTAATCTGATTCAATTTCACCGAAGAAAATATGATCAAATAAAGTTTCTCAGAATTGAAAGAAATAATTTTTTAATAGTAAAGTATATTTTTCACTAGAGTGTGTAATTACTACTATAAAATTATCTAGGAAGTCATTTGATATAAGTAATCTTGAGAAAAATAAATATACCTAACAAATAGTGCCGTACACCTTGTTTCTTAATGTGTGTATCTTGTTTGTTAAAATTTCAAGTCCCTTGCCAAATTGCATTTTATCCGAGTTGATTATTTCTCCTCGAAAATGGGTGGCAAGTTAAACAGAGAGATGGGATTTTCCCATTCTTGTGGCCTCCATTATGAAGATCACTTTTTTCTTGTTGAACTCTTCATTGATGAAAGTATTCATTTTATCTATACACAAAAAAATTAGTTTTTTATAATATTGAATTCATAAAGTCAGACCTTGAAAAATCTTGTAAATATAAAGCTAGTAAGTAGAAACCTTGCTTGACTTGGAATATACTATCTAAAAATATATAATTTTCTTTTTGGTGGATATGAAGAAAGAAATTAGATTTCGCTTTTGTGGTAAAATTATTTTGTGGACTTATTAATTGACATACCAATTTCAGAACTACTAATATATTTTAGGATAAGAATGACTTTTAAAAGTTTATAGATTTGTAAACTTGAATTATCGTAATTATTATTAAATATATTATTGGTTAAAGTTATTAGTGTACGTTGTTAGGAGATCACATAGAGCTGGGCTTTTATAGTAATAATGTGATTTTTTTATAGACTTAATTGTAAGTAAACCAAATTAAATATATATAAATTCATATCTTTTAGAATAAAAATAGTTCATTAAAAAATTTAGAGATATGTCACCTTAAATTTTGGCGATTAAGCTTAAATTATTTTAGGATTTGTGTCAAGATGTATATTTTTATGAGATCACAAATATTTACAAAAGGATTGTACAAAGAACTCAATAATATTTCTGACGGAATATATTCAAGTGATAATGCATATAATCTTGCATAATTCAACAACACATCATAAGTGTTAAATCAAATTGCATAAGAGGGAAGTGGACAATTATCGATAACTATTTCTATTACGAGTATTTATATTAACTTGTGCACCATATTATAATAGATAAGGACTTTATTGAATCAAGCTTCAATTACCACGATAGAATTAGGTAGAATATATTCATTACCGATAGATTACAAATTTACTATTTTATATTCTTTGTCAATGTAACATTTTTAAGTATTGAGTTAAGAATTCTATTTTCAAAATACTTTAAGGGTGGAATCTTCCCGAACATTTAGGGTGATTTATTATTTTATCACTCTATTATCTTGACATTATGAGTGATCTCATGGGATTGTGTATGTACGTATTTATATTAATATATATTGTACTTAGAAGACTTGGACTTGGACTTGGGGCATGGGCTTGGATTGAAACTAAAAATAAATATTTCACCTACAGATAAGAATTCTTTAACAGACAAGAGTAACATATATAGAAATAAGGGTCTTACCATTCATATATATTTATAATGCGATACAAACTGTACAAAAAAGGTCAAAATTAAAAGAGATCAAAACAGAAAATGGCGATAATGATAGTTTATGTACACTCAATAATAATATTATTATGATCGTTTTTGAAAAATCTCTTCATAATATCTAGGCATGGTTGCAAAACAGTATTCGTCCATGCTTCGTCAAGATCTTCTTCTCTATCTTCTATGAAAATGTCCGTAGCAATAATATGATGTACTGACCATATTTTTTTGCTTATTAATCGTTGAATCTTGTCAAGTTGGTTACAAATTAACATATGAGTATTACGCTTGATACTTGAAATTAAAGCTTGAAGAATCATCTGCTTCGATTTATAATCTCCGTCAATATTTGTTTCTTCCCTTAAATATCTGTCCATTTCAGGGACACCGATGGACCGTCGGATTCCTTTGGTGTAATCTGCATCTGGAATGAAAATCTTTTGCACCTCATCCACTAGCCCTGCATGCAACACAAATTTAAAGAAGAGTTTTATTTAGTAGAACATATATTTGACAACCAAAAGTATTATTAAGAAAATTATATAAGATAAGTATTCAGCTAGCTGCATGATAGTATATCTTGATTGATACATAAATAAATTACAAAAATTACCTGCTTTGACCATTTGATCAATCCTCATGTCAACTCTACGGTTCAAGACTGATTGCTCAACATCAATTTAAATAAAACAACTATCATAATTATATTTGAACTTGAATACAGGATGTTTCGCAAGTTTTTAAATATATGAATTTGACCCTCCAACAATAATTGGAACACGTTGAGTCTTCAGTATTTTTTCTATACAAACGACAGCTTGCAAACAAAAAATCTTGATCTGTGAAGTCTGAATCTGTTTCAATTTCACCTAAGAAAATATGATCAAATAAACTTTCTCAGAATTGAAAGAAATAATTTTTTAATAGTAAAGTATAAATTTCACTAGAGTGTATAATTACTACTATAAAATAACCTAGGTAGACACTTGATATAAGTATTCTTAACAATAAACATATATACCTAACAAATAGTGTCGTACACCTTTTTTCTCATTGTGTGTGATCTTGTTTGTAACAATTTCAAGTCCCTTGAAAACTTGCATTTTATCCGAGTTGATTATTTCTCCTCGAAAATGGGTGGCAAGGTCAATAGAGAGACGGGACTTCCCGTTCCTGTGGCCCCCATTATGAATATCACCTTCTTCTTATTGAACTCTTCATTGTTGTTGAAAGTATTCATTTTATCTACACAAAAAATTAATAAATTTATAATAGTGAATTCATAAAGTCGGACATTAAAAAATCTTGTAAATATAAAGCTAGTAAGTAGAAATCGTGGTTGACTTTTAATATACTATCTAAAAAAATAAAATTTTCTTTATGGTGGATATAAAAAAAATTACATTCAGCTTGTATAGTAAATCTTTTTGTGGATATGCCAACTTGAATTTTGGTAATTTTATTAAATATATTTTATGATAAAGTTATAAGTGCACGTTGTTAGGAGATCACATAGAACTGGACTTTTATATTAAAAATGTGATTTTTATAGACTTATTAATTACTAAACAAAATTAAATGTATATAAATTCATATCTTTTATAATTAGAATAGTTCATAAAAAAATTGAGAGATATGTCATTAAATTTTGGCGATTAAGCTAAACGTATTTTAGGATGACATTTTTAGATGTATATTGTTATGAGATCACAACTAGTTGCAAAAGGATTATACAAAGAACTCAATAATATTTCTGACGGAATATATTCAAGTGATAATGCGTCAAATCTTATATTAATTAACAACACATCATAAGTGTTAAGTTAAATTCCATGAGAGGAAAGTAAACAATTATCGATAACTAGTTCAATTACGAGTATCCATATTAAATTGTGCACCATATAATAATAGATAAGAACTTTATTGAATCAAGCTTCAATCATGATGATAGAATTAGGTAGAATATATTTATTACCGATAGAATATAAAGTTACTATTTTATATTCTTTGTCTAAGTAACTTTTAAGTACTGAGTTAAGAATTCTATTCTTCAAAATCCTTTAAGGGTGGAATCTTCCTCAACATTTATTGTGATTTATTATTTTATCACTCAATTAGCTTGACATTATGTGTCATCTCATTTAATTGTGTACGTACATATTTGTATTAATATTTATTAAATATATAAGACTTGGACTTGGACTTGGGGCTTGGGCTTGGATCGAAATTTTAAATAAATATTTCATCTATAGATAAGAATTGTTTTACACACAAGAGAAACATATATAGAAATAAGTGTCATATCTTACATATATATTTGTAATGCGATACAAACTGTACAAAAAAAGGTGAAAAATAAAAGAGACCAAAACAGAAGATGGTGATAATTAAAGTTTATGTACACTTAATAATAATATTGTGATGATCGTTTTTGAGAAATCTCTTCAAAATATATAGGCATTATTTCAAAATAGTATTCGTCCATGCTACGTCAAGATCTTCTTCTCTATCTTCTTTGAAAATGTCCGTAGCAATAATACGATGCATTGACCACATTTTCTCGCTTATTAATCGTTGAATCTTGTCAAGTTGGTTACAAATTAACATACGAGTATTACGCTTGATACATGAAATTAAAGCTAGAAGAATATCTGCTTTGATTCATCATCTCCGTCTATATTTTTTTCTTCCCTTAAATATCTGTCCAATTCAGGGATACCGATGGACCGTTGGATTTCATTAGTGTAATCTGTATCTTGAATAATAATATGTCGCACCTCATCCACTAGCCCTGCATGCAACACATATTAAAAAAGATTTTTATTTAGTAGAACATATATTTTATAACCAAAAGTATTATTAAGAAAATTATATAAGAAAAAAGTTTTTAGCTAGCTTCATGATAGTATTTCTTGATTGTTACATAAAATAAGTACAAATATTATCTGCTTTGACCATTTGATCAACCCTCATGTCAAATCTAGGGTTCAAGACTGATTGCTCAACATCAATCCAAATAAATCAACTAGCATACTTATATTTGAACATGAACACAGGATCTTCAAAAAGTTTTTCAATATATGAATTTGACCCTCTAAAAATAATTGGAAAACGTTGAGTGTTCGATACTTTTTCTATGTAGACGACAACTTGCAAATAAAAATCATCAGCTTTGAAGGTTGAATCTGGTTCAATTTCACCTAAGAAAATGTGATCAAATTAACTTTCTCAAAATTTGAAAGAAATAATATTTTAATAATAAAGTATATTTTTCACTAGAATTTATAATTACAACTATTAAATTATCTAGGTAGTCATTTGATATAAGTATTCTTGAGAATATACATATATAACTAACAAATAGTGTCGTACACCTTGTTTCTCAGTGTGTGGGATCTTTTTTGTAACAATTTCAAGTCCCTTGTAAACTTGCATTTTAGCTGAGATGATTATTTCTATTCAAAAAGGGTGGCAAGGTCAACAGAGAATTTGAATTTTCCCGTTCACGTGGCCCCCATTATGAACATCAGTTTTTCTTGTTGAACTCTTCATTGCTGATGAAAGTATTCATTTATCTACACTCAAAAAAAATAGTTTATAATAGTGAATTCATAAAGTCAGACATTAAAAAAATCTTGTTAATATAAAGCTAGTAACTAGAAACCTTGCTTGACTTGGAATATACTATCTAAAAAATAAAATTTTCTTCATGGTGGATGTTAAAAAATAAATTACATTCAGCTTTTATAGTAAAATCTTTTTGTGGAATTATTAATTGACATACCAATTTCATAATTAATGATATATTTTAGGAAAAGAATGACTTTTATAATTTCATAGATATGTCAACTTGAATTTTTGGTAATTATTATTTAATATATTTTAAGATAAAGTTATTAGTGTTCATTATTAGGAGATCACATAGAGCTGGGCTTTTAAAGTAAAAATGTGATTTTTTATAGACTTATTAATTATTAAACTAAATTAAGTATATATAAATTCATATCTTTTAGAATAAGACTAATTCATTAAAAAATTTAGAGACATGTCACCTTAAATTTTGCTGATTAATCTTAAATTATTTTAGGATGCCGTTTCTATATGTATATTGTTATGAGATCGCAAGTTGTTACAAAAGGATTGTACAAAGAATGCAATTTATATTTCTGGCATAATATATTCAAGTGATAATGCGTCAAATCTTACACTATTAAACAACACACCATAAGTGTTATGTCTAACTCCATAAGAGACAAGTGAAAAATTATCGATAACTATTTCAATTACGAGTGTTTATATTAACTTGCGCACCATATAATAATTGTGGGGTTTTAATAAGGTGTGAATGGAAAATGAAGAGTTTCGACTTCTATGAAGAGTTATGACTTTTATGAAAAGTTGTGACTTTTATGAAAGGTGACGACCTTTCAGAAATATTGTCACTTTTCCATAGGTTTGTGACCTTTTTGGTAAGGCACAATAAGAACATTTTCGCACTACCCTTTGTTTTCTGTAAATAACCTTTTCGCACTACCCTTTGTTTTTCAATAAATTGAGGGATTTCCTCTCATTTTAATATAAAATTCACGGACTGCTTCTTCAACTACGAAATCTAGTATTCTAAGTGTACTTTACTACCGTTGAGGGGTTCGCTGAAATCGGAGTTTTTGGAATCTATACTCTGTTGATTGAGATCATTTTACCCTGGGTGGTCATATTCCAAATCAAAACCCAGATACTAGAGCGGAATAATTTCATTAAGGGGAAACTGTGAGTTCAGTGGACTTGATCTTTTTCCTATAAATTTTTTTTCTTATTCTGGTACGTGTTTTACAAATTTTAGATTTCTGAATTAATTTCAGTTCATCTATTCTTTTGTTCTTCACTGGTTCATAAACTTCGTGTTTCTGCAAAGTTTGTTAGAATCATTAAGATTAATTAGAAACATATTAACAACAATTCTTCTTTAAGAAAAATATTTCATATTTTTTTTAAATTTATTTTTGATTCTAGTTTCGCTACTAGTTTTAATTGTGTTGTTGTAAAATGTTCTTAAGCTTCGTTGTTTTACAAAGATGTTCAAAGTTTGGTTCTAAGTATGTTTGGAGTAGAAGATGAACAACAATCTTAATGAAATTAATATACTGTTAGTATTTTTTGTATTCTACTGTAACAACCTGTTTAGTCATTTCGAGCAATAGAATCGTTGGTGATAAAAACTAACTGGGTCGACAGATCACGCGACGGACCGTCATGGTCACGACGGACCGTGATGGGCTCCGTCGTCCCATACTTGTGTAAATTCTTCTGCTGCTCTCCTCATTACCCTAGACGACAGGTAGGACGAGCCGTCATAGGCACGAGGGTCCGTCAAGGGCCTTCGTTCCAAAACACTTCAACTCTGAAATCTGGGTACTAGGATCGACTCTCAGAACTTTGTGACGGACCGTCGCAGGTACGACGGACCGTCACAAGTTGCGTAACTTCACTACTGAATTTTAACTTTCTGAACTCTGTGACGGATCTGCAGGACGGACCGTCATAGATATGATGGGCCGTCACAAGCGGCGTAACCCCGACTAGGTCGGATTTCTGCTAAAAGTTTTAAAGGGGTGTTTTGGACTATTCATGATTTTAATTATGGAATTAGTGGGGTAAGTGTAATAACTTGTTTACTTGGGGGTTAAAGAAGATAATAAGGGAATAAATAGTGGGTTTCTTTTATCATCTTTTATTTGATTATATGATAATTAGGGTAAAAGAAAAAGAATCTAGCGAAGAAAAATACAAAGAACAGAGAGGGAGAACGAGCGAGAAAGAGAGAACAAAGAGGAAAGCAAAGGCATTGGGAAGATAGCTTGATCGATCACGATTCTTCGGTGGAGGTAGGTTATGGTTTATTTCTATGTGATAGATAAATTCTCAATAGCGATCGATATGTATTGGGTGGTATAGTAAAGTCTTCTATATGCTTGATTGTTGTGTTTATATGTTGTGATTGTGTAATTGTGGCGGTCAGAATGATGAGACTGTTGAACCTTTAATCTTAAATCCTCTCTATTAAGATAACGCCTTGATATAAAGAAGGCTTGATGAACTAAAATAATGAGATAAATGGATCGGGTGTCACGTTATGACACGCTAGTATTAGGGGATCGGGCGTCACGTTCCGACACGGTAGTATTATGGGATCGGGTATCACGTTCTGACACGGTAGTATTAGGGGATCGGGTGTCACGTTCCGACACGATAGTAATAGGGGATCGGAGTGTCACGTTCCGACACGGAGATAATGGATTGGAGTGTCACGTTCCGACACGATAATGATAAAAAGAATGAATCTTGAATTATGTAAATGTACTCAAATTTAAAGAGACTACTTTCCGAAATGAGTATGGTGTGGAGGCTTCAGTCCTTATAGGTGTGCTGGGTGTTGTTGTCAATGATTCTTATACCTGTTGATTGTCACCTTTTATGTATTATGGTTGATTTTATATTCTTATTCAGTATATATTGTTTTCTATTTTGAGTTGGCCGATGATACCTACTCAGTACGTGTTCCTTGTACAGACCCCTACTTGTATTTTTCTTCTTTGTTATTTGTGGAATGCAGCAGCGTGCCATCGACTTCGATTCGTCCTCAGATCTAGCCAGTCTTTAGCATATCAGAATTCAGGGTGAGCTATTATTCCTAGCTCGTGCTGGATTATCTCCTTCACATCTTGTTGTCTTGAAGTTCACACATGGACCATCTTTTTATTATTTTTAGCTTCTTAAATACTCTTAGATTTAGAAATTTTAGGATAGATGTTCTTGGTGTGATGACTTCCAGGTTTTGGGAACGATAATTATTAAACTTTAGAAGCTTATTTATTGGTTATCTTAATGAGTTTTGGATCTTCCGCATTATTTTTACTATTTATAAATATTTTACCGGTAAATGTTGGGGTTTAGATTTGTTGGTTCGCTCACCTAGGAGAGTAAGGGTGGGTGTCACTCGCGGCTCGTTTTGGGTCATGACAAACTTTGTATCAGAGAGTTAGATTCGGGTGTCTCATTACACAAGAACGAGTCTAGTAGAGTTTTGAGGAACGATAGGGGGACGCCCTTAGTTTTCTTTGAGAGGCTATAGGACTGTAGGAAAATTCCATTCATTCTTTCTTTGGTGCTATTACGTGGATCCAATTGGTATCTAGTTGATACAAATTGGTATCTGACATCCTCACTGTATTTCGTAGATGGTTAGAACTAGAGCAACAACTGTGCCGACACCAACACGGCAAGACAGGGTGCGTCTGAGCCAAACATTGGGGCTGTAGCTCGAGGAGGAACAGTGTCAAGAGGCCGTGGTAGAGGTCGCAGGGGGACGTCCTCTATGGGTAGAGGACAAACACCTGGTCCAGCTAGTAATAGGGCTGTGACTCCTCCACCGACTGATGAGGTAGTAAGAGAGGGTGAGGAAGGGGAAAATGAACAGGTGCAAGATGAGGAATTACCACCCCAACCTACCCCAGAGATGATCAACCAGGTTCTTGCTTATCTTAGTGGGTTATCTGATCATGGCCAGACACCTCCAGTGTTTCCTGTACCAGCACCTCAGGTTCCGGGAGTACAACATGCAGCTGCTATGGCTCCCCGCATGGATGCCTCATAGGAAGTAGGCACGTTTCCTCGATTGACTACAGGGCCTATAATGACGAGTGATCAGCATGAACTCTTCACTAAATTCTTGAAGTTGAAACCTCCAATCTTCAAGGGTGCTGCATCTGAGGATGCCTATGATTTTCTGGTTGATTGTCATAAGCTGCTACATAAGATGGACATAGTAGAACAATTCGGTGTTGAGTTTGTGACCTATTAGTTTCAAGGGAATGCCAAAATGTGGTGGCGGTCGTATGTTGAGTGTCAACCAGCACAGGCACCACCTATGACTTGGGCATCATTCTCTAGTTTATTTATGGAGAAGTATATACCCCGGACTTTGAGGGATAGGAGGAGAGATGAGTTTCTGAGCCTAGAGCAAGGAAGGATGTCTGTTGCTGCTTATGAGACCAAATTTCGTGCGCTATCCAGGTATGCCACTCAGCTTTGCTTCAGTCCACAAGAGCGGATTTGCCGCTTTTTGAAAGGATTGAGGTTAGATTTGCAGATCCCAGCCTTACAAGTAGCTGCTGCAGCAAAATCCTTTCAGGAAGTGGTTGACTTTGTGATAGAAATGGAGGGGGTGAAGCCAGACAACTTTACCATGGCGTCGACATCTAAGAAGTTCCGTACGGGTGGTGAGTTTAGTGGTTCTTACTCCAGAGGGCAGAGTTCAGGAGGTTACCCTGCCCGATCTATTCAGTCTTCACTATAGGCTATAGCTGGGGGTCCATCGTAGACCAGTCAACATTTCTCTGAGTTTGCAGGTTATCCCCAGACTTCATCATTTTCACAGAGACCTATGCTTGACTCCAGAGATTGTTATGGATGTGGAGAGACTGGACATATTTGGAGGCATTTTCCAAAACAGAGTTACAGACCCCCAATAGTTAGAGGTAGAGGTGGTCATGGGAGAGGCCGCCATTATGGAGGACGTGGTGGCCAAGGTAAAGGTGGTCACCAAATCAGCCGGGGTGGTGGGCAAGCTGGAGCTACTGCAGCGCAACATGGTAGGGGCAACGGGCAGACAGGCGATAGGGCCCATTGTTATTCTTTCCCCGGGAGGTCTGAACCAGAGACATCTGATGCGGTTATCACAGGTAATCTTTTGGTTTGTGATTGCATGGCTTCTGTATTATTTGATCCTGGATCCACATTTTCATATGTATCTTCCTCGTTTGCTACTAGTCTTGATTTACATTGTGATCTGCTTGACATGCCTATTCGTGTCTCTACTCCTGTGGGTGAGTCTGTGATAGTTGATAAGGTGTATAGGTCTTGTCTTGTGACTTTTGTGAGGAGCAATACTCATGTAGATTTGATTATTCTAGAGATGGTTGATTTCGATGTAATTCTTGGTATGACTTGGCTTTCTCCAAATTTTGCAATCTTAGATTGTAATGCTAAAAGTGTGACATTGGCCAAGCCTTGTACAGACCCGCTAGTGTGGGAGGGTGACTATATTCCCACCCCAGTTCGTATTATCTCTTTTCTTCGTGCCAAGAGGATGGTTAGTAGGGGTTGTTTAGCTTTCTTGGCCCATCTCAGGGATGATACTTCCAAAGTACCTTTCAATGAGTCTGTTTCGATAGTCTATGAGTTTCTGGATATGTATCCTCCAAACCTTCCTGGTATGCCACCAGATAGGGATATTGATTTTTGTATTGATCTAGAGCCGGGTACTCGCCCCATTTCCATACCCCCTTATAGAATGGACCCACCTGAGTTAAGGGAGTTAAAGACCCACCTTCAGGATTTGTTAGGTAAAGGCTTTATTAGACCAAGTGCATCCCCTTGGGGTGCTCCTGTTTTATTTGTGAAGAAGAAGGATGGAAGTTTTCGGATGTGCATAGACTACATGCAACTGAATAAGGTAACTATTAAGAACAGGTATCCTCTTCCTCGCATTGATGATTTGTTCAATCAGTTACAAGGTGCTTGTACCTTTTCAAAAATCGATTTGAGATTTGGTTATCACCAATTGAAAATACCGGCAGCAGATGTGCCAAACACCTCTTTTCGAACCAGGTATGGCCATTATGAATTCTTAGTAATGTCTTTTGGGCATACGAATGCCCCTGCTGCGTTCATGAGCCTGATGAACGAGATTTTTAAGCCATATTTAGACCTCTTTGTTATCGTATTTATTGATGACATACTGATATACTCAAAGAGCAGGAAAGAACATGAGGAGCATTTGAGAATTGTATTGGAGTTGTTAAGAGAGAAAAGGCTTTATGCAAAATTCTCCAAGTGTGAGTTTTGGCTAGATTCAGTGTCCTTCTTGGGGCACGTGGTTTCCAAGGATGGAGTGAGGGTGGATCCATCTAAGATTGAAGTAGTGAAGAATTGGGTAAGACCTACTAATGTTACAGAGGTAAGGAGCTTTGTTGGTTTAGCTAGTTACTACCATCGATTTGTCTAGGAATTTTCTTCTGTCGCTTCCCAATTGACAAATTTGATTAAGCAGAATGTTCCATTTGTATGGTCGAACGAATGTGAAGAAAGCTTCCAGAGCTTCAAGACCTTGTTGACTACTGCACCAATTCTTATCTTGCCAGTGGAAGGTAAGGATTTCATTGTTTACTGTGATGCATCTTATTCTGGTTTGGGTGCAGTGCTAATGCAAGAGAAGAATGTAATTGCTTATGCTTCGAGGCAATTAAAAGTGCATGAACGTAATTGTCCGACCCATGATTTGGAGTTAGCTGCAATTGTGTTTGCATTAAAGCAATGGAGACATTATCTATATGTGGTCAAGTGTGAAGTCTATATAGATCATCGTAGTTTACAGTATGTCTTTACTCATAAAGATTTGAATTTGAGGAAGAGGAGGTGGATGGAACTACTGAAGGACTATGATATTTCTATTTTTTATTACCTAGGAAAAGCTAATGTTGTGGCAGATGCTTTAAGTAGAAAGGCAGGGAGCATGGGAAGTTTAGCTCACTTGCAGGTTTCTAAACGCCCATTGGCTAGAGAGGTTCAGACTCTGGCTAATGACTTTATGAGGCTGGAGATACTAGAGAAGGGAGGATTTTTGGCTTGTGTGGAGGCAAGATCTTCTTTTCTTGACAGAATTAAGGGAAAACAGTTTACTGATGAGAAACTGACCCGAATTCGAGATATGGTATTACGAGGAGAGGCTAAAGAGGCAATAATGGACGAGGAAGGCGTTTTGAGAATTAAGGGAAGGGTATGTGTGCCCCGTGTTGATAATTTGATTCACACTATTCTTACAGAGGCTCATAGTTCTAGGTATTCTATACATCCTGGTGCAACTAAGATGTATCGTGAACTAAAGCAACATTTTTGGTGGAGTAGAATGAAGCGTGACATTGTTGATTTTGTTGCCCAATGCCCTAATTGTCAGCAGGTAAAGTATGAACACATGAGGCCCGGAGCAACACTTCAGAAAATGCCCATTCCTGAATGGAAATGGGAAAGAATAGCAATGGATTTTGTGGTTGGTCTTCCAATGACATTGGGTAAATTTGATTTGATTTGGCTAATTGGGGAAAGATTAACTAAGTCTTCTCACTTCATTCCGGTCAAGGTGACTTACAATGCAGAGAAGTTAGCCAAACTCTATATCTCAGAAATTATTCGATTGCATGGGTTTCCACATTCCATCTTATCAAATAGGGGTACGCAATTTACTTATATGTTTTGGAGAACATTGCATGCTGAATTAGGTACTAGGTTGGATATTAGTACTGCATTTTACCCTCAGACCTATGGTCAGTCTGAGCGAACGATTCAGGTGTTGGAGGATATGCTTCGTGCATGTGTGATAGAATTTGGTGGTCATTGGGATAACTTCTTACCCTTAGCAGAGTTTTCATACAATAATAGCTATCACTCAAGTATTGATATGGCCCCATTTGAGGCACTATATGGGAGGAGATATAGGTCTCCCATTGGTTAGTTTGATGCATTTGAGGTGAGACCATGGGGTGCTGATCTTCTGAGGGAATCGTTAGATAAAGTAAAATTCATCCAGGAGAAGCTTCTAGCAGCTCAGAACAGGCAGAAAGAATATGCAGATAGAAAGGTTAGGGACGTGGATTTTATGGAGGGTGAGCAAGTCTTGCTGAAGGTTTCACCCATGAAAGGGGTGATGCGGTTTTGTAAGCGAGGTAAGCTTAGTCCGAGGTATGTTGGTCCATTTGAAGTTGTGAAGCGCGTGGGGGAGGTGGCTTATGAATTGGCATTGCCTCCAGGACTCTTAGGAGTGCACCCGGTATTTCATGTGTCTATGCTGAAAAAATACCATGGGGATGGAAACTACATTATTCGTTGGGATTCAGTTCTCCTTGATGAGAATTTGTCTTATGAGGAGGAGCCTGTTGCTATTTTAGGTAGAGAGGTCCGCAAGTTGAGATCAAAGGAGATTGCATCTATACAGGTTCGGTGGAAGAATCGGCCAATTGAAGAGTCCACTTGGGAGAATGAGGCTGATATGCAAGAAAGATATCCACATCTTTTTACAGATTCTGGTACTCTTTCTCGTCCTTGCTTTTCTTCTTGTGATCATTCGGAGAGGAACGATGGGTAAATTGGTATCTATAGTAACAACCTGTTTAGTCATTTCGAGCAGTAGAATCATTTGTGATAAAAACTAACTGGGTCGACGGATCACGCGACGGTCTTTCATGGTCACGACAGACCATGATGGGCTCCGTCGTCCCATACTTGTGTAAATTCTTCTGCTGCTCTCCTCATTACCCTCGATAACAGGTAGGACGAGGCTTCATAGGCATGACGATCCGTCAAGGGCCTTCGTTCCAAAACACTTCAACTCTGAAATCTGGGTACTGGGATCGACTCTCTAAACTTTGTGATGGACCTGCAGGATGGACCGTCGCAGGTACGACGGACCGTCACAAGTTGCGTAACTTCACTACTGAATTTTAACTCTCTGAACTCTGTGAAGGATCTGCAGGACGGACTGTCATAGATAAGACGGGCCGTCACAAGTGGCATTACCCCGACTGGGTCATATTTCTGCTAAAAGTTTTAAAGGGGTATTTTGGACTATTCATGATTTTAATTATGGAATTAGTGGGGTAAGTGTAATAACTTATTTACTTGGGGGTTAAAGAAGATAATAAGGGAATAAATAGTGGGTTACTTTTATCATCTTTTATAATTGATTATATGATAATGAGGGTAAAAGAAAAAGAATCTGGAGAAGAAAAATACAAAGAACAGAGAGGGAGAACGAGCGAGAAAGAGAGAACGAAGAGGAAAACAAAGGCATTGGGAAGATAGCTTGATTGATCACGATTCTTCGGTGGAGGTAGGTTATGGTTTATTTCTATGTGATTGATAAACTCTCAATAGCGATCAATATGTATTGGGTCGTATTGTAAAGTATTCTATATGCTTGATTGTGTTTTTATATGTTGTGATTGTGTAATTGTGGTGGTCAGAATGATGAGACTTTTGAACCTTCAATCTTAAATCCTCTCTATTAAGATAACGCCTTGATATAAAGAAGGCTTGATGAACTAAAATAATGAGATAAATGGATCGGGTGTCACGTTCTGACACGGTAGTATTAGGGGATCGGGTGTCACATTCCGACACGGTAGTATTAGGGGATCGGGTGTCACGTTCCGACACGGTAGTATTAGGGGATCCGGTGTCACGTTCCGACACAGTAGTCATAGGGGATCGGAGTGTCACGTTCTGACACGGTGATAATGGATTGGAGTGTCACGTTCTGACACGATAATTATAAAAAGAATGAATCTTGAATTATGTAAATGTACTGCCTATTTTCCCAAATGAGTATGGTGTGGAGGCTTGAGTCCTCATACGTGTGCTGGGTGTTGTTGTCAATGATTCTTATACTTGTTGATTGTCACCTGTTAAGTATTATGGTTGATTTTATATTCTTATTCAGTATATATTGTTTTCTATTTTAAGTTTGCCGATGATACCTACTCAGTACGTGTTCCTTAATCAGACCCCTTCTTGTATTTTTCTTCTTTGTTATTTGAAGAGTGCAGCAAGCGTGCCATCGACTTCGACTAGTCCTCAGATCTAGGAAGTCTTCAGCATATCAGAATTCAAGGTGAGCTATTATTCCTAGCTCGTGCTGGATTCTCTCCTTCACGTCTTGATGTCTTGAAGTTCGGACATGGACCATCTTTTTATTATTTTTAGCTTCTTAAATACTCTTTGTTTTAGAAATTTGAGGATAGTTGTTCTTGGTGTGATGACTTCCAGGTTTTGGGAACGATAAGTATTAAACTTTAGAAGATTATTTATTGGTTATCTTAATGAGTTTTGGATCTTCCGCATTATTTTTACTATTTATCAATGTTTTACCAGTAAATGTTGGGGTTTAGATTTGTTGGTTCGCTCACCTAGGAGAGTAAGAGTGGGTGCCACTCGCGGCTCATTTTGGGTCGTGACATCTGCTAATTGAGAGAATCTGAGCATGTAAGTAGTAGATAAATGCATTACTTCTCCATAATTCGTTGCTTTGTTTAGCAAGGTCGAAGTGAGAATGTAATAGAAATTTTTTATAGTATTCCGTTTAAACATAACTAGGTAACCTTCTTATTAAATTATCTAAGGAGGAAAATAGTTTTAATTGTTGTCATCTTTGATTTTTTGTAATTATGTGTATCTTTGGAAAAAGATCTGCAAACCATATGTTGTGGAATAAATCGAGTTTTGGAGTATTTATAATAATACTTAAAACTTTGTCTTGCATTATAACAATATCCAACAATATTGAAAGATATAGTGTTGCAAATTGAATCATCGGACGAATGAAGTATAATTCACGAGTGAATATGTATTTACTATTCGTAGAGGAGCAGTCTCTTAGAAATATTTCAAAAGAGACATGTATCGCTAGCTCTACAATGTTGTTTGAGTTATGTGCTCTAGATAAGGTCGATGAATACGTTGAAAGACTCCGGAATTTGTTGATAGATATTCTAATTTTGCCCAAACCATTGACATTAGTATGCGTACACTTTCACAGTCAAGCTGCAATAGGTAGTTCATGGAGCATGACGTATAACGGAAAGTCTCGTCATATATGACATAGACATAATACCGTTAGAAAACTATTCTCTAGTGGAATTATCAGAATTTACTATGTAAAGTCAAAGGATAATGTGTCGGATCCACTTACGAAAAGTCCTAACTAGAGTGGAAGTTGAAAGATCATCTAAGAGAATGTATTTATGGCTTAGGACAAGTCATCATGGCGGTAACTCTTTCTTGAAGAGTGGAGATCCCAAAAGGTAGATTCAAGGAGAAAAACAAAGTTGTGAATGACGATTCGGCATTGTCAACAAAATCAATCCATTCTCATAATGAAAATAATGCTCAGGGACAAGGATACAACATTAAGGCTTGTTAATGAGTTAATAAAGCCTAATGGTTTTAATGATTTGCTAATTTTGGTAGAGTTGACCAAATATTGTATCTACGCGATAGCACGGTTAGGAATCACCTATGTGAGTGGGATGTGTAAGCCGCTTCAAAGAAGATTATTGTCAAAAGCCCATCTCTCTATATACTCAAGAAACCAGTAGGTGTTCATGTCTAAAACGAACACAACCGTAAGAACCATAAATGGTAAAGGGTTATTTCTGTGGCATATGGTTGTCTAGGTCTACACCAAAGTTCGACAGTTCAAAGATATCCTATCTAGCGATTGACTGAGTATATCCGACATATGTTCACCACGGGAAGTCCAAGGGGAAACCTACTTATCAAGATGCAATTAATTATTGCTTTTAAAGTACACTTACTTGTCAGTTTCTCTGTCTTTGAGTCATTTCCCATTCATGCGGGGGATTGTTGAGTTTTAAAAAGGTGTGAATGGAAAATGAAGAATTGCGACTTTTATAATGATCTGTGACTTTTATGAGAAGTTGCGACTTTTATGAAAAGTGGTGATTTTTATGAAAAGTTGTGACTTTTATGAAAGGTGACGACCTATCTGAAAGATTGTCACTTTTCCAAAGGTTTGTGACCTTTCCGGTAAGGCACAATAAGAACCTTTTCGCACTACCCTTTGTTTTCTATAAATAACCTTTTTGCACTACCCTTTGTTTTCTATAAATTGAGGTATTTCCTCTGATTTTAATATAGAATTCATGGACTTCTACTTCAACTACAAAATCTAGTATTTTAAGTGTACTTTACTGCCGTTGAGTGGTTCGCTGACACAGGAGTTTTTTAATCTATACTCTTGTGATTGAGATCATTTTATACTGGGAGGTCATATTCCAAATCAAACCTCAGATACTAGAGCTGAATAATTTCCTTAAGGGGACACTGTGAGTTCAGTGGACTTGATCTTTTTCCGATTAAAAATTTCCAGATTCTTGTACGTGTTTTAAAATTTTTAGATTTGTGAATTAATTTCAGTTCCTCTATCCTTTTGTTCTTCAATAATTCATTAAACTTTGTAACTTCGTTTTTTTGAAAAGTTTGTTGGAATTAGTAAGATTCTTTAGACACATATTAACAACAATTCTTCTTTAAGAATAATATTTCATTTATTTTTTTAAAAAATCTGTTTTTTATTCTAGTTTCGCTAGTAGTTTCAATTTTCTAGTTCTTAAAATATTCTTAAACTTTGTTGTCTTACTAAGATGTTCAAATTTTTATTCTAAGTATGTTTGGACTAAAAGATAAACAACAATAATAGATAAGGACTTTATTGAATCAAGTTTCAATCACCGTGATAGAATTAGGTAGAATATAGTCATTACCAATAGATTACAAACTTACTATTTTATCTTCTTTGTCTATGTAACATTTTTAAGTATTGAGTTAATAATTTAATTCTTTAAAATCCTTTTAGGGTAGAATCTTCCCGAACATTTACGATGATTTAATATTTTATGACTCCATTAGCTTGACATTATAAGTGATCTCATGTAATTTTGTACGTATGTACTTGTATTAATATATATTAAATATAGAAGACTTGGACTTGGATATGGGGATTGGGCTTGGATTGAAAATATTACATCTATAGATAAGAATTTTTTTTTACAGACAAGAGTAACATATATAGAAATAAATGTCATATCATGCATATATATTTGTAATGCGAAACAAATTGTACAAAATAGGTCCAAAATAAAACAGACCAAAACAGAAGATGGCGATAATGACAGTTTATGTACACTCAATAATAACATTGTGATGATCTTTTTTGAGAAATATCTTCACAATATCTAGGCATGGTTGCAAAGTAGTATTCGTCCATGCTTCGTCAAGAACTTCTTTTCTATATTCATTCAAAACGTCTTTAGCAATAATATGATGCACTTATCAGATTTTTTTTGCTTATTAATCGTTGAATCTTGTAAAGTTGGTTACAAAATAATATACGAGTATTACGCTTGATATTTGAAATTGTAGCTTGAAGAATCATCTGATTTGATTCATCGTCTCCGTCTATATATGATTCTTCCCTTAAATACCTGTCCATTTCAGGGACACCCGACGGATCGTCGGATACCTTTGGTGTTATCAGAATCTAGAATGAAAATTTGTCGCACCTCATCCACTAGCCCTGCATGCAATACAAATTTAAAGAATAGTTTTATTTAGTAGAACATATATTCGATAACCAAAAGTATTATTAAGAAAATTATATAAGAATATTTTTAGCTAGCTGCAGGATAGTATATCTTGATTGATACATAAAGGGAAATTCATTGGACCATCACACAACCATCATGGCGAATCTTTTCTCACATAACCAAGATAGACTTCTGAATCAATATTAGCTAAAACCAGATGTGAAATTTAACAAACCATGCACCACACAATCATAATTCATAAACCATTACAAATCTTATCAAGAAAATTATCACAACACAATCTTTTCATGAACTTAAGTTATAAAAAAAATCTGATCTTTAGACATAGATTCATATCAAGGGACGGTCCAACTTATCTAATCCAAAGAAGAAATGATCATGTAAGCATCAACAAACGATACTATTCAAAGTACAATCCATTAACAACACTCTTAGACAATTGCAACTCCTCATAGTAGCTCTTATATAAGTTTTGATAGCAAGGTTGTACGTGTGGAGCCACTAGTATACTTCTACTATATCAAACAACTCAATATCTTTTATAGATGAAATGATTAATTCTAACCAAGGATATCCTAGCAGAAGGACAATCACAAGATTGGTAAATTCGATCCACTACTAGGAATTCACCCATAGATATGAAAACACGTGTGAGTACAAGTAGCGAAGCATACTCCAAACCATATCCAAAACGAATTAGATGGTAATATAAAAATATACAGAACCAAAGTCCAATAACACTAGATACTTATTCGATAGTTCCCACATCAAACATTTTCATTCCTTTTACTCTATCTAATTTTCTAGTTACCGACAATAACTAATCTAGTACCTACAATAATAACTCACATACTTGTTTTATCGAACTACATATACTCTTCACAGTACTTCACACTCTTACTACTAATAGAATATCATAGCCACATCAAGCATTTACCTTACTCTCTAACCGTCATTAATATTAAAGTCTTCTAAGCAACCACATTATCGCTTTCAAAATTTTACAATTATGGATCCCTCTTTTTCCATTTAAGGATTTCATGACAAGTACAGGTCACACCCAAGACTGATAGAACTTATTTCAAATCTAAAGGTACTTTACTAATGAGATATAACAATTGAATCACACTCAATGTCAACAAAAAAAATTCAAATATATTTTGTTTAACTACAATTCAAACCGTCACATGACTCATTCTAAAACTCATAGAAATTTTTGGTCAGTCAAATAATTATAAAGTATAAGCTCATAACATGTACTTACTATCAAAGGCCTATGTAGTGCATTATAATGACTTATATTGTCCCACCAAGTAGTAACAATTCCCTACAAATCTTCATTAACCATGTAGAAATGTAAGTCCACTCCGATTAATATCCATAAATTGTCTATCATAATTTCAAAAATCTAGCTCGACAGTAACAAGGTATAATCTTTCACACATCATGCTTGTAACCAAAGCCAAAACTCAATATTTATTAAAATCGATGATAAAATCGTAGTAGGTCTATTCTGAATCAATTCAAATCCAATGTCATATTAGAACTCGAAGATAAAAATCAATAAAACCTTAACTCCTAATCAAAGTCTATACGAGAGGTCTTATTCGTTCATTTCTCTTAAATTCTTCCCATGACACAAAATTTTGTGTATATTGGACTCCTCAATACACCAACTCTTGTTCCTTTGACTGACTCGATTACCAATCTTATCCTTTGACCAACAAGCCATGATATTTTCACATTATCCTTTAAATCAAAACATTACGTCAAATCCCCCCTTAGGTATAACAATCAAAAGTAACCAAATTTACTACTTAATTTTTGAAGTCCTCCCAAATGCTTCATACAGAATAGTTGATCATTTATCACCGTACCAATTCATACCTTGAAAAATCACACTACCACAAACCTAAAATTACCATGAAAAACATGAATTTTGAATCCAACTATGTAACTCAATCCCATTATCCCTTACCGTTAGCTCATACCTTGAAGATTTTTATGAATTCACGTATCTTAGCTTATCATTGATGACCTCTCTATTGATCTTATCATATCTTTCGCGAAAAACTCAACCATAGTCATAACCAAACTTAAAACCACGAAATAAATTATTATCACACTCGAATAGAACGTATGGAAACTTCTTTCTCAAATCTTATCTAATAACTTTTTACCAATATAATGAAACCATATCATAATAATCTAGGAAAACAAACGAAACCACATATATCTAAAAATTATCCACACTTTTACATTGTGAATGTAGATGTTTTAAATTTTAATCGAGTAGGGTCTTTACATATTCTAAGACTTTCCATTCAACAATATTATTCACCAAATAGTACAAAAAAAACACCACATTAGATACTTGTTAGTCGTTATTACCATATAAAATTCATTTAACCAACAATCCTTATCATACTGTTGAATCTTAAATACGATTTCATCATAAATTCTTTTTTATCGTTACGCTCACTAGACATTTTTCTTATCTCGAAGTTAATCTTGTCATCGACATGAAATTTCAAATCCACCTATTCCAATATAATTCAAATGACTAACTCAACTTTTACGTGTTCCTTGCTAAAATTCTTAGTTACCTTCACACAAATATACTCATTTAGACTTCATTTATCTTTAAGCTTCTCATCCTAGTATCAATCCACTTCCATGGAGCTTACAATGGAATACCACTCATTTAAAATCTGTTGGATACGTTTCCCAACCTAAGCACATCAATACAGTATCAAAGATTCACCACTAAAAGATTCCTTATGAATAATGCTTAACTCATTCTTGCGTAATAACAAGCTAGTTGGTTTTGCAAATATGAATTCAACATCAGGTCTGATTATACAAACATTTGAATCACTTATAACTATTTAAGTAGTTAGTATTTAGGCTTAATAATCGACAAATCCATCTTATATACCACTAGTACCACATTGTGAAAGTTTGTCAAATCCACCACTAGAACATACTATACCTATCAAGAAGATTGTAGTCAAATAGCTTACACATTCATGTTCCATTAAGTAACTAACATACACTACAAAAATTTGTTTTGTCTCTAGTCCAAAAAAATATGTATCCCTTTTTATATACACTCAATCTATGAAAGATATTCTAACCTTGATTGACACAAGATCATTCGCTATGCAACAATACATGTTATGACTACTATACCAATTGTATCTTTCAAAGTGGCATTGTTCATTACCTATCCATCCTTTTAATCATTTCACTTTCAATTATCAAACTAATCAAGATATTTTCAATACCACACAAACATTATTTTCACTACTAAATAACTATTCTGAAAAATATAATGCGTTCATGAAGAACTATTCAACATCATCATTTAAATATTCTTAAAATATTTCGTCAAGTTATGACGTAACTCAGTCTATTCAAATCATTAAACATTTCAAACCTGACAACACAACATTCGATAAGTCTATCACTTCCACATTTACAAAAACCTAACATTCAAAACATATACCACACACAAAATACTAACATGAGGAATTAGCACGAGTCATCACATAAGTGAAAGTGAATGGAGTGAAGCGATAAAATTAAAATGGGAATAAGTACACACGATATAGAGGTTGAACAAGTGAAGATTTTTTTCTTCTTAAAGTCACCATAGCCTCTCGAAGATAAGTATAGACGTCTCCGTAACGATCCTCGAGACTCTACTAAGACTCGACTTGTACACACATGAAACCTATGAACCAGGGGCTATGATACCATTTTGTCACGACCGAAAAATGGGTGTGATGGCACTCATCTTATTCCACCAAGACAAGTCAGCCTAAATCTCGACCGTTACAATAAAATTATAGGAATTTATGTTCAACTATAAAATACCCCCAAAATCTAGTTGTGACGTGTATAAGCCTCTAAAGTATTACAATCGAGTCAAAAAAATACAAGTCTCATATGACATTGTTGCTAGAGTAGAACAAGATCATAAATAGGATTAAGAAAGTCTGCTGAGATGACAAACAACTACCTCACTGTCACGATCCAAAATCACGAGTCGTGATGGCACCTATGTTCCGAACTAATAGGTAAGCCAACTAACATATTTTAACAAACATAACTAACTAATTAGTGAAAAGACAAAAAATTGCCAAATCTCCATCACTGAGCTCCTTAAAAGTAGGAATGCGGAAAGCAAAAATAAAATACTACCCACGAATTGGTGTCATAAGTACAAAGAGCTTCTAAAATACGATGCAAGTCTGAAACTAAAAAGACAAATTTAACATATGAGATATCCTGTCTCAATAGTGAATAACAGAATAAGTAAAAGATAGAGGGAGGTGTGGGCCACGGAACAGCCAAACAGCTCACCACAACTCAAAGACCCTCCAAACTTGGACTCAAACTGCTCCTCGAGATGTGCTCCTACTCGGAATCAAATCTGCATCACAAGGATTGCAACAAGTGTAGTACGAGTACGAAACTACGTGTACTCAATATGTCTCATTGACCGACAACGAAGAATTAGTGACGGAAGTTTATATAAGAAAAAAAAAATTAAATTATACAAGTATATATATATATATATTACACTTACTATTTATGTTTCATCAATAAAGGAAATCAACACCAAGTACTTTCCAAACACCATACAAAACATATAATCATCAAGAATGAAAGATGTGATGAAATGCAATGCACTATGATACCATTTAATGATAACTCTCCGAATACCCAGTACTCACTCAACCGTATACACATGATACTCCTCGGAAATACATCAATAGTTCATGACCCATGGGGGACTAGTGAGGTCCTTATACAGACACGGACGATCACCACATGTTTGTGCGAACGATCATAACGCACCATCATAATATCAAACAATTTCCGCACGGACGGTCTCCACGTGCCAAAATTACAATCTTAACATCTCACCATCCCCAGCACGAACGATCTCCACGTACTAAACTTATATTCAATGTCATGTCAATGCATGTATACAATATTATTTTAATATTAGGGGATAATGATGCATCTCACTCAATCAATATCAACATAATACATAACCACCTCAATTTTCATAATTTTACGGGTGTAATAAAGAAAACACAATCTCACAAAAATTTCAAGTTAATAATATATCAGCTAACGCCCATATGCTTTGGAAATTCTAAAATTACAATCCGCATTATATAGTAGAAATTTTCCGTTTTATAACACCGGTACTCGTACCAATGCCCGTCACACCATTGATATGAGAACCCCATCTTTCGTCTTTACCCCTTCGTCTATTTTCATTTTTTTAAATCTTTAATTAGGAAAACATCCTTCAAGAAGTCTAAAATGTCTTAACATACCTTATATGCCGAATCTCGTGCCACAATCCTTCAAGATTATTCCTTTCCCTTTCGCAAAGTTTCAGAACGTTCCCAATCTACCAATTATGCAATATTCGTAACTAAGCAAGCTCATAGGTACTCAAATTATTATGTGTCTAACCTAAACTCCAAAACTCACTCATATATCCAGTCAGCTCCTACTCTTGTTACAAATTATATGTCAAAGATTCCATATTGCTAAATTTCAAGCCTAGTGTTAAGACTCAACTCCTCTAAATATTTTGAATTTAAGGATACTCATGTAACACGATATCACAAAAAATTGGTTACCTATACCTATAAACTTCGAGGAGTATTACTATATGAAAATTAAATAAATAAAAATTAAATAATAAAAATTCTGAGACAACAATTAACTAACTGTAACTTAATGGACGAAAACAGAATTTTATTTTTAGTAAATAATGGCCATGGAATTTGCCGATTCCATCTATGCAAACATGGCTGTTTGCCAATGATTATATTAAATCATCATTCAAATGATTACCTTTTACGATTAAAATAAACAAAAATTTTCTTTCCTATTATAGTTCAAATAACTTTATCACCCTTTAGATTTGTTCCACCTTTTCATATGGTTTTTTTTTTAATCTAATCAAATTTAGTCACCTAACTGTATATTCACACTAAGAGAAACCTCATATTCTGCTAAAACTTTTCATCACCGATATCACATCCTAACTTAACCGATCCAATTCCTCCCCCTAATCTGATTGATCCTTCTCAAAACCGTTTAAATAAAGAAATAGGATTTACTTTCTGTAATAAACAAAATTATTACATTAGCATTACAAATTTTTCAGATACAAATTGAAGAAATTCAGGTGCTTACCAGGAATCATCGTACATCTTTAGCCAACCGCTGCTCTTTTCCCTATTGTATTATTTTATATTTTTGAGTTATGACTAACAGATTATTAACCCCTCTTTACTTATATTAATTTCATGGGTCAAAAAAATGCTAAATTGAATTATACACTAGGCCCACTAAATATTAACTATATTCATTATTTATCAAAATTTTCATCAACTAGATACTCTTAGTTACCGAATACCTTAGAAATACCCCCTTTAAATTTTTAAATGGAGTAAAAATAATCCTAGTTTTTAAAATTACCTAGCGGGTCATTACATCACCTTCCACTTAAACAAACGTTCCTCCTCGAACGGAAAAAGAAAAGAGCTAATCTGAACGCTCAAAATGATGAGGATATTTACCCCTCATGTCTGACTTTTTCTCCCATGTAGACTCCTCCACTGGACGATTCTTCCACTGAACCTTTACTGAAGCAATCTCCTTGGATCTTAGCTTTCAAATTTGCCTATCCAAAATGGTTATCGGCTCTTCCTCAAAAGTCAAATTCTGATCAAGTAACACTAAATCCCATTGAATCACATGACCACCACCCAGATGATACTTCTTCAACATTGAAATATGAAATACATGATGGATACCTGACAACCCAGGCGGCAAAGCCAACCGACATGCCACCTCACCAATACGCTCCACTATCTCGAAAGGACTAACATACCTGGGACTCAACTTGCCTTTCTTTCCAAATCTCATCACACCCTTCATGGGTGAAACCTTAAGTAGAACCCTCTCTTAACCATAAAACCCAAATCACGAACCATCCTATCTGCATAACTCATTTGCCTACTCTAAGCCATGAGAAGTCTATTTTGGATCAATTTGACCTTGTCCAAGGACTCGCACAACAAATCTGTAGCCCACGGTCTAACCTCAAATGCATCAAACAAATCAATTCGAGATCGACATCTCCTACCATACAAAGCCTCAAATGGTGTCATCTCAATGCTCGGATGATAACTATTATTGTAAGAAAATTACATTAATGGCAAAAACTGATCCCAGTGACCACCAAAGTCAACCACACATGCCCACAACATGTCCTCAAGAACCTGAATAGTCCGTTCAGACTGACCATCAGTCTGAGGATGGAAAGTTGTACTAAGATCCACTCGAGTGTCAAACTCCTTCTGCATAGAACACCATAAATGAGATGTAAATTGGGTACCGCGATTTGAAATAATAGAAATAGGAACCCCATGCAAACGAACTATCTCTTGAATATAAATCTTGGCTAACTTATCTGAATTGTAGCTATTCTTAACAGGCACGAAATGTGCAGACTTAGTCAATCGATCCACGATGACCCATATAGCATCAAACTTACCCAAGGTACGTGGCAACACTACTACAAAGTCCATAGCAATGCGCTCACACTTCCACTCAGGTATGGACATCCTCTGAGTCATCCTTCCAGGCTTTTGATGTTCATACTTCACTTGTTGACAGATAAAACACTGAGATACAAAATCTATTATGTCTCTCTTCATACGACACCATCAATAATGTTGCTTGAAGTCACGATACATTTTAGTAGCTCCTGGATGAATAGAGTACCTCAAACTATGGGCCTCCTTCATGATAAATCTAGTCAAGTCACTTGTCCAAGGAACACAGATACAACCATTAATCCTCAAAAATCCCTCATTATCAAGAATTGGAGCCTTGGCTTCTCCTTTAGCACATTGTCTCTAATCGTACGTAAATCACCATCATCAAACTGTTGAGCCCGAATTTGTTCCAGCAAAGATGACCTAGCCTTATATAAGCCAACACCTTACCAGGTTCTGAAATATCAAGTCTTACAAATCTATTTGCCAAGGATTGAACATCCCTAGGTAAAGGACTCTTGTCAACTTGTAACATGGCTAGACTACCCATAGTGACCGCCTTTCGACTCAAGGCATCTGCTACAATATTTGCCTTGCCTGGATGATAAAGAACATTCATGTCGTAGTTCTTGAGCAACTCTAAATATCTCCGCTGCCTGAGATCGAGATCCCTCTGTTTGAATATATACTGGAGACTAAGATGATCCGTGAACACCTCACAATGCACACCATAAAGTTAATGCCTCCAAATCTTCAATGTAAACACAACAGCTGCCAACTCTAAATCATGAATAGGGTAGTTCTTCTTATGAACCTTCGACTGCATCAAAGCATAAGATATCACCTTTCCCTTCTGCATCAATACACAACCCAAACCAATCCGTGAAGCATCACAATATGCAATAAAACCCTCTCCCTTCACGGGTAGGGTCAAAATTGGATCAGTATTCAATAAACTCTTGAGCTTTTGGAAACTAACCTCACACTCGTCATACCACTGAAAAGTCACTTCCTTCTGTGTCAATCTGTTAATGGTGATGCAATAGATGAGAAACCCTCTACAAACTGTCTATAATAACCAGCAAGGTCTAAGAAACTCCGAATATCAGTAACTGAAGCAGGTCTGACCCAATCTCTAACTGCCTCAATCTTCTTAGGATCCACCATGATACCCTCCTTGGACACTATGTGTCCTAAGAATTCTACTGAACTTACCCAAAACTCACACTTTGAAAACTTTGCATAAGACTTCTTCTCCTTTAGAATCTCAAGCACGATCCTCTAATGATATTCATGTTCCTCCTTGGTGCATGAGTATATCAATATATCGTCTATGAAGACAATAACAAAGGAATCCAAATACGTCTAAAAACTCCATTCATCAAGTCCATAAAAGCTGCAGGGGCATTAGTCAATCCAAAATATATCACCAAAAACTAATAATGGCCATAACGTGTTCGAAAAGTTGTCTTAGGGATATCCTTCGCCCTAACCTTCAGCTGATGATAGACAGATCTCAAATCAATCATGGAGAAAACTGAATCACACTGCAACTTATCAAATAAGTTATCAATACGAGGTATCAGGTACTTATTTATGATGGTTACCTTGTTCAGCTATCGATAGTCAATACACACACGCATAGAGCCATCTTTCTTCTTCACAAATAACACTGGAGCACCCCATGGAGATACACTCGGTCTAATGAATGATCAACAAATCCTGTAACTGCTCCTTCAACTCTTTCAATTCATCCGGTGCCATACGATGAGGAGGAATTGAAATAGGTCATGTGACTGGCTCCACATCAATATAAAAATAAATATCACGATCTGGTGAAAGTCCTGGAAAATCAGTCGGAAATACTTTTGAAAATTCACACACTACTAGAATAGGCTCAATAATAGGAGTCTCAATTTTAGTATCTCGAATGTGGGCCAAGTAAGCCAAACATCCTCTCTATACCAACTGACGAGCTTAAAGAAATGAATCACACACTTAGAAGGGTAACTAAGAGAACCTCTCCATTCTACTATAGGAATTCCAGGCATAGCTAAAGTGATTGTCTTGGCATGACAATTTAAAATTTTGTGGTAAGAAGATAACCAATCCCTATCGAGAATCACATAAAAATCTATCATATCTAAGACTTGTAAATATGCATTAGTGTCATACCCCATCAATGTAACAGTACATAATCTATACACCCGATCTACAACAACAGAATCCCTGACAGGAGTAGAAACACGTATCGGCAAATCAGGAGACTCACATAATATATCTAGACTAGGAGCAAAATATGTGGACACATAAGAATAAGTAGAGCCTGGATCAAATAATACAGTAGCTGATGGATGACAAACCATAATAATACCTGTGATAACAGCATATGAAGCCTCAACCTCTAGCCTACTTGGAAAAGCACAACAGTGAGAACGACCTCCATCAGATTGTGAACCTCCATGACCACCACCTCGACCATAAGTAGAACCAGCTCTACCTGAATGAGAACCACCTCTACCATTCTATGCACCACCCCTAGCTAGAGGTAGTTCAGCCCTGGAAGTCGAAGCCTGAGAACTCTGATGTAAGCCACCACGTCTGGTCCTAGGGCAGTCTCTCACAAAGTGTCCCATATCACCACACTCAAAACAGCCCCTACGAGACGCAGTCAGATGAGAGGACCCTGACTGACCAGAATGCCCTCCACGAACTATAGGCCTAGAAGATGAACCCTGTGAAGTATGCACTAAGCTCGAAGAACTACACTTAGTGTAACCAGCCTCAGAAGAAGGTATAGCAGCATGAATGGGTTTGCTGGGCAGAGATTGATAAAAACTCCTAACATAACCTTGAATCCTAGGAGGAACACTGCCAAAATAACCTGAAAAACGGGTCCTCTTGCCCTCACGCTGCTCAAATCCCTCACGTCGAATCATCTCCAACTCCTTAGTAGCATCCACCACTTTATGTAATGGAACACCAGAAGCAGCAACCTGAGAAACTTCTAAACGAATCCGAATAATAAACCCCTTAAAAAACCTCCTCACTCTCTCAGCCTCGGTAGGGAGTATCATCGAAGCATGCCTATCCAAGGCATGAAATTTACCCTCATACTCTGCAACTGACATACCACCTTGTTGCAAACCCTTAAACTCGATCCTCTTGCGCTCTCTCTTACTGCGTGGAATAAATTTTGATAGAAATACCTTAGTAAACTGATTCCAGGATAGTGGATGGGATCCAGCTGGCCTACTACTTATATAATCCCTCCACCACTGCTTAGCAAATCTAGTCATCTGAAACGCTGTGTAGTCAACTCCACAAGACTCCACTAATACAAGATTATGCAACCTCTCATGACAACTAACAATAAATTCATATGCATCCTCAGTTAAGTCACCAATGTAAGTAGGAGGATTCATTTGTCTGAACCTCCCAAACATCTTTTTCTCTTCAATTGTAATAGAAGGCCTGTTCACCAAATGAGATGTCATATCTGGAAACTCCATACTATCCAAATGAGGAGCTACAGTGACAGTTGGCTGAGTCCAGGGAGTCTGAGAATCTAGAGCAACTCTTGGATCTAGAGTCTGACCTACAACACGGGTCTGTGAACCATCACTAGTGACAGGCATAGCTCCTTCCTGAGCCATCCCCTCTAGGAGTTCTAACATACGAGCCAAGGTATCTTGAAGCACTTCGGTGACAATAGTACTGGGTGGAGCATGAGCTGTCCAATCCCTCTTGACACGATCTTGTACATCCCCATGAACAACCTTTGCATCAGGAGGTACGGTCCTATTACGACCCTAGGTAGCTATTGGTTCTTGACCTCCCACGGGTACTGCAATATGGCCCCTACCCCGACCTTGAGCTCGTCTCCTACCTCTACCTCGGATAGTGTTCCCAAAAGCAGGCGCAAGAATAGGATTCTGACAACCACTTGCCGGTGTACGAGTTCTCGCCATCTGAGTGAATGAGATATCAAGATTAGAATTTCAACAAGGTCAAGTGTGCATGATAGTGAATGAAAGAACAGAATATTTCCTAAATGTCCTATAGCCTCTCGATGATATGTATGGACGTCTTCATACCGACCCGCAAGACTCTACTAGACATTGCTCTTGTACTCGTGAGACCGATGAACCTAGGACTCTGATACCAAATTGTCACGACCCAAAAACATGAGTCGTGATGGCACCTTTGTTCCGAACTAGTAGGTAAGCCAACAAACATATTTTAACAAACTTACTAATTAATGAGTGAAAAGACAAAAATTTGCCAAATCTCTAACACTGAGCTCCTTATAAGTACGAATGCGGAAAGCGAAAATAAAATACTACCCATGAATTGGTGTCATAAGTACAAGAGCTTCTAAAATACGATGCAAGTCTTAAACTAAAAAGACAAATCTAACATAAGAGATGTCCTGTCTGAATACTGAATAACAGAATAAGTAAAAGATACAGGGAGGTGTGGGCCACGGAACAACCAAGCAGCTCACCACAACTCCAAGACACTCAAAACTCGGACTCAAACTGCTCCTCGAGATGTGCTCCTACTCGGAATTGAATCTGCATCACAAGGAGTCCAACAAGTGTAGTATGAGTAGGAAACCACATGTACTCAGTATGTCTCATTGACCGACAACGAAGAAGTAGTGACAGAAGTTTATATAAGAAAATAAAATTTTAAATTACACAAGTATATATATATATATATATATATATATATATATATATATATATATTACACTTAATATTTAAGTTTCATCAATAAAGGAAATCAACATCAAGTACTTTCTAAACACCAAACAAAATATATAATCATCAAGAATGAATGATGTGATGAAATGCAATGCAATATGATGCCATGTAATGATAAGTCTCAAAATACCCAGTACTCACTCAATCGTATACACATGATATTCCTCGGAAATACATCGAGAGTTCATGACCCATGGGGGACTCGCAAGGTCCATATACCGACACGGACGATCTCCACGTGTTTGTGAATATCAAACAATTTCCGTACGGACGGTCTCCACTTGCCCAAATTACAATATTAACATCTCACCATCCCCAGCACACACGATTTCCACGTGCCCAACTTATACTCAATATCATGTCAATGCATGTATACAATATTATTTCAATATAAGGGGATAATGATGCATCTCACTCAATCAATATCAACATAATACATAACCACCTCAATTATCACAATTATACGGGTGTAATAAGGAAAACACAATCACACTAAAATTTCAAGTTAATAATATATCAGCTAATGCCCATATGCTTTGCGAATTCTCAAATTACAATTTGCATCATATAGTAGGAATTTTCCGTTTTACAGCACCGGTACTCGTACCAATGCCCGTCACACCATTGATACGAGACCCCCATCTTTCGCCCTTACCTCTTTTTCTATTTTAATTTTTTTTTAAATCTTTAATTAGGAAAACATCCTTCAACAAGCCTAAAAGTCTTAACATACCTTAAATGCCGAATCTCGTGTCACTATCATTCAAGATATTTCTTTTCCCTTTCGCGAAGTTTCAGAACATTCTCAATCTACCAATTATGCAATATTCGTATGTAAGCGAGCTCATAGGTACCCAACTTATTATGTGTCTAACCTAAACTCCAAAACTCACTCATATATCCAATCAGCTCCTATTCTTGTTACAAATTATATGTCAAAGATTCCATATTGCTAAATTTCAAGCCTAGTGTTAAGCCTCAAATCTGCTAAATATTATTAATTAAGGATACTCATGTAACACGATATCACCAAAAATTGGTTAGCTATACCCATAAACTTCGATGAGTATTAATATATGAAAATTAAATAAATAATAATAAAATAAAAAAATCTAAGACAATAATTAACTAACTGTAACTTAATGGACGAAAATCAATTTTTATTTTTAGTAAATAATGGCCATGGAATTTTCAGATTCCATCTAAGCAAACATGGTTGTTTGCCAATGATTATATTAAATCATTATTCAATGATTACATTTTATGATTAAAATAAACAAAAATTTTCTTTCCTATTCTTGTTCAAATAACTTTATCACCCTTAAGATTTGTTCCACCTTTTCATATGTTTTTTTTTTCAATCTAATCAAATTTAGTCACCTAACTGTATATTCACACTAAGAGAAACCTCATATTCTGCTAAATCTATTCATCACCGATATCACATCCTAACATAACCCATCCAATTCCTCCCGCTAATCTGATTGATCCTTCTCAACACCGTTTACATAAACAAATAGGATTTACTTTCTGTAATAAACAAAATTATTACATGAGCATTATATAATTTTCATATACAAATTGAAGAAATTCAGGTGCTTACCAGGAACCACCGTAAACTTTACCCAACCGCTGCTCTTTGCCCTATTGTATTATTTTTTTTTTTGAGTTATGACTAACAGATTATTAACTCCTCTTTACTTCGCTTAATTTCATGGACCAAAAAAATGCTAAATTGAATTATAAACTAGGCCCACTAAATATTAACTATATTCATTATTTATTAAAATTTTCATATACTAGATACTTTTAGTTATCGAATATTTTAGAAATACCCCCTTAAAATTTTAAAAGGAGTCAAAATAATCCTAGTTTTCAAAATGACCTAGCGGGTCATTACACTCACAGATCTCCAAGAAGCCTCAGAAAAAAAAGAGAATATATCATAAAAATCTTGGCTAGTAACCTACAAAAAAATTGTAGAAGCAAGGAGTGAGTACCAAACCACGCGGTACTCAGCAAGTAAACTTCTAAACATAAGCTAAGGGGATGAAATACAGGTACTCCTACCACCCCAACAGAAACTCCACAATAACAACCTGCATAAAATTCAGTCTAACCTAATAGTTCACATTTACATAGCATGTAACTCTACAACAACACTTAGACAAATTACATATATATCTTCCACAACAACACTTAATCAAATTATATATCCTCAATACAATACTTAAAAATTACATTTCCTCAACAACACTTCAACAAATTACATGTCTTCAATAAGAACACTTCAACAAATTACATGTCCTCAACAACACTTCAACAAATTACATATTCTCAATAACAAGCTCAATATTCAAAAAATAAAAGTTCCATAAAAAGGCAATTACAAGATCAGAAAATCACAATAACAAGTTAAATAATGATAAGTATGTTCAATGCAATGGAATGCAATGTCAAGTATAGTGATGCATGTCTTCCCTAACGATACACACCCGCTGTATCTCAGTCTGGGACCAATGGGAGACATATATTTCCATGCATCTTTCGCTGCGCAGGACACGACTCTCGATAATAGTAACCATCGTGGCACAGGATACATCTCTCGAAATATAATATTCATCGTTGCGCGCGATACCTCCCTCGAAATGGTATATCCTCTTTAATTTCTCATTCTTTCTCAATGACCATAACACTTGTTACAACCATGTCTTGAATTAATGCAAATGACATGTTCACACAAATAAAAAGGATATGACCATTTTTATAACACTGCACAATTCACGACAACGTCAACAATGACTCAAAAAGCCTTTCGAGCCATTCTTCATTATAAACATATTCATAACACTAAACAATTCACAACATCAAGAATGAGTCAACAAGCCTTTCAAACCATTCTTCATTTTTGAACACATCGCACCAAATTAATTATTCACATTGCCTTTTATTACCCTTTGTTTCATCATTAGAATTAATCAATGCGGAGAAGTCAACCCATTAGCAAATATCATTACTCCAAAACATATACCATAAGGAAATACACATATTTCATACACTTTGCAAGGGTTTAGAAATCCACTTGCCTCAAATAGTCGAATAGTGACTCCAGAACATGAACCATCCCTTTTGGTTGAACTTCCAAGTCAAAGCAATCTGTTAAAATAAATGACCACAATAAGATTTCGAAACTAAACACTCATAATACTATGGGTCTAGCCTAGACCCAAAAACTTGCACCAACCTAAAATCAAGTTCCGAAATTTTGATGTCAATTATCATGTCAACCCTCATATTTCAAAATTTCAAGCCTAGGGTTATGATCCAACCTCTCCAATATCATAATTCTAATAGTATTTATATAATAAACTACTCTATATATTCAATTATCTACCTTAATATATCAAAATTAAAAATATAATATGATAACCATATAAAGAAAAGATCAACCCAACAATCAGTTACAATACCTGTAACCAACAGAACGAGTCAATATCTAAATTGACAAACATTATATTTAAGAAATCATCAAAATAGATAGTGTCCAATTTTCAACGCATATTCAATTATT
Organism: Solanum neorickii; assembly: GCA_027704865.1. Classification (NCBI taxonomy): domain Eukaryota; kingdom Viridiplantae; phylum Streptophyta; class Magnoliopsida; order Solanales; family Solanaceae; genus Solanum; species Solanum neorickii. Next base: position 18,476,081 of record JAKWJC010000373.1, on the reverse strand, counting down.
TTCAGGTCAACATTAATGTATATTTATTTATTTATTTACTTTATGACCGAACCTATTTCTAACTACAACAACATAAGTGACTTTGGACTAACTACTCCCTCAAAATTAATTGGCATTATTATTATATTAATATATATGTGAAATATTCATATGGAATTTATAGGAGTTAGGGTGCCCTTACCTTGATGTTATGCCTCTGTGCGACAGCGCAGGTATTTTCCCACGATCTTTTTTTACTTTTTCGATTTATTTTTATTTTCCTCTAAAAGTAATTATAAAGTGTTAACTCTCACCATTTTATTTTCAAAGATGGGCCATATATGGCATTGCATAAGTTATGGGTTTGATCCATTAACAGCCAATTAATTAAATTAATTAAAATAATATATCCGTCAATCAAATAAACAAGATTAACAAATAACTCTAAAGTTCTCAAATCAACTTTACCGACTAATCAAAATAAACTTAGGGTGGGGGTAAATTTGTGATTTTATGAATTTTTTCAAAAATGACCTTTCGGCTCATTACACCGAGTTGATTATATCTCCAAAAAAATGGGTGGCAAGGTCAACAGAGAGAAAGGATTTTTCCATTCCTGTGGCTCCCATTATGAGGTTCACCTTCTTCTTCTTTAATTCTTTATTGTTGATGAAAGTATTCATTTTATCTACACCCAAAAAAATTAGTTTATAATAGTGAATTAATAAAGTCAGACATTAAAAAAACTTGTAAATATAAAGCTAGTGAGTAGAGACATTGCTTGACTTCAAATAAACTATCTAAAAATATAAAATTTTCTTGATGGTGGATGTGAAAAAAAAATTACATTCAGCTTTTATAGTAAAATCTTTTTGTGGACTTATTAATTAACATACAAATTTCATAATTATTGATATATTTAAGGATAAGAATAACATTTAAAAGTTTATTGATATGTCAACTTAAATTTTTATAATTATTATTAAATATATTTTAGGATAATGTTATAAGTGTACGTTGTTAGGAGATCACATACAGCTGGGCTTTTATAGTAGAAAATGTGATTTTTTATAGACTTATTAATTAGTAAACCAAATTAAATATATATAAATTCATATGTTTTAGACTAAGAATTTTTCATTAAAAAATTTAGCGATATGTCATCTTAAATTTTGGCGTTTAAGCCTAAATTATTTTAGGATGACGTTTCTATATGTATATTGTTATGAGAGCACAAGTAGTTACAAAAGGATTGTACAATGAACTCAATATTTTTTCTATATTCAAGTAATAATGCGTCAAATCTTACACAATTCAACAACACATCATAAGTGTTAAGTCTAATTCCATAAGCGGGAAGTGAACACTTATCGATAGCTATTTCAATTACGAGTATTTATACTAACTTGTGCGCCATAAAATAATAGATAAGGACTTTATTGAATCAAGTTTCAATCAGCGAGATAGAATTAGGTAGAATATATTCATTACCGATTGATTACAAATTTACTATTTCATCTTCTTTGTCTATGTAACATTATTAAATATTGAGTTAAGAATTCTATACTTCAAAATCCTTTTAGGGTGGAATCTTCCAAAAAATTTATGGTGATTTAATATTTTATCACTCTATTAGCTTGACTTTATGAGTGAACTCATGTAATTGAGTACGTACGTATTTGTATTAATATATATTTAATATAGAAGACTTGAACTTGGAATTGGGGCTTGGGCTTGGATCGAAACTTAAAATAAATATTTCATCTATAGATAAGAATTTTTTTTTACAGACAAGAGTAACATATATAGAAATAAGTGTCATATCATACATATATATTTGTAATGCGATACAAATTATACAAAATGGGTCAAAAATAAAAGAGACCAAAACAGAAGATGGAGATAATGATAGTTTATGTACACTTAATAGTAATATTGTGTTGATCATTTTTGAAAAATCTCTTCACAATATATAGGCATGGCTGCAAAACAGTATTCGTCCATGCTTTGTCAAGATCTTCTTCTCTATCTTCTTTGAAAACGTCCGTACCAATAATATGATGCACTGACCATATTTTCACTCTTATTCATCATTAAATCTTGTCAAGTTAGTTACTGTAACGACCTGTTTAGTCTTTTCGAGCAGTAGAATAATTTGTGATAAAAACTGATTGGGTCGACGGATCACGCGACGTACTGTCATGACCAGTCGACGGATCATGCGACGGACCGTCATGGTCATGACGGACCGTCATGGACCCCGTCGTCCAACACTTGTGTAATTTTCCTGTTGCTCTCCTCTTTGCCCTCGACGATAAGTAGGACGAACCGTCATAGGCACAATGGTCCATCGAGCGTCTTCGTGCCAAAAAACTTCAACTCTAAAATCTGGGTGCTGGGATCGACTCTCTGAACTCCGCGACGGAAGTGCAGCACGACCGTCGTAGATACGACGGGCCATCACAAGTTTCATTACTGAACTTAACTCTCTGGACTTTGTGAAGGACCTGCAGGACGGACCATCGCAGGTACGACGGGCCGTCACGAGCTGCGTAACCTCGATTGGGTCGGATTTCTGCTAAAAGTTTTAAGGGGTGTTTTGGACTATTCATGCCAAACTGTATGAAGTTAGTGGGGTAAGTTTAATAATTTATTTACTTGGGGGTTAAAGGAGGTAACATAAAATAAATAATGAGTTACTTTTATCATAATGAATTATATGATAACTAGGGTAAAAGAAAAAGAATTTGGGAAGAAAAATAAAAAGAACAAAAAGAAAGGGAGAACGAGCGAGACAAAGGGAGAAGCGAAGAGGAAAGCAAAGGCATTGGGAATGAGATTGTTTGATCACGAATTCTTCGGTGGAGGTAGGTTATGGTTTATGCTATTTCATAGTAAACTCTTAATAGCGATTGATATGTATTGGGTGGTATTGTAAAGTCTTCTATATGCTTGATTGTGGGTTTGTATGTTGTAATTGTGTAATTGTGGTGGATTAGAATGTTGATACTATTGAATCTTTAATCTTGAATCCTCTCGACTAAGATGACGCCTTGACATAAAAGAGGCTTGATGAACTAAAGCAATGAAAATAGGGGATCGGGTGTAACGTTCTGACACATAGTAATAGGGGATCGGGTGTCACGTTCCGACACGTAGTAATAGGGGATCGGGTGTCACGTTCAGACACGTAGTAATAGGGGATCGGGTGTCACATTCTGACACGTAGTATTAGGGGATCGGAGTGTCACGTTCCGACACGTAGTATTAGGTGATCGGAGTGTCACGTTCCGACATTGTAACATTGGAGGGAATGAATCTTGAATTATGTAAATGTAATTAAATTCAAAGAACCTATTTCCCAAATGAGTATGGTGTGGAGGCTTGAGTCCTCATAGGTGCGCTTGGTGCTGTTGCCAATGGTTCTTGTACTTGTGGTTTCCAATGGTTCTTGTACTTGTTGTTGCTACCTGTTGAGTATTGTAGTTGATTTTATAATATTATTTGATATATATTGCATCCTATTTAGTGTTGGCCGTTAATACCTACTCAGTACGTGTTCCCTGTAATGACCCCTACTTGTATTTTTCTTTTTGTTATATTGTTGAGTGCAACAAACGTGCCAACAACTTCGACTCGTCCGCAACTCTAGCCAGTCTTCAGTATATATGAATTCAGAATGAGCTACTGTTTCTAGCTCGGACTGGACTCTCTCCTTCACGTCTTGATGTCTTGAAGTTCGGACATGGACCATCTCTTTTACTTATTTTAGCTTCTTAAATACTCTTAGAATTAGAAATTTGAGGATAGAAGTTCTTGATGTGATGACTTCCAGATTTTGGGAATAATAAGTATTGAGTTTTAGAAGTTACTTAATTGATTTTCGTTAATGAGCCTTGAGTCTTCCGCATTATATTTTGTTCACTATGATTGAAATATTGGTAAATGTTGGGGTTTAGATTTGTTGGTTCGCTCACATAGGAGGATAAGTGTGGGTGCCACTCGCGGCTCGTTTTGGGTCGTGACAAACTTGGTATCAGAGCATTAGGTTCGTTGGCCTCATCACACAAGAACGAGTCTAATAGAGTCTGGTGGAACGGTAGGGGGACGCCCTTACTTTTCTTTGAGAGGCTATAGGACTTTAGGAAAATTTCATTCTTTCTTTCTTTCGTGCTACTACTTGGATCCGATTGATATCTAAGTGATTCAAATTGGTATCTGACATCCTCACTCTATTTCGCAGATTGCTAGAACTAGAGCAACAACTGTGCCAACACCAACACCGGCAAGACAGGGTGCGTCTGAGCCAGCCACTGGGGCTGTAGCTCGAAGAGGAGCAGTGGCAAGAGGCAGAGGACAAACGCCTGGTCTAGCTAGTACTAGGGCGGTGACTCCTCCGTCGACTGATGAGGTAGTAAGAGAGGGTGAGGAAGGGGAAAATGAGCAAGTGCAGGATGAGGAATTACCACCCCAACCTAACCCAGAGATGATTAACCAGGTTCTTGCTTATCTTAGCGGGTTATCTGATCAGGGCCAGACACCTCCAGTGTTTTCTACACCAGCACCTCAGGTTCCGAGAGTACAACATGCAGTTGCTGTGACTCCCCGCATGGATGCCTCATTGGAAGTAGGCACGTTTCCTCGATTAACTACAGGCCCTATAATGACGAGTGATCAGCATGAACTTTTCACTAAATTCTTGAAGTTGAAACCTCTAGTCTTTAAGGGTGCTGAATCTGAGGATGCCTATGATTTTCTGGTTGATTGTCATGAGCTGCTACATAAGATGGACATAGTAGAACGTTTGGGGTTGAGTTTGTTACCTATCAGTTTCAGGGAAATGCCAATTTGTAGTGGCGGTCGTATGTTGAGTGTCAACAAGCATAGGCACCACCTATGGCTTGGGCATCATTCTCTAGCTTATTTATGGAAAAGTATATACCTCGGACGTTGAGGGATAGGAGGAGAGATGAATTCCTGAGTCTCGAGCAAGGCAGGATGTCTGTAAGTGCATATGAGGCTAAATTTCGTGCACTATCCAGATATGCCACCCATCTTTGCTTCAGTCCACAAGAGCATATCCGCCATTTTTTGAAAGGATTGAGGTTAGATTTGCAGATCCCAGCCTTACAGGTAGCTGCTGTAGCAAAATCCTTTCAGGAAGTGGTTGACTTTGTGATAGAGGTGGAGGGGGTGAAGCCATATAACTTCACCATGGCGTCGACCTCTAAGAAGTTCCGCACGGGAGGTGAGTTTAGTGGTTCTCACTCTAGAGGGCAGAGTTCAGGAGGTTACCCAGCCCGACCTATTCAATCTTCACTGCAGGCTGCAGTTGGGGGTCCACCGCAGACCGGTCAGCATTTCTCTGAGTTTGGAGGTTATCCCCAGACTTCGCCGTTCATATAGAGGCCTATGCTTGACTCCAGAGAGTGTTATGGATGTGGAGAGACTGGACATATTAGGAGGTTTTGTACAAAACAGAGTTAGAGACCCCCAATAGTTAGAGGTAGATGTGTTCATGGGAGAGGCCTCCATTCTGGAGGACGTGTTGGTCAAGGTAATGGTGGTCACCAAATCAGCCGAGGTGGCGGGCAAGTTGGAACTACGGTAGCACAACATGGTAGGGGCAACGGACAGACAGGTGATAGGGCCCATTGTTATGCTTTTCCCGGGAGGTCTGAAGCAGAGACATCTGATGCCCTTATCACAAGTAATTTTTTGGTTTGTGATTGCATGGCTTCTGTATTATTTGACCCTGGATCCACATTTTCATATGTATCTTCCTCATTTGAGACTGGTCTTGATTTACATTGTGATTTTCTTGACATGCCTATTCGTGTCTCTACTCTTGTGGGTGCGTCTGTGATAGTTGAGAAGGTGTATAGGTCTTGTCTTGTGACTTTTGTGGGGAGCAATACTCATGTAGACTTGATTATTCTAGAGATGGTTGATTTCAATGTAATTCTTGGTATGACTTGGCTTTCTCCAAATTTTGCAATCTTAAATTGTAATGCTAAAACTTTAACATTGGCCAAGCCTGGGACATATCCGTTAGTGTGGGAGGGTAACTATACTTCCACCCCAGTTCGTATCATCTTATTTCTTCGTGCTAAGAGAATGGTTAGTAATGGTTGTTTAGCTTTCTTGGCACATCTCAGGGATGATACTTCTCAAGTACCTTCGATTGTGTCTTTTTCGATAGTGTGTGAGTTTCTGGATGTGTTTCCTGCAGACCTTCCTGGTATGCCACCAGATAGGAATATTGATTTTTGTATTGATCTGGAGCCGGGTACTCGCCTCATTTCCATACCCCCTTAAAGGATGGCTCCTGCTGAGTAAAGGGAGTTAAAGGCCAAAAGTAAAGGCTTTATTAGGCCAAGTTAATCCCCTTGGGGTGCTTTGGTTTAATTTGTGAAGAAGAACGATGGATGTTTTCGGATGTGCATAGACTACAGGCAACTGAATAAGGTGACTATTAAGAACAAGTATCCTCTTTCTCGCATTGACGATTTGTTCGATCAGCTACAAGGTGCTTGTACCTTCTCAAAAATCGATTTGAGATCTGGTTATCATCAATTGAAAATACGGGCAGCAGATGTGCCAAAGACTGCTTTTCGAACCAGGTATAGGCATTATGAATTCTTAGTAATGTCTTTTGGGCTTACGAATGTCCCTGCTGCTTTCATGAGCCTGATGAACGGGATTTTTAAGCCATTTTTGGACCTCTTTGTCATTGTATTCATTGATTATATACTGATATACTCAAAAAGCAGGAAAGAACATGAGGAGCATTTGAGAATTGTGTTGGAAGTGTTGAGGGAAAAAAGGCTTTATGCCAAATTCTCCAAGTGTGAGTTTTGGCTAAATTCAGTGTCCTTCTTGGGGCACGTGGTCTCTAAGGATGGAGTGATGGTGGATCTCTCTAGATTGAAGCGGTGAAGAGTTGGGTAAGACCCACTAATGTTACAGAGGTAAGGAGCTTTGTTAGTTTAGCTAGCTACTACCGTCAATTTGTCAAGGGATTTTCCTCTGTAGCTTCCCAACTAACAAATTTAACTAAGCAAAGTGTTCCATTTGTATGGTCGGAGGAATGTGAAGAAGTTTTTCAGAAACTCAAGACCTTGTTGACTACTGCACCAATTCTTACCTTGCCAGTGGAAGGTAAGAATATTATTGTTTATTGTGATGCATCTTATTCTGGGTTGGGTGCAGTTCAAATGCAAGAGAAGAATGTAATTTCTTATGCTTCGAGGCAACTAAAGGTACATGAATTCAACTATCCGACCCATGATTTGGAGTTGGCTGCAGTAGTGTTTGCATTAAAGCAATGGAGACATTATCTATATGGGGTTAAGAGTGAAGTCTATACAGATCATCGTAGTTTACAGTATGTCTTTACTCAGAAAGATTTGAATTTGAGACAGAGGAGGTGGATGGAACTACTGAAGGACTATGATATTACTATCTTGTATCACCCAGGAAAAGCTTATGTTGTGGCAGATGCTTTAAGTAGAAAGGCAGGGAGCATGGGAAGTCTAGCTCACTTGCAGGTTTCTAGACGCCCATTGGCTAGAGAGGTTCAGACTCTGGCTAATGACCTCATGAGGCTTGAAATACTAGAGAAAGGATGATTTCTGGCCTGTGTGGAGGCAAGATCTTCCTTTCTTAACAAGATTAAGGGAAAGCAGTTTACTGATGAGAAACTAATCCGGATTCGAGATATGGTATTGCGGGGAGAGGCTAACGAAGCAAAAATTGATGAGGAAGGCGTTTAGAGAATTAAGGGGAGGGTATGTGTTCCCCGCGTCGATGATTTTATTCAAACTATTCTTACAGAGGCTCATAGTTCAAGGTATTCTATACATCCTGGTGCAACCAAAATGTATCGTGACCTAAAGTAACATTTTTGGTGCAGTAGGATGAAGTGTGACATAGTTTATTTTATTGCTCAATGCCCGAATTGTCAGCAGGTAAGGTATGAACACCAACGGCCTGGAGGAACACATCAAAAAATGTCCATTCCTGAATGGAAGTGGGAAAGAATTGCAATGGATTTTGTGGTTGGTCTTCAAAAGACATTGGGTAAGTATGACTCCATTTGGGTAATTGTTGACAGATTAACTAAGTCTGCTCACTTCATTCCGGTCAAGGTGACCTAGAATGCAGAGAAGTTAGACAAACTCTATATCTCAGAAATTGTTTGATTGCATGGAGTTCCACTTTCCATCATATCAGATAGAGGTACGCAATTCACTTCTATGTTTTGGAGAACTTTGCATGCTGAATTAGGTACTAGGTTGGATCTTAGTACTGCATTTCACCCTCAGACCGATGGTTAGTCTGAGCGAACGATTCAAGTGTTGGAAGATATGCTTCGTGCGTGTGTGATAGAATTTGGTGGTCATTGGGATAACTTCTTACCCTTAGCAGAGTTCTCATACAATAATAGCTATCACTTAAGTATTGATATGGCCCCATTTGAGGCACTGTATGGGAGGAGATGTAGGTCTACTATTGGTTGGTTTGATGCATTTGAGGTAAGACCATGGGGTACCGATCTCTTGAGGGAATTGTTAGATAAAGTAAAATTTATTCAGGAGAAGCTTCTAGCAGCTCAGAACAGGCAGAAATAGTATGCAGATCGAAAGGTTAGGGACTTGGATTTTATGGAGGGTGAACAAGTCTTGCTGAAGGTTTCACCCATGAAAGGGGTGATGCGGTTTGGTAAGCGAGGTAAGCTTAGTCCGAGGTATATTGGTCCATTCGAAGTTCTGAAGTTCGTAGGGGAGGTAGCTTATGAATTACACTTGCCTCCAGGATTGTCAGGAGTGCACCCGGTATTTCATGTGTCTATGCTTAAAAGATACCATGGGGATAGAAACTACATTATTCGTTGGGATTCAGTTCTTCTTGATGAGAATTTGTCTTATGAGGAGGAGCCTGTTGCTATTCTAGATAGAGAAATCCGCAAGTTGAGATCAAGGGAGATTGCATCCATCAAGGTTCAATGGAAGAATCGGCCAGTTGAAGAGTCCACTTAAGAGAAGGAGGCTGATATGAAAGCAAGATACGCACACCTTTTTGCAGATTCAGGTACTTTTTCTCGCCGTTGTTTTTCTTCTTGTGATCGTTTGAGAACGAACGATGGGTAAATTGGTATCTATTGTAACGACCTATTTAGTCGTTTCGAGCAGTAGAATCATTTGTGATAAAAACTTACTGGGTCGACGGATCACGCGACGGACCTTCATGGTCATAACGGACCATCATGGACCCCGTTGTCCCACACTTGTGTAATTTTCTTGTTGCTCTCCTATTTTCCCTTGACATAAAAGAGGCTTGATGAACTAAAGCAATGAGAATAGGGGATCGGGTGTCACGTTCCGACACGTAGTAATAGGGGATCGGGTGTCACGTTTCGACACGTAGTAATATGGGATCGGGTGTCACGTTCCGACACGTAGTAAAAGGGGTTCGGGTGTCACGTTCCAACACGTAGTATTAGGGGATCAGAGTGTCACGTTCTGACACGTAGTATTATGGGATCGAGTGTCACGTTCCGACACGGTAACATTGTAGGGAATGAATCTTGAATTATTTAAATGTAATGAAATTCAAAGAACCTATTTCCCAAATGAGTATGGTGTGGAGGCTTGAGTCCTCATAGGTGCGCTTGGTGTTGTTGCCAATGGTTTTTGTACTTGTTGTTTCCAATGGTTCTTGTACTTGTTGTTGCTACCTGTTGAGTATTGTAGTTGATTTTATAATATTATTTGATATATATTGCTTTCTATTTTGAGTTGGCCGATGATACCTACTCAGTACGTGTTCCCTGTACTGACCCCTACTTGTATTTTTCTTTTTGTTATATTGTTGAGTGCAGCAAACGTGCCAACAACTTCGACTCGTCCGCATCTCTAGCCATTCTTCAGTATATCAGAATTAAGGGTGAGCTGCTGTTTCTAGCTCGGACTGGACTCTCTCCTTCACGTCTTGATGTCTTGAAGTTCGGACATGGACCATCTCTTTTACTTATTTTAGCTTCTTAAATACTCTTAGAATTAGAAATTTTAGTATAGAAGTTGTCATCCAGATTTTGGAAATAATAAGTATTGAGTTTTAGAAGTTATTTAATTAATTTTCGTTAATGAGTCTTGAGTCTTCCGCATTATATTTTGTTCACTATGGTTGAAATATTGGTAAATGTTGGGGTTTAGATTTGTTGGTTCGCTCACATAGGAGGATAAGTGTGGGTGCCACTCGCGGCTCGTTTTTGGTCGTGACAGTTACAAATTAACATACGAGTATTACGCTTTATTCTCGAAATTGAAGCTTGAAGAATCATCTGCTTTGATTCATTATCTCCGTCTATATTTCTTTCTTTCATTAAATATTTGTCCGTGTTAGGGACCCCGATCTAACGTCGGATTCCTTTAATGTAATCTGCATCTGGAATGAAAATATGCCACACCTCATCCACTAGCCTGGCATGCAACACAAATTTAGAGAAGAGCTTTATTTAGTAAAAAATATATTTGATAAGCAAAAGTATTTTTCAGAAAAATATATAAGAAAAGTTTTTAGCTAGCTGCATGATAGTATATCTTGATTGATACATAAAATAATTATAAAAATTACCTGCTTTGACCATTTGATCAACCCTCATGTCAACTCTACTGTTCTAGATTGATTGCTCAACATCAATCCAAATAAAGCAACTATCATACCTATATTTTAACATGAACACAGGATCTTCCACAAGTTTTTCAATATACAAATTTGACCCTCCAACAATAATTGAAACACGTTGAGTCTTCAGTATTTTTTCTTTATAGAAGACACCTTGCAAACAAAAATCTTTAGCTTTGAAGTCTGCGTCAGGTTCAATTTCACTTAAGAAAATGTAATCGAATTAACTTTCTCAGATTGAAAGATATAATTTCTTAGTAGTGAAGTATATTTTTCACTAGAATCTATAATTACTATTATAAAATTATCTAGGTAGTCATTTAATATAAGTATTCTTGGGAATAAACATAAATACCTAACAAATAGTGTCGTACAACTTGTTTCTAAGTGTGTGTGATCTTGTTTGTAACAATTTCAAGTCACTTGTAAAGTTTCTTTTTATCCTAGTTTATTATTTCTCCTCTAAACTGGGTGGCAAGGTCAACAGAGAGACGAGATTTTCCTATTCCTATGGCCCCAATTATGAAGATCACTTTATTCTTGTTGAACTCTTCATTATTGATGAAAGTATTTATTTTATCTTCACACAAAAAAAAATTAGTTTATAATAGTGAATTCATAAAGTCATACATTAAAAATATCTTGTAAATATAAAGCTAGTAAGTACAAACATTGTTTGACTTGGAATATAGTCTCTAAAATATAAAAACAATTTGATGGTGCTTGTCGAAAAAAATTACATTCTACTTTTATATTAAATTCTTTTTGTTGATTTATTAATTTACATACCAATTTCATAATTACTGATATATTTAAGGATAAGAATGACTTTTAAAAGTTTATTGATATGTCAACTTGAATTTTGGAAGTTATTATTAAATATATTTTAGGATAAAGTTATTAATGTAGGTTGTTCGGAGATCACACAGAGCTGGGCTTTTATAGTAAAAATATAATTTTTTATAGACTTATTAATTAGTAAAAAAAATTCAATATATATAAATTTATATCTTATAGAATAAGAATAATTCATTTAAAAATTTAGAGGTATATCACCTTAAATTTTTGTGATTAAGCTTAAATTATTTTAGGATGACTTTTGTAGATGTATATTGTTATGAGTTCACAAGTAGTTATAAAATGATTGTACAATGAACTCAATAATATTTCAGACGGAATATTTTCAAGTGATAATGCGTCAAATCTTAAGCTATCCAACAAAAAATCATAAGTGTTAAGTCTAATTCCATAAGAGGGAAGTTAACAGTTATCAATAACTATTTTAATTAAGAGAATTTATATTTACTTGTGCACCATATAATAATACATAAGGACTTTATTGAATCAAGCTTCAATCACCGTGATAGAATTAGGTAGAATATATTCATTACCGATAGATTACAAGTTTACTATTTTATTGTCTTTGTCTATGTAACATTTTTAAGTATTGAGTTAAGAATTCTATTCTTCAAAATTCTTTTTGGGTGGAATCATCCCGAACATTTATGGTGATTTATTATTTTATCACTCTATTAGCTTGACATTATGAGTGATCTCATGTAATTGTGTACCTACGTATTTGTATTAATATATATTAAATATAGAAGACTTGGACTTGGACATAAGGCTTGGATTTGGATCGAATATTAAAATATATATTTCAAATATAGATATGAATTTTTTTACAAACAAGAGTAACATATATAGAAATAAGGGTCATATCATACATATATATATATATATATATATATATATATATATATATATGTAATGCGATATAAACTGTACAAAATAGGTCAAAAATAAAATAGACCAAAACAGAAGATGGTGATAATGACAGTTTATGTACAATCAATAATAATATTGTGATTATCGTTTTTGAGAAATCTCTTAACAATATCTAGGCATGATTCAAAAACAGTACTCGTCCATGCTTCGTCAAGATCTTCTTCTCTCTCTTCTTTGAAAACGTCCATAGCAATAATATGATGCACTGACCACACTTTTTCGCTTATTAATCGTTGAATCTTGTCAAGTTGGTTACAAATTAACATACGAGTATTACGCTTGATACTTGAAATTGAAGATTGAAGAATCACCTGCTTTGATTCATCAACTCCGTCTATATTTGTTTCTTCCCTGAAATATCTGTCCAATTAAGGGACATCGATGGACCGTCGGATTCCTTTGGTGTAATCTGCATTTGGAATGAAAATCTGTCGCACCTTCTCCACTAGCCCTCCATGCAACATAAATTTATAGAATAATTTTATTTAGTAGAACATATATTTGATAACCAAAAGTTATTAAGAAAATTCTATAAGAAAACTTTTTAGCAAGCTGCATGATAGTATATCTTGATTGATATATAAAATAATTATAAAAATTACCTGCTTTGACCATTTGTTCACCCTCATGCCAACTCTACGGTTCAAGACTCATTTCTCAACATCAATTAAAATAAATAAACTATCATACTTATATTTGAACATGAACACAAGATCCTCCCATGTTTATCAATATACGAATTTGACCCTCCAATAATAATAAAAACACGTCGAGTCTTAAGTATTTCTTGTATATAGACGATAGCTTGCTAACAAAATCTTCAGCTTTCATGTCTGAATCAGGTTCAATTTCACCTAAGAAAATATGATCAAATTAACTTTCTCAGAATTGAAAGAAATTTTTTTTAATAGTAAAGTATATTTTTCACTAGAATCTATAAATACTACTATAAACTTATCTAGGTAGTAATTTGATATAAGTATTCTTGAGAATAAACATATATGCCTAACAAATAGTGTAGTACACCTTGTTTCTCACTGTGTGTGATCTTGTTTGTAACAATTTCAAGTCCCTTGTAAACTTGCATGTTATCTGAGTTGGTAATTTCTCCTCAAAAATTGGTGGCAAGTTCAACAGAGAGACGAAATTTTCTCGTTCCTATGGCCCCCATTATGAAGATCTCTTTCTTCTTGTTGAACTCTTCATTGTTGATGAAAGTTTTCATTTTATCTACACACACAATAAAATATAATTATTAGTTAATAATAGTTAATTCATAAAGTCAGACATTAAAAAATCTCGTAAATACAAAGCTAGTAAGTACAAACTTGCTTGAATTGGAAAATACTCTATAAAATTTTCGTGATGATGGATGTGAAAAAAAATTACATTCAGCTTTTATAGTAAAATCGTTTTGTTGACTTATTAATTGACATACCAATTTCATAATTACTGATATATTTTAGGATAAGAATGACTTTTAAAAGTGTATAGATATGTCAACTTGAATTTTTGTAATTATTATTAAATATATTTTAGGATAAAGTTATTAGTGCACGTTGTAAAGAGATCACATAGAGCTGGGATTTTATAGTAAAAATGTGATTTTTTATAGACTTATTAATAAGATAACTAAATTAACTATACATAAATTCATATATTTTAGAATAAGAATAGTTCATTAAAAAATTTCGCGATATGTCATCTCAAATTTTTGCGATTAAGCTTAAATTATTTTAGCATGACATTTCTAGATGTATACTGTTATGAGATCACAAGTAGTTACAAAAGGATTGTACAAAGAATTTAATATTTCTGAAGGAATATACTCAAGTGATAATGCGTCAAATCTTACACTATTCAAGAACACATCATAAGTGTTAAGTCTAATTCCATAAGAGGGAAGTGAACAATTATTGATAAGTATTTCAATTACGAGTTTTTATATTAACTTGAGCACCATATAATAATAGATAAGGACTTTATTGAATCAAGCTTCAACCACCATGATAGAATTAGGTATAATATATTAATTACCGATAGATTACAAATTTTAATTAGGTAGAATATATTCATTACAGATAGATTAAAAATTTACTATTTTATCTTCTTTGTGTATGTAACATTTTTAAGTACTGAGTTAAGGATTCTATTCTTCAAAATCCGTTTAGGGTGGAATCTTCTCGAATATTTGTGGTGATTTATTATTTTATCGTTCTATTAGCTTGAAATTATGAGTGATCTCATGTAATTGTTTATGTAGATATTTGTATTAATATATATTAATATAGAAGACTTGGAATTGGTGTTGGGGTTTGGGCTTGGATCGAAACTTGAAATAAATATTTCATCAATAGATAAGAATTTTTTTACATACCAAGAGTAACATATATAGAAATAAGGGTAATATCATACATATATATTTGTAGTGCGATACAAACTGTACAAAAATAAGTCAAAAATAAAAGAGACCAAAACGGAAGATGGAGATTATGGCAGTTTATGTACACCTAATAATAATATTGTGAAGATCGTTTTTGAGAAATCTCTTCACAATATATAGGCATGGTTGCAAAACAATATTCGTCCATGATTCATCAAGATCTTCTTATCTATCTTCTTTGAAAACGTCCGTAACAATAATATGATGCACTGACCACATTTTCTCGCTTATTAATTGTTGAATCTTGTCAAGTTGGTTACAAATTAACATACGAGTATTACGCTTGATACTTCAAATTGAAGCTTAAAGAATCATATTCTTTGATTCATCATCTCAGTCTACATTTGTTTCTTTTCTTAATGATCTGTCCATTTCAGGGATATCGATGGCCCTTCAGATTCCTTTGGTGTAATCTGCATCTGGAATGAAAATCTGTCGCACCTTATCCACTATCCCTGCATGGAACACAAATTTAAAGACGATTTTTGTTTAGTAGAACATATATTTGATAACAAATATTATTATTAAAAAATTATATAAGAATTTTTTTTTGCTACGTGCATGGTAGTTATCTTAATTGATATATAAAATAATTAGAAAAATTACTTGGTTTGACCATTTGATCAACCATCATGTCAACTTAACGGTCATAGACTATCATACTTATATTTGAACATGAACACAGGATCATCCAACAGTTTTTCAATTTACGAATTCGACCCTCCAACAATAATTGAAACACGTTGAGTCTTAACTATTTTTTCTATATAGACGAGAGCTTGCAAACAAAAATCTTCAGCTATGAAGTCTGAATCTGGTTCAATTTAACCTATGAAAATGTGATCAAATAAACTTTCTCGGAATTGAAAGAAATAATTTTTTATTAGTAAAGTATATTTTTCGCGAGAATCTGTAATTACTACTGTAAAACTATCAAGGTAGTCATTTGATATAAGCATTCTTGAGAATAAACATATATACCTAACATATAGTCTTGTAAACCTTTTTTGTCAGTGTGTATGATCTTGTTTGTAACAATTTCAAGTCCCTTGTAATCTTGTTTTTTTCTCGAGCTGATTATTTCTCCTCGAAAATGAGTGGCATGGTCAAGAGAGATACGAGATTTTCCCGTTCCGGTGGCCCCCATTATGAAGATCACTTTATTCTTGTTGAACTCTTCATTGTTTATGAAATTATTCAATTTATCTTCAAAAAAATAGTTTATAATAGTGAATTCATAAAGTTAGACATTAAAAAATCTTATAAATATAAAGCTAGTAAGTAGAAACCTTGCTTGACTTTGACTGTACAATCTAAAAATATAAAATTTTCTTGATGGTGGATGTGAAAAAGAAAAATTACATTCAACTTTTATAGTAAAATATTTTTGTTTGCTTATTAATTGACATACCAATTTCGTAATTATTTATATACTTTAGGATAAGAATGACATTTAAAAGTTTATAGATATGTCAACTTGAATTTTGGAAATTATTACTAAATATATTTTAGGATAAAGTTATTAGTGTACATTGTTAGGAGCTCACATAAAAATAGGCTTTTATGGTAAAAAAATGATTTTTTATAGACTTATTAATTAGTAAACCAAATAAAATATACAAAAATTGATATCTTTCAGAATAAGAATAGTTCATTAAAAAATTTAGAGATATGTCACCTCAAATTTTGGTGATTAAGCTTAAATTATTTTAGGATGACGTTCGTAGATTTATATTGTTATAAGATCACAAGTAGTTACAAAAGGATTGTACAAAGAACTCAATAATATTTCTTAAGGAATATATTCAAGTGATAATGCATCAAATCTTACATTATTCAACAACACATGATAAGTGTTCAGTCTAATTCCGTAAGAGGGATGTGAAAAATTATCGAAAACTGTTTCAATTATGAGTATTTATATAATTTTGTGTACCATATAATAATTGATAAGGACTTTATTGAATAAAGCTTCAATCACCGTGATAGAATTAGGTAGAATATATTCTTTATCGATAGATTACAAATTTGCTATCTTATCTTCTTTGTCTATGTAACATTTTAAAGTATTGGTTAAGGAATTCTTTTATTCAAAATCCTTTTAGGGTGGAATCTTCCCGAACATTTATGGTGATTTATTAGTTTATCAGTCTATTAGGTTGACATTATGAGTGATCTCATGTAATTGTGTACGTACGTATTTGTATTAATATATATTAAATATAGAAGACTAGGACTTGGACTTGGGGCTTGGGCTTTGATCGAATCTTAAAATAAATATTTCATTTATAGATAAGAATTTTTTTTACAGACAAGAGTAACATATATAGAAATAAGCGTCATATCATACATATATATTTGTAATGCGATAACTATTGTACAAAATTGGTCAAAAACAAAAGAGACCAAAACAGAAGATGGTGATAATGACAATTTATGTACACTCAACAATAATATTGTGATGATCGTTTTTGAGAAATCTCATCACAACATCTAGGCGTGGTTGCAAAATAGTATTCGTTCATGCTTTGTCGGGATCTTCTTTTCTATCTTCATAGAAAACGTCCGTTGCAGTAATATGATGCACTGCCCATATTTGTTCACTTATTAATTGTTGAATCTTGTCAAGTTGGCCACAAATTAACATTCGAGTGTTACACTTGATACTTGAAATTAAAGTTTGAAGAATCATCTGCATTGATTCATCATCTCCGTCTATATTTGTTTCTTTTCTTAAATATCAGTCCATTTCATGGACACCAGTGTACCGTGGGATTCCATTGGTGTAATCTGCATCTGGAATGAAAATCTGTCGCACCTCATCCACTAGCCCTGCATGCAACACAAATTTAAAGAAGAGTTTTATTTAGTAGAACATATATTTGATAACCAAAAGTATTATTAAGAAAATTATATAAGAAAACTTTTTAGCTAGCTCCATGATAGTATATCTTGATTGATACATAAAATAATTACAAAAATTACCTACTTTGTCCATTTGATCAACACTCATGTCAACTCTACGGTTCAAGACTGATTGCTCAACATCAATCCAAATAAATCAATTATCATACTTATAGCCTCTACCACTTAGCCGTCTCGTGGTCTTATTTTTCAAATATGCATGGATGTTAGAGTGCCTATTTGGCACCAAGACAAGTTTTCCTGGCCTACGGGGACATTTTATATAGGCCTCTGATACACTCAAAGTTACTTCTCAAATAAGAACTAAAGCGGTCATATCAAGTAAATAACCCAACTAATGAGGTTGGGATCATTCCCATGAGGAAAGTAGTCCAGACATAACTTCAAGCTATTATTACTACTATTTAGTCAATTATTTCCTTGGAAAGCAGAGAAAATAAAAGGGTTTTTTACTTCTAAATGAATGAAAATAGCTAGATAAATTAAGGGAGACAACTAACAACTTAAAATGTTGGAGTTCAATCATTAAATAAAAGTAACTAGGGTTTACGTGTTCCCCACAAGTTTACAACTTGATAATTCTAACTATAACAATTCTTTCCTAGTATCTTGCATGCCAATTGATAGGTTATGTATTTCTAAATCTTTGGTTCGGCATCTAGAAAATTTCACTCTACACCTTGGTCCGGCTACGTGTGTTTCTATACTAACTCTTACCTTTACCTCATATTAAGCATCATATTCGATATTTGACTAAGTTATTACCTCGTACCATTCAATACTAGCCTATTAGATAGTATACACTAAATCTATGTTGATAATTCTTTCCTATTATCTACCTCCTTTGTCGAGCAAGTTGCATTAAAGCGATATCTAACGTTGACCATCCGTTAAAAAGACTTCTAAGCGAAAGAATTATGAATATATGCAAGACACTATTCTAAAATTGTTATTTTAGTTAGGTTTTACCTCATTATTCGCCTATGGTTTCCACAACCCTAGTTATGGAGTTTAGTTACACATAGTCATAATCCCAATATACAAATATGTAATATAAGAATTCATGGACTTACTTCAGTGAGAAAGAATAAAATCCAGAAGTTCACTTGATCAATCAACAAAAATACCATCAATCAATTACTGAAATTAATTGAGGACAAAAAATTCTCCAAAAGTGTAATAATAATCCCCAGGTCTAATCCACAAAAGAAGCTCAAATAACCAAGAGTCTAACCCCAAAAACGAGGTTTTTTGAACTATTAATAAAAAAAATAAAAACCTAATTAAATAAGTACTCTATTTGTTGGAAATCTGTCAAAATGCGGCTGGGTCGATGGACCTGGCGATGGATCGTCGTGGTTACGACGAGCCATAATGGACTCCATCATACCACACTTATGCAATTTTTTCTGTTGGTCTCTTCATTTCCCTCGATGGCAGGTATGACGGATCGTCACAGGCACAACAGTCTGTCGGGGGTCTTCATTTCATAACACTTGAATTCTTAGAATTTGAATACTGGGACTACTTCTCTGATCTTAATAACGAACAAGGAGTACGGACGGTCATGGCTACGACAGTCCGTCATGCACTTCGTAAACCCACACTTGGTCAGACTTCTCCATCTTCTTTCAACAGCTGCACTACGATGCCACCTAAGGACTTTCACGGGCACGACGGACCATCACAAGCTCTGTAGGTGGTACTTTTCTGCATTTCTTGCTCAAAAACCTCCGCATTCATCTTTTAGATAAATTTTCTGCAAAAAAAAGAGAAACTTACATAAAAATTAGTACAAAAAGGCTTTTAGACACTACACTTAAGGAAAAAGTATTAAAAATACTAAGAACCACGATATATCAACACCCTCAACTTAAATTCATTGTTTGTTTTCAAGCGACGCACTATGACTCAATACAAAATATTTGTGCAATATTATCCATGTTTTATCTTTTGCAATCATTTGACTATCAATATTGATCTGTCTCATCATATTTATGCATGCTATTACTGTTAGGCTTGAATTGCACTAACACCTATCCTCTTTAATTTATCACTGATGTGCTAATATTTCCGGTATTGCAACTAGTGTCCTCACTTCAAAACAATATCCTCATTTATAACAAAATGATTTCAGTTTGAGTATATGAATTAATTTTCAACACTCACTCTAAGAACAGATTTACAACTCATTCATACATATTTCCATAAGTTTGCCCTTATTTTAACTGCTTTTAGTTA
This sequence comes from Solanum neorickii, assembly GCA_027704865.1. Classification (NCBI taxonomy): domain Eukaryota; kingdom Viridiplantae; phylum Streptophyta; class Magnoliopsida; order Solanales; family Solanaceae; genus Solanum; species Solanum neorickii. The sequence continues at coordinate 18,456,016 of JAKWJC010000373.1, read as the reverse complement.
TCTATACAACTTTAAGGATCACGATAGGACTTTCTTAGCTTGTAACATAGGCTCAGGGTTATGTAGGGTATATTTAGGTATATTTTAGTGACTTTTTTCCCTCCTTGACATATCGTCTAAACATACATCTTTTCATCATTTTTATTTCTCCCAATTTCCCATATTCTTTTACCTTGCTATTTTTCCTTCTTTCTTCATTTGTGTAAGTGACTCTCTTTTTTTCTTTCTTTTATTTATTGTATTTTTTTTTTATTTCACTTTTCTTTCAACTGATTCTTGAGTAACATTACTTTTGTTCTTTCTCTCTCTTTGTTCTTTCAACCCCACTTTCCAGAGCATTACTCATAATAGCCACCCTCAACTCATAGCTTTGCCATAAGTCAAGTACACAGTACCCAAGGTTTGGTCAGGGCCATAAAAAGGTTGTTTACTGAATTAGCCACCTTCAACTTATGCTTTTTGCATAATTTGAGGTGCACATGTCCAAGGAGGGACCAGGGCCAACACATTATTCCCAGAAAAGATCAGTTGGGGTGAAAAAGAATGGTCTAGTTTGAGCTCAAATCATTTGGATCAAAGAAAGATTAATTTCATTTATTTTTTTTATTTAGGCTAACAATGTGCTATTTTGAACAAGGACCTATTATCCTTTCCTAATTGTCTATTACAGATTACTTTTAGCAGGACTAACCAGGCAAGTTCTAGCTTAGTACAAATAGTGGACTATTCAAATCTTCCTCACACTCACTTTACATCTCATTACTGTACAAGATTATCAGACACCTAGTTCGAATTTTAGACTTAGGGTCATGCAGTGGGGTACCTCTATGTCATGCTTATAGCCACACATTTATCAATTACTATGCATACTCATGCATCATTTTCATTTTATCAGGATATCATTTTAGCCATCATGCTTTAGAAATATAATATGTAAACAAGATATAGACATGACGGTTCAACAGTATAAATAATGAGTCTCTTTGGGAAAAAGAACACAAGCAAGAAACCTCAAAAGAGGATAGTGAACTTGGCTACTCAGACTTCACCCTAGCACTCACTTTCCATTTACCCCACCCCCAACAAAAACACATGCAATTTTCCCCAATGCATAAAAAAAATTGAAATACAAGAGTGGTAGGTGAAGCAAACCTGGGGTGCAAAGTGCCGACGATCAGCAAGCTGGTGGGTCTGGTTCCCCGGAACCCACTACCTCTGTAATCTGGACATTCTCATTGGTGTCCTTAGCATCAAAAACACAGCAGTGCCTCCCGCTATCTCCAATTTCATACTCCGCAATTAGCATGTGGGAAAAATCAATCTTGAATCCCTCCACTAATGATGAAACCATCACCGCTCTATCAAAAATAAATAAATTTTTGGCCTTTGTGGGAGAAAATAGATTTCAAACTAAGAGCATGATAAATTTTGCCACAAATGTATGAGTGGCCTTTTTTATGCTCACGCTTTCTGTGGTGACCCACTCAGCCCTTTCGCCATTGGTAGCAATCCAATTAGCCATATTTTTCACTAGAATCTATAATTACTACTATAAAATTATCTAGGTAGTAATTTTATATAAGTTTTCATAAAAAAAACATATATACCAAATAAATAGTGTCGTATACCTTCTTTCTCAGTGTGTGTGATCTTGTTTGTAACAATTTCAAGTCCCTTGTAAACATGCATTTTATCCGAGTTGATTATTTCTCCTCGAAAATGGGTGGCAAGGTCAACAGAGTGACTGGATTTTCCCGTTCCCATGGCCCCATTATGAAGATCACTTTCTTCCTGTGAACTATTCTCTATTGATGAAAATATTCATTTTATCAACACAAAAATAATTAATTTATCATAGTGGATTAATTAAGTCAAACATTAAAAAAAATCTTGTAACTATAAAGATAGTAAGTAGAAACCTTGCTTGACTTGGAATAATATCTAAAAAGACAAAAATTTCTTGATGGTGCATTTAAAAAAAATTATATTCAGCTTTTATAGTAAAATCTTTTTGTGGACTTATTAATTGACATACCAATTTCATAATTACTGAATATATTTTAGGATAATAATGACTTTTAATAGTTTATAGATATGCCAACTTGAATTTTGGTAATTATTATTAAATATGTATTTGGATAAAGTTATTAATGTACGTTTTTAGGAGATTACATAGAGATGGACTTTTATAGTAAAAATGTGATATTTTATAGACTTATTAATTATTAACCAAAATTAAACATATATAATTTCATATCTATTAGAATAAGAATAGTTCATTTCAAATATTAAAGATATGTCACCTTATATTTTGGCGATTAAGCTTAAATTATTTTAGGATGACGTTTCTAGATGTATATTGCTATGAGATCACAAAACTACAAAAGGATTGTACAAAGAACTAAATAATAGTTCTGAAGGAATATATTCAAGTGATACTGCGTCAAATATTATACTAGTTCTACAATACATCATAAGTGTTAAGTCTAATTACATAAGAGGGAAGTGAACAATTATCGATAACTATTTCAATTACGAGTATTTATATTAACTTGTGCTCCATATAATAATATATAAGGACTTAATTGAATCGAGCTTCAATCACCGTGATAGAATTAGGTAGAATATATTCATTATCGATAGATTACAAATTTACTATTTTATTCCTTTGTCTATGTAACATTTCTAAGTAATGAGTTAAGAATTTTATTCTTCAAAATCCTTTTAGTGTGGAATCTTCCCGAACATTTATGGATACTTATTATTTTATCACTCTATTTGCTTGACATTATGAGTGATCTCATGTAATTTTGTATGTACTTATTTGTATTTATATATATTGAATATAGAAGACTTGGACTTGAACTAGGGGCTTGGGCTTGGATCGAACTTTAAAATAAATTTTTCATCTATAGATAAGAACTTTCTTACAGACAAGAGTAACATATATAGAAAGAAGGGTCATATCATATATATATATTTGTAATGCAATACAAGCTGTACAAAATAGGTAAAAAATAAAAGAGACCAAAACAAAAGATGGCGATAATGACAGTTTATGTACACTCAACAATAATATTGTGATGATCGTTTTTGAGAAATCTCATCACAACATCTAGGTGTGGTTATAAAATAATATTCGTCCATGCTTTGTCGGGATTTTCTTTTCTATCTTCATAGAAAACGTCCGTTGCAATAATATGATGCACTGCCCATATTTTCTCGCTTATTAATTGTTGAATCTTTTCAAGTTGGCCACAAATTAAAATTCGAGTATCACGCTTGATACTTGAAATTAAAGATTGAAGAATCATCTGCATTGATTCATCATCTCCGTCTATATTTGTTTCTTTCCTTAAATATCTGTCCATTTCAAGGACACCGGTGGACCGTGGGATTCCTTTGCTGTAATCTGCATCTGGAATAAAAATCTGTCGTACCTCATCCACTAGCCCTGCATGCAACACAAATTTAAAGAAGAGTTTTATTTAGTAGAACATATATTTGATAACCAAAAGTATTATTAAGACAATTAATTTAAGAAAATTTTTTAGCTAGATGCATCATAGTACATCTTGATTGATATAAAAAATAATAACAAAAATTACCTACTTTGACTATTTGAATAACCCTCATGTAAACTCTACGGTTCATGACTGATTGCTCAACATCATTCCAAATAAAGAAACTACCATACTTATATTTGACCATGAACACATGATCTTCCACATGTTTTTCAATATTCTAATTTGACCCTCCAACAATAATTCGAACACGTTGTCTTCAGTATGTTTTCTATATACACGACAACTTGCAAACAAAAATCTTCAGTTGTGAATATGGTTCAATTTCACCATAAGAAAATGTCATCAAATTAACTTTCTCAGAATTGAAAGAACTAACTTTGTAATAGTAAAGTATATTTTTCAGTAGAATATATAATTATTACTATAAAATTATCTAGGTAGTCATTTCATATAAGTATTGTTGAGAATAAAAATATTTACCTAACAAATAGTGTCGTACACCTTGTTTGTAAGTGTGTGTGATCTTTTTTGTAACAATTTCATGTCCCTTGTAAACTTGCATTTTATCCGATTTGATTATTTCTCCTCGAAAATGGGTGGCAAGGTCAACAGAGAGACGCGATTTTCCTGTTCCTGTGGCCCCCATTATGAAGATCACTCTCTTCTTGTTGAACTTTTCATTGTTGATAAAAGTATTCATTTTATCTACACAAAAAAAAAGTTTATAATAGTGATTTAATAAAGTCAACAATAAAAAAATCTTGTAAATATAAGGCTGGTAAGTAGAAAGCTTGCTTGACCTTGAATATACGATATAAAAATACAAAATTTCCATGGTGGTTGATTGATACGGTCAAACTTACTTCTCAAATAAGAAGTAAAGCGGTCATATCAAGTAAAGAACCCAACAAATGAGGTTGGGATCGTTCCCATGAGGAAAATAGTTAAGACTTTACTTCAATCTATTATTATTACTATTTAGTCAATTATTTCTTTGGAAAGCAAAGACAATAAAAGAGGGGTCTTTACTTCTAAATGAACGAAAATAACTATCTTACTTAAGGGAGACAACTAACAACTTCAAATGTTGGACTTTGATCAATTAATAAAAGTAACTAGGGTTTGCGTGTTCCCCCAGGTTTCTAACTTGATAATTCTAACTATAAAAATTCTTTCCTAGTTTCTTGCATGCAAATTGATAAGTTATGTACTTCTAAATCCTTGGTCCGACATCTAGAAATATCACTCAGCACCTTGGTACGGCTACGTGTGTTGCTATACTAACCCTTATCTTTACCTCATATTAAGCATCATATTCAATATTTGACTAAGTTATTATCTCGTACCAATCAATACTAGCCTATTAGATAGTATACACTAAATCTATGTTGATAATTCTTTTCCTATTATCTTCCTCCTTTGTCCGGTAAGTAGCATTAAGGCAGGTTCTAACGTTGGCCATCCATTAAAAAGACTTCTAAGCGAAAGAATTATGAATACATGCCAGACACTACTGTAGAATTTTTATTTTAGTTAGGTTTGACCTCATTATTCGCCTATGGTTCCCACAACCCTAGTAATGGAGTTTTGTTACCCATGGTCATAATCACAATATTCAATTATGTAATATAAGAATTCATGCACTTACTTCAATGAGAAAGAATAAATCCAGAAGTTCACTTGATTAATCAATAAAAATCACCAACAATCAAATACTAAAATTAATTGAAGACTAAAGATTCTCCAAAAATTTAATAATAATTACAAAGTCTAATCCACAAAAGAAGCTCAAATAACAAAGAGTCTAACTATATGAAAATATAACTACCAAAGAGTCTAACCCCAAAAACGAGGTTTTTTTTAACTATTTATAAAAAATAAAAACCTAATTAAATAAGACTCTATTTGCTGGAAATCTGTAAAAACACGGTTGGTTCGACGGACCTCACTATGGATTGTCGTGGTTACGACGGGCCGTCATGGACTCTGTCGTCCCATACATAGTCAATTTCTTCTGCTGCCCTATTCAATATAATTGACAGCAGGTATGACGGATCGTCACAGGCACAATGATCCGTCACAAGCTCCTTAGGTGGTACTTTTCTGCATTTCTTGCTCAAAAACCTCCGCATTTATCTTTTAGAAAGATTTCCTACAAATAATGAGAAACTTAAATAAAAATTAATACAAAAAGACTTTTAGACACACTAAACATAAGGAAAAATCATTAAAAATACCGTGAAACCACGATCTATCAACCGCCTTAACTTAAATTTGTTGTTTGTCCTCAAGCGACACACTATGACTAAATAAAAAATCTTTGTACAATAGTATCCCTGCTTTATATTTTGCAATCATTCAGCTATTAATCTTGATCAGTCTCATCATATTTATGCATGCTATCACTATTAGGCTTGAATTATGTGGAATCAGGCCATGACATAGACTCACCATGCACTAACACCTATCATCTTCAATTTTTCACCGAGGTGCTAATATTTCTGTATTGCAACTAGTCTCCTCACTTCAAAACAATATCCTTATTTTTCACACAATGATTTCAGTTTTAGTATAAGGATTACTTTTCAAATCTCACTTTCAGAAAAAATTCACACTCATTCATACATGTTTTCATAAGCTTGCCCTTATTTTCACATCTTTAAGTTCGCTATACATCTCTTAGGATCACTATAGGACTTTCTTATTTTGTAACATAGGTTCAGGGTAAGGTAGGGTATATTTAGGTATACTTTAGTGACTTTTTACCCTCCTAGACATATCGGCTAAACATACCACTTTTTATCATTTTATTTTTCCATGTTTCTCATATTCTTTCACCTTGCTATTTTCCTATGTTTCTTCATAAATGCAACTGACTCTCTTCTTTTCTTGCTTGTATTTATTGTATTTTTTTTATTTCACTTTTCTGTCTACTGATTCTTGAGTCACTTTACTTTTGTTCTTTCTCTCTCTTTGTTCTTTCAACCCCACTTGCCAGAGCATTACTCATAATAGCCACCCTCCACTCATGGCTTTGCCAGGAGTCAAAGTACACAATACCCAAAGTTGGGTAAGGGACATAAAAATGGTTATTTACTGCATTAGCCACCCTCAACTTATGCTTGTGGCATAAGCTGAGGTGCACATGTCCAAGGAGGGACCAGGGCCAACACATTGTTCTCAGAAAATATCAGTTGGGGTGAAAGTTAAAGGTCTAGTTTAAGCTCAAATAATTTGGATCAAAGAAGGATTAATTTCATTTGGTTTTCTTTTATTTACGCTAAAAATGGGCTATATTGAACAAGGGCCTATGATCCTTTTCTAATTGTCTATTACCACTTACTTTTAGCAGGACTAATCAGGCAAGTTCTAGCTCAGTATTAATATTTGACTATTCAAATATTCCTCACACTCACTTTACATCTGATTACTCATCCAGATTATCAGATACCTAGTTCGAATTTTAGACTTAGGGTCATGCAGTGGTTTACCTCTATGTCATGCTTAGAGCCACACATTTATCAATTACTATGCCTAGTCATGCATCATTTTGTTTCATCAGGATTTCATTTTAGCCATCATGCTTCAGAATATAACTATGTACACAAGATATAGACATGCCGGGTCAACAGTAAAATTAATCAGTTTTTAGGGGGAAAAGAACACAGGCAAGAAAACCCCAAAAGAGGATAGTGAATTGGGAAACTAACGCTTCACCCTAGCACTCACTTTCCATTTACCCCATCCCCAACAAATAGACAAGAAATTGTCCCCAATGCATTAAAAAATGGAAATACAAGAGTGGTAGGTGAAGCAAACCTGCGGTGCAAAGTAGCGACAATCAGCAACATGGTGGGTCCGGTTCCCCGTAACCCACTTCCTCTGTAGTCGGGAAAACCTCAGTAGTGTCCTCAGCATCAACAACACTATCACTTGTGCCTCCCGCTATTTAAATATTTCTGGAGCTAGATGCTCCAGCAGCTGACTCTACGACCCTCATCCACGCGCCTCCTCATCAGCAAGAGAGGCTCTTCTCGCAGCCTTCATCTCACGGAGCTCCTTCTTCCGTGCTCGAGCCTCATCCTCCACTCGACCCCTTCGCCTCTTGGCATGATCTTGAGGGGGAGGTGGTGGAATCTCAGAAGTGGCGAATAAGGCCACCATAACTCTTTCTTCTGCAGGCTCTACAGAAGGGGCCTTAGACTCAGGAACCCTATCCTCTAAGATCATATCGATGTCTGTGTGAAGGCTTTCGACCGCAGCCTAAAGGGTTGACACATCTACTTGAGGGTCTTGCCGGGCTAGCACCCGCAACTCAAAAATATCAAAGCACTGATGAACCTCAGCGATCTTCCGCTCTGTGTGCTGGACCATTATTCGCTCCAAGCGCTCTTCTGTCTCAGCAATAGACCTCTACATCAAAGTTTGGATGTGATGCAGAAGTGTAGCCATCTGTGCTTCTAATTTCTGGACCCTAGCAAGCGGGACAAGAGCGGGGAAAGGGGCTGATCGAGAGGAGCTAGGGCAGTGCTACTACCCGGGATAGACTCGACTGAGGTATTGTCAGTGGAAGCCACCTGCGTAGCCGTGTGGGCCTGTGCTACCGTATCCGCCCGATTGCCACCAAGTGGAGGCAACTCTTAACGGGGCCCTCTGCCTAGAGCCAACTCATTGGCCTCATCCCTGATGAGGATGATATCAATAGTGCCCAGCGGGAACCTGCATAGAGAAAATATCATGCACGGGAAAGGGTATGTAGTTGTGACCTAAAAATCCCTCTCGTGCATGATCGCCTGTAGGCAGCCAAGTAAAGGGCCATCCACCTCTTGATGGTCTCTCTCAGCAATGGCTCACGTAAGAATTGACAATCTTTGAGAATTTGCCACCGGTAGTCAATTTCGGTGCTGAGAGGGGTCCGATTGGCATCAATATCCTCGTGGGCATAGATACCAGTGATGGAAGGCAGGGAGATATCAACCTAAATAGCACGTACTCGAACATGATCTAGTGGGGCCTGTTTGGCGGGGCAGCCCGCCTATCAATCTGTGATCTGAGAGTAGCCACGTAAGAGGCGTAGAACTCTTGGACCAACTCTTCACTATAACATCCCAACGAACACGATGTCCACTCCAGTCGATGTCTGGTGAAGATATTGTGGAACTATGGCATAGTCGGGAGACTTCCCGTTAGGACCCGCCGCTACAATGTAAGTGCCCGTATCATGACTCCTTTGTCATTCAGAAACTATGCATCTGAATAGATTTGATATTGCCTGTCAACACACAACCAGTTGGGCTGGTCGGCAACAGGGGTGAGATCACGAGTCGGTGAGTCGGGTATGAATTATGAACTGTCAGCCTCATCAGACAAGGCAGACTGTGCAGCGGTGGACGGTGCAGTGACCTCAGAAGATCCAGAGGCTTCCTCCGACCACGAAACTTCTATGGAGCCAGACGCTCCTTCTTCATGAGTAGCGGACCCAGAAGATGTGCGAGTGAGTGTGCGCTCCTTATCAGACTGGAAGCTTTGACTACGCCGGACGCCACCTTTCTGGATTTGGCTCTGGCAGCATGTGCATCTCGTGATGGGATAGAAGTGCCTGGGGGCACGTACTCGGGGTCAGGATCATTATCAGAGCCAATGACCAGGCGGGCAGACGGGGCTAAAGACTTTTATCGCCCATGTGCGTAGACACAATCTTGTTTTAGTGCCATAATAGATAGTACCTGTAAAGAATCATTATTAGTGCTAGAAGGAGCAAACAAGACAAGCAAAACGACACAAAATAAATAAAAGAATTTATATGTAATGACATTTCTATAGTAACAGTGAAACACGACGGACAGGGTGACAGCTCATCGTGAGTACGACGAACCTTTATGGGGTACGTCATGTATTACTTTAAACAATGTTTTTGATACCCCTAAAGGAAAGAATCTGACAAGTATGACGGATAAGAAGGACGGACCGTTGTAATTATGACGGTGCATCGTGGAACACTTAGAAAAAAGTATGGAGACCCTTAGGAGAGGAGTCTCTGACCGTCACGACAGTTATGCAGGATAGACCGTCAAGGGTATGAAGGTCCGTCGTAAATATCCATAAGAGGACACTTTAAAAAAATTTAGAGACCCTTAGGAACAGGGTCTCTGACCGTCATGACGGTTATGTAGGACGGACCGTCGAGGGCATGAAGGCCCGTCGTAGATGTCCTTAGGAGGACACTTGAAAAAAAGTTTGAGACCCTTAGGATAAGGGTCTTTGACAACAAGAACGGTTGTGCAGGACGGACCGTCATGGGAACGACGGTCCGTCGCATGTGTCCGTTGGTTGACACTTGGAGAAAATTGGACAGTGGGGTGTTAGGGATGTGGGGATGGACCCTATGACGGTCCGTCGTGAGTACAACGGTCCGTCATCGGGGTCTCATTCTGTCATTCAGTGATAGAACTAGGGATGCCATAAGCATCCCCTATAACCCAAATGGAATTGTTAGTAGTTTAACCTAAATATGTCTAACCCAAATACCTAGTAAACTAGCAATGCTAAAGCACCTATTTCAAGAGTTTAAACAAGGAAATTTTGATGATTCTCAACCTAGGCCAGACAGAGTATGTATTAAAGAATAAACCCATAAAAAAGAAATAGGCTAATACTAATTGATAAACAAAAATGCAATGTAAATGGGTAGAAATCAGAGACACATACCTGAGAATTTGAGAAAAACAAGCGACGAAGGTACTTGGTGATCAAGTAGTGAACCACAGCAGTAGACTCCGACTAGTAGAGCGAGGATTTTAGAAATTGGGGAATGTGGAAAAATGATCGGTTGAAAAAAATAGAGGTAGGAAATTGGAGGGTGAAAAGGGAGGGATATGGGAGTAAGAGCGAAGTAAATGGGTGAAATGAAGGGGGTGGGGTTTTTAAATGTTAAATTTTTTTATACCCAAGCCGAGTCGGGTCGGGTACGCTTCATTAATGACGCGACGAATCCCTGACGACTGTCCGTCGCACTTGTGACGGTCTATCATTGGTTCCGTCGCATGTTCCCTAGTCTTAAATGTAACAGAAAGATGTTCCTGGCACGACGGACTCATGCGACGTTTTGTTGCGTGTGTGACGGTCCGTCGATGTATCTGTCAGTGACTGCTGTAGAGTGATTTTCTGCAGAATTTCTTTGTGACGTGCCTGCAAATTTAAAACCCATTAGTAGAAAATGCTACCATTACTTAAAAGAAAAACTATAAGTATTGGGTCGCGGCACGACTGAGGATGCTTGATTACTCAGCCTTCATCAAGATGGTATGCCTCAATTCCTCCATTTGACGATTCAGTATGCCCAAAATAGGGATTTATTCGTTCTCCATTAACCTTAAACCGCACTCCCTCCTTGGTTTCTTACTCAACTGCTCCATGAGGGAATAATTGAGTGATCAAGTAAGGGTCAGTCCATTTGGACTTGAGCTTGCCCGGAAACCAACACAACCTAGAACTGTATAAAAGCACCGAATCCTCAACCCTAAACTCTTGTTTCTCACTTTTTTGGTCATTATACTTCTTCATCTTTTCTTTGTATGATATAGCAGATACCGATTGGAGCTCACCACTTTGCCTCATTGACCTATAAATATTAAAGGTCGCTACTTCATTGTTCAATCAAAATTGCATCTCCCCCTTTTCCACATCAATTAACGTTCGACCCGCAGCAAGGAATGGCCTTCAAAGAAAAATAGGCACTACAAATTCGACTTCACAATCAAGAATAACAAAATCTACCGGATATATGAACGACTCCACTTTTACTAGCACATCATGGAGTACCCCTATAGGCCTTTTCACTGTTTGATCGGTCATCAGTAGCTGCATCGCAGTGGTCTTTGGGTTACCTAAACCTTACTTTTTGTAAATCGAGAGGGGCATGAGATTTATGCTTTCCCCCAGATCACATAATTCTTTCGCAAAATGTAGTGAACCTACTGCACAAGGAATACTGAATGCACCAGGATCTTCTATCTTTTGTACGAGAGATCTTGTAGCAATAGCACAACAATGCTGCATTCTATCATCTTCCTCGAAAGTGACCGATCTTTTCTTTGTAACCAGATGTTTCATAAATTTGGCATAACGGGGCATTTGTTCTAGAGCTTCTACCAAAGGGACATTGATAGAAAGTTGTTTCAACATTTTTATAAAACACCGATATTTACAATCCTCGATCTTTTTCACTAATCTCTGAGGAAAGGGGGGGTGGTCTAGGCATGGGAATTATATTTATAGGGACTTCTGCATCTTTTCTAGTGCTATCTTTTGCTTCACCACTACCATCTGCCACCTTATCATTATCCTTTCTCACCGTTTCTTCATTAGACGGTATAGGTGGGTCAATGGTTTGCTTACCACCCCGAGTAGTGATTGTCATACAATGTGCATCATTATTTAGATTTTGGACAGTGTTGCTAGGAAGAGAGCCCAGTTGCCGTGTGTTCACAGTCGCAGATAGTTGTGCCATTTGCACCTCGATCTGCTTAATCGTTATTGTATGTGTATCGACTTTCTGCCCAATACCCGCTATATCACTCCTTAGCTCTTTAATGTGCTAATCATTATCATCGAACCTCCTCATTATTTTGTGAAACATATCCTCAACTCGCGCCATACTATCTCCACCATCCCTAGGAGGAACTTCACGATTTTGAGAAGGGACATAGGGCCCATTCCTATAATTTCTATTACCATAGTTACCCCTGTTGAAGTTTTTGTCGCGGTTGTAGTTTCCATCTCAGAAAAAATGACCCTCACAGTTATTGTTACCATAGATCCTACCTTGGTTCCCTTGAATTTGGCGCCAATTATCCTGATTTGAGCCTTAGGCACTCGGTCGAAAACCCCCCGTCTTCTCATATACTGCATAGGAATCCTCCGCATAATAGCATTCAGCATTTGGTGGTGGTGGTTTAGACAAGTAATTAACTGCATTTATCTTTTCTGCACCCATTGATATGTTTTAATACCAACCCAAGCTCAGTTCTCATCCGAGCAATCTCTTCACGAATCTCATTTGTGGCTGGGTTGTGACTGGATTGTACTACGAAGGTGTTTCTCCTAGTATCTGATTTCCTTGTACTCCAAGCTTTATTGTTTCGGGAGATTTTCTCTAACTTTCAGCAATTTCAGCATAAGGACACTCCCCATAAAAACAATCATCTATAGTGTCCAACAATGCTTTATTATTAGCATCCTGTCCGCGATAGAAGTATTTCTTCAATGACTCATCATCTATACGGTGATTGGGGACGCTTCTAAAAAACGAGGTAAATCTATCCCAAGAACTACTAACTGACTCTCCTGGTAGTGCCACAAAGTTTTTTACTCTATCTTTGTGGTTTATTCTCTTGGAGACCAGGTATTAGTGTGCTAAGAAAACGTCCCTTAGTTGTTTCCAAGTGAAAATTGAGTTATAAGGGAACACAGTGAACCAAATATCAGCCTGTCCCGTAAGTGAGAGAGGAAACACTCTTATCCCTATTACATCCAAGTCCATGTCAGGCCTCTCTACTCAACTTTTACACAATGCTCTTAGCTTAGCTATATGGCATGTGGATCCTCAGAAGGTAACCCTGAAAACAAACCTCTGGCAGTGAGCATTTTCATCAGGCTACTAGTTACCACAAAGGTGTGGCAAGGTGGTACAGAGGGCAAGACAAGTGGTCCATTGGACTCTGCTATATTGTCACAGACTCTATAGTATTCTTGGGGCCGTGGAGCGGGGTTCTGTCCCCTCTGTTGGTTGTCACCCGGAGCATTGGGTAACCACTGACCATGAACGTCAATCGGACCTGGGATGTTCTGGTTTGGATCGTCATCATTAGTTCTCATGTTTCGATTCATGTTGCGTAGTGTACACTTTAATTCGTGATCGTATGGAAAAAAGGGCTCTTCCTCTCCGTGTAGTTGGCATACAAGAAAGATGGTTCTGCAAGAATCAAAAACAATAAAACAAAGTAAAATCAAGAAAATATTGACTAAACTATAGAAAAAAGTTTAAATTAATCTAAAAGCTACTTTCCACGGCAGCGGCGCCAAAATTTTATACGCTCAAACTTAGTTCTCTAATTAGAAGTAAAGCGGTTGTATCAAGTAAACAACCCTACTAATGAGGTTGCGATCATTAACACGAGGAAAATAGTTCAGACTTTACTTCAATATATTATTACTACTATTTAGTCAATTATTTCTTTGGAAAGCAAAGACAATAAAAGGTGTGTGTGTACGGGGGGGGGGGGGTTTACTTCTAAATTAATGAAAATAAGTATCTGAATTAAAGGAAAAAACTAACAGCTTCAAATGTTGGAGTTAATCAATTAATAAAGGTAAATAGGGTCTATGTGTTCCCCACAGGTTTCTAACTTGATAATTCTAACTATCACGATTCTTTCCTAGTACCTTGTATTTAGTGATAAGTTATGTATTTATAAATCTTTGGTCCGGCAACTAGAAAATATCACTCCGCACCTTGGTCCGGCTACGTGTGTTTCTATACTAACCCTTACCATTACCACAGATTAAGCATCATATTCGATATTTTACGAAGTGATTACCTCGTACCAATCAATACTAGCCTACTAGATAGTATATACTAAATCTATGTTGATAATTCTTTTCCTATTATCTACCTCCTTGGTCGGCAAGAAGAATTTAGGCTACTTCTAATATTGGTCATCCGTTAAAAGGACTTCTAAGCGAAAGAATTATTAATACATGCAAGACACTATTCTAGAATTGTTATTTTAGTTAGGTTTTACCTCATTATTCGCCTATGGTTCCGACAACCCTAGTTATGGGGTTTAGTTACCCATAGTTATAATCATAACAATCAAATATGCAATATAAGAATTCATGCACTTAATTCAACGAGAAAGAATAAAATCTAGAAGTTCACTTGATTAATAAACAAAAATCACCAACAATCAATTACTAAAATTAATTGAAGACTAAAGATTCTCCAAAAGTGTAATAATAATCACAAAGTCTAATCCACAAAAGAATCTCAAATAACAAAGATTCTAACTATATGAAAATCTAACTACCAAAGAGTCTAACCCCAAAAACAAAGTTTTTTGAACTATTTATAAATAAATAAAAACCTAATTAAATAAGACTCTATTTGCTAGAAATGTGTCAAAACACGGCTGGGTCGATGGACCTCGCAACGGATTGTCGTGGTCACGATGGGTCGTCATGGACTCTGCCGTCCCATACTTGTGAAATTTCTTCTGCTCTCTTCATTACACTGGACATGAGGTATGACGGATCGTCACATGCATAACGGTCCGTCAGGGGTCTCCGCACCATAACACTTGAACACTTGGAATTTTTGTACTGAGACTACTTCTCTGATCTTCATGACGAACTAGCAAAACGGACCGTCTTGGCTACGACGTTCCGTCACGCACTCCGTAACCCCACACTTGGTGAGACGTCCCCATCTTCCTTCAACAGCTGCACTACGATGCCACCTACGGACCGTCACGCGCACGACGGACCGTCACAAGCTCCGTAGGTGGTACTTTTCTGCATTTCTTGCTCAAAAATATCTGCATTCATATTTTAAAAAGATTTACTGCAAATTAAGAGAAAGTTACATTAAAATGAATACAAAAAGGCTTTTGGACACACAAAACTTAAGGAAAAAGCACTAAAAATACCGTGAAACCACGGTATATCATGGATGTGAAAAAAAATTACACTAAGCTTTTATAGTAAAATCTTTTTGTGGACTTATTAATTGACATACCAATATCATAATTACTGATATATATTAGGATAATAATGACTTTTACAAGTTTATAGATATGTAAACTTGAATTTTTGTAATTATAATTAAATATATATTAGGATAAAGTTATTAGTGTACGTTGTTAGGAAATCACATAGACCTGGACTTTGATAGTAAAAATGTGATTTTTTTATAGACTTGTCAATTAGTAAACAAAATTAAATATATATAGATTCATCTCTTTTAGAATAAGAATTGTTTATTAAAAAATTTAGAGATATGTCACCTTAAATTTTGGCGTTTAAGGTTAAATTATTTTAGGATGACGTTTCTAGATGTATATTGTTATAAGATCAGAAGTAGTTACAAAAGGATTGTACAAAGAACTCAATAATATTTCTGATAGAAGATATTTCAGTGATAATGCGTCAAATCTTACACTATTAAACAACACATTATAAGTGTTAAGTCTAATTCCATAAGAGGGAAGTGAACAATTATCGATAACATTTCAATTACGAGTATTTATATTAACTTGTGCACCATATAATAATAGATAAGTACTTTATTGAATCAAGCTTCAATCACCGTGATAGAATTAGGTAGAATATATTCATTACTGATAGAGTAAAATTTACTATTTTATCGTCTTTGTCTATGTAACCTTTTTAAGTATTGAGCTAAGAATTCTATTCTTCAAAATCATTTTAGGGTTGAATCTTCTCGAACATTTATGGTGATTTATTATTTTATCACTCTATTAGCTTGACATTATGAGTGATCTCATGTAATTGTGTACATACGTATTTCTGTTAATATATATTAAATATAGAAAACACTGACATGGGCTTGGGGCTTGGGCTTGAATCGACAATTAAAATATATTTTTCATCTATAGATAATAATTTTTTTACAGACAAGAGTGACATATATAGAATATAAGGGTCATATCATACATATATATTTGTAATGCGATACAAACTTCACAAAATAAGTCAAAAATAAAAGAGGCAAAAACAGAAGATGGCGATAATGACAGTTCATGTACACTCAATAATAATATTGTGATGATAATTTTTGAGAAATATCTTCACAATATGTAGGCATGGTTGCAAAACAGTATCGTACATGCTCTGTCAAGATCTTGTTCTCTATCTTCTTTGAAATCAAGCGGACGCAATAATGTGATGCACAACCCACATTTTCTCGCTTAGTAATCATTGAATCTTGTCATGTTTGTTACAAATTAACATACGAGTATTACGCTTATTACTTGAAATTGAAGCTTGAAGAATCATCTGCTTTGATTCATCATCTACATCTATATTTTTTCTTCCCTTAAATATCTGTCCATTTCAGGGACACCGATGGACCGTCGGATTCATTTGGTGTAATCTGCATCTACAATCAAAATCTTTCGCACCTCATCCACTAGCCCTGCATGCATCACAAAGTTACACAAGAGATTTATTTAGTAGAACATATATTTGATAACCAAAAGTAATATTAGGAATATTATATAAGCAAAGGTTTTAGCTAGTTGCATGATAGTATATCTTTATTGATACATAAAATATTTACAAAAATTACCTGCTTTGACCATTTGATCAACCCTCATGTCAACTCTAAGGTTCAAGACTGATTGCTCAACATCAATCCAAATAAAGCAACTATATTACTTATATTTGAACATGAACATAGGATCTACAACAAATTTTTCAATATACAAATTTGATCCTTCAATAATAATTTGGAAAAGTTGAATCTTCAGTATTTTTTCTAATACACGACAGTTTGCAAACAAAAATCTTCAGCTGTGAAGTCTCAATATTGTTCAATTTCACACAAGTAAATGTGACCAAATTAACTTTCTCAGAATAGAAAGAAATATTTTTTTAATAGTAAACTATATTTTTCACTATAATATATAATTACTACTATAAAATTATCAAAGTAGTCATTTGATATAAGTATTCTTGAGAATAAACATATATACCTAACAAATAGTGTCGTACACCTTGTTTCTCAGTGTGTGTGATCTTGTTTGTAACACTTTCAACTCACTTGTAAACCTACATTTCATCCGAGTTGATTATTTCTTCTCGAAAATGGGTTGCAAGGTCAACAGAGAGACGGGATTTTCCCATTCCTGTGGCCCCCATTATGACGATCACTCTCTTCTTGTTGAACTCTTCATTGTTGATGGAAGTATTCATTTTATCTACACAACAATAAATAATAACTAGTTTATAATAGTGAACTCATAAAGTCAGATATTAAAAAATCTTGTAAATATAAATCTACTAACTAGAAACGTTGCTTGACTTGGAATATACTATCTAAAAATAAAAAAATTTCTTGATGGTGGATGTGCAAAAAAAAATTACATTCAGCTTCTATAGTAAATTTTTTTTGTGAACTTATAATTGATATACCAATTTCATAAATACTAATATATTTTATCAAAAGAATGAATTTTAAAAGTATATTGATATGTCAACTTGAATTTTTGTAATTATTATTAAACATATTTTAGAATAAAGTTATTAGTGTACGTTGTTAGGAGATCAGATAGAGCTGGTCTTTTATAGTAAAAATGTGATTTTTTTGAATAAAATTATTAATTAGATAACTAAATTTAATATATATAAATTCAAATCCTTTAGAATAAAAATAGTTCATCAAAAAATTAGAGATATGTCACCTTAATTTTTGTCGATTAAACTTAAATTATTTTAGTATAACGTTTCCCGATGTATATTGTTTTTAGATCACAAGTAGTTACCAAAGCATTGTATGAACTTAATGATGTTTCTTATGGAATATATTCAGTGATAATGTGTATAATCTTACACTATTCAACAACACATCATAAGTGTTAAATCTAATTCCATAAGAGTGAAGTGAACACTTATCGATAACTACTTCAATTATGAGTATTTATATTAACTTTTGCACCATATAATAATAGATAAGGACTTTATTGAATCAAGCTTCAATCACAGTGATAGAATTAGGCAGAATATATCCATTAAGGATAGATTACAAATTTTCTATTTTATCATCTTTGTCTATGTAACATTTTTAAGTATTGAGTTAAGAATTTTATTCTTCAAAATCCTTTTAGGGTGGAATATTCCCGAACATTTGAGGTGATTTATTATTTTATCACTCTATTAGCTTGACATTATGAGTGATCTCATCTAATTGTGTACATATGTATTTGTATTTATATATATTACCTATAGATGACTTGGACTTGGACTTGGGGATTGGCTTGGATTGAAACTTAAAATAGATATTTCATGTACAGATAAGAATTTTTTTACAGACAAGAGTAACATATATAGAAATAAGGGTCATATCATACATATATATTTGTATTGCGATACAAACTGTACAAAGTAGGTCAAATATAAAAGAGACCAATAGAGAAGACGGCGATAATCACATAGTATGTACACTCAATAATATTGTGATGATCGTTTTTGAGAAATCTCTTCACAATATCTAGGCATGGTTGCAAAACAGTATTTGTCTATGCTTCGTTAAGATCTTCTTCTCTATCGTCTTTGAAAACGTCTGTAGCAATAATATGATGGGCTGACAACTTTTTCTCGCTTATTAATCGTTGAATTTTGTCAAGTTTGTTACAAATTGAAGATTGAAGAATCATCTGCTTTGATTCATCATCTCCGTCTATATTTGTTTCTTCCCTTAAATATCTGTCGATTTCAAGGACTCCGATGGACCGTCGAATTCCTTTGGTGTAATGTGCAGCTACAATAAAAAAATTTCGCACCTCATCCACTAGCCCTGCATCCAACACAAATTTAAAGAACAATGTTATTTAGTAGAACATATATTTGATAACCAAAAGTATTATTAAGAAAATTATATAAGAAAAAGTTTTTAGCTAGTTGCATGATAGTATATCTTGTTTGATATATAAAATAATTACAAAAATTACTTACTTTGACCATTTGATCAACCCTCATGTCAACTCTTATGTTCAAGACTGATTGCTCAACATCACTTCAAATAAAGCAAGCATCATACTTATATTTGAACATGAACACATGATCATCTACAAGTTTTTCAAGCTACGAATTTGACCCTTCAACAATAATTGGGAAAATTTGAATCTTCAGTATTTTTTCTATATAGACGACAGCTTGCAAACAAAAATCTTCAGCTGTGAAGTCTTAATCTTTTTCAATTTCACCCAAGAAAATGTGATCAAATTAAATTTCTCAGAACTGAAAGAAATTATTTTTTAATAATAAACTATATTTTACACTAGAATATATAATTACTACTATAAAATTATCTAGGTAGTCATTTGACATAAGTATTCTTGAGAATAAACATATATACCTAACAAATAATGGCGTACACCTTGTTTCTCAGTGTGTGTGATCTTGTTTGTAACACTTTCAACTGCCTTGTAAACCTACATTTTATCCGAGCTGATTATTTCTCATCGAAAATTGGTGGCAAGGTCATAAGAGATACGGGATTTTCCCATTCCTGTGGCCCCTATTATGAAGATCACTCTCTTCTTGTTTAACTCTTCATTGTTGATGGAAGTATTCATTTTATCTACACAAAAGTAAATAATAACTAGTTTATAATAGTGAATTCATAAAGTCAGACATTAAAAAATCCTGTAAATATAAATCTAGTAAGTACAAACCTTGCTTGACATAGAATATACTATCTAAAAATATAAAATTTTCTTGATGGTTGATGTGAAAAAAAATACATTCAGCTTTTATAGTAAAATTTTTTTGTGGACGTATTAATTGACATACCAATTTCATAATTACTGATTTATTTTAGGATAAGAATGACTTTTAAAAGTTTATAGGTATGTCAACTTGAATTTTTGTAATTATTATTAAATATATATTAGGATAAATTTGTTAGTGTACGTTGTTAGGAGATCACATAGAGCTGGGCTTTTATAGTAAAAATGTGATTTTTATGTACTTATTAATTAGTTAACTAAATTAAATATATATAAATTCATATCTTTTAGAATAAGAATAGTACATTAAAAAAATTTGAGATATGTCACCTCAAAATTTTGGCGAGTAAGCTTAAATTATTTTAGTATAACGTTTCCAGATGTATTTTGTTATGAGATCACAAGTAGTTACAAAATGATTGTACAAAGAACTTAATGATATTTTTGATGGAATATATTCAGCGATAATGGTTATAATCTTACACTATTCAACAATAGGGTAAGATTGAAGTGAACACTTATCAATAACTATTTCAATTATGGGTATTTATATTAACTTGTGCACCTTATAATAATAGATAAGGACATTATTGAATTAAACTTCAATATCCGTGATAGAATTAGGTAGAATATATTCATTATCAATAGATTACATATTAACTATTTTATTTCTTTGTCAATGTAACATTTTTAATTATTTAGTCAAGAATTATATTCTTCAAAATCCTATCAGGGTGAAATCTTCCCGAACATTTATGGTGATTTATTATTTTATCACTCTATTAGCTTGACATTATTAGTGATCCCATGTAATTGTGTATGTAGGTACTATTATTAATATATATTGAATATAGAAGACTTTGAGTTTGACTTGGGGCATAGTCTTGTATCGAAACTTAAAATAAATATTTCATCTATAGATAAGAATTTTTTTAAAGAGAAGAGTAACCTATATATAGAAATTAGTGTCATATCATACATATATATTTGTAATGCGATATAAACTGTACAAAATAGGTCAAAAATAAAAGAGACCAAAACAGAAGATGGAGATAATGATAATTTATGTACACTCAATAATAATATTGTGATGATAGTATTTGATAAATCTCTTCACAATATATAGGCATGGTTGCAAAACAGTATTCGTCCATTCTTCGTCAAGATCTTCTTTGAAAATGTCCGTAGCAATAATATGATGCACTGACCAAATTTTCTCGCTTATTAATCGTTGAATCTTGTCAAGTTTGTTACAAATTAAAATACGAGTATTTGTAACAACCTATTTAGTCGTTTTGAGCAATAGAGTTTATTTCTGATAATAACCGTCTGAGTCGACGGATCCCACGACGGCCCGTCGAGGGTGTCTCATTCCAAAACACTTAGACTCGGGAAAAATTGGGTACTAAGAACAACTCTCTGAACTTCACGACGGAAGAGCATGACGGACCGTCGTAGGCACGACGGACCGTCATAGACTCTTTAATGAATTGAGTCTCTGAACTTTGTGACGGAAGCAGCAGGACGGACCGTCGCAGGCACGACGAGCCATCACAGGATGCGTAACCCTGACTGGGTCGGATTTCTGTTAAATGTTTTAAGGGGCATTTTGTACTATTCCTGCTTATAATTATAGAGTTAGTGGTATAATGTTAATAATTCAATTGCTTGGGGGTTAAAGGAGACAACCTTGGAATAAATAGTGGGTTACTATTAACATCTTTTATACTTAATTATATGGTAATTAGGGTAAAAGAAAAAGAGTTTGAATAAGGAAAAATCAGAAAGAAGAAGAGGGAACGAGCGAGAGAAAGAGAAGAACGCAGCTTTGGGAAAGTAGATTGCTTGATCACGATTCTTCGGTGGAGGTAGGTTATGGTTTATGCTATTCCGTAGTAAACTCTAAATAGCGATTGATAGGTATTGGGTAATTTTGTAAAGTCTTCTATATGCTTAATTGTGTGCTTGCATGTTGTGATTATGTAATTGTGATGAATTAGTATGATGAGGCTATTGAATCTTAAACCTTAAAACCTCCTTGTTAATGATGATGCCTTTTGTATAAAAGAAGGCTTGATGAACTGAAAGAATGAGATTAGAGGATCGGGTGTCACGTTCCGACACCAGGATAGTAAAGGATCGGAGTGTCACATTCCGACACCAGGATAGTATGGATCGGGTGTCACGTTCCGGCACCAGGATAGTAACGGATCGGAGTGTCACGTTCCGGCACCAGGATAGTATGGATCGGGTGTCACGTTCCGACACCAGGATAGTAAAGGATCAGAGTGTCACATTCCGACACCAGGATAGCATGGATTGTGTGTCACGTTCCGACAATACGATAGTAAAGGATCGGAGTGTCACGTTCCGACACCAGGATAGTATGGATCGGGTGTCACGTTCCGACACCAGTATAATAAAGAGAATGAATCTTGAATTATGCTAATATACTCAGATTTAATGAACCTGTTTCCCAAATGAGTATGGTGTGGAGGCTTGAGTCCTCATAGATGTGCTTGGGTTGTGCCCAATGGTTATGGTACTTGTTGTTGTCACCTGTTAAGTGTTATGGTTGATTTTATGTTATTATTTTATATATATTGCTCTCTATTCTGAGTTGGCCGATGATACCTACTCAATACTTGTGTTTTGTACTGACCCCTACTTGTATGTTTTTCCCTTTGTTATTTGTGGAGTGCAGCAAACGTCTTGTCGTCATCAACTCAACCGCAACTCTAGCAAGTATTCATCATGTCAGATTTTAGGGTGAGCTATTTTTCCTAGCTCGGACTGGATTCTTTCCTTCGCGTCTTGATGTCTTGATGTTCGGACATGGACCATCTCTTTTACTTATTTTTGCTTCTTAGATACTCTTAGATTTAGTAATTTGAAGATAGATGTTCTTGTGGTGATGACTTCCAGATTTTGGGGATAATAATAAGTTTTGAGTTTTAGAAGTTATTTATTGATTTCGTTAATGAGTTTTAAGTCTTCCGCATTATATTCTGTTTATTATGGTTGAAATGTTGGGGTTTTCGATTGGTTGGTTCGCTCACATAGGAGGTTAAGTGTGGGTGCCACTCGCGGCTCGTTTTGGGTCGTGACAAACTTGGTATCAGAGCATTAGGTTCGTTGGTCTCATCACACAAGAACGAGTCTAGTAGAGTCTTGAGAAATTGTAGAGGGACGCCTTTACTTTTTTTTAAGAGGCTACAAGACTTTAGGAAAAATTCCATTCTATCTTTCTTTCGTGCTATTACTTGGATCCAATTGGTATCTGGGTGATACAAATTGGTATCTGATCATCTTCACTCTATTTCGCAGATGGTTAGAACTAGAGCAACAACTGTGCCAACACCAACACCGGCAAGACAGGATGCGTCTGAGCCAGCCACTGGGCTGTAGCTCAAAGAGGAGCAGTGCCAAGAGGCCGTGGTAGAGGTCGCGGGAGGACGTCCTCTAGAGGAAGAGGACAAGACCCTGGCCCATCTAGTACTAGAGCGGTGACTCCTCCACCGACTGAGGAAATATTAAGAAAGTGTGAGGAAGGGGAAAATGAACAGGTGCAGAATGAGGAATTACCACCCCAACCTACCCCAGAGATGATTAATCAGGTTCTTGCTTATCTTAGCAGGCTATCTGACCAAGGCCAGACACCTCCACTGTTTTCTGCACCAGCACCTCAGGTTCCGGGAGTACAACATGCAGCTGCTGTGGCTCCCCGCATGGATGCCTCATTGGAAATAAGCACGTTTCCTCGGTTGACTAGAGGGCCTATAATGACAAGTGACCAGCACGACCTTTTCAGTAAGTTCTTGAAGTTGAAACCTCCAGTTTTCAAGGGTGCTGAATCTGAGGATGCCTATGACTTTCTGGTTGATTATAATGAGTTGCTACATAAGATGGGCATTGTGGAACGATTTGGCGTTGAGTTTGTGACCTATCAGTTTCAGGGGAACGCCAAAATGTGGTGGCGATCGTATGTTGAGTGTCAACCAGCACAAGCACCACCTATGACTTGGGCATCATTCTCTAGATTGTTTAGGGAGAAGTATATACCCCGGACTTTGAGGGATAGGAGGAGAGATGAGTTCCTGAGCCTAGAGCAAGGTAGGATGTCGGTTACTATGTATGAGGCTAAGTTTCATGCATTATCTAGGTATGCCACCCAGCTTTGCTTCAGTCCACAAGAGCGGATTCGCCGTTATGTGAAGGGATTGAGGTCAGATTTGCAGATTCCAGCCTTACAGGTATCTACTGCAGCAAAATCCTTTCACGAAGTGGTAGACTTTGTGATAGATGTGGAGGGAGTGAAGCCAGATGACTTCACCATGGCATCGACATCTAAGAAGTTTCGTAAAGGAGGTGAGTTTAATGGTTCTTAATCCAGAGGGCAGGGTTCAGGATGTTACCCAGCCCGACCTATTCAGTCTTCGCTGCAGGCTGTAGCTGGGGGTCCACCGCAGACCGGTCAACATTTCTCTGAGATTGGAGGTTATCCCCAGACTTCGTCGTTCACACAGAGGCCTATGCTTGACTCCAGAGAGTGTTATGGATGTGGGGAGACTGTACATATTAAGAGGTATTGTCCAAAACTGAGTTACAGACCCCCAATGGTCAGAGGTAAAGGTGGTCATGGAAGGCCGCTATTCTGGAGGACGTGGTGACCGAGGTAATGGTGGTCACCAAAACGGCCGGAGTGACGAGCAAACTGGAACTTCTGCAGCGCAATATGGTAGGGGCAACAGACAGACAGGTGATAGGGCCCATTGTTATGCTTTTCCTGGGAGGTCTTAAGCGGAGACATCTGATGCTGTTATCACAGGTAATCTTTTGGTTTGTGATTGCATGGCTTTTGTATTATTTGATCCTGGATCAACATTTTCATATGTATCTTCCTCATTTGCTACTGGTCTTAATTTACATTGTGAATTGCTTGACATACCTATTCGTGTCTCTACTCCGGTGGGTGAGTCTGTGATAGTGGAAAAGGTTTATTGGTCCTGTCTTTTGACTTTTGTGGGGAGCCATACTCATGTAGACTTGGTTATCCTAGAAATGGTTGACTTCGATGTAATTCAGTGTATGACTTGGCTTTCTCCAAATTTTGCATTCTTAGATTGTAATGCTAAAACTGTAACGTTGGCCAAGCCTGGAACAGATCCGTTAGTGTGGGAGGGTGACTACACTTCCACTCCATTTCGCATTATCTCCTTCCTTCGTTCTAAGAGAATGGTTAGTAAGGGTTGTTTAGCTTTCTTGGCACACCTCAGGGATGATACTACCCAAGTACCTTCAATGGAGTCGGTTTCAATAGTCCGTGAGTTTCTGGATGTGTTTCCTGCAGACCTTCCTGGCATGCCACCGGATAGAGATATTGATTTTTGTATTGATCTGGAGCCGGGTACTCGCCCCATTTCCATACCCCCTTATAGAATGGCTCCCGCTGAGTTAAAAGAGAGTTAAAGGCCCAACTTCAAGAGTTTTTAAGCAAAGGCTTCATTAGACCAAGTGCATCTCCTTGGGGTGCTCTGTTTTGTTTGTGAAGAAGAAGGATGGAAGTTTTCGGACGCGCATAGACTATAGGCAACTGAACAAGGTAACTGTTAAGAACAAGTATCCTCTTCCTCGCAACGATGATTTGTTCGATTAGTTACAAGGTGCTTGTACCTTCTCAAAAATCGATTTGAGATCTGGGTATCATCAATTGAAAATAAGGGAAACGGATGTGCCAAAGACTTCTTTTCAGACCAGGTATGGACATTATGAGTTTTTAGTAATGTCTTTTGGGCTTACGAATGCTCCTGCTGCTTTCATGAGTTCTGAAGAATGGGATTTTTAAGCCATATCTGGATCTCTTTGTCATCGTATTCATTGAAGATATACTGGTATACTCAAAGAGCAAGAAAGAACATGGGGAACACTTGAGAATTGTATTGGAAATGTTGAGGGAGAAAAAGTTTTATGCCAAATTCTACAAGTGTGAGTTTTTGTTAGATTCAGTGTCCTTCTTGGGGCATGTGGTTTCTAAGGATTGAGTGATAGTGGATTCTTCTAAGATTGAAGCAATGAAAAGTTGGGTAAGGCCCACTAATGTTATAGAGGTAAGGAGCTTCGTTGGTTTAGCTAGCTACTACCGTCGATTTGTCAAGGGATTTTCTTCTGTTGCATCCCAATTGACAAATTTAACTAAGCAGAGTGTTCCATTTTGCCCGTCACCCCGGCCGTTTTGGTGACCACCATTACCTCGGCCATCACGTCCTCCAGAATAGCGGCCTCTTCCATGACCACCTCTACCTCTGACTATTGGGGGTCTGTACCTCTGTTTTGGACAATACCTCTTAATATGTCCAGTCTCCCCACATCCATAGCACTCTCTGGAGTCAAGCATAGGCCTCTGTGTGAATGACGAAGTCTGGGAATAACCTCCAAACTCAGAGAAATGTTGACCGGTCTGCGGTGGACCCCCAGCTACAGCCTGCAGCGAAGACTGAATAGGTCGGGCTGGGTAACATCCTGAACCCTTCCCTATGGAGTAAGAACCATTAAACTCACCTCCTTTACGAAACTTCTTAGATGTCGATGCCATGGTGAAGTCATCTGGCTTCACTCCCTCCACCTCTATCACAATGTCTACCACTTCCTGAAAGGATTTTGCTGCAGTAGATACTTGTAAGGCTGGAATCAGCAAATTTGACCTCAATCCCTTCACAAAACGGGGAATCTGCTCTTGTGGACTGAAGCAAAGCTGGGTGGCATACCTAGATAATGCACGAAATTTAGCCTCACATGCAGTAACCGACATCCTTCCTTGCTCTAGGCTCAGGAACTCATCTCTCCTCCTATCCCTCAAAGTCCGAGGTATATACTTCTCCATAAACAAGCTAGAGAATGATGCCCAAGTAATAGGTGGTTCTTGTGCTGGTTGACACTCAACATACGATCGCCACCACATTTTGGCATTCCCCTGAAACTGATAGGTCAAGACCTTGTTGACTACTTCACAAATTCTTACCCTGCCAGTGGAAGGTAAGAATTTAATTATTTATTGTGATGCATCCTATTCTGGTTTGGGTGCAGTGCTAATGCAAGAGAAGAATGTAATTGCTTATGCTTCGAGGCAATTAAAGGTGCATGAACGTAATTATCCGACCCACGATTTGGAGTTGGTTGCGGTAGTGTTTTCATTAAAGCAATGGAGACATTATCTATATGGTGTTTAGTGTGAAGTCTATACAGATCATCGCAGTTTACAGTATGTCTTTAGTTAGAAAGATTTGAACTTGAGACAGGGGAGGTGGATGGAACTACTGAAGGACTATGATATCACTATCTTGTATCATCCGGGAAAAGCTAATGTTGTGGCAGATGCTTTAAGTAGAAAGGCAGGAAGCATGGGAAGTCTAGCTCACTTTCAGGTTTCTAGACGCCCATTGGCTAGAGAGGTTCAGACTCTGGCTAATGACTTTATGAGGCTGGAAGTACTAGAGAAGGGAGGATTTTTGTCCGGTGTGGAGGCAAGATCTTCCTTTCTTGACAGGATTAAGGGAAAACAGTTTACTGATGAGAAACTGATCCGGATTCGAGATAAGGTATTGCGAGGAGAGGCTAAAGAAGCAAAAATCGATGAGGAAGGTGTGTTGAGGATTAAGGGAAGGGTATGTGTACCCCGCGTCGATGATTTGATTCACACTATTCTTATAGAGGCTCATAGTTCAAGGTATTCTATACATCCTGGTGCAACCAAGATGTATCGTGACCTAAAGCAACATTTTTGGTGGAGTAGGATGAAGCGTGACATTGTCGATTTCGTTGCTCAATGCCCGAATTGTCAGCAGGTAAAGTATGAACACCAGAGGCCTGGAGGGACACTTCAGAAAATGCCCATTCTTGAATGGAAGTGGGAGAGAATCGCATTGGACTTTGTGGTTGGTCTTCCAAAGACAATGGGTAAGTATGATTTTATTTGGGTGATTGTTGATAGATTAACTAAGTCGGCTCACTTCATTCCGGTTAAGGTGACTTACAATGCAGAGAAGTTAGCCAAACTCTACATCTCAGAAATTGTTCGATTGCATGGGATTCAACTTTCCATCATATCAGATAGTGGTACGCAGTTTACTTCTTTGTTTTGGAAAACATTGCATACTGAATTGGGTACTAGGAAGGATCTTAGTACTGCCTTTCACCCTCAGACCGATGGTCAGTCGGAGCGAACGATTCAGGTTTTTGAGGATATGCTTCGTGCATGTGTGATAGAGTTTGGTGGTCATTGGGATAACTTCTTTCCCTTAGCAGGGTTCTCATACAACAATAGCTATCACTCAAGTATTGATATGGCCCCATTTGAGGCACTGTATGGGAGAAGATGTAGGTCTACCATTGGGTGGTTTGATGCATTTGAGGTTAGACCTTGGGGTACTGACCTTCTGAGGGAATCGTTAGATAAAGTGAAATGCATTCAAGAAAAGCTTTTAGCGGCTCAAAGTAGACAAAAAGAATATGCAGATCGAAAAGTTAGAGACTTGGAGTTTATGGAGAGTGAGCAAGTCTTGCTGAAGGTTTCGCCCATGAAAGGGGTGATGTGGTTCGGTAAGCGAGGTAAGCTTCGTCCGAGGTACATTGGTCCATTTGAAGTTCTGGAGCGCATGGGGGAGGTAGCATATGAATTAGCCTTGCCCCCAAGGCTCTCAGGAGTGCACCCGGTATTTCATGTGTCTATGCTGAAAAGATATCATGGGGATGGGGACTACATCATTTGTTTGGATTCAGTTCTTCTTGATAAAAATTTGTCTTATGAGGAGGAGCCTGTTGCCATTTTAGATAGAGAAAACCGCAAGTTGAGATCAAGGGAGATTGCATCCATCAAGGTCCAATGGAAGAATCGGCCAGTTGAAGAGTCCACTTGGGAGAAGGAGGCTGATATAAAAGAAATATACCCACACCTGTTTACAGATTCAGGTACTCCTTTTCGTCCTTGTTTTTCTTCTTGTGATCGTTCGGGGACGAACGATGGGTAAATTGCTATCTATTGTAATGACCTGTTTAGTCGTTTTGAGCAGTAGAGTTTATTTCTGGTAATAAATGTCTGAGTCGACGGATCCCACGACGGACCGTCGAGGGTGTCTCGTTCCAAAACACATAGACTCTGGAAAAATTGGGTACTGAGAACAACTCTCTGAACTTCGCAATGGAAGAGCAGGACGGACCGTCGTAGGCACGACGGACCGTCACAGACTCTTTAATGAATTGAGTCTCTGAACTTTGTGACGGAAGTAGTAGGACGGACCGTCGCAGGCACGACGGGCCGTCACAGGCTGCGTAACCCTGAATTGGTCGGATTTCTTTTAAATGTTTTAAGGGGCATTTTGGACTATTACTGCATATAATTATAAGGTTAGTGGTATAATGTTAATAATTCAATTGCTTGGGGGTTAAAGGAGACAACCTTGGAATAAATAGTGGGTTACTTTTACCATCTTTTATACTAAATTATATGGTAATTAGAGTAAAAGAAAAATAGTTTGAATAAGGAAAAATCAGAAAGAAGAAGAGGGAATGAGCGAAGAAAGAGAAGAACGCAGCTTTGGGAAAGTAGATTGCTTGATCACGATTCTTCGGTTGAGGTAGGTTATGGTTTATGCTATTCCGTAGTAAACTCTAAATAGCGATTGATATGTATTGGGTAATTTTGTAAAGTTTTCTATCTGCTTAATTGTGTGCTTGCATGATGTAATTATGTAATTGTATTGAATTAGTATGATAAGGCTATTGAATCTTAAACCTTAAAATTTTTTTTAATGATGATGCCTTGGTATAAAAGAAGTCTTGATGAACTGAAAGAATGAGATTAGCGGATCGGGTGTCACGTTCTGACACCAGGATAGTAAAGGATCGGAGTCTCACGTTCTGACACCAGGATAGTATGGATTGGGTGTCACGTTCCAGCACCAGGATAGTAAAGGATCGTAGTGTCACGTTCCGGCACTAGGATAGTATGGATTGGATGTCACGTTCCGACACCAGGATAGTAAAGGATCGGAGTGTCACGTTCCGACAGCAGGATAGAATGGATCGGGTGTCACGTTCCGACACCAGGATAGTAAAGGATCGGAGTGTCACGTTCCGACACCAGGATAGTATGGATCGGGCGTCATGTTCCGACACCAGGATAGTAAAGAGAATGAATCTTGAATTATGCTAATATACTCAGATTTAATGAACCTGTTTCCCAAATGAGTATGGTGTAGAGGCTTGAGTCCTCATAGATGTGCTTGGGTTGTGCCCAATGGTTATGGTACTTGTATGTTTTCCCCTTTGTTATTTGTGGAGTGCAGCAAACGTACCGTCGTCTTCAACTCAACCGCAACTCTATCCAGTCTTTATCACGTCAGATTTCAGGGTGAGCTATTATTCCTAGCTCAGACTAGATTCTTTCCTTTGCGTCTTGATGTCTTCAAGTTCGGACATGGACCATCTCTTTTACTTATTTTAGCTTCTTAGATACTCTTAGATTTAGTAATTTGAATATAGATGTTCTTGTGGTGATGACTTCCAGATTATGGCGATAATAATAAGTTTTGAGTTTTAGAAGTTATTTATTTATTTCGTTAATGAGTTTTAAGTGGTCCGCATTATATTCTGTTTATTATGGTTGAAATGTTGGGGTTTTAGATTGGTTGTATCGCTCACATAGGAGGTTAAGTGTGGGTGCCACTCGCGGCTCATTTTGGGTCGTGACAGTATTACTCTTGACACTTGAAATTGAATCTTGAAGAATCATCTGCTT
The DNA here is from genome assembly GCA_027704865.1 of Solanum neorickii. Classification (NCBI taxonomy): domain Eukaryota; kingdom Viridiplantae; phylum Streptophyta; class Magnoliopsida; order Solanales; family Solanaceae; genus Solanum; species Solanum neorickii. The sequence continues at coordinate 18,425,171 of JAKWJC010000373.1, read as the reverse complement.
TGATTTCATCATCTCCGTCTATATTGGTTTCTTCCCTTAAATATTTTTCCATTTTAGGGAAACCGATGGACCGTCGGATTCCTTTGGTGTAATATGCATCTGGAATGAAAATCCATCGCACCTCATCCACTGGCCCTGCATGCAAGACAAAATTCAAAGAAGAATTTTATTTAGTAGAACATATATTTGATAGCCAAAACTATTATTAAGAAAATTATATAAGAAATTTTTTTAGGTAGATGCATGATAGTATATCTTGATTGATACATTAAATAATTACAAAAATTACCAGCTTTGACCATTTGATCAACCCCCATGTCAACTCTACTGTTCAAGACTGATTGCTCAACATCAGTCCAAATAAAGCAACTATCATACTTATATATGAACATCAACACATGATCTTCCACAAGTTTTCAATATACAAATTTGACCCTCCAACAATAATTGGAACACGTTGAGTTTCAGCATTTTTTCTATACAGACGACAGCTTGCAAATAAATATCTTCAACATTGAAGTTTCAATTTAGTTCAATTTCACCAAAGAAAATGTGAAAAAATTAACTTTCTCTGATTTGAAAGAAATAATTTTTTAATAGTCAAGTATATTTTTCATTAGAATCAATAATTACTACTATAAACTTATATAGGTAGTCATTTGATATAAGTATTCTTGAGAATAAACATATATACCTAACGAATAGTGTTGTACACCTTGTTTCTCAGTGTGTGTGATCTTGTTTGTAACGACTTCAAGTCCTTTGTAAACTTGCATTTTATTCGAGTTGATTATTTCTCCTCGAAAATGGGTGGCATGGTCAATAGAGAGACGGGACTTCCCGTTCCTGTGGCCCCTAATATGAAGATGTCACGACCAAAAATGAGTCGTGAGTGGCACCCAATCTTACCCCTATTGGTGGCGAACAATAAGTCTGAACCCCAACATATACCAATAATTCAACTATAAATAACAAAAATAATGCGGAAGCTCCAAATGTTATTGAGTAACCAATTTAAATAAGTTTCTAAAGTTTGATACTTATTATCCCAAAATTTGATAGTCATCACATCCGAAATTCAAAGACATCAAGATGTGAATGAGAGAATCTAGCACGAGCTACAAAAAATAGCTCACCCTGAACTCTGATGTTTTGGAGACTAACTAGAGCTGAGGGCGAGTTGAAGTTGATGGTACACTTGCTGCACTCCACAAAGAACAAAGAAGAAAATACAAGTAGGGGTCAGTACAAGGAACACGTACTAAGTAGGTATCATCGGTCAACTGAAAATAGAAATTAATATATAATGAATAATAATATAAAATCTACTACAATAGTTAACAGGTGGCAAGAAACAAACACATGAACCATTGACTACAACAACACCATAATAGGTACAGATCAATCACAACATTAAGCACACCTATGAGGATTCATGCCTCCACACCATACTAATTTGGAAAATAGGTTCCTTGAGATTAAGTATATTAAGTTACTTCAATATTCCTTGTCTTTAATATTATTGTGTCGGAACGTGACACTCGGATTCCATAATACCGTGTCGGAACGTGACACTCCGATCCCATAATACGGTGTCGGAAAGTGACACTCTTATCCTATAATACCGTGTCAGAACGTGACACTCCGATTCAATTATCTCAATATTTTATTTCAGCAAGCCTTCTTTATTCAAGGCGTCATTTTAATAGAGAGGGTTCAAGATTAGAAATTCAACATTCTCATAATTTTAGGCCAACCACAAACCACACAATCAAAACATACAACCACACAATCAAGTACATTGGAGACTTTACAATTTCACTCAATACATATCAATCTCTATTTAGAGTTTAACTATCAAATAGAAATAAACCATAACCTACCTCCACCGAAGAACCGAAGTTAATCAAGCTACTTCTCCAATATTTTTTCCTTCCTCAATGCCTCCAAAATATTTCTAATCTATAAAATATATATGCATGAATTTGTAAGTTAATGAGTCTATAAACACCCACATTACAATATGTCTATCCTAGACCCAACAATTCACCCAACACTATAACCAATTTCCTAATGTTCAAGCCTAAGAATAAATCTAAATTTCTTCAATTTGCATAATTTTAATGGAATTTAAATAATACGCCTAATTATATTTAATTATTTATACCAATATATTAAAACTTGAATCACAATATGATAATAAAAATAATAATAATTAATATCATCTTTATCTACTCAAAACAGAGGGCAAAACCCGCATGGCCGAACTAATATGTTCTTTTTCTTTATTTCAAAACTAATATAATAATATTCTATAATTGATGTTCATGCATTAATCATCAAACAACTCCTTTTTAGTCAAAGGAATTTAATGTTTGTTCCCCCCCCCCCCATAAATATCATACAGTAACAATATATAAGTCTCTTCCAATTTCTTATCTATTCAAGTAATAATAATAATAATAATAATAATAATAATAATAATAATAATAATAATAATAATAATAATAATAATAATAATAATAATAATAAAACCTAATGCATATTCTCGCATAACCTTCACTATACATAGAATAATATTGAAATTGTTGTAATTCTTACTTGAAGGAACAATGCTTTGTGATATTGTAGAGTTCCTCGCCTAACTCTTGTTTCTCTTTTTCATAAAAATCTACTCTTAATTATTATATAAGATAATTATAAAAGTGTGAAAGTGATCCACTATTCATTATAATATTATTTTCTTTAACCATCAACTAAATACATTATTTAAACTACCCCCCCCCCCTAACCTAATAATTTTAGTTATGAATAGTCCAAAATACCCTTTGAAAATCTATCAGAATAGTCATTTATGAAATTAAAAGTTTTAGTACTCAGAACGATCAAATTGGGTCGTTACAATAGATACCAATTTACCCATCGTTCGTTCTCGAACGATCAAAAAGAAAGGCAAGGGTGAGAAAGAGTACCTGAATCTGTAAAAAGATGTTGATATCTTTCTTGCATATCAACCTCAATCTCCCAAGTGGACTCTTCAACTAGCCGATTCTTCCACTGAACCTTGATAGATACAATCTCCTTTGATCTCAACTTGCGGACCTCCCTATCTAGAATAGCAACAGGCTCCTCCTCATCAGACAGATTCTTATCAAGAATAACTAAATCCCAACGAATAATGTAGTTTCCATCACCATGGTATTTTTTCAGCATAGACACATGAAATACCGAGTGCACTCCTGATAGTCTTGGAGGCAAGGCTTATTCATAGGCCACCTCCGCCACGCGCTTAAGTACTTCAAATGGTCCAATATACCTTGTACTTAGCTTACCTCTCGTACCAAATCGCATCACACCTTTCATGGGTGAAACCTTCAGCAAGACTTGTTTACCCTCCATAAAATCCAAGTCTATAACTTATCGATCTGCATATTCCTTCTGCCTACTCTGAGCTGCTAAAAGCTTTTCTTGAATAAATTTCACTTTCTCTAATGATTCCCTCAGAACATCAGTACCCCAAGGTATAACCTCAAATGCATAAAACCAACTAATGGGGGACCTACATCTCCTCCCATACAATGCCTCAAATGGTGCCATATTAATACTCGAGTGATAGCTATTGTTGTATAAAAACTCTGCTAAAGATAAAGATTTATCACAATAACAACCAAATTCTATCACACATGCACGAAGCATATCCTCCAACACCTGAATCATTCGCTCATACTGACCATCGGTCTTAGGGTTAAATGCAGTACTAAGATCAAGCCTAGTACCTAATTCGGCATGTAATGTTCTCCAAAACTTAGAACAATTTCTGAGATATAGAGTTTGGGTAACTTCTCTGCATTGTAAGTCATCTTGACCGGAATGAAGTTAGCAGACTTAGTTAACCTGTCAACAATTACCCAAATAGAATCATACCTACCCAATGTCTTTGGACGACAACCTACGAAATCCATTGCAATTCTTTCCCACTTCCATTCAGGAATGGGCATTCTCTGAAGTGTCCCTTCGTGCCTTTGATGTTCATACTTTTCATGCTGACAATTCATGCATTGGGCAATAAAATCAATAATGTCACGCTTCATTCTACTCCACCAAAAATGTTGCTTTGGATCACGATACATCTTGGTTGCACTAGGATGTATAGAATACCTTGAACTATGAGCCTCTGTAAGAATAGTGTGAATCAAATCATCCACACGGGGCACACATACCCTTCCCTTAATCCTCAAGACGCCTTATTCATCAATTACTGCCTCTTTAGCCTCTCATCGCAATATCATATCTCGAATTCGGCTCAGCTTCTCATCAGTAAACTGTTTTCCCTTAATATTGTAAACTACAATGATCCACCTCCTCTGCCTCAAATTCAAATCTTTCTTAGTGAAGACATATTGTAAACTACGATGATCTGTGTAAACTTCACACTTGACCCCATATAGGTAATGTCTCCACTGCTTCAATGCAAATACAACTGTAGCCAACTCCAAATCATGGGTCAGATAGTTATGTTCATGTACTTTCAATTGCCTCAAAGCATAAGCAATTACATTTCTCTCCTACATTAGCACTGCACCCAAAACAAAATAAGATGCATCACAATAAACAATAAAATTCTTACCTTCTACTGGCAAGGCAAGAATAGGTGCAGTAGTCAACAATGTCTAGAGTTTCAGGAAGCTTTATTCACATTCGTCCGACCATACAAATGGAACATTCTGCTTAGTCAAATTGGACAGCTGGGAAGCAATAGAAGAGAATCCCTTAACGAATCGACGATAGTATCTAGCTAAACCAACAAAGCTCCTTACCTCTGAAACATTAGTAGGTCTTAAACAACTCTTCACTGCTTCAATCTTAGAAGGATCCACCATCACTCCATCCTTAGAAACCACGTGCCCCAAGAAGGACACTGAATCGAGCGAAAACTCATACTTGGAAAATTTGGCATAAAGCCTTTTCTCCCTTAACAAATCCAATACAATTCTCAAATGCTCCTGATGTACTTTCTTGAACTTTGAGTATATCAGTATATGATAAATGACTACAATAACAAAAAGGTCTAGATATGGCTTAAAAATCTCGTTCATCATGCTTATGAAAGCAGCAGGGGCATTCGTAAGACCAAAAGACATTACTAAGAATTCATAATGCCCATACAAGGTTCGAAAAGCAGTCTTTGGCACATCTGTTGCCCGTATATTCAATTGATGATAACCAGATATCAAATCAATTTTAGAGAAGAAACAAGCACGTTTTAACTGATCGAACAAATCATCAATGCGAGGAATGGGATACTTGTTATTAATAGTTACCTTCTTCAGCTGCCTGTAGTCTATGCACATCCGAAAACTTCCATCTTTCTTCTTCACAAATAAAACAGGAGCACCCCAAGGGGATGCACTCTGTCTAATAAAACATTTACCTAACAACTCCTGAAGTTGGACCTTTAACTCCCTTAACTCAGCTGGAGCCATTCTATAAGGGGAAATTGAAATGGAAATGGGGAGAGTACCCAGCTCCAGATCAATACAAAAATCAATATCCCTATCCGGTGGCATACTAGGAAGGTCTATAGGAAACACATCCAGCAACTCATTGACTAAGGAAACAGACTCAATCTAAGGTACTTTGGAAGTATCATCCCTGAGATGTTCCAAGAAAGCTAAAAACCCTTACTAACCATCCTCTTAGCACGAAGAAAAGAGATAATAGGAACTGGGGTTGAAATATAGTCACCCTCCCACACTAGAGGATCTGTCCAAGGCTTGGCCAATGTCACAGTTTTAGCATTACAATATAAGATTGCAAAATTTTGAGAAAGCCAAGTCATACCCAGAATAACATCCAAATAAACCATTTCTAGAATAATAAAATATACATAAGTATTGCTCCCCACAAAAGTCACAAGGTAAGACCTATACATCTTCTCAACTATTACTGACTCACCAACGGAGTAGAGACACAAATAGGCATGTCAAACAAATAACAATATAAATCACGACCAGTAGCAAATACGTAAGATACTTATGAAAATGTGGATCTAGGATCAAAAAATACAGAAGACATGCAATCACAGACCAAAAGAGTACCTATGATAACAGCATGAGATGTCTCTGCTTCATACCTCCCGGGGAAAGCATAACAATGGGCCCTTTGACCTGTCTGTCCATTGCCCTTACCAAGCTGCACTGCAGTAGTTCCAACTTTCCCGCCACCCCAACTGAATTGGTGACCACCATTACCTTGGCCACCACGTCCTCCAGAATAGCGGCCTCGACCATGACCACCTCTACCTCTAACTACTGGAATCTGTAACTCTGTTTTGGACATTATATCCTAATATGTCAAGCCTCTCCACATCCATAACAATTTGTGGAGTCATGTATAGGTCTCTGTGAAAATAACGAAGTCTGGAGATAACCTCCCAACTCAGAAAAAGGCTGACTGGTCTGCGACGGGCCCCCAGCTGAAGCCTGCAACGAAGACTGAATAGGACGGGCTAGGTAACCTCCTGAACTCTGCCCTCTAGAGTACGAACCACTAAATTCACCTCCCTTATGGAACTTCTTAAATGTCGACGTCATGGTGAAGTCGTCTGGCTTCACCCCCTCTACTTCTATCACAAAATCAACCACTTTCTGAAAGGATTTTACTGCATCAGCTACCTGTGAGGCTTGGATCTACAAATCTGACCTCAATCCTTTCACAAAGCGGCGAATCCGCTCTTGTGGATTGAAGAAAAGTTGAGTGGCATACTTGGATAGTGCATGAAATTTGGCCTCATAAGCAGCAAAAGACATCCTTCCTTTCTCTAGGCTCAGGAACTCATCTCTGCTCCTATCCCTCAAAGTTCGGGGTATATACTTCTCCATAAATAAGCTAGAAAATGATGCCCAAGTCATAGGTAGTGCCTGTGCAGGTTGACACTCAACATACAACCGCCACCACATTTTGGCATCCCCCTGAAACTGATAAGTCACAAACTAAACACTGAATCGTTCTACTATGTCCATCTTATGCAGCAGCTCATGACAATCTACCAGAAAATCATAGGCATCTTCACATTCAGCACCCTTGAAGACTGGAGGTTTCAACTTTATGAACATAATAAAATGTTCATGCTTATCACCTGTTATTATAGACCCTATAGTCAATCGAGGAAACGTGCCTACTTCCAATGATGCATCCATGCGGGGAGCCATAGCAGCTACATGTTGTATCTCCTGAACCTGAGGTGATGGTGCAGAAAACACTAAGATAAGTATGAACCTGATTAATCATCTCTGGGGTAGGCTGGAGTGGTACTTCCTTATCCTGAACCTGCTCATTTTACCCTTCCTCACCCTCTCTCACTACCTCATCAGTCGGTGGAGGAGTAACTACTCTATTCCTAGCTGGACCAGGTGTTTGACCTCTGCCTCTAGTGGGCGTCCTCCTGCGACCTCTACCACAGCCTCTTGCCACTGCTCCTCCTCGAGTTACAGCCCCAATGGTTGGCTCAGACGCACCATGTCTTGCCGGTGTTGGTTTTGGCACAGTTGTTGCTCCAGTTCTAACCACCTGACAAATAGAGTGAGGATGTCAGATACAAATTTGTATCACCTACATACCAATTGGATCCATGTAATAGCACGAAATAAAGAAAGAATGGAGTTTTCCTAAAGTCCTATAGCCTCTAGAAAAAAATTAAAGGCGTCCCCATACCGTTCCTCAAGACTCTACTAGACTTGTCCTAGTGTGATGAGACCAACGAACCTAAAGCTCTGATACCAAGTTTGTCATGATACAAAATGAGTCGTGAGTGGCACCCACACTTACCCCCTAGGTTGGTGAATCAATAAGTCTGAACCCAACCATATACCGATAATTAAACTATAAATAGAAAAAATAATGTGGAAGCTCCAAAAGTTATTGAGTAACAATTTTAAATAAGTTTGTAAAGTGTGATACTTATTATCCCAAAATCTGATAGTCATCACATCAAGGACATCTATCTCCAAATTACCAAGTCTAAAAGAGCTTAAGAAACCAAAATATGTAAAAAGATGGTCCATGTCTGAAATTCAAAGACATCGTGACGTGAATGAGAGAATCCAGCACGAGCTAGAAATAATAGCTCACCGTGAACTCTGATGTGCTGGAGACAAACTAGAGCTGAGGGCTTGTTGAAGTTGATGGTACACTTGTTGCACTCCACAAAGAACAAAGAAGAAAATACAAGTAGGGGTCAGTACAAGGAACACGTACTGAGTAGGTAACATCAGTCAACTCAAAATAGAAATCAATATATAATGAATAATAATATAAAATCTACTACAATACTTAACAAGTGGCAAGCAACAAACACATGAACCATTAACAACAACAACACCATAATAGGTACACATCAATCACAACATCAAGCACACCTATGAGGACTCATGCCTTCACACCATACTCATTTGGAAAATAGGTTCCTTGAGATTAAGTATATTAAGTTACTTCAACATTCCTTGTCTTTAATGTTATTGTCTCGGAACTTGACACTCTGATCCCATAATGCCGTGTCGGAACGAGACACTCCAATCCATAATACCGTGTCGGAACGTGACACTCCGATCCCATAATACCGTGTCGAAACGTGACACTCCGATTCAATTGTCTCATTATTTTATTTCAGCAAGCCTTCTTTATTCAAAGCGTCATTTTAATAGAGAGGGTTCAAGATTAGAAATTCAACACTCTCATAATTTAAGACCAACCACAAACCAGCCAATCAAAACATACAACCACACAATAAAGTACATAGGAGACATTACAATATCACTCAATACATATCAATCGCTATTTAGAGTTTATCTATCAAATAGAAATAAACCATAATCTACCTCCACCGAAGAACCGAGGTTAATCAGCTACTTCTCCAATACTTTTTCCTTCCTCAATGCCTCCAAATCTTTCTAATCTATGAAATATATATGCATAAATTTGTAAGTTAACGAGTCTATAAACACCCACGTAACTATATGTCTATCCTAGACCCAAAAACTCACCCAACACTATAACCAATTTCCTAAATTTCAAGCCTAAGAATAAATCTAAATTCCTGCAATTAGCATAATTTTAATGGAATATTAAAACTTGAATCATAATATCATAATTAAAAAAAAATTAATATCATCTTTATCTAATCCAAACAGAGGGCAAAACCCACATGGCCGAACTAATATGTTCTGTTTATTAATTTCAAAACTACTATAATAATATTCTATAATTGATGTTCATGCATTAATCATTAAACAAATCCTTTTTAGTCATAGGAATTTAATGTTTGTTTCGCCCCCCCCCCCCCAAATTTCATACAATAACAATATATACGTCTCTTCCAATTTCTTTTCTATTCAAGTTATAATAATAATAATAATAATAATAATAATAATAATAATATCTAATGCATATTCTCGCATAACCTTCACTATACATAGAATAATATTGAAATTGTTGTAATTCTTACCTGAAGGAACAATGCTTTTTGATATTGTAGGGTTCCTCCCCTAACTCTTGTGTCTCTTTTTCATAAAATCTACTCTTAATAAATATATAAGATAATTATAAAAGTGTGAAAGTGATCCACTATTAATTATAATATTATTTTCTTTAATCACCAACTAAATATATTATTTAATTTACCCGCCTCCTAACCTAATAATTTTAGTTATGAATAGTCCAAAATACCAATTTAAAATCTATCGGAAGAGTCATTTACGAAATAAAAAGTTTTAGTAATCAAAACGATCAAATGGGTCGTTACAGAAGATCACTTTCTTCTTGTTTCGTCATTGTTGATGAAAGTATTCATTTTATCTACACACAAAAAAAATATTAGTTTAAAATAGTGAATTCATACAGTCAGACATTAAAAAATCTTGTAAATATAAAGCTAGTAAGTAGAAACCTTGCTTGACTTGGAATATTTTATCTAATTGTATAAAATTTTCTTGATGGTGGATGTGAAAAAATAATTACATTTATAGTAAATTTTTTTTGTGGACTTATTAATTGACATACCAATTTCATAATTACTAATATATTTTAGGATAAGAATGACTTTTAAAAGTTTATAGATATGTCAACTTGAAATTTTCTAATTATTATTAAATATATTTTAGGATAAATTTATTACTGTACGTTGTTAGCAGATAACATAGAGATGGGCTTTTATAGTAAAAATGTGATTTTTTATAGACTTATTAATTAGTAAACCAAATTTAAATATAAATAAATTCATATCTTTTAGAATAAGAATATTTCATTAAAAATTTTAGAAATATGTCGCACTAAACTATTGCAATTAAGCTTAAATTATTTTAGGATGACGTTTCTAGATGTATAATGTTATGAGATCCTAAGTAGTTACAAAAGGATTGTAGAAAGAACTCAATAATATTTCTGACGGAATATATGCAGTGATAATGTGTCAAATCTAACACTATTCAACAACACATCATAAGTGTTAAGTCTAATTCCATAAGAGGGAAGTGAACAATAATCGATAACTATTTCAATTACGAGTATTTATATTAACTTGTGCACCATATAATAATAGATAAGGACTTTATTGAATCAAGCTTCAATCACCGTGATAGAATTAGGTAGAATATATTTATTATCGATTGGGTGGAATCTTCCAAAACAATTATTGTGATTTATTATTTTATCACTCTATTAGCTTGAATATTTTAGTGATCTCATGTAATTGTGTACGTACGTATTTGTATTAATACATATTAAATATAGAAGACTTTGACTTGGACTTGGGCTTCAGCTTGGATTGAAACTTAAATTAAATATTTTATCTATAGATAAGAATTTTTTTTACAAACAAGAGTAACATGTATAAAAATAAGGGTCATATCATACATATATGATTTTAATGCGATAAAAACTGTAAAAAATAGGTCAAAAATAAAAGAGACCAAAATAGAAGATGGACATAATGACACTTTATGTATACTCAATAATAATATTGTGATGATCATTTTTGAGAAATCTCTTCACAATATCTATGCATGGTTGTAAAACAGTATTTGTCCATGCTTCATTAAGATCTTCTTCACTATCTTCTTTGAAAACGTCTCGTAGCAATAATATGATGCACTAACCACATTTTACTGGCTTATAATCGTTGAATCTTGTCAATTTTGTTACAAATTAACATACGAGTATTACGCTTTATACTTAAAATTGAAGCTTGAAGAATAATCTGCTTAGATTCATCATCTTCGTATATATTTGTTTCTTCCCTTAAATATATCTCCATCCCAGGGACACCGATGGACCGTCGGATTCCTTTGGTGTAATCTGCATCAGGAATGAAAATTTCTCGCACATCATTCACTAGCCCTGCATGCAACACAAATTTATAGAAGAGTTTTATTTAGTAGAACAAATATTTGATAGCCAAGAGTATTACTAAGAAAATTATATAAGAAAAGTTTTTAGCTAGCTGCATGATAGTATATCTTGATTGATACATAAAATATTTACAAAAATTACCTGCTTTGACCATTTGAACAACCCTCATGTCAAATCTACGGTTCAAGACTGATTGCTCAACATCAATCCAAATAAAGCAACTATCAAATTTATATTTGAACATGAACACAGGATCTTCCACAAGTTTTTGAATATGCAAATTTGACCCTCCAACATTAATTGGAACACGTTGAGTCTTTAGTATTTTTTCTATATAGAAAAAACATGCAAACAAAAATTTCAGTTGTGAAGTCTAATTTCTGGTGTTCTATGCAGAAGGAGTTGGGCACTCGAGTGGATCTTAGTACTGCCTTTCACCCTCACATTGATGGTCGGTCTGAACGGACTATTCAGGTTCTTGAGGACATGTTGCGGGCATGTGTGATCGACTTTGGTGGTCACTGGGATCAGATCTTTCCATTAGCGGAGTTTGCTTAATATAATAGTTACCATTCGAATATTGCGATTGCACCATTTGAGGTTTTGTATGGTAGGATATGTTGATCTCCAAGTGGATTATTTGATGTATTTGAGGTTAGACTGTGGGGTACAGATTTGTTGAGGGAGTCCTTGGACAAGGTCATGTTGATCCATGATAGACTTCACATGGGTCATAGTAGGTAAAAGAGTTATGCAGATAGGAAGGTTCGTGATTTGGAGTTTATGGTTGGATAGGAGGTTCTATTAAAGGTTTCACCCATGAAAGGTGTGATGATATTTGGAAAGAAGGGAAAGTTGATCCCAAGGTATATTGGTCCTTTCGAGATTGTGGAGCATATTGGTGAGGTGGCACATCAATTGGATTTTCCACCTGGGTTGTCAGGTGTCCATCCGGTATTTTATATTTCAATGCTGAAGAAGTATCATCAGAGTGGTGTTCATGTGAATCAATGGGATTCAGTGCTACTTTATCAGAAATTGAATTTTGAGGAAGAGTCGATAACCATTTTGGATATGCGAATTCGGAAGCTGAGGTCTAAAGAGTTTGCTTCAGTAAAGGTTCAATGGAAGCATCGTCCCGTGGAGGAAGCTACATGGGAGACACAGTCAGACATGACAAGTAAATATCCTCGACTTTTTGAGCATTCAGGTTAGATCTTTTCTTTTTTTATATTTGAGGACGAACATTAGTTTAAGTGGTAGGTAATGTAATGACTCACTAGGTCATTTTGAGAACTAGGACTATTTTAGCTCCTTCGAAAAATTCAAACAGGTATTTTAAACTATTTGATAACTAGTAGTACTTAGTTGATACATATATCTGTATTATAATTAATATACTTGAATATTAATTGAGTAAAATTCATATATATCTAATAAACCTTACCATTTGACTATATAATTAAAACAGATTAGTAAGGTTATTTTAGGGAAAAAAATAAAGGTTAGAAACTACCTGGAGACGAGAGGAACCAAACGGCTACGACGAACATTGATTTCCAGGTAAACCAATCAAAATTAATTAATGTTTATATATAATTGTATGGTGCACTTGTATTGATATAATAAAATAAGATTTTTAGAGGTGATTCAATCGTAGGGTAGTTACTGTAATGAATATTTTATTAAACATCAAAGTACATAGGGATGATTGGTGTAATGATGACCAATGATTACTTAATAATTAGATACATTAGATTTCTGATGCATTTATGAGAAAAATTCTTTAAAAAGTTAGACACTTGACAGTATTCTTTTGATCAAAAGAAAGAATGTGGTCTCGGCATTACTGTATTCTTTGGTTCTCTTAATTGCTTCTCGTTTGTATTTATTTTATCATATTATGATACTATTTTTTGATCTATTGAGATAGGTAATTAATTATTAGGTGTATATTATATAATCTAACATTGAATTCTAGGGTATTTGGAGAGGTTAAAGATAAGTTCTTGGCTTGAAATTTAGCAAGTAATATAATTTTGTCTTACAAATTATATAAAAATTTGGAGCTTCATTAGAAGAATGAGTGAATATTAGGGTGTATGATAGACACATAATTATATCAAACTAGCTTACTTATTAATATTGTATCATTGGTAGATCGTGAACCTTCAGAAACTTTGAGGAAACGGGAGGAACTATTTTGAAGATTCGTGACAGGAATTCTGCACTTGAGGTATGTTGAGACTTTTTAGACTTGTTGAAGGACGTTTTCCTAAATAAAGATATAAAATGAAAATAGACAAAGGGGTAAGGGCGAAAGATGGGGATCTCGTATCAATGGTGTGACGGGCATTGGTACGAGTACCGCTGTTATAAAACGGAAAGTTACTACTATAGAATGGAGATTGTAACTTTAGAATTTCCAAAGCATATGGGCATTAGTTTATATATTATTGAATTGAAATTATTGTGTGATTGGGTTTTCTTTATTACACCCGTATAGTTGTTATAATTGAGGTGGTTATGTATTATGTCGATATTGATTTTAGTGAGATACCTCATCATCCCCTTATATGAAATAATATTATGTACATGCATTCACATGAGTTTGAGTATAAGTTGGGCACGTGGAGATCGTCCGCGCTGGGGATGGTGAGATGTTAAGATTGTAATTTGGGCATGTAGAGACCGTCCGTGCGGAAATTGTTTGATATTATGATATTGGTTTGAGATCGTGTGCACAGACACGTGGAGATCGTCCGCGTCGGCATATGGACCTCGCCAGTCCCCTATGAATCATGAGTTCTCAATGTATTTACGAGGAGTATCATGTATATACGGTTGATTGAGTGCTAGATATTCTGAGACATATCATTACATGGTTTCATATTGCATTGCATTTCATCACATCGTTCATTCTTCATGAATATGTGTTTTTGTTTGCTATTCGCAAAGTACTTCATGTTTGATTATCTTTATTGATGAAACTTAAATAGTATGTGTAATATATATATATACTTATAAAATTTAAGAATTTATTTTTTTCTTATACAAACTCCCGTCACTACTTCTTCGTTGTCTCTCAATGAGACATACTAGGTACACTTGGTTTCGTACTTATACTACACGTGTTTCACTATCTGTGGTGCAGAGTCAATTCCGAGTAGGAGCACATATCGAGATGCAGTTTGAGTCCAAGTTTGGAGTGTCTTGGAGTTGTTGTTATATGTTTGGATGTTCCATGTCCAACACCTCCCTCTATCTTTTACTTATCCTGTTATTCACAGGCAAAATATCCCTTATGTTATATTTGTCATTTTAGTTCCAGACTTGCATCATATTTTAGAAGCTCTTGTACTTGTGACACCAATTCTTGGGTAGTACTTTTTTTTTTTAGTTTTGCGCATTCGTACTTATAAGAAACTTAGAGTTGGAAAATAGTCTAATTGTTGTCTTTTCACTCATTATTTAGTTAAGTTTCTTTAAATATGTTTATTGTCTTACCTATTGATTGGGAACATAGGTGCCATTATGACTCATGATTTTTGGTTCGTGACATTCACCTAAGAAAATGTGATCAAATTAACTTTCTCAAAATTGAATGAAATATTTTTTTAGTAGTAAAGTATATTTTTCACTAGAATCTATAATTACTACAAAAAAAAGTTATCTAGGTAGTCATTTGATATAAGTATTCTTGAGAATAATCATATGTACCTAACAAATAGTGTCTTACACCTTGTTTCTCAATGTGTGTTATCTTGTTTGTAACAATTTCAAGTCCCATGTAAACTTACATTTTATCCGAGTTTATTATTTCTCCATGAAAATGGGTGGCAAGGTCAACAGAGAGACGTGATTTTACCGTTTCAGTGGCCCTCATTATGAAGATCACTTTCTTCTTGTTGATCTCTTCATTGTTGATTAAAATATTCATTTTATATACATAAAAAAAAATAGTTTATAATAGTGAATTCACAAAGTCAGACATTAAAAAATATTTTAAATATAAAGCTAGTAAGTAGAAACCTTGCTTGACATGGAATATAATATCTAAAAATATAAAATTTTGTATTAGCTTTTAAAGTAATTTTTTTTTGTGTAGTTATTAATTGACATACAAATTTCATAATTACCTATATATTTTAGGATAAGAATAACTTTTAAAAGTATATAGATATGTCAACTTGAATTTTGGTAATTATTATTAAATATATTTTAGGATAAAATTATTAGTGTACGTTGTTAGGAGATCTCATAGAGCGAGGCTTTTATTGTAAAAATGTGATTTTTTATAGACTTATCAATCAGTAAACAAAATTTAATATATGTAAATTAGTATCTTTTCGAATAAGAATAGTTCATTAAAAAATTTAGAGATATGTCACCTTAAATTTTGGAGATTAATCTTAAACTAATTTAGGATGACGTTTCTAGATGTATATTGTTATGAGATCACAAGTAGTCACAAAAGGATTGTACAAAGAACTCAATAATTATTCTGACGAAATATATTCAAGTAATAATGCGTCAAATCTTACACTATTAAACAACACATCATAAGTGTTAGGTCCAATTCCATAAGAGGGAAGTGAACATTTATCTTTATTAACTTGTGCACCATATAATAATACATAAGTACTTTATTGAATCAGGCTTCAATCACCGTGATAGAATTAGGTAGAATATATTTATTACCGAAAGATGAAAAATTTACTATTTTATCTTCTTTGTCTATGTAACATTTTTAATTATTCAGTTAAGAATTCTATTCTTAAAAATCCTTTTAGGGTGGAATCTTCTCGAACATTTATGGTGATTTATTATTTTAGCACACTATTAGATTGTCATTATGAGTGATCTCATGTAATTGTGTATGTACGTATTTGTATTAATATATGTTAAATATAGAAGACTTGGACTTGGACTTGGGTCTTCGGCTTGGATCGAAACTTAAAATAAATATTTCATCTATAGATAAGAATTTTTTTACAAACAAGAGTTGCATATATAGAAATAAGGGTAATATCATACATATATATTTGTAATGCGATACTAACTGTACAAAATAGGTCAAAAATGAAAGACCAAAAACAGATGATGGAGATAATGACGGTTTATGTACACTCAATAATAATATTGTGATGATTGTTTTCGTGAAATCTCTTCACAATATCTAGGCATGGTTGCAAAACAGCATTCATCCATGCTTCGTCAAGATCTTCTTCTCTACCTTCTTTGAAAACGCCCGTAGCAATAATATGATGCACTGACCACATTTTCTCGCTTGTTAATCGTTGATCTTGACAAGTTGGTTACAAATTAACATACGAGTATTATGCTTGATACTTGAAATTTAAGCTTGAAGAATCATCTGATTTAATTCATCATCGTCGTCTATATTTGTTTCTTCCCTTAAATATCTATTCATTTAAGGGACACTGATGGACCGTCGTATTCCTTTGGTGTAATCTGCATCTGGAATGAAAATTTGTCGCACCTCATCCACTAGCCCTGCATGCGACAAATTTAAAGAAGAGTATTAAGTAGTAGAACATATATTTGATAACCAAAAGTATTGTTAAGAAAATTATATAAGAAAAGTGTTTAGATAGCTGCATGATAGAATATCTTGATTGATACATAAAATAATTACAAAATTACCTGTTTGACAACTCTACGGTTCAAGATTGATTGCTCAACATCAATCCAAATAAAGCAACTATGATACTTATGATTAAGCATGAACACAGGAACTTCCCCAGGTTTATCAATATTTTAATTTGACCCTCAAACAATAATTGGAACACGTTGAGTCTTCAGTATTTTTTCTATATAGACGACATCTTGAAAACAAAAATCTTCAGTTGTGAAGTCTGAAACTACTTAAGTTTCACCAAAGAAAATGTGATCAAATTAACTTTCTTAGAATTGAAAGAAATATTTTTTTAATTGTAAAGTATATTATTCACTAGAATCTATAATTACTACTATAAAATTATCTAGGTTGCCATTTGATATAAGTATTCTTGAGAATAAACATATATATCTAATAAATAGTGTCGCACACCTCGTTTCTCATTGTGTATGATGTTGTTTGTAACAATTTCAAGTCCCTTGTAACCTTGCCTTTTATCCGAGTTGATTATTTCTTCTGGAAAATGGGTGGCAAGGTAAGTAGAGAGACGGGACTTTTCCGTTCCTGTGGCCCCCATTATGAAGATCACTTTCTTCTTGTTGAACTCTTCATTGTTGATGAATGTATTCATTTTATCAACACACAAAAGAAATTAATTTATAATAGTAAATTCATAAAATCAGATATTAAAAAATCTTGTAAATATAAAGCTAGTAAGTAGAAACGTTGATTAACTTTGAATATACTATCTAAAAATATAAAATTTTCTTGATGGCGAATGTTAAAAAAAATTACATTCAACTTCTATAGTAAATCATTTAGTGGACTTATTATTTAACATACCAATTTCATAAATACTAATATATTTTAGGATAAGAATGACTTTTAAAAGCTTATAGACATAACAACTTGAATTTTGGTAATTATTGTTAAATATATTTTAGGATAAAGATATTAGTGTACGTTGTTAGGAAATCACATAGAGCTGAGCTTTTATAGTAAAAATGTGATTTTTTATATATTTATTAATTAATAAACCAAATTAAATATATATAAATTAATATCTTTTAAAATAACAATAGTTCTTTAAAAAATTTAGAGATATTTCACCTTAAATTTTTGCAATTAAGTTTAAATTATTTTAGGATGACGTTTCTAGATGTATATTGTTATGAGATCACAAGTAGTTACAAAAGGATTATACAAATAACTCAATAATATTTCTGACGGAATATATTTAAGTGATAACGTCAAATCTTACACTATTCAATAACACATCATAAGTGTTAAGTCTAATTCCATAAGAGGGAAGTGAACAGTTATCGATAACGATTTCAATTACGAGTATTTATAATAACTTGTGCACCATATAATAATAGATAAGGACTTTATTGAATCAAGCTTCAATCACCGTGATAGAATTAGGTAGAATATATTTATTATCGAAAAATTACAAATTTATTATTTAATCTTCTTTTTCTATGTAACATTTTTAAGTATTGAGTTACGAATTCTATTCTTCAAAATCCGTTTAGGGTGGAATCTTCCCGAACATTTATGGTGATTTAATTTTTTATCACTCTATTAGATTGACATTATGAGTGATCTCATGTAATTGTGTACGTACGTATTTGTATTAATATATTAAATATAGAAAACTTGGCCTTGGACTTGGGGCTTGGGCTTAAATCGAAACTTAAAATTAAATATTTCATCTATAGATAAGAATTTTTTTGCATTCAAGAGTAACATATATAGAAATAAGGGTCATATCATACATAAATATTTGTAATACGATACAAACTGATAATGATAGTTTATGTACACTCCATAATAATATTGTGCCGATCATTTTTGACAAAATTTCTACATAATGTATAGGCATCGTTGCAAAACAGTATTCGTCCATGCTTCGTCAAAATCATCTTCTCTATATTCATTAAAAACGCCCGTAGTAATAATATGATGCAATGACCACATTTTCTTGCTTATTAATCGTTGAATCTTTTCACGTCCGTTACAAATTAACATACGAGTATTACGCTTGTGTCACGACCCAAAAATGGGTGTGATGGCACTTGTCTTATCCCACCAAGACAAGTGTTACGCCTCGTATTTTTATACGTAGTGCACGTCATGAACTAGTAGATGTTACTCCGGGGAATGATATTTTATTTTCAGTTCCAAGTGATTAAAGAAATATTAGGCAAGTATGTTAATTCCTGATGTGATATTAAGTATGATTTGGCTAATGTAAGTGTCATTAGCATTAAGTGAGGGATTAATTAGTGATTGATTAGGATTAAATTAATCAAGTGGGCCCCACCACTCAAGGCAAATTTAAAGAAATCAGATTGGGAGCTGGCCCTTAGTGTGGCATATGTAGAGGGGGGCTGCCTCCACTTCATATTATGAATGAGGTGGTGAAATGCATTGCAAACATATCATCTTCTTTGCTTGGTGTGTTAATTCCTTAGAATTCCATTGTTAAGTAGCCGTTAATGTTAAGAAGGGGGCGTGAGCAGTAGCTTAGGAAATTTTTTTTAGTTATTCAATGTGCTAAGTATGAACGGAAACCATAATCGAATTATTAGTGATGTCGTGTTAGTGTTTGGGTTGTTTTGATTAAAGCAAAATGCGGAAAATTCTATTTTGGCGTTACGTATATGTTAATATGATTATGGGTATATACTCCAAAGGATTAATACAATAAGGTAGATGTGTTGCGAATAATAAAACAAGCTATCGCTCGGTGTGTCGTTGTTTCGTAACTATGGTTGCCGAGACAAAACTGTTTTTTTTTGGGGGGAGGGGGGCTGTTTAATATGAGTTGTTGGGTTATATGTGTTATTGGTATTGCTGTGGATAATTTGGGTTGTTGTCGGAGTGGGACGAAGTAAGGAAAATAGGGGAAGTGCTGCCGGATTTTTGTTAGATTATTAGCTAGCTTACAATAAGTAGTAAAGTGTGACGTCTATCTAATTGCGGAATGATTGTTGCTTGTTATAGATTAATATCTTGAGAAGTAAATATTGGACATGCGGCTCGACTATACGGTATGTAACACTATCCTTTCTTTCTTTGTTATGCATGACTTTTAAAAATGAGCGAATGACGGACATGTTTGATACTTACTCCTAGAGCGTCTAGGTGACGTATATTCTTGCTTCCACAACTATTCCTCTATATATCGTCTATATCTAAGGCTATGGTGATTTCTTATATCTATGGTAGTGCTTTTTAGAGTCATTGGGATTTTAAGTTTCCATATCGTATTAAAGGTTCAAAATTTTGATAAAACGTTAATCTTTGGTAATACTCCTTGCTTGTTCACGTTGATTGTTCTATTGAGTTATAAGAAATGATTTTAATTGCATATGGTTGCTCATAATATTCTGCTCGTGCATAGAGTCATTTATCATTTCTCGGAGTCCCGGGCCGGGTAATGTTTGTGCGGAGTTTCTTGCATATGTCACCGAGTCCCTCACTAGAGTACCGGGTATTTATATTATATATATAATTGGTGATGAGGATAGTTATGATTATGATGATGACGGAGATTATGTGATGACTATTTCACCGAGTCCCTCACAAGAGGGTCGGATACGTATGATGTATATATATGATGATTATTTTGCCAATTCCGTAACTAGGCAAGCTGGGCACCTTATATGTTAAAGATATGCATGATTTTCACTTAAAAGGTACATGTGTAGCGATATCTTGTTTTGACTTATCATGTTGGTATCCTGTCATCTTTACCTTATGCTTTACATACTCAGTACATTGTCCGTACTGACACCCTTTCCTCGGGGGCTTGCGTTCATGCACGCTGGTGTAGACGCACAGTTCGGTGATCCTTCCGCCTAAGATATCTACTCTGCTGATTGGGAGAGTTCTACTGTTCCGGAGCCCAGTCATTTTGGTACATATCTTTCTGTGTATACTTTTGCTTTTCTAAAGGTACGGCGCGACCCTCTCCTGTCGAGTTTCACTACAATACTCTTAGAGGTTTGTACACATTATGTGGATTGCATATATATGATTTGAATAATGGTCTGGACATCGTTTGTTTGGGCTATCCGCTTGAACTGGGGCAGCCTTGTCGGCTGCGTACATCATTGTGTATTGTGTAGTGGAAGACTTGTCGGCTTGCGTATGCTATTATGCTTTGGATAGTGGCGGTCTTGTCGGCTCGAGTTTGTTGTTACGGTTGAATGGTTATGACTCCTTATGAGACAGATGCACTATATATATCTATGGTTTTGGGGTTTGCTTGATTTGATTAAATTCGATATTGTCTTAGTTTCAGTTGGTTATACTTAACAGGTTTATATGTAAGTGTCCAAAATGGGCACTAGTCACGGCCCATCGGGTTGGGTCGTGACAAGATTGATATCGGAGCGGTCCTTCCTCGGAAGTGTCTACACACCGTGTCTAGTAGAGTCTTGTTTATCGGTGTGTTGTGCACCACATCTGTAAACACGAAGCTACGGGACATTTAGGATGTCATTCTTTCTTCTTATTCTAAATCGTGTGAGCGAGCTATATTAACAGGATAATCCCTCTCTAACGAATCCCTGTGTTTTCAGCTATGCCTCCAAAGAAAGCGACAGCCGCCCAAAAGGGTAAATCGGTAGCAGAAGGTACTAGTCAGACCTGGAGAATTACTAGGGCCCGTGCCCAGTCTATGCCTGGTATTGTGCTCCAGACGAAGAGCTCTGCTACATCGCCACCGCTAGAGGAGCTTAGAGCAGCAGCAACTCCAGTTCGGGGGACACCACTAGCCCCCGAGGCCCAGCACCTGAACCTCCAGCTCCTCAGCCAGGGGCAGAGGATAGGGCCATGAAAGATGCGGTTCAGTTGCTGACTAGATTAGTGGAAGGTCACGCTCGCAAGCATGGACTACAGGTTGATCATGCGAACAGATCTGATTGCTTAAGGGCTTGTGACTTCTTGAGTTGTAACCCTCCAGAGTTCTTTGAGTCAAGGCCCCCGGATGATCTGCAAGAGTTTATTCGTCAGATGCAGCGTATATTGAGGATAATCAAGGCTTCGGAGACTGACTCTGTTGAGTTTGCTACATATCATTTGCGGGATGAAGCTATTAATTGGTATGAGTCTTTGGAGTTATCTAGGGGTGAGGGTGCTCTTCCAGCGGTATGGGATGAATTTGTAGAGGATTTCAAGGTCCACATCCTTCCTCTAAAGATGAAGCGAGCTAGAGTCGATAGATTCTTGCGTTTGAGGCAGAATGGCAGGAGCGTTCGAGAGTATAGCCTCGAGTGTGATTCATTGTCTAGGC
The DNA here is from genome assembly GCA_027704865.1 of Solanum neorickii. Taxonomy (NCBI): domain Eukaryota; kingdom Viridiplantae; phylum Streptophyta; class Magnoliopsida; order Solanales; family Solanaceae; genus Solanum; species Solanum neorickii. Next base: position 18,402,822 of record JAKWJC010000373.1, on the reverse strand, counting down.
ATGAGCCTACTATAGGCACTGATATGGCAGACAGGGTACATCATTATGTGATGGGATTGGATCGTTATCTGATTGACGGTTGTATGGCAGTTACTCTTCAGCCAGGTATGGACATTGCTCGAGTACATGCATATGCACAGGGGGTAGAGGATCGGCACCGGAGACGTCATCAAGATAGATATTATAATAGAGGACGACATAAGAGGGCTAGATCAGCAGGTTATCCTGATGAGTTTCGTGGCGGGCAGTCTCAATAGCATGTTAGATTTTCTTGCCAGCCAGCACAGAGTGCACCCCCACGTTCATCGTACGGGATATTCATAAGCTGGTCAGAGCTCTAAGGGGGCCAGGGTCATAGATAAGCAGGGTTTTAGGCAGTCGAGGCCACCTTTGCCTCGGTGTTCTCGTTGTGGTAGGTCCCATCCTGGGGAATGTCGTTGGGCTACAGGTGCGTGTTTTTCTTGTGGCCTTCAGGGTCATATTATGATGGTGTGTCACCTTAGAGGTAGTGCAGGTGGTATGGCACAGCCTACTGGGTCCATTGCTGGTTCATCTTCTTTAGTGGCTATGCGCCCTATGGGGCAGGGTATTCAGGAGCCAGCAGGCCGTGATAGAGGACGTGGTGGATCTTCCAGTTCTAGCGGTCACTCGGACCGCATATATGCTTTAACTAGTAGGCAAGATCAGGAGGTGTCAGCTAATGTGATCACATGTATATTATCACTATTCTCCCGAAGTGTGTATGCATTGATAGACCCAGGTTCTACCTTATCATTTATATCCCCCTTCGTTGCTAGTAGGATCGGAATAGAGTCTGATTTGATAGAACCATTTGAGGTAGCTACACCTGTAGGAGATTCTTTCATAGCTACGCGAGTATATAACAATTATTCAGTGGTTATATATAGTCGTTTTACCGTAGCAGATCTTATAGAGTTAAGTATGATTGAGTTTGATATTATCATGGGCATGGATTGGTTGGCTGCTTGTTATACTATTGTTGATTGCAGAGGAAAGATAGTTCGATTTCAATTTTCAGGGGAACCGATTATAGAGTGGAAGGGGAGTACATTATCGCCAAAAGGTAAATTTATTTCATACCTTAAGGCCAGGAATATAAAAGGCTATGTTTATCATCTGATTCGGGTGCATGACATAAAGGCAGAGGCACCGACTCTTCAATAAGTCCCGGTAGTTAATGAATTTCTGGATGTATTCCCAGAGGAACTTCCAGGCCTTTCTCCAGAACGAGAGATGGAGTTTACTATAGATGTACTGCTAGATACCCAGCCTATATCTATACCTACTTATAGAATGGCACCTGCTGGGTTGAAAGAGTTGAAAGAGCAATTGAGAGATTTGCTAGAAAAAGGCTTCATCAGGCCTAGTACACGTCACCTTGGGGAGCACCGGTACTGTTTGTGAAGAAGAACAATGGGTTGCTGCGGATGTGTATTGATTATAGGCAGTTGAACAAAGTAACAGTAAAGAACAAGTATCCCCTCCCAAGATTGTCCATCTAGTTGAGAAGTTGCAGGGTGCTTAGTGTTTTTCAAAGATAGACTTGCGATCATGGTATCATCAGGTGCTGGTAAGGCAGCCAGATATTCCAAATATGGCATTCCAGACCCGATATAGGCATTATGAGTTTATAGTGCTGCCTGTTGGGCTGACTAATGCTCCAGCGGTGTTTATGGATTTAATGAATGGAGTGTTTAAATCATTCCTTGATATGTTTGTTATTGTATTTATAGACAATATTCAGGTCTATTCACATTCAGAAGAGGAGCATGCAGACCATTTAAGGACGGTACTTAGAGTTCTTCATCACAAGAAGTTGTATGCTAAGTTCTCCAAGTGCGAGTTCTGTTTGACTTCAGTGGCATTCTTGGGGCATATTATTAGAGCTGATGGTATTCGGGTAGACACACAGAAGATTAAGGCGGTAAAGGCTTGGACCAGACCTATGACACCTACTAAGGTAGCAGTTTTCTGGGGTTAGCAGGATATTACAAGAGATTCGTAGAAAAGTTTTCCTCAATTTCAGCGCCTTTTGAAAGGCTAACTCAAAAGGCAGCCAAGTTTCAGTGAACTGATGCTTGTGAGCGAAGCTTCAAGCTATTGAAAGAAAAATTAACTACAGCTCCAGTCCTAACTCTTCCGGAGGGACCAGACGGCTATGTTTCTTATTGTGATGCTTCGGGTGGTGGGCTAGGATGTGTATTGATGCAGGATGAAAAAGTTATAGCCTATGCCTCCCGACAGCTTAGGAAGCATGAAAAGAATTATCCTACTCACGATCTGGAGTTAGCAGTCGTGGTTCATGCTTTGAAGATATGGAGGCATTATTTATATGGTGTCCATTTGGACATCTATACAGATCATAAGAGTCTCCAATATATCTTTAAACAAAAGGAGTTGAACTTACGACAGAGGCGATTGTTAGAGTTGCTAAAGGATTATGATATATCATCCAGGGAAAGCAAATGTTGTAGTAGATGCTCTTAGACGTAAGTCCATAAGTAGATTGACATATGTACAACCAAAAAGGAGGGAGATGGTTCGGGAGATTCAGCAGCTATCCAGCCTTGGAGTCTGTCTGGCTAATTCAAAAGATAGTGGAGTTTCTATACGAGAGGTTGCTGAGTCCTCAATCATAGATGAGGTAAAGAGACACCAGTACGAGGACCCTATTCTGGCACAATATAAATATGCAACTCTTCAAAAGGAAAAGACCCCATTTAAGGTTTCACCTGACGGAGTGTAACGGTATGAAGGCAGATTGTGTGTACCCGATATTGCGGGGCTACGACGACAGATTATGGGAGAGGCACACTCTGCCCATTATTCTATTCTCCCAGGGTCAACGAAAATATGTCATGACCTCAGATGCTTATACTGGTGGGATGGCATGAAAAAGGACATAGCGGAGTTTGTTTCTTAGTGCCCGAACTGTCAACAAGTCAAGATCGAACATCAAAAGCCTAGTGGATTATTACAGGAGATACAGATCCCGACTTTGAAATGGGAGATGATTAATATTGACTTCATTACAGGCTTACCTAGTACTCAACGGAAGTATGAATCTATATGGGTTATTGTAGATAGGCTGACGAAATCGGCCCATTTTCTTCCAGTCATGACTACTTATTCGGCTGAAGATTATGAGAGGTTATATGTCAGGGAGATAGTGAGACTTCATGGGGATCCCACGTCCATTATATCAGATCGAGGAGCTCAATTTACAGCCAACTTTTGGAGATCGTTTCAGAAGGGATTGGGGACACATGTGAACCTTAGCACAACATTTCACCCTCAAACTGATGGGCAGGCAGAGCGTACTATTCAGACATTAGAAGATATGTTCCAGGCCTGTATTATTGACTTCAAAGGTTGTTGGGATGACCACTTGCCGCTCATTGAGTTTGCTTATAATAATAATTACCATTCTAGTATCCAGATGGCACCGTACGAGGCCTTATATGGGAGGAAGTGCAGGTCACCTATTTGTTGGTTCGATGTTTGCAAGACTAAGTTAATAGGCCCGGATATGATTCAGCAAGCTGTTGACAACGTGAAGCTTATTCAGGAAAGATTATTAGCAGCCTAGAGTCGACAGAAGTCATATGCAGATAATCGGCGTCGAGATTTTGAGTTTCAAATTGGTGACTGGGTATTCCTTAAGGTATCACCCATGAAGGGTGTGATGAGATTCGATAGGAAGGGGAAGCTCAGTCCGAGATACATTAGGACTTATCAGATTGTTCGTAGGATAGTCAAGGTTGCCTATGAGTTGGATCTACCATCTGATTTGGAGGCGGTACATCAAGTCTTCCATGTATCGATGCTACGTAAATGTATTGGTGATCCTTCTAGAGTATTCCCTGTAGATGATGTTCAAGTAACAGAGGTTTTGTCATATGAGGAGAAACCCATAGCTATACTTGATCGCCATGTTAGAAGGTTACGTACTAAGGATGTGGCTTCCGTCAAAGTGTTGTAGCGAAATAATCATAGAGAGGATGACTTGGGAAGCGGAAGACGAAACAAAAAATAAGTATCCTTTCTTGTTCCCCGTACCTGCAGGTAATTCAACTCCTATCTTGACTATATTGATTGATAAACGAGATTATGTAGTAAGTTGTGACTCTGTGAGGCATCTGTAAGTTACGGAATGCAGGTTGATAGGTATAACTGTTAGAGAGACCTTGCTGGGATTTTTTTTTGTAAGACGCTAACTTAGCATTCGAGGACGAATGTTCCTAAGGGGGGAAGGATGATACGCCTCGTATTTTTATATACGTAGTGCGCATCATGAACTAGTAGATGTAAGTCTGGGGAATGAGATTTTATTTTATTTTCCAAGTGATTAAAGAAATATTAGGCAAGAATGTTAATTCCTAATGTGATATTAAGTATGATTTGGCTAATGTAAGTGTCATTAACATTAAGTGAGGGATTAATTAGTGGCTGATTAGGATTAAATTAATTAAGTGGGCCCCACCACTCGAGGCAAATTAAAAGAAATCAGATTGGGGCACATATAGACGGTCACGAGTAGAGGGGGCCACGTGTAGAGGGGGGCTGCCTCCACTTCATATTATGAATGAGGTGGTGAAATGCATTGCAAACATATCATCTTCTTCACCAGTTAGCTTAGGCAGCCATGGAAATGGAGAAAACCAACCATGCAACTCTCGGCCAGCAGCTAGTTAAGAATTTGGTTAGTAATCTCTTTGCTTGGTGGGTTAATTCCTTAGAATGTCATTGTTAATTAGCCTTTAATGTTAAGAAGGGGGCGTGACCAATAACCTAGGAAATTTGTTTTAGTTATTGAATGTGCTAAGTATGAACAGAAACCATAATCGGATTATTAGTGGTGTCGTGTTAGTGTTTTGGCTGTTTTGATTAAAGCAAAATGCGGGAAATTCTTTTTTGGCGTAATGTATATGTTAATGTGATTATGGGTATATACTCCAAAGGATAAATACGATAAGGTAGATGTGTTGCGTATTATAAAATGAGTTATCGCTCGGTGTGTCGTTGTTTCGTTACTATGGTTTCCGAGACAGAACTGTTTGGGGGGGGGGGCTGTTTAATATGATTCGTTGGGTTATATGTGTTATTGGTATTGCTGTGGATAATTTGGGTTGTTGTCGGATTGGGACAGAGTAAGGAAAATAGGGAAGTGCTTCCGGATTTTCGTTGCGTTATTAGCTAGCTTAGAATAAGTAGTAAAGCGCGACGTCTATCTAATTGCGGCACGATTGTTGATTGTTATAGATTAATAGCTTGAGCAGTAAATATTGGACGTGCAGCTCGACTATACGGTATGTAACGCTATCCTTTCTTTCTTTGTTTTACATGACTTTTAAAAATGAGTGAATGATTGATAGGTTTGATACTTACTCCTAGAGCGTCTAGGTTACGTATATTCTTTCTTCCACAACTATTCCTCTATATATCGGCTATGTCTAAGGCTATGGTGGTTTCTCATATCTATGGTATTGCTTCTTAAAGTCAATGAGATTTTACGTTTCCATGTCGTATTAAAGGTTCAAAATTTTGATAAAACGTTAATATTTTGTAATACTCCTTGCTGGTTCAAGTTGATTGTTCTATTGAGTTATAAGAAATGATTTTAATTGCATATGGTTGCTCATAATATTCTGCTCGTGCATAGAGTCATTTATCATTTCACCAAGTCCATGGTCGGGTAATGTTCGTGCGGAGTTTCTTGCATATGTCACCGAGTCCCTCACTAGAGGGCCGGGTATGTATATTATAAATATGATTGGTGATAAGGATAGTTATGATGATGATGATGACGGAGATTATGCGATGACTATTTCATTGAGTCCCTCACTAGAGGGCCGGGTACTTATGATGTATATGTATGATGATTTTTTTGCCGATTCCCTTACTAGGGAAGTTGGGAACCTTATATGTTAAAGATATGCATGATTTTCACTTAAAAGTTACATGTGTAGCGATATATTGTTTCGACTTATTATTTTGGTATCCTGTCATCTTTACCTTATGCTTTACATACTCAGTACATTGTCGATACTGACCCCCTTCCTCGGGGGGTTGCGTTTCATGCCCGCAGGTGTAGACGCACAGTTTAGTGATCCTCCTGCCTAGGATATCTACTCTGCTGATAGGGAGAGCTCCACTGCTCCGGAGCCCAGTCTTTTTGGTACATAACTTTCTGTGTAGTATTTTGCTTGTCTATGTGTTCGGCGGGGCCCTGTCCAGTCGATTTTCACTACTATACTCCTAGAGGTCTCTAGACATTATGTGGGTTGCATATATATGTTCTGGATAATGGTCTGGACATGGTTTGTTTGGGATGTCCGCTTGTACAGGGGCAGCCTTTTCGGCTGCGTACATCATTGTGTATTGTGTCGTGGCAGCCTTGTCGGCTTGCGTATGCTATTGTGCTTTGGATAGTAGCGGCCTTGTCGGCTTGCGTATGTTGTTACACTTGAATGCTTATTACTCCTTACGAGACAGATCCACATTATATATATATATATATATATATATATATATATATATATATATATTATATATATGGTGTTGGGGTTGGCTTGATTTGATTAAATTCCATATTGTCTTAGTTTCAGTTGGTTATACTTAACAGGTTTGTATTTGAGTGTCTAAAAGGGCACTAGTCACGGCCCATCGGGTTGGGTCGTGAAAACAAGTCAGCTCAAAACCCAATATTTAACAAAGTGCGGAAGTAAATGACAATCCAACAACAATTTCTATTATGAAACCAAGTCATATTAATTCAATCCCCAAAACCAGGTTGTCACGTGCACAAACCTCTTATGTAAATATTATAATTGAAATAAAATAGAAGTCTAAAATGTGGTTGTCTTTCAAGTAAAAACAAAGTCATAAACTGGTGTAGGAAAGTTCGTCGAGATGATAAGCAACTACCTCACAACCCTCCACTAGATGCCTCAAGAACGAAAAGAATGACAGGTATCACGAAGATCTGGGCTCGTATCGTACAAAAAAAATTGTATAAGCAAGGGGTGAGTACCAAACTACGCGATACCCAACAAGCAAACCTCTAAACACAAGTTAAGTGAACAAAATACGGATACTCCTTACACCCTATCCACGCTATAGCCTAACATTTTACAGTTTACCAAACATACAACTCAATAACCACACTCTATCAGTTTATACATTCTCACAAAAAACTCAATATTCAACAGTCACAAGCTTCACAAAGAAACACTCACAACATCAGCAAAACAAGTGTTCAAATTCATCAATAATAAAACTGTGCAATGCCATGAGATGCAATGTCAAATATAGTGATGCATGTCTTTCTTAAGGATACACACCCGCTGTCTCTCAGTCTGGGACCCATGGGGGACATATTTGTCCATACATCTGTCGCGGCGCACGACACAATCCTCGATAATAGTAACTCTCGCGGTGCGCGATACGTCCCTCGAAATATAATATCCATCGCGGCGTGCGATACGACCCTCGAAATGGTACATCCTCTTATCACATAACTCTTATCACAACCATGTTTCAAATGCAGTTTGAATTACATACTAAAATAAAAATGAGGAGATAGTCATTTTGATAACAAAGCACAATTTGCAAAAAGGAGTACAACACAAACAAATAAAAAACAAGTCTCCAAATCATTCTCAACATCACACAAGGAAGTTCACGAATTTCGTACGCTTAACAAGAGTTTAGAAATTCACTTGCCTTAGCCAATCGAATAATTACTCTTGGACTTGAGCCTTCCCTTTCAGTTGAACTTCTGAACTAATGGAATCTATTCAAGTATATATTCACAATAATGTTTTAGAACTAACAACACTCACACTTTTATGTGTTTAACCTTGATCTAGAAATACACCCCGAATTTATACTCAAATATGTAATTCTCGATATCAATTAACATTTAAACTATCTAAATTTGAATGGTATTTATATAATATGATTGATCTAATATTTAATTACCTACCCCAATATTCCAAAACGTAAACCATAAATGTGATAAGAATAAGAAATTAAACTAAAATATCTACTAACCATACATCATATAGCAATCATTACCTATATATATTTTCATTAAATTTAGTTTCAAAATTTTTCCAAGAAGCCACGTTGAACAAATTTTTTTTCTTTTGTTTTTCTTTATTCAGCAACACACACAAAATTATATATCAAACTAACCAATTAATCACAATTGACCATTGAATACCCACTAACTAACTAATTCCAACATTATCACAATTCAAGATTTCTTATTTAGTTTTTAAGACTTAAGTTGACAATCATCACTTATCGTTATACACATATATAATATATAACAATTACCATATAATATTGTTATATGCATATAATGTGTGCAGCAATTAAGGAATACATAGAGGCAAAAGAAACTTACATGACGCAGTTCGTAAGCCACAGGTGCAGAAACCCTTCGCCCTCTTTTTTTTTTCTTTTCCTTATTTCTTTTTCTGAATTATTTATGTACTAAAAGTGGTGAACTTTTACCTATTTTTTATTATTAAATATAGGCTAAAGGGTATAAGGACTTAATTTTTTTTATCACTTTAGCCCATTAACTATTAATTTAATCATTTATCTACAATTATTCATCCATTAATTAACTTAAGTTAAGCATATATTCAAAATAGCCAAAAATGAGCTTCGGGTCATTACAACTTGATACTTGAAATTGAAACATGAAGAATCATCTTCTTTGATTCATCATCTCTGTCTATATTTGTTTCTTCCCATAAATATTTGTTCATTTAAGGGACACTGAATTTGCATCTGGAATGAAAATTTGTCGCACCTCATCCACTAGCAGTGCATGCAACAAAAATTTAAAAAAGTATTTTATTTAGTAGAGCATATATTTGATAACCAAAAGTATTATTAAGAAAATTATATAAGAAAAGTTTTTAGCTAACTGCATGATAGTATATCTTGATTGATACATAAAATAATTACAAAAATTACCTGCTTTGACCATTTGATCAACCCTCTTATCAGCTCTACAGTTCAAGATTGATTTCTCCAAATCAATCCAAATAAAGCAACTATGATACTCATATTTAAACATGAATATAGGATCTTCCACAAGTTTTTAAATATTTTAATTTGACCCGCCAACAATAACTGGAACACGTTGAGTCTTCAGTATTTTTGCTATATAGACGACAGCTTGCAAACAAAAATCTTCAGTTGTAAAGTCTGAATGTGGTTCAATTTCCCCTAATAAAATGTGATCAAATTAACTTTCTCAAAATTGTAGGAAATAATTTTTTTATAGTTAAGTATATTATTAACTAGAATATTTAATTACTACTATAAAATTATCTAGGTAGTCATTTGATATATGTATTCTTGAGAATAAACATATATACCTAACAAATAGTGTCGTACACCTTAATTTTCAATGTGTGTTATCTTGTTTGTAACAATTTCAAGTCCCCTATACACTTGCATTTTATCCGAGTTTATTATTTCTCCTTGAAAAATGGCGGCAAGGTCAACAAAGAGACGGGATTTTCCTGTTCCTGTGGCCCCCATTATGAAGATCACTTTCTTCTTGTTGAACTCTTCATAAAGTTAGTTTATAATTGTGAATTCATAAAGTCAGACATTACAAAATCTTGTAAATATAAAGCAAGTAAGTAGAAACCATGCTTAACTTTGAATATACTATCTAAAAATATAAAATTTTCTTTCAGCTTTTATTGTAAAATCTTTTTGTGTACTTATTAATTGACATACAAATTTCGTAATTATTGATATATTTTAGGATAAGATTGACTTTAAAAAGTATATAGATATGTCAACTTGAATTTTAGTAATTATTATTAAGTATATTTTAGGATAAAGTAATTAGTATACGTTGTTAGGAGATCACATAGAGCTTGGCTTTTATAGTAAAAATGCGATTTTTTAAGACTTATTAATTTGTAAACAAAATTAAATATTTATAAATTTGTATCTTTTAGAATAAGAATAGTTCATTAAAAAATTTAGAGATATGTCACCTTAAATTTTGGCGATTAAGCTTAAATTATTTTAGGATGACGTTTCTAGATGTATATTTTTATGAGATCAGAAGTAGTTACAATGGGATTGTACAAAGAACTCAATAATATTTCTGATGGAATATATTCAAGTGATAATGCGTCAAATCATACAGTATTCAACAACACATCATAAGTGTTAGCTCTAATTCCATTAGAGGGAAGTGAACAATTATGGATAACGATTTTATTTATGAGTATTCATATTTAATTGTGCACCATATAATAATAGATAAGGAATTTATTGAATCGATCTTCAATCACCGTCATAGAATTAGGTAAAATATATATATTATCGAAATATTAAATTACTATGTTATCTTCTTTGTCTATGTAACATTTTAAAGTATTGAGTTAAGAATTCTATTCTTCAAAATCCTTTTAGGGTGGAATCTTCCCGAACATTTATGGTGATTTATTTTTTTATCACTCAATTAGATTGACATTATGAGTGATCTCATGTAAATGTGTAAGTACGTATTTGTATTAATATATATTAAATATAGAAGACTTGGCCTTGGACTTGGGACTTGGGCTTAAATCGAAACATAAAATAAATATTTCATCCATAGATAAGAATTTTTTTACATACAAGAGTAACATATATTGAAAGAAAGGTCATATCATACATATATATTTGTAATGCGATACAAACTGTACAAAATCGGTAAAAAAAATAAAGAGTCCAAAACAGAAGATAGCGATAATGACAATTTATGTGTACTCCATAATAATATTGTTCTGATCGTTTTTGAGAAATTTCTTCAAAATATCTTAGCATCGTTGCAAAACAGTATTCGTCCATGCTTCGTCAAGATTTTCTTTTCTATCTTCTTTGTAAACGCCCGTAGCAATAATACGATGCATTGACCACATTTTCTCGCTTATTAATCGTTGAATCTTGTCAAGTCGGTTACAAATTAACATACGAGTATTACGCTTGATACTTGAAATCGAAGATTAAGAATCATCTACTTTGATTCATCATCTCCGTCTATATTTGTTTCTTCCCTTAATTATCTGCTCATTTAAGGGACATCGAATCAATATCTTGAATTGAAATTTTCGCACCTCATCCACAAGCTCTTCATGCAACACAAATTTAAAGAACTATTTTATTTAGTAGAGCATATATTTGATAACCAAAAGAATTATTAAGGATATTATACAAGAAAAGTTTTTAGATAACTGCATGATAATATATCTTGATTGATACATAAAATAATTACAAAAATTACCTGCTTTTACCATTAGATCAACCCTCATGTGAACTCTACGATTCAAGATTGATTGCATAACATCAATCCAAATAAACAACTATCATACTTATATATGAACATGAACACAATATCTTCCACAAGTTTTTCAATATACGAATTTGACCCTCCAACAATAGATGGAACACATTGAGTCTTCAGTATTTTTTCTATATAGATGACATCTTGCAAACAAAAATCTTCAGCTGTGAAGTCTGAATCTGGTGCAATTTCACCTAAGAAAATGTGATCAAATTATCTTTTTTAGGATTTACAGAAAATATTTTTTAATAGTAAAATTATATTTTTCACTAGAATCTGTAATTACTACTATAAAATTATCCAGGTAGTCATTTAATATAAGTATTCTTGAGGATAACCATATATAACTAACAAATAGTGTCGGACACCTTATTTCTCCGTGTGTATGATCTTGTATGTAACAATTTCAAGTCAATTGTAAACTTGCATTTTATCGTAGATGATTATTTCTCCTCGAAAATGGGTTGCAAGGTCAACAAAGAGACGGGATTTTTCCATTCATGTGGCCCCCATTACGAAGATCACTTTCTTCTTGTTGAACTCTTCATTGTTGATGAAAGCATTCATTTTATCTACAAAAAAAATGTTTACAATAGTGAATTCATAAAGTCAGATATTTAAAAGTCTTGTAAATATAAAGCAAGTAAGTAAAACCTTATTTGACTTGGAATATACTATCTAAAAATATAAAATTTTCATGATGGTGGATGTTAAAAAAAAGTTACATTCAGCTTTTATAGTAAAATCTTTTTGTTGACTTATTACTTGACATATTAATTTTATAATTACTACTATATTTTTGGATAAGAATGACTTTTAAAAATTAATAGATATGTCAACGTGAATTTTGGTAATTATTATTAAATATATTTTAGGATAAAGTTATTAGTGTACGTTGTTGGGATATCATATAGAGTTGGGCTTTTATAGTAAAAATGTGATTTTTTATAGACTTATTAATTAGTAAACCAAATGAAATATATATAAATTAATATCTTTTATAATATCAATAGTTCATTAAAAAATATAGAGATATGTCACCTTAAAATTTGGCGATTAAGCTTAAATTATTTTAGGATGACGTTTTTAGATGTATATTGTTATGAGATCACAAGTAGTTACAAAAGGATTGTACAAAGAACTCAATAATATTTCTAACGGAATATATTCAAGTCATAATGCGTCAAATCTTACACTATTCAACAACAAATCATAAGCGTTAAGTCTAATTTTATAAAAGGAAAGTGAACAATCATCGACAACTATTTCCGTTATGAGTATTTATATTAAGTTGTGCACCATATAATAATAGATAAGGACTTTATTGAATCAAGCTTTAGTCACTGTGATAGAATTAGGTAGGATATATTCATTACTGATAGATTACAAATTACTATTTTATCTTCTTTGTCTATATAATATTTTTAACTATTGAGTTAAAAATTATATTCTTCAAAATCCTTTTAGGGTGGAATCTTCCCGAACATTTATGGTGATTTATTATTTTATCACTCTATTAGCTTGACAGTATGAGTGATCTCATGTAATTGTGTACGTACGTATTTGTATTAATATATATTAAATATAGAAGACTTGGACTTGTACTTGGGGCTTGGCTTGGATCGAAACTTCAAATAAATATTTCATCTACAGATAAGAAATTTTTTACAGACAAGAATAACATATATATAGAAATAAGGGTCATATCATACATATATATTTGTAATGCGATACAAACTGTACAAAATAGGTCAAAAATTAAACAAACAACAACAGAAGATGGTGATAATGATAGTTTATGTACATTCAATAATAATATTGTGATGATCATTTTTGAGAAATCTCTTCAAAATATCTAGGCATGGATGCAAAAAAGTATCCGTCCATGCTTCGTCAAGTTCTTCTTCTCTATCTTCTTTGAAAACGTTCGTAGCAATAATATGATGCACTGACCATATTTTCTCGGTTATTAATCGTTGAATCTTGTCAAGTTGGTTACAGATTACTATACGAGTATTACTCTTGATACTTTAAATTGAAGCTTGAAGAATCATCTGCTTTGATTCATCATCTCTGTCTATATTTGCTTCTTCCATTAAATATATGTATATTTCAGGGACACCGATGGACCGTCGGATTCCTTTGTTGTAATCTACATCTTGAATGAAAATCTGACGCACCTCATCTACTAGCCCTGCATACAACACAAATTTAAAGAAGATTTTTATTTAGTAGAACATATATGTGATAACTAAAAGTATTATTAAGAAAATTATATAAGAAAAGCTTTTAGCTAGCAGCATAATAGTATATCTTGATTGATACATATAATAATTACAAAAATTACCTTCTTTTACCATTTGATCAACCCTCATGTCAAATCTACGGTTCAAGACTGATTGCTCAACATCAATCCAAATAAAGGAACTATCATACTTATATTTTAACATGAACATAGGATCATCGACAAGTTTTTAAATATAAGAATTTGACCCTCTAACAATAATTGGAACACGTTGAGTCTTTAGTATTTTTTCAATATAGATGACAACTTGCAAAAAAAAATCTTCAGTTGTGAAGTCTGAACTGGTTAAATTAGACCCAAGAAAATGTGATTAAATTAACTTTCGCTGAATTGAAAGAAATAATTTTTTTAATAGTAAAGTATATGTTTCAATAGAATCCATAATTACAACTATAAAATTATCTATGTAGTCATTTTATATAAGTATTCTTGAGAATAAATATATATACCTAACAAATAGTGTCGTACACCTTGTTTCTCAGTGTGTGTGATCTTGTTTGTAACAATTTCAAGTCCCTTGTAAACTTGCATTTTATCTGAGTTGATTATTTATCCTTGAAAATCGATGGCAAGGTCAGCACGGAGACAAGATTTTCCTGTTAATGTCGCTCCCATTATGAAGATCACTTTCTTCTTGTTGAACTCTTCATTGTTGATGAAAGTATTCATTTTATCTACACAAAAAATAATATTTAGTTTATAATAGTGAATCCATAAAGTCAGACATTAAAACATCTTGTAAATATAAAGCTACTAAGTTGAAACCTTGCTTGACTTGGAATATACTATCTAAAAATATAAAATTATCTTGATGGTGAATGTGAAAAAAAAATTACATTCAGCTCTTATAGTAAATATTTTTTGTGGTATTATTAATTGACATACAAATTTTATAATTACTGATATATTTAAGGATAAGAATGAATTTAAAAAGTTTATAGATATGTCAACTTGAATTTTTGTGATAATTATTAAATATATTTTAGGATAAAGTTATTAGTGTACGTTGTTAGAGATCACATAGAGCTGGGCTTTTCTTGTAAAAATGTGAGTTTTTATAGACTTATTAATTAGTAAACCAAATTAAATATATATAATTTAGTATATTTTTGAGTAAGAATAGTTCATTAAAAAAAATAGAGATATGTCACCTTAAATTTTGGCGATTAAGCTTATATTATCTTAGGATGACGTTTCTAGATGTATATTGTTATGAGATCACAAGTAGTTAGAAAAGGATTGTACAAAGAACTAAATAATATTTATGACGGAATATATTCAAGGGATAATGGGTAAAATCTTACATTATTCAACAACACATCATAAGTGTTATATCTAATTCCATATGAGGGAAGTGAATAATTATTGATAACTATTTCAATTACGAGTATTTATATTAACTTCTGCACCATAAAGTAATTGTAGGATTTTAAAAAGGTGTGAATGGAAATGAAGTGTTGCGACTTTTATGAAGAGTTGGGACTTTTATAAAAAGTTTTGACTTTTATCAAAAGTTGCGACTTTTATGAAGAGTTGTGACTTTTATGGAAAATTGTGACTTTTATGAAAGGTGACGACCTTTCTGAAAGCATGTGGCTTTTCCAAAAGTTAGTAACCTTTCCGGTAAGTCACAATAAGAACCTTTTCGCACTACCCTTTGTTTTCTATAAATAACTTTTTCGCACTACCCTTTGTTTTCTATAAATTGAGGGATTTCCTCTCATTTTAATATAGAATTAATGGACTTATTCTTCAACTACTAAATCTAGTATTCTAAGTGTACTTTAGCGCCGTTGAGTGGTTCGCTGACACTGGAGTTTTTGGTTATCTTATACTCTGGTGATTGAGATCATTTTACCCCGGGAGGTCATATTTCAAATAAAACCTCGGATACTAGAGGGGAATAATTTCCTTAAGGGGAAACTGTGAGTTCAGTGGACTTGAATTTTTTTCTATTAAATTTTTTCCAGATTCTGGTACATGTTTTTTAAATTTTAGATTTGTGAATTAATTTCAGTTCTTCTATTCTTTTGTTCTTTACTAGTTCATTAAACTTGGTAACTTTGTGTTTCTGCAAAGTTTTTTGGAATCAATAAAATTCATTAGACACATATTAACATCAATTCTTCTTTAAAAAAAATTTCATATATTTTATTTAAAATCTGGTTTTGATTCTAGTTTCGCTACTAGTATTAATTTTCTAGTTGTGAATATATTCTTAAACTATGTTGTTTTACAAAGATGTTCAAAGTTTTGTTTTAAGTATGTTTGGAATACAAGATGAACAACAATCTTAAGGAAATTATTATACTGTTAGTATTTTTTGTATTCTATTTATTGATATAATCTGAGCATGGAAGTAGAAGATAAGGCATTACTTCTCCATAATTCGTTGCGTTGTTTAGCAAGGTCGAAGTGAGAATGTAACATAAAATTTTTATGGTATTTTCTTTAAAGATTACAAGGTAACCTTCTTATTAAATTATCTAAGGAGGAAAATAGTTTCTAAGAGTTATCATCTTTCATTTTTTTTATTATGTGTATCTTTGAAAAAAGATCTGCAAACCATATGTTGTGAAATGAATTTTACTTAGCATATATTGTTGCTTTTAAAATTCTTTAGTTTGAAAAAATGAGAGATGCATATTTTTGTTTGATAAAATAGTATGTCAAAATGTTATAGTTGGAAGACTATTTGATAAGAAAAACATTTCTATGTGATAAAGAGTATGTGTTATTGTGTTTGGAGAAAAAAATTACTTTTGTAGTTTTGTACTCCATGAGAAATTTTAGTGTGTCGTATATTTGTAAACTAAAAACATTTGTGGTTTTATACATTAGATAAATTTGACTATGCAATTGGTTTGAAGAATATTTAAACATCACATAAAAAGTCAGTGTCGTACTTTTGATTTTATATAAACATCAATCTAATTTAGAAATAAATGATACAATTGTTTTTGTCCTTATTGTTAGTACTTAAAATACTAAGTGCTATGTCTACTTATGATAGAGGAAAAATACCAGTGACTTAAAATTTGTGATTTTGTGTCTCTATGGAATGAACTTTGACATGTGTAAACATTGTCAAAGACAATTGCATCACTATAATTGTTTCGTAGAATTATGTTTCTAACAATAAAGTATGTGAAAAAATTATTTTCATAGACTTGAAAAATATTTTGAGATCACATTTGAAATGTGGGGGTTATTTGCATATGATTAGACTCGGTGTCTAATTTATTTTTGGAGCAAAAGATATAAAATTCAATGATACTTTTGTATTATTTTATACCCACAAAATTCTTGGAGTATATTTTGTATTGTGGTTGTTGTGTTTCTCTATTACTAGTATATAGTGTGACTAGTATGAAACATCCAAATTATATATATACTTAAAATGTTGTGATTTTTCATGAAAAGATATATCTATTATAATAAGAGTATTTGCATAGATATGAATATTGGTGAATAGTCATTTGTTATGTTTTTGTAAAAATAACATTTGGACTATATTGTCTTTATGGAATGCGATGAAACTTTGTTCATGGGTAGTTCTATAACAATCATATTTAAAGTTATTGAAATGTTCTTCTGAAAAGGACATTTGACAATCTTAACAATGTTTGTATCACACAAAATTGTAAGAATAGGAACAAAACATTAGTGAGGAAAAAATCTACCTCGCGAAGAGCTTTTCGAACTCAATATTTTTATTTGTTCTTACTTGCTTGAGTTAATGTTTGTGACATGAACACTTGGGGCATGTCAATTACAAAACCTTGTGAGGAAAACTGATCAACTTAGAAGTTTTGCCTAACTTTGAGTGCAATAAATAGAAATATCATGTTTTTGTGGAGTCTAAGTATGTTGAGCATTCTTATAAATCTATTGAAAGGAATTCTAATCCCTTAGAATTGATTTACACTGACATTTGTGATATGAAGTGAACACCATCTCATGGTCGGAAAAAGTATTGTTATTTTTATTGAGAATTTCATTAGAAATGACTATGCCTATTTGCTGAATAATATGGATGAAGCAATATAAATGTCAAGACAATGTAATATCGAAGATTAAAATCAGTGTGAAAAAATATAAAATGTTATAAGAATGGAGAGTATAAATCTCATTGTGCCGAAAAATGTTTGGAAAGTGGAATATCCATCAAACTACTGCCATATTCACCTCAATCTAATGAATAACCGAACGTTGAAAGAAATGATTAATGCATTATTTATATCTTCGGGTCTACACAAAACTTGTGTGGAGGAACTATCCTTACTTCAAAAGGGAACAACAAAAAGTTGCCTTTTTAGAAAGAAAGCTATTTTGTTTGATCAGAATACAATCTTTTCCACATGAGAAATGGAAAGGAAGGAAATCCAACTTGAAATATTTCAATGTGTGGGGATATCTATTAAAAGTCCAAGTTCCTACTCCTAAAAGAATTAAAATAGGATCTATGACTGTGGACTGTAAAATTAGACTTGAGTAGTCTAGAGAAGGGTTTAAAAGGCCTAATAAATAAGAAAGATAATGTACTTGATAAACAGATTTAGAGGCTTAGTAAATGTTAAAGGACATTTACTTCTTTGGAATATGATTTTGTAACATTTCTAGTGTCTTGTGTAGACTCATTCTTTGGAAACATGGTGTCAATAAACAATATTGGAAGTTAATTATCTTCGTCAATAAAATAAACCTATGGCTTCAAAGTGAATCTTTAGAAGGAAAATAACAATTGATGGAACAATTGAAAAATATAAAGCAAGACTTTGTTTCAAAGGCTTTAGACAAAAAAATCAAGATTTTGATCTTGTCTATACATATACTCGTTAGTAATTAGAATTACATCCATTTGGATGCAAAAATTATTATTGTGGTATATGATCTCCAAATTCATCAAATGAATGTGAAAAGAACTTTCTTGAATGTAGAATTGGAGGAAGAAATTTACATGGAATAACCAGAGGGTTTTGTGGTTCGTGGTAAATAAAAAAAAGTGTGTGAACTTGTTAAGTCACATTATGGAAGCACCTAAACAATGACATAATTCGATCAAGCCATGTCCGCAAATGGATTGAAGAATTATGGATGTGATAATTGTGTTCACATTAAAATCATAAGGTCATTGTTTGTTTGTATAATGGTGATATGTTGATCATAAATAGAGACTACTAATCGTATGTTATTAAGTAAGTGGAATGAAAATTATTTGAGTTGCTAATGTGATCTTAGATATAAAATTTCGTAGAACTCCTAATGTTTAGCATTTTTACGGTCTCATTGCATTGAAAAGGTAATTAACTAGTTCAAATATTCGGATGTCAATTTTGTCAAGTCTCCAATAAATGTGAGCTTTGCATTTCAAATGAGTGAAAACAACAGCGACTCACAATTGGATTGTGCTAGAGTTTTGGGAAGCATGATGTATATCATATAGTGTGTGCGATCAGATATAGTATTTTCTATTTTAAGCCGAGTCGGTTCACATGTGATCCCAAAAAAATTCATTAGATTAAAATACATAGAGTTTTGGAGTATTTAAATAATACTTAAAACTGTGTCTTGCATTATAACAATATCTAACAATATTGAAAGATATAGTGATGCAAATTGAATCATTGGACGAATGAAGTATAATTCACGAGTGGATATGTATTTACTATTGGTAGAGGAGAAGTCGTTTAGAAATATTTAAAAAGATACATGTATCGCTAGCTCTACAATGTTCTTTGAGCTAGGTGCTTTAGATAAGGTCCGTGAATAAGTTGAAAGACTCTGGAATTTCTAGATTGATATTCTATTTTTGCCCAAACCATTGGAATTAGTATGCGTACATTTTCACAGTCAAGATGCAATTGGTAGGGCATAGAGCACGACGTATAACGAAAAGTCTCGTCATATACGACATAGACATTATACCGTTAGAAAACTACTCTCTAGTGAAATTATCAGAATTTACTATGTAAATTGAAAGGATAATGTGTCGGATCAACTTACAAAAAAGCCTAACTAGTGAGGAAGTTAAAATATCATCTAAGGGTATGAATTTATCGCATAGGAAAAGTCATCATGGCGATAACTCTATCTAGCATACAGGGGATCCCAAGAACTAGATTCAAGGAGAAAAACAAATTTGTGAATGACGTTTCGGCATTGTCAACAAACTCAATCCATCTTCATGATGAAAGACAATGCCTAGGGACAAGGATACAACATTAAGGCTTGTCAATGTGTTAATAAAGCTTAATGGTTTTAATGATTTGCTAAGTTTGACAAAGATGACCAAATAGTGTATTAAGCGATAACACGCTTAGAAATCACATATGTGAGTGTGAAGTGTAAGTCGCTTCAAAGAAAATGATTGTAAAAAGACCATGACTCTATACACTCAAGAAACAAGGAGGTGTTCATGTCTAAAATGAACACAACTGTAAGAACCATAAATGGTTAAGGGTTAATTGCGTGACATATGGTCGTCTAGGTATACACCAAAGTTTGACGGTTCAAAGATATCGCATCTACCGATTGACCGAGTACATCAGACATATGTTCACTACGGAAATTTTAAGGGGAAACCTACTTATCCAGATACAATTAATTCTTGCTTGTAAAGTACACATATTTTTCCAGTTCTCTGTCTTCGAGTCATTTCTTATTCATGTGGGGGATTGTTAGTTTTTAAAATGGTGTTAATGGTAAATTAAGAGTTGCGACTTTAATGAAGAGTTGTTAGTTTTATGAAAAAGTGAGACTTTTATGAAAATTGTAACTTTTATGTAAAGTTGTGACTTTTATGAAAGGCGTCGACCTTTCTGAAAGATTGTGACTTTTCCTAAGGTTTGTGACCTTACCGGTAAGGCACAATAAAAACCTTTCCGCACTACCCTTTGTTTTCTATAAATAATATTTTCGCACTACCCTTTGTCTTTCTATAAATTGAGGAATTTCCTCTCATTTTATTATAGAAGTCTTGGACTTCTTCTTCAACTACTAAATCTACTATTCTAAGTGTACTTTACTGTCGTTGAGTGGTTCGCTGACACTGGAGGTTTTGGTATCTATACTCTAGTTATTGAGATCATTTTACCTTGGGAGGTCATATTCCAAATAAAACCTCGGATACTACAAGAGAATAATTTCCTTATTTGGACACTGTGAGTTCAGTGGAGTTGATTTGTTTCCTGTTAAAATTTTTCTGGATTCTGTTACATGTATTACAAATTTTAGATTTGTGAATTAATTTCAATTCTTCTATTCTTTTGTTCTTTACTGGTTCATTAAACTTTGAAACTTCGTGTTTCTGCAAAGTTTTTTGAAATAAGTTAGATTCGTTAGACATATATTAACAACAACCCTTCTTAAGAAAAATATTTCATTTATTTTGAAAAAAAAATCTATTTTTGATTCTAGTTTAGATACTAGTATTGAATTTCTAGTTGTGAAAAAGTTCTTAAACTTTGTTGTCTTACAAAGTTGTTAAAAATTTTGTTCTATGTATGTTAGGAATACAAGATGAAAAACAATAATTAATAAGGACTTTATTGAATCAAGCTTCACTCACAATGATAGGATTAGGTGGAATATATTCATTACCGATAGATTACAAATTTACTATTTTATCTTCTTTGTTTATGTAACATTTTTAAGTTTTGAATTAAGTATTCTATTCTTCAAAATCCTTTTAGGGTGGAATCGTCCCTAACATTTGTGGTGATTTATTATTTTATCACTCTATTAGCTTGACATTTTGAGTGATCTCATGTAATTTTGTACGTACATATTTTTATTAATATATATTAAATATAGAAGACTTGGACATTGGCATGGGGCTTGGTCTTGGGTCGAAACTTAAAATAAATATTTCATCTATAGATAAGAATTTTCTTATAGGCAAGAGTATTATATATAGAAATACGGGTCATATCATACATATATATATTTATAATGCGATAAAAACTATACAAAATAGGTCAAAAATAAAAGAGACCAAAACATAAGATGGCGATAATGAAAGTTTATGTATGCTCAATAATAATAATTTGATGATCTTTTTAGGGAAATCTCTTCACAATATCTAGGCATGGTTGCAGAACAGTATTCGGCCATGCTTTGTCAAGATCTTCTTCTCTTTATTGCTTGAAAACGTCTGTAACATTAATATGATGCGCTAACCACATTTTCTAGCTTATTAATCGTTGAATCTTGTCAAGTTAGTTGCAAATTAACATACGAGTATTATGCTTGATACTTTAAATTGAAGCTCGGAGAATCATCTGCTTTGATTCATCATCTCGGTCTATATTTGTTTCTTTCCATAAATATCTGTCCATTTCATGGACACCAATGGACTGTCGGATTCCTTTTGTGTAATCTGCATCTGGAATAAAAAATTTCCCCACCTCATCAACATGCAACACAAAATTAAAGAAGAGTTTTATTTAGTAGATCATATATTTGATAGCCAAAAGTATTATTAAGAAAATTGTATAAGAAAAGATTTTAGCTAGCTGCATGATAGTATATCTTCATTGATACATAAAATAATTACAAAAATTACCTTATTTGACCATTTAATCAATCCTCATGTCAACTGTACGGTTCAAGACTGATTGCTCAATATCAATCCAACTAAAGCAACTATCAAACTTATATTTGAACATGAACACAGGATCTTCTACAAGTTTTTCATTATACGATTTTGACCCTCCAACAATAATTGTTACACGTTTAGTATTAAGTATTTTACTATATAGACGAGAGAACTTTCAAACAAAAATCTTAAACTGTAAAGTCTTAATTTGGCTCAATATAACCTAAGAAAATGTGATCAAATTAACTTTTTCAGAATTGAAAGAAATAATTTGTTAATAGTAAAGTTCATTTTTCACTAGAATCTATAATTACTACTATCAAAATTATCTAGATAGTCATTTGATATAAGTATTCTTGAGAATAAACTTATATACCTAACAAATAGTATCGTACACCTTGTTTCTCAATGTGTGTGAACTTATTTTTAACAATTTCAAGTCCCTTGTAAATTTGCATTTTATCAGAGTTGATTATTTCTCCTCAAAAATGGGTGGCAAGGTGAACAGAGAGACGAGATTTTCTTGTTCCTGTGGACCCCATGATGAAGATCACTTTCTTCTTGTTGAACTCTTCATTGTTGATGAAAGTATTCATTTTATCTACACAAAAAAAAATAGATTATAATAGTGGATTCATAAACTCAGAGATTAAAAAATCTTGTAAATATAAATCTAGTTAGTAGAAACCTTGCTTGACATGGAATATACTATCTAAAAATATAAAATTTTATTGATGGTGGATGTTAAAAAAAATTACATTTAGCTTTTATGGTAAAATCTTTTTGTGGATTTATTAATTGACATACCCATTTCATAATTATTGATATATTTTAATAAAAGAATGACTTTTAAAAGTTTATAGATATGTCAACTTGAATTTTGGTAATTATTATTTAATATATTTTAGGATAAAGTTATTATTTTACGTTGTTAGGAGAACACATAGAGCTGGGCTTTTACAGTAAAAATGTGATTTTTATAGACGAATTAATTAACAAACCAAATTAAATATATATAAATTCATATCTTTTAGAATAAGAATAGTTCATTAAAAATTTAGAGATGTCTCACCTTAAATTTTGGCGGTTAAGCTTAAAATATTTTAGGATGACTTTCTAGAAGTATACTGTTATGAGATCACAAGTAGTTACAAAAGGAATGTAGAAGAAATCAATAATATTTCTGGCGGAATATGAAGTGATAATGCATCAAATCTTACACTATTCAACAACACATCATAAGTATTAAGTGTAATTCCATAAGAGGGAAGTTAACAATTATCGATAACTATTTAAATTAAGAGTATTTATATTAACATGTGCACAATATAATAATAGATAAGGACTTTATTGAATCAAACTTCAATTACCGTGATAGAATTAGGTATAATATATTCGTTATCGAGAAATTACAAATTTAATATTTTATCTTCTTTGTCTAGGTAACATTTTTAAGTATTGAGTTAAGAAGTCTATTCTTCAAAATCATTTAAGTGTGGAATCTTCCCGAATATTTATGGAGATTTATTATTTATCACTCTATTAGCTTGACATTATGAGTGATCTCATGTAATTGTGTACGTACGTATTTGTATTAATATATATCAAATATATATGATTTGGACTTAAACTTGGATCGAAACTTAAAATAAATATTTCATCTATAGATAAGAATTTTTTTTACAAACAAGACTAACATATATAGAAATAAGGGTCATATCATACATATATAGTTGTAATGCGATACAAACTGTAAAAAATAGGTCAAAAATAAAAGAGACCAAAACAGAAGATGGCAATAATAAAAGTTTATGTACACTTAATAATAATATTTTGATGATCGTTTTTGAGATCTTCACAGTATCTAGGCATGGTACTAAAACAGTATTCGTCCATGCTCCGTCAAGATCTTTTTCTCTATCTTCTTTGAAAACGTCCATAGCAAAAATAAGATGCACTGACCATATTTTCTCATTTATTAATTATTGAATCTTGTCAAGTTTGTTACAAATAAACATACGAGTTTTACACTTGATACTTGAAATTGAAGCTTGAAGAATCATATTCTTTGATTCATCATCTCCGTCTATATTTGTTTCTTCCCTTTAATATATGTCCATTTCAAGGACACCAATGGACCGTCGGATTCCTTTGCTGTAATTTGCATCTGAAATAAAAATATGATGCACCTCATCAACTAGCCTTGCATGCAACACAAATTCAAAGAAAAATTTTATTTAGTATAACATATATTTGATAACCAAAAGTGTTATTAAGAAAATTATATAAGAAAAGTTGTAAGCTAATTGCATGATAGTATATCTTGATTAATACATAAAATAATCTCAAAAATTACCTGCTTTGACCATTTAATCAATCCTCATGTCAACTCTACGGTTTAAGACTGATTGCTCAACATCTATCCAAATAAAGCAACTATCATACTTATATTTGAACATTAACACAGGATCTTCTATAAGTTTTTCAATATACGAATTTGACCCTCCAACAATAATTGGAACACATTGAGTCTTCAGTATTTTCTCTGTATAGACGACATTTTGAAAACAAAATTCTTTTGCTATGAAGTCTGAATCTGGTTCAATTTCACTTAAGAAAATCTGATCAAGTTAATTTTCTCAGAATTGAAAGAAATAATTTTTTAATTGTAAACTATACTTTTCACTAGAATCTATAATTACTACTATAAAATTATCTAGGTAGTCATTTAATATAAGTATTCTTGAGAATAAACATATATACCTAACAAATATTGTCGTACACCTTATTTCTCAGTGTGTGTGATCTTGTTTGTAACAATTTCAAGTCCATTGTAAACTTTCATTTTATCCGAATTGATTATTTCTCCTCAAAAATGTGTGGCAAAGTCAACATAGAGACGGAATTTTCCCATTCCCGTGGCCTCCAATATGAAGATCACTTTCTTCTTGTTGAACTCTTCATTGTTGATGAAAGTATTCATTTTATCTACACACAAAAAAAAATTAGTTTATAATAGTGAATTCATAAAGTAAGACAATAAAAAATCTTGTAAATATAAAGCTAGTAACTACAAACCTTACTTGACTTGGAATATACTATAGAAAAATATAAAATTTTCTTCATGGTGGAGGTAAAAAAAAATTACATTCAACTTTTATAGTAAAATGTTTTTGTGGACATATAAATTGACATACCAATTTCATAATTACTGATATATTTTAGGATAAGAATGACTTTTAAAAGTTTATTAGTGTATGTTGTTAGGAGATCACATAGAGCTGGGCTTTTATAGTAAAAATGTAATTTTTTATAAACTTATTAATTAGTAAACCAAATTAATTATATATAAATTCATATATTTTAAAATAAGAATAGTTTATTAAAATTTTTAGAGAATGTCACCTTAAATTTTTGCGATTAAGCTTAAATTATTTTTTAGGATGATGTTTCTAAACATATATTGTTATGAGATCACAAGTTGGTTCAAAAGAATTGTACAAAGAACTCATAATATTTCTGACGGAATATATTCAATTGATAATGCGTCAAATCATACACTATTCAACAACACGTCATAAGTGTTAAGTCTAATTCCATAAGAGGGAAGTGAGCAATTACCGATAACTATTTCAATTTCGAGTGTTCATATTAACTTGTGCACCATATAATTATAGATAAGGACTTTATTGAATCAATCTTAAATCACCGTGATAGAATTAGGTAGAATATATTAATTACCGATAGATCACAAATTTACTATTTTATCTTGTTTGTCTATGTAACATTTTTATGTATTGAGTTAAGAATTCTATTCTTTAAAACCTTTTAGGGTGGAATCTTCCCGAACATTTATGGTGATTTACTATTTTATCACTCTATTAGCTTGACATTATGAGTGATCTCATGTATTTGTGTACGTACATATTCGCATTATAATATATTAAATATAAAAGACTTGGACTTGGACTTGGTTCTTGGGCTTAGATATAAACTTAAAATAAATGTTTCATCTATAGATAAAAAAAAATTTTACAGACAAGAGTAACATATATAGAAATAAGGATCACATCGGACATTTATATTTGTAATGCGATACAAACTGTACTAAATAGGTCAGAAATAAAAGAGACCAAAACAGAAGATGGCGATAATGACAATTTATGTACAATTAATAATATAATTTTTTTGATGATCGTTTTAGAGAAATCTCTTCACAATATCTAGGCATGGTTGGAAAACAATATTCGTTCATGGTTCGTCAAGATCTTCTTCTGTATCTTCTTTGAAAACGTCCTTAGAAATAATAAGATGCTCTGACCACATTTTTTCGCTTATTAATTGTTGAATCTTGTCAAGTTAGTTACAAATTAACAAACGAGTAGTACGCTTAATACCTGAAATTGAAGCTTGAAGAATCATCTGCTTCGATTCATCATCTTAATCTATATTTGTTTCTTCCCTTTAATTTTTGTCTATTTCAATGACACTGATGGACCTTCGAATATGTTGCACCTCATCCACTAGCCCTTCATGCAACACAAATTTAAAGATGAGTTCTATTTAGTAGAACATATATTTGATAACCAAGAGTATTATTAAGAAAATTACATAAGAAAAGTTTTTAGCTAGCTGCATGATAGTACATCTTGATTCATACATAAAATAATTACAAAAATTACCTGCTTTGACCATTTGATCAATCCTCATGTAACCTCTACGGTTCAAGACAGATTGCTCAACATCAATCCAAATAAAGCAGCTATCATAGTTATACTTAAACATTAACACATGATCTACCATAAGATTTTCAAAATACGAACTTGACCGTCCAACAATAATTTGAACACATTGAGTCTTTAGTATTTTTCTATATAAACGACATTTTGCAAACAAAAATCTTCAGCTGTGAAGTCTGAATCTAGTTCAATTTCACCTAAGAAAATATGATTAAATTAACTTTCTCAGAATCTAAAGGAATATTTTTTTAATAGTAAACTATATTTTTCACTACAATCTATAATTACCAATATAAAATTATCTAGGTAGTCATTTAATATAAGTATTCTTGAGAATAAACTTATATACCTAATAAATAGTGTCGCACATCTTGTTTCTCAGTGTGAGTGATCTTGTTTGTAACAATTTCAAGTCCCTTGTAAACTTGCTTTTTATCTGAGTTGATTATTTCTCCTCGAAAATGCATGGCAAGGTCAACAGAGAGACGAGATTTTCCCGTTCCTATGGCCCCGATTATGAAGATCACTTTCTTCTTGATTAACTCTTCATTATTGATGAAAGTATTCATTTTATCTACAATTTTTTTTTATAATAGTGAATTGATAAGGTCAGACATTAAAAATTCTTATAAATATAAAGATAGAAAGTAGAAACCTTGCTTGACATGGAATATACAATGTAAATATATAAAATTTTCATGATGGTTGACATGGGAAAAAAATTACATTCACGTTTTACTGTAAATTTTTTGGTGGACTTATTAATTGACATACAAATTTCATAAGTACCGATATATTTTAGGATAAGAATGACTTTTTAAAGTTTAAAGATATGTCAACATGAATTTTGGTAATTATTATTAGATATATTTTAGGATAAAGTAATTAGTGTACGTTGTTAGGAGATCACATAGAGCTTGGCTTTTATAGTAAAAATGTGATTTTTTATAGACTTATTAATTAGTAAACCAAATGAAATATATATAAATTCATATATTTTAGAATAAGAGTAGTTCATTAAAAAATTCAGAGATATGTCACCTTAAATTTTTGCAATTAAGCTTAAATTATTTTTTATGATGACGTTTGTAGACGTATATTGTTATGAGATCACAGGTTTGTTCAAAAGAATTGTACAATGAACTCAATAATATTTCTGACGGAATATATTCAAGTGATAATGCGTCAAATCATACACTATTCAACAACACATCATAAGTGTTAAGTCTAATTCCATAAGAGGGAAGTGAACAATTATCGATAACTATTTCAATTTCGATTGTTCATATTAACTTGTGCACCATATAATTATTGATAAGGACTTTATTGAATCAAGTTTAAATCACCGTGATAAAATTAGGTAGAATATATTCATTACCGATAGATCAAAAATTTACTATTTTATCTTCTTTGTCTATGTAACATTTTTTAGTATTGAGTTAAGAATTCTATTCTTTAAAATCTTTTAGGGTGGATTCTTCCTGAACATTTATGGTGCTTTATTATTTTATCACTCTATTAGCTTGACATTATGAGTGATCTCATGTAATTGAGCACGTACGTATTTGTATTAATATATATTAAATATAGAAGACTTGCACTTGGAATTGGGGCTTGGGCTTGGATCGAAACTAAAAATAACTATTTTATCTATAGATTACAATTTTTTTTTATAGAAAAGAGTCACATATATAGAGATAATGGTCATATCATACATATATATTTGTAATGCGATACAAACTGTACAAAATAGGTCAAAAATTAAATAGACCAAAACAAAAGATGGTGATAATGACAGTTTATGTATACTCAATAATAATATTGTGATGATAGTTTTTGAGAAATATCTTCACAATATCTAGGCATGGTTGCAAAATAGTATTCGTCCGTGCTTCGTCAAGATCTACTTCTCTATCTTCTTTTAAAATGTCCGTTGCAATAATATGATGCACTGACCATATTTTCTCGCTTATTAATCGTTCAATCTTGTCAAGTTTTTAAAAAATTAACATACGATTATGACGCTTGATACTTGAAACTGAACCTTGAAGAATCATATGCTTTGATTCATCATCTCCGTCTATATTTATTTCTTCCCTTAAATATCTGTCAATTTCATGGACACCGATGGACAGTCATATTCCTTTGGTGTAATCTGCATTTGAAATGAAAATTTGCCGCACCTTATTCACTAGCCCTTCATGCAACACAAATTTAAAGAAGAGTGTTATTTAGTAGAATATATATTTTATAACCAAAAGTGTTGTTAAGAAAATTATATAAGAAAAGTTTTTAGCTAACTGCATGATTGTATATCTTGATTGATACATAAAATAAGTACATAAATTACCTGCTTTGACCATTTTGTTAACCCTCATGTCAACTCTATGGTTCAAGACTATTTACTCAACATCAATCCAAATAAAGCAACTATCATACTTATATTTCAACATGAACACAGAATCTTCCACAAGTTTTCAATATACAAATTTGACCCTCCAACAATAATTGTAACACGTTGAGTCTTCCACACTTTTTCTATATATAAGACAGCTTGCAAACAAAAATCTTCAGCTGTGAAGTGTGAATCTGGTTCAATTTCACTGTAATGAACCGCTAGCTCATTCTGAGAACTAGGAATATTTTGGCTCTTCCTGAAAAATTCAAAGAGGTATTTTAAACTATTTGATAACTAGGTGTACTTAATTGATACATATATCTATATTATAATTAATATACTTGATTAATAATTGGGTAAAATTCAGATTTATTAATAACCCTTATCATTTGACTATATAATTAAAAACAGATTAGTTAGGTTATTCTAGAAGAAAGAAAAATAAAGGTTAGAAACTACCTGGAGACCCGAGGAACCAAACGACTATGACGAACATTGATTTCTAGGTAAACCAATCCAAATTAATTAATGTTTAAATTTAATTGTATAGTTCACTTGTAGTAATAAAATAAAATAAGATTTTTAGAGGTGAATGAATTATACGGTAGTTACTGTAGTGCATATTTTATTAAACTTCAAAGTGACAGAGGGTTGATTAGGGTAATGATGACCAATGATTACTTAATCATCGGATACATTAGATTTCTGATGCATTTATATGTATAATTCTTTAAAAAGTTAGACACTTGACAATATTCTTTTGAAGAAAGAAAGAATGTTGTCTCGACATTACTTTATTCTTTGGTTCTCTTAATTGATTCTTATTTATATTTATGATACTAGTTTTTGATCTATTGAGATAGGTAATTAATTATTAGGTGTATATTATACGATTTAACATTGAATTCTAGGGTATTTGGAGATGTTAAAGATAAGTTCTTGGCTTCAAATTTAGCAAGTAAGATAATTTTGGCATACAAATTATATCAAGATTTGGAGCTTGATTAGAAGTATGAGTGAATTTTTCGGTCTATGATATAAACATAATAATGTGAATGTCTACCAACTCTCTTACATATGAATATTGCATCATTGGTAGATCGTGAACATTCCGAAGCTTTACAGAATGGGAAAAAACTATCTTGAAGATTCGTCACACGAATTTTGCACTTGAGGTATGTTAAGACTTTTTAGACTTGTTGAAGGATGTTTTCCTAATTAAAGATAAATATGAAAATAGACAAAGGGGTAAGGGCGAAAGATGGGGATCTCGTATCAATGGTGTGACGGGCATTGATACGAGTACCGGTGTTATAAAATGGAAAGTTACTAATATATAATGCGGATTTTAACTTGAGAATTCCAAAGCATATATGCATTAGCTGATATATTATTGACTTAAAATTATTGTGTGATTGTGTTTTCTTTATTACACCCGTATAGTTGTGGTAATTGAGGTGGTTATGAATTATGTTGATATTGAATGAGTGATATGCATCATCATCCTCTCATATTGAAATAATATTATATACATGCATTCACATGAGATTGGGTATATGTTGGGCACGTGGAGATCGTCCGTGTTTGGGATGGTGAGATGTTAAGATTATAATTTGGGCACATAGAGACCGTCCGTGTGAAAATTGTTTGATATTATGATAGTGCGTTGAGATCGTTCCCACAGACACATGGAGATCGTCCGTGGAGGTACAAAGACCTCGCAAGTCCCCCATGGGTCATGAGCACTCGATGTATTTTCAAGGAGTATCATGTATATACGGTTGAGTAAGTAGTGGGTATTCTGAGACATATCATTAAATGGTATCATATTCCATTGCATTTAATCACATCGTTCATTCTTGATGATTATGTTTTTTTACATGGTATATGGAATGTACTTGATGTTTGATTACCTTTATTGATAAAACTTAAATAGTAAGTGTAATATATATATATATACTTATATGATTTAAGAATTTATTTTTTTGTAATATAAACTCCCGTCACTACTTCTTCGTTGTCGGTCAATAAGAAAAACTGGGTACACGTGGTTTCGTACACATACTACACTTGTTGAACTCTCTGTGGTGCATATTAAATTTCGAGTAGGAGCACATATCGAGGAGCAGTTTCAGTCCGAGTTTGGAGTGTCTTGGACTTGTGGTTAGCTGCTTGGCTGTTCTGTGGCCCACACCTCCCTCTATCTTTTACTTATTCTGTTATTCAGTATTCAGGCAGGATATCCCTTATGTTAGATTTCTCATTTTTTTTCTAGACTTGCATTGTATTTTAGAAGCTCTTGTACTTATGACATCAATTCTTGGGTAGTACTTTTTTTAATTTTATGCATTCGTACTTATAAGAAACTCAGAGTTGGAGATGGCTATTTATTATCTTTTCACTCATTAGTTAGTTAAGTTTGTTTAAATATGTTGGTTGGCTTACCTATTGGTTGGGAACGTAGGTGCCATCACGACTCGTGATTTTTTGGTCATGACAAATTTTGAATCAGAGCCCCAGGTTTATCGGTCTCAGGAGTACAAGAGAAATTTCTTGTAGAGTCTTGTGGATCGGTATGAAGACGTCCATACATATCTTTGAGAGGCTATAGGAAATTTAGGAAATATTCAGTTCTTTCATTCACTACCGTGCACACTTGACCTTGTTGAAATTCTAATCTTGATGACTCATGCTCTCAAATGGTGAGAACTCATACAACGACAAGTGGTGGTCAGAATACTATTCCAGCGCTTGCTTCTGAGGACACTATCCAAGGTAGAGAAAAGAGACAAGCTCAAGGTCGGGGTAGGGGCCATATTGCAGCACCTGTGGAAGGTCAAGTACCAATAGTTACCCAGGTTCGTGATAAGACCGTACCTCCTGATGCAGAGGTTATTCATTTGGATGTACAAGATCGTGTCGATGGGGATGTGCTAGCTCAGGCTCCACCCAGTACTATTGTCACCCAAGTGCTTCAAGATACCATGGCTCGTATGTTAGGATTCCTAGGGAGGATGGCTCAGGCAGGAGCTTTGCTTGCCACTTCTGATGGCTCACAGACCCGTGTCGGAGGTCAGACTCCAGATCTTATAGTTTCTCCATATTATAAGACTTGCAGGACTAAGCCAGCTACTCTTGTAGCTCCTCATTTTGATAGTATTGATTTTGCAGATATGACATCATATTTTGTTAACAGGCCTTCTATGACAATTGATGAGCAAAAGATTTTTGGGAGGATCATACTAATAAATCCTCCTACTTATACTGGTGACTTATTTGAGGATGCATATGAATTTATAGTTAGTTGTCATGAGAGGTTGCATAATCTTGGATTGGTGGAGTCTCATGGAGTTGACTATACAGTTTTTGAATAGACTGGCTCTGCCAAACAGTGGTTGAGGGATTGTATTAGTAGTAGGCCAGCTGGATCCTCTCCACTATCCTTGACTCACTTTACTCAGGTATTTCTATCAAAATTTGTTCAATATAGTGAAAGGAGCGCAAGAGGTCCGAGTTTAAGGGTTTGCAGCAAGGTAGTATATAGGTTGCAGTGTATGAGTGTAAATTTCATGCCTTGTCTAGACATGCTTCGATGATACTTCCTACAGAGGCTGAGAGAGTGAGGAGGTTTGTTAAGGGGCTGATTATTCCGATTCGTCTAGGAGTTTCTTAGGTTGCTGCTTCTTGTGTTCCGTTCCAGAAAGTGGTGGATGCTGCAAAAGAGTTGGAGATGATTCAACGTGAGGGATTTCAGCAGATTGAGGGAAATATAACCCGTTATTCAGGTGATTCTGGTGGTGCTCCGCCTAAGAGTCGGGGTTATGTAGGGAGAGGTTATCACTCTCAATCTAGCAGACCCATTCATGCAGCTATACATGTGTCTGA
This sequence comes from Solanum neorickii, assembly GCA_027704865.1. Lineage (NCBI taxonomy): Eukaryota > Viridiplantae > Streptophyta > Magnoliopsida > Solanales > Solanaceae > Solanum > Solanum neorickii. The sequence continues at coordinate 18,369,501 of JAKWJC010000373.1, read as the reverse complement.
GGCTGGTTACACTATGCATAGTTCTTTGAGCTCAGTGCATACTTTACATGGTTAATATTCTAGGCCTATAGTTTGTGCAGGGAATTCTAGTCAGTCAGGTTCCTATCATTAGCCGGCATCTCGTAGGGGCTGTTTTGAGTGTGGTTATATGAGACACATTGTGAGAGACTTCCCTAAGACAAGACGTGGTGGCTTACATTAGGGTTCTCAAGCTTCGACTTCCAGGGATACACAACCCCAGCCAGGAATGATGCAAAGAATGGTAGAGGTGGTTCTCATTCAGGTAGAGGTGGTTCTCCTTCTGGTCAAGGTAATAATCGTGGAGGTTCAAAATGTGATGGAGGTCTGTAAGACTGTTATAATTGTTTAGGTTGGCCAGAGTCTGAGGCTTCAGATGCTATTATCACAAGAATAATTTTGGTTTGTCATTGACCAGCTGCTGTATTATTTGATCCAGGCTCTACTTATTCTTATGTGTCCACATATTTTGCTCCTAGTCTAGATATATTATGTGAGTCTCTTAATTTGCCGATACATGTTTCTACTACTGTTGGGGATTCTGTAGTTGTAGATCAGGTTTATTGATTATATATTATTACCTTGATGGGGTATGCCACTCATGCGTATTTAAAGGTCTTACATATGATAGATTTTGATGTTATTCTTGGTATGGATTTGTTATCTTCTACCATGCAAATTTAAATTGCCATGCCTATACAATTACTTTAGCTATGCCTGGAATATCTATAGAACAATGGATAGGTTCTCTTAGTCACCCTCCTATGGGTGTATATCATTTCTTAAGGATCGTTAGTTAGAACAGAGAGGATGTTTGGCTTACATGGCACACATTCGAGATACTAGTGTTGAGACTCCTATACTTGAGTCTATTCTAGTTGTTAGTGAATTTTCAGAGGTATTCCCAACCGATTTGCCAGGTCTTCCACCAGATCGTGATATTGATTTTTGTATTGATGTGGAGCCAGGAACTCAGCCTATTTCCATTCCTCCTTATCGTATGGCACTGGATAAATTGAAAGAGTTGAAGGAGCAATTGCATTATTTGTTGAGCAAAGGTTTTACTAAATCGAGTGTATCTCCTTGTGGTGCTCTAGTGTTATTTCTAAAGAATAAATATGGATTTACACGTATGTGTATTCACTATCAATAGTTGAACAAGGTAACCATCAGAAATAAGATCCCGATACCTCGTAGTGATAACTTATTTTATCAGTTGCACGGTACTTCAGTTTTCTCCAAGATAGATTTGAGATCTGGCTATCACCAACTGAAGATTAGGAAAGAGGATATCGACAACTTTTTAAAAACATTATGGCCATTAGAAGTTTTTGGTAATGTCTTTTGGATTGACTAATTCCCCTGCAACTTTTATGGACTTGATGAATGGAGTTTCCAGACCGTATTTGGATTCCGTTGTTAGTGTCTTCATAGATGATATGTTTATTACTCACGCACTAAGGAGGAACATGAACATAATTTGAGGATCGTGGTTGGGATTTTTAAGGAGAAGAAACTTTATGCAAAGTTTTCAAAGTGTGAGTTTAGGCTTAGATTGGTAGCATTCAAAGGACATGTAGTGTCTAAAGAGGGTATCATGGTGGATACTAAGAATATTGAGGAAGATAGAGATTCGGTCAGACCTGCTTCATTTACTGAGATTCGGAGTTTCTTAAGCCTTGATGGTTATTATAGACGCTTTGTAGAGGGTTTATCATCCATTGCATCACCATTAACTAGATTGACACAGAAGGAGGTGACTTTTCAGTGGTCTGACGAGTGTGAGGTTAGTTTCCAAAATCTCAAGAGTTTATTGACTACTGCTCTGATGTTGACTCTACCCTTGGAGGGAGAGGGTTTTGTTGTATATCATGATGCTTCTCGAATTTGTATGGGTTGTGTATTGATGCAGAAGGGAGAGGTGATAGCCTATGCTTCGAGGCAGTTTAAGGTTCATGAGAAGAACTACCCTATTCATGATTTAGAGTTGGCGGTTGTTGTGTTTGCATTAAAGATTTGGAGGCATTATCATTAGGGGGTGCATTGTGACGTGTTCACGGATCATCGTAGTCTCCAGTAAATATTCAATCAGAAAGGTCTCAATTTTAGGTAGCGGAGATGGTTGGAAATACTCAAGGACAAGGACATGACTATTCTTTATCATCCATGAAAGGCAAATATTATAGTAGATGCCTTGAGTCGAAAGGCGGTAAGTATGGGTAGTCTAGCCATGTTACAGGTTGACGAGTGTCGTTTAGCTAGGGATGCTCAACCCTTGGCTAATAGGTTTGTGAGACTTGATATTTCAGAACCTAGTAAGGTGTTGGCTTATATGGAGGCTAGGTCATCCTTGCTGGAACAGATTCTCGCCCAACAGTTTGATGATGGTGATTTATGTAACATTAGAGATAAGGTGTTAAAAGGAGAATCCAAGGCTGTAATTCTTGATAATGAGGGAGTTTTGACGATTAAGGGTCGTATCTGTGTTCCTTGGACAGATGACTTGACTAGAGTGATCATGGAGGAGGCACATAGTTCGAGGTTCTCTATTCATCTAGGGGCTACTAAGATGTATCGTGACTTGAACAAACATTATTGGTGGTGTCGTATGAAGAGGGAAATAGTAGATTTTGTATCTCTGTGTTTGAATTGTTAGCAAGTGAAGTATGGACACCAAAAGCCTGGAGGTATGACTCAGAGGATGCCCATACCTGAGTGGAAATGGGAGCGTATTGCTATGGACTTTGTTGTAGGGTTTCCACGTACCTTGTGTAATTTTGAATCTATATGGGTCATCATGGATCAACTGACTAAGTCTTCATACTTTGTACCAATTCATACTACCTATAACTCAGAGAAGTTAGCCAAGATCTATATTCAAGAGATATTTTGTTTGTGTAGGATTCATATATCTATTATTTTAGATCGTGGAATCCAATTTACTTCTAGTTTCAGGAGTTCTATGCAGAAGAAGTTGGGCACTCGAGTGGATCTTAGTAAAGTCTTTCACCCTCAGACCGATGGTCAGTCTAAACGGACTATTCAAGTTCTTAAGGACATGTTGCGGGCATGTGTGATTGACTTTGGTGGTCACAGGGATTAGTTCTTGCCATTATTTGAGTTTGCTTACAATAATAGTTACCATTCTAGTATTAAGATGGCACCATTTGAGGCTTTGTATGGTAGGAAATGTCTATCTACAATTGGATGGTTTGATGCATTTGAGGTTAGACCGTGGAGTACAGATTTATTGAGGGAGTCCTTGGACAAGATCAAGTTGATCCAAGAAAGACGACACGTGTCATTGTAGGCAAAAGAGTTATGAATATAGGAAGGTTCATGATCTGTAGTTTATGGTATGAGAGAAGGTTCTATTAAAGGTTTAACCCATGAAAGGTTTGATGAGATTTGGAAAGAATGGCAAGTTGAGACCAAGGTATATTGGTCCTTTCGAGATTGTGGAGAGTATTGGTGAGGTTGCATATCAGTTGGCTTTGCCATCTGGGTTGCCGATAACAATTTTTGATAGGTAAATTCGAAGCAGAGGTCGAAAGAGATTGCTTCAGTAAAGGTTCAATGGAAGAATCGTCCCGTGGAGGAAGCTACTTGGGAGACAGATTCAGACATGACAAGTAAATATCCTCTGCTTTCTGAGCATTCAGGTTAGGTTTTTTCTTTTTTCGTTCGAGGACGAACGTTTGTTTAAGTGGTAGGTGATGTAATGACCTGCTAGGTCATTTTGAGAACTAGGACTATTTTGGCTCTTTCCGACAAATTCAAAGAGGTATTTTAAACTATTTGATAACTAGGAGTACTTAGTTTATACATATATCTATAGTATATGTAACACCCCGTAGACTTAAAAGACCAAAAATTAGTTTTTCAGAAAAATCTGTAGGTGCTACTAACACTGGCATCTATGGACTATAGCGTGAGCCACAGTCCGTCCTGCACATCCATCGATGAGATCAGAAACTCCCAAAATTTCAGGCCAAAAAAATTTGTCAAGTCTTGGACGACGTACAAACATACGGTCCGTTGGTCAAACCACGGTCCGTAATCCGTGACTGTCGATCAACACTCCCTTCAACCACTCTCTGACAAAAGCAATGGATGACCAGCAAGGTTCGTAGGTAGACCGACGGTCCGCATGTGGATAATTTGCAGCCAATTAAAGGGAAATGTCATTGGGTCAACTTAAAATGATCATAACTCTTAGCGAAAAATGAATTAGGTCTCCCATGACCTACCCACAAATAGATAATTCAAATTTCTTTCCATATCCACCGACCTTGATAAAGTCAGACCTTTGAGTAAAAAATTATAAAAATTTTAGTAAAGGCCTGTGGAACATGCCCTCACGACGGACCCAATGACGGTGCGTCGGGCGAACGACATACTTGTCAGTCCTGGCCGTCGTGAGGCCCGATAGCAACCTTCCCAGGGCTCTTTTTGACCTTTCCCACTCCTTTTACACCCTAAGTTACATTGTTTTTATCCTAAATCATAAGATATTACTCATTTAAGCCTAGAAACATGATTAAAACATATCCAAGACTAAATTTTAAATCAAAACATAGAAAATTAGAAGCAAGAGAGGAGAAAATAGATCAACAACCCTAGTTCAAGAATGCCACAAGCTCCAGTAGTTCCAGCCCCGAAACTTAAGTATTTTTCGTGGATTTTATCATTAGGTATGTGGGATTTAACAAGTAGGTTCCTTTAACCCATTGGGTCTTTAGTTTCAGTCAGTTCTTGATTCTCTAATCATGATTAAACCTAGGTTTATAGAACTTTGATATAACTTCCTGATTTATTAAATATATGTTCCAAATTAGATTATCATGTTATTACTCAGATTATCGAATGAATTTCAGATTCCCAGCTTTGAATTTCTTTAGTTCTTGAATTACACATGGCAGGTCATATATTTCAGACACTTCATATATACATGCCTCAGTTATAAATGCATAATTACAAGATTAATTGTTGCATTCTCAGTTTGCATGTTCAAGTTCGAGGTACATAGTATTTACAGAAATTTAGATATAATATATTAATTTACAGAATTCATTGGGAGTAGTATAATACTATGTTGGACTAGGACTTAGAGTACCCAATAGTCCTAGAACTACTAGCAAAGTATGTTGTAATTCCCCTATACGGGCAATCAGTTTAATGATCACGCCAGCATGCCTTTATACCTTTTGTCAGGTATATTGGGTCCTCTCAATGGGGCGTATACATTGGACTCCACATTTAGCTCATGTCGTTTTATTATCGGTTATTAGTAGTTCCCACCGTTCAGTCAGACTCTCTGCATTGACCATTTATCAGTATATTCACTATTCAGTTTAAGCATGTTATAAATATGTCATTGCACCCATTTAGCTATGAAATCAGCACATCACGTTCAAATTATTATACTTGTTTTTGTGCTTGTTCAGTTATGTTTTATTTAAGCTTTACTCTATCCTACATGCTCAGTACCTTTCAAGTAATGAAACATATGTGCACTACATCTTCTCGTGATGTAGGTTTAGGTTCTCCGCATCCAGATCACGCATAGAACGATTTCACGATCTCTTGTTTAGCAAATTCAGTGTAAGTCCTTATTCTCCGAGGACAACAGTCATGAGTTTCATTTCAGTCTTTAGTCATTTAGTTTTAGTTTTTGCTAGATTTAGCTGGGTCTTGTCCCTGTATTTGTAGTCTAGTTTAGAGGCTATTTTCAGACATAGTAAGATTCAACTTAGCATTTAGTTAATATTTGTTTTGTATTAAACTCATTGTTTGCAAATATGTCTGTTATAGAATATGGCAATTCCCCATATTTTAATTGTAAGTATGATTTAGATTCTGCAACAGTTTATTATCTTTAGTATGCTCTTGATATTGCAAGCAGGGAAAGCATGAGATCACTTGTGGTCCTAGGTTTTGTGTCCACATCTCAGGGGTAGCTCGGGGTGTGATAAAACTTCGTATCAGATCATAAAGTAGAGTCCATTTAATGGATGTGAAGTGCACCACATCTATTGAGAGGGAGGATATGAACTGTTTTAGGAAAATTTCACTTTCTTGTTACTCTTATGGTGCATGAGGTATGATCTTATTCCACTCTAGCTTGGCATTCTACGTTTCAAATTATGCCTCCTCTTAGAGCATAGGCATGGACTTCTAATGCACACAATGCTAACGCAGTTCATCTAGTATTAGATAAGGAAGTTTTAACGTAGAGTTTCAGAACGACAGTTCAGCTTTTGTCTAAAAGTATGACAACTTGGAACTATGTTGGTAAGGACCCATGAAGTTCATTGATGAGGTGAAGAAAATATTGCATGTGATGAAAGTAACTGGTAGTGATAGGTGAAATTGGCATTCTACCTGCTTAAGGATGTGACTCACATGTGGTTGAATTATCTAAGTTGAAAGACAATAGAGATGACTTTGTCTTTTGTAACTCAATATAGAAGTCCAATTCAGTGTCAGTCCAGAAACTCTCTTAGAACCTTTCTCAGTTATAGATAGACAAGTATACAAAAATTGCCCTAAAATAGTCTTTTAGAAAGTCACCTCAGAAGATTTAGTAGAACTAGAAATTGTAGTCTTCGATATCATTCTAGGCATGGATTGTCTACACTCATGTTATTCCTCAGTCGATTATAGAGCTAGGATTGTTTGTTTTCATCTTGCAGATGAACCAATCTTAGAATGGAAGGGTAGTAGCCTAGAGCCTATGGGTTTATTTATTTCTTACCTTAAGGCTAGAAAAAAAGATATGTAAGGGTTATCTTTATCTTCTAGTTCAGGTTAATTATTCTAGCCTTGAAACCCCATCTCTTCAGTCAGTTCTAATAGTCTGTGAATTTCAATAAGTATTTCCAAAAGATATTCTCGGGGTTCATCCCGAATGGGAAATCGACTTTGGAATTGATCTCCTTCCAAATAACCAGCCTATTTACATTCCTCCTTAAAGAATGGCTACATCTGAGCTTAAGGAATTGAAAGAGCAGTTGAAAGACCTTCTAGATAGGGGTTTCATTAGACCTAGTATTTCACCATGAGGTGAACCAGTATTGTTCGTAAAGAAGAAAGATGGTTCTCTCAGAATGTGCATTGACTATGGACAGTTGAACAAGGTCACAATCAAGAATAAGTCTCCCATCCCCAGGATGATAGTCATTTCTGAAAGATAAACCTCATATCGGGTTATCATCAGCTCAGAGTTAGAGATAGTGACATTCCGAAAAAAGCCTTAAGAAATCGGTAAAGTCATTATGAATTTGTAGTTATATCATTTGGACTAACAAATGATCCTGCAGCTTTCACGGATTTGATGAACAGAGTGTTCAAACAGTACTTAGACTTGTTCGTTATAGTCTTCATTGATGATATCCTGATTACTCTAGGAGAGAGGAAGAACATGCAAGTCATTTGAGAGGTGTTTAGCAGACTCTCAAAGATCGCCAGTTATTCGCTAAGTTTAATAAATGTGGGTTTTGGTTGTATTTAGTCTCTTTCCTTGGTCACATTGTATCTAGCAAAGGGATCCGCGTAGATTCACGAAAGATAGAAGAAATGAAACAATGGCCCAGACCTACCTCTACTATAGATATCTGAAGTTTCTTAGGTCTAGAAGGTTATTGCAGAAGGTTCGTGGAAGGATTTTCATCCACAACATCACCATTCACTAGGTTGACTTAGAAGATGGTCAAGTTCCAATGGTTAGATGATTGTGAGAAAAGCGTCGCAAAATTAAAAACTAGATTGACTACAGCTCCTGTCTTTACTCTACTAGAGGGTTTAGAATGTTATGTGATCTATTGTGATGCATCCAGAGCTGTCCTTGGTTGTGTTTTGATGCAAAGAGATAAGGTTATATCTTATGCCTCTAGAAAGCTTAAGGTGCATGATAAAAACTACCCAACTCATGACTTTGAGCTTGCAGTAGTGCAGTTTGCACTCAATATATGGAGACACTACTTGTATGGTATTCATGAAGATGTGTTTACCGATCATAAGAGCCTTCAGTATATGGTAACCCAGAAAGAGTTCAATCTTCGTTTGAGAAGATGGCTTGAGTTCCTTAAGGATGATGATATGAGTGTGAATTATCATCTTGGTAAGGCGAATTTATTCGCCGATGCTCTTAGTAGAATATCTTTAGGTAGTGTAGCCCATGTTAAGGAAAAAAGAAAGGACCTAGTGAAGGATGTTCACAGGCTTGCTCGTTTGGGAGTTCGCCTTATGAGCATGTCAGACAGCGGTGTAACAGCGCAGAATGGGGAAGAATCGTCTTAGGTACTGGTAGGTTAAGGAAGAGCAAGAGAGTAATCCGATCATTATTGAACTAAAGGGTTCAATCAACAACCAGAGAGTGGAGATTTTCTCAAAAGGGGGAGATGATCTACTTCACTACCAATGTAGATTTTGTGTTCCTGATGTGAGAGAGTTGAGGCAACATATTCTTGCAGAAGATCATAACTCCAGGTAGTCTATTCATATAAGTGACACAAAGATGTACCGCGATCTGCGGGAAGTCTATTGGTGGAATGGCATGAAAAGGGATATAATAGAGTATGTGAGTAAGCGCCCCAATTGGCAGCAAGTCAAGGTAGAACATAAGATACCAGGATGTATGACTCAAGAGATCGATATTCCTTCCTTGAAGTGGGATATGATCAATATGAATTTCATCACAGGGTTACCTAGTACTCGCAGACAACATACCTCAATTGGGTGATAGTTGATAGGATGACTAAGTCTTCTCACTTTTTGGCGGTCAAGACTGTAATGACCCAAAAGCTCCTCTTTAGAGTTTTGAATAGTTGTTTAACCTAAGTTCATTAATCGATAGTTTATGGGCTAAAGTGATAATTTATTTAAGACCTTATACCCTTTAGCATATATTTAATAAATAAATAAATAAAAAGTAAAAATTCACCACTTTTGGTACATAAATAATTAAGAAAAAAAAGACATAAAGAAAACAAAAAAAAAAGAGGGGCGAAGGGTTTCTGCACCGCGGCTACGAACTGCTTCATGTAAGTTTCTTTTGCCTCAATGTATTTCTTAATTGCTGCACACATTATATGAATATAACAATATTATATAGGTAATTGTTATAATATTATATATAGGTATGATGATTGCCAATTGAAGTCTTAAAAACTAAATAAGAAATCTTGAATTGTGATAATATTGGCATTAGTTAGTTAGTGGGTATTCAATGGTCAATTGTGAATAATTGGTTAGTTTGATTATAGATAATTTTGTGTGTTGCTGAATAAAGAAAAACAAAAGAAAATAATAAATAAATAAATAAAAAACTGTTCAACGTGGCTACTGGAAAAAAATAATTTGAAACTAACTTTAATGCAAATATATGTATAGGTAATGATTGCCATATTATGTGTGGTTAGTAGAAAATTTAGTTTAATTTCTTATTCTTATCACATTATGGGTTAAGTTTTGGAATATTGAGGTAAGTAATTAAATATTAGATCTATCATATTATATAAATACCAATCGAATTATGATAGTTGAAATGTTAATTGACATCGAGAATTACAAATTTGATTATAAAGTTGGGGTGTATTTTTGGGTCAAGGTTAAACACATAAAAGTGTGAGTGTTGTTAGTTCTGAAAACCTTATTGTGAATATATACTTGAATAGATTCCATTGGTTCAGAAGCTCAACGGAAAGGGAAGGCTCAAGTCCAAGAGTAATTATTCGATTGGCTAAGGCAAGTGGATTTCTAAACTCTTGTTAAGCGTACGAAATTCGTGTATTTCCTTGTGTGATGTTTAGAATGATTTGGAGACTTGTTGTTTATTTGTTGGTGTTGTATTTCTTGTTGTAAATTGTGCTTTGTTATCAAATGGTTATCTCCTCCTTTTCATTTCAGCATGTCATTTGCATTGTATCTGAGACATGGTTGTGGTAAGAGGATGATGTACTATTTTCGAGGGTCGTATCGCGCGCCGCGATGGATATTATATTTCGAGGGACGTATCGCGCGCCGCGAAGGTTACTATTAATCGAGGGTCGTGTCATGCGCCGCGATAGATGCATGGACAGATATGTCCCCCATGGGTCCCGGACTGAGAGACAGCAGGTGTGTATCGTTAAGAAAGACATGCATCACGATATTTGACATTGCATCTCATGGCATTGCACATTTTATTATTAATGAACTTGAACACGTGTTTTGCTGATCTTGTGATTGTTTCTCTGTGAAGCTTGTGACTGTTGAATATTGAGTTGTTATTGAGATTGTGTAAACTGATAGAGTGTGGTTATTGAGTTGTGTGTTTGGTAAACTGTAAACTGTTAGGCTGTAGCGTGGAGGTTTAGATAGGGTGTGAGGAGTACCCGTATTTTGTTCACTTAACTTGTGTTTAGAGGTTTGCTTGTTGGGTACCGCGTGGTTTGGTACTCACCCCTTGCTTCTACAAATTTTAATAGGTTACGAGCCCGGATCTTTGTGATACTTGTCATTCTTTTCGTTTCCGAGGCATCTTGTGGAGGGTTGTGAGGTAGCTGTTTGTCATCTCAGCGAACTTTCCTACTCCAGTTTATGACTTTGTTTTTACTTGAATGACAACTTCATGTTAGACTTCTATTTTATTTCAATTCTAATATTTACATTAGAGGCTTGTTCACGTGACAACCTGGTTTGGGGATTGAATTAATATGACTTGGTTTCATAATGGAAATTGTTGTTAGATTGTCACTTACTTCCGCACTTTGTTAGATATTGGGTTTTAGGCTGACTTGTCTTGGTGGGATAAGACGAGTGCCATCATACTCATTTTTGGGTCGTGACAAAATGGTATCAGAGCCCCACCTTCATAGGTCTCACGTGTATACAAGCCGAGTCTACGTAGAGTCTCAAGGATCAGTATGGCGACATCTGTACTCAGCTCTGAGAGGCTATAAAGATTACTAGGAAAATTCCTTTTGTTCACTCTTTCTCTTCGTGCGTAGTTACCTTCGTTAGTACTGAGTTGTTGTATACTCTTTTGATAGATGACGAGGACTAGAAATAATGTTACTGGTGGTAGAGGGGAGGCACTTCCCGAGGCAGTTATTGAGGCCCCAGCTAGAGGTAGGGGTAGATCTCGAGCTAGAGGTCGTGCTAATAGTACTACAACAGCCAGAGGTCATGGACGTGGAGCAGCACCAGTGACAGGTTGTGCTACAGAGGTCTTTACAGAACCTCAAATTGATGGCAGAGAGGACCAGGTTCCTCCAGATCCTGTAGTCACACCTTTGCTTCAGGATACACTATTGAGGGTGTTAAGTGTGCTTGAGGGATTTTCTCAGGGTGGTGGTGCGACTACCACACCACATGACTCTCGTACTTGAGAGGGGGCTCAGACCCAAGAGCAGCAACAAGCTCCAGCTGTTCAGGATGTGGTGGGGCAACTACCAGTACATCCCGCGGTTCAGAATGATGTTGCACCAGCAGTTGGGGGTCAAGTTGCATCGATGTTTGTTCTGACAGAGGATGTGCAGCGTAGGTATGAGAGATTTTGAAAGATGGACCCACCTCAATTTCAGGGTGGGAAGAGCGAGGACGCTCATGAGTTTCTAACTACCTGCCGAGAGTTACTAGAGGTGGTTGGATTATCTGAGTCACATGGGGTTCGATATGCTACACTCCAGCTTCGTGGACCAGCGAGAGACTGGTGGAGGACTTATTCGGGATGTTTGCCAGTTGGATCTCCTCCGGTGACTTGGGAGCAGTTTGCTAGCGCATTCCAAGATCGTTTTATCCCATGGAGCGTGAGAGAGGAGAGTCGCTTGAGGTTTGAGTGTCTGAGACATGATGGTTTATCGGTTACAGAGTATGAGGCGCGTTTTTGCCGGTTGTCTAGGCATGCTTTGGCCATTATTCCAAATGACACAGAGAGGATCCGCATATTTGTGAGGGGATTGACTTTCTCTATCAGGTCAACTGTGTTTCGGGCATCTAGGGAGGGGGCTTCTTTTCAGTCAATTGTGAGAGCCTCCAAAGAGGCGGAATTGATGGAGAGAGAGGAGTTTGGGGACCCTAAAAGAGCTCGTATATCAGGTCAATTTCATGGTGCCTCATCTGGAGGTAGAGGATCACAAAGACTGAGTGGTTTTTTCAGTAGCGGGGACCTATTCATGTATCTATGCCGACATTTCAGGCTGGCAAGACATCTAGGGGTTCTTATGAACCGGTTCAGGGCTCGTACGGTTCACAGCCGCGACCTACAGGGCGAGGAAATTATAGTGGGTTTTCAGGGTCCACACAACAGTTTCCAGGTCAGAAATTTTGTTTTACTTGTGGAGATCCCGATCATCTAATGCGGCAGTGTACTTCACAAAGGGGTCGTGGTGGGCCTCGACCTAATTCTTCATTCCAGACTAGACCACCAACACCACAGGGTAGAGGTCGTGGCAGAGTTCAGCCAGGTAGAGGTGATAGAGTTTCTAGTAGTGGTGTTGCAGCTCAGCAGAGTGGGGGTAGAGGTACCACCCAGGATGGAGGTGGACGAGGAGGCCATTGCTATGCTTTCCCCGGGAGACCTGAGGCGGAGACCTCTGATGCTGTTATTACAGGTATTATCCCAGTATGCCATCGACCTGCGTCTGTGTTGTTTGATCCAGGTTCTACATTCTCTTATGTGTCTACGTATTTTGATGCTAAATTTTATAAGATATGTGATAGCATGACTGTACCTATTTGTTTTTCTACACCCGTGGTCAAGCCCTTAGTGGTGGATCGAGTGTATCGATCCTGTCTTGTTTCTTTGGCTGGGTATGACACATGGGTAGACTTAATCATTCTGGGGATGGTAGACTTTGATGTTATCTTGGGTATGGATTGGCTTTCTCCTTATCACGCTGTCCTTGATTGTAATGCTAAGACTGTGACATTAGCAATGCCTGGTGTTTCGAGGGTTGAGTGGAAGAGTGTTAGTGGCTCTTATCCTAGCAAGGTTATCTCTTCTATTCGTGCTCAGAGAATGGTGGAGAGGGGGTGTTTGTTTTACTTAACTTTTATTCGGGATACTAGTGTTGAACCACCTCCCATAGAGTCTGTTCCCGTGGTTAAAGAGTTTCCCGATGTATTTCCTTCTGATCTTCCAGGTGTTCCTCCCGATAGGGATATCGATTTTTCCATTGATTTGGAGCTGGGCACTAAGCCTATTTCTATCCCTCCATACCGTATGGCTCAAGCAGAGTTGAAAGAATTGAAGGATCAGTTGCAGGATTTATTGAGTAAGGGTTTTATTTGCCCTAGTGTGTCACCTTGGGGTGCCCCTGTATTGTTTGTGAAGAAAAAGGATGGAACTATGAGGATGTGTATTGATTACAGACAGTTGAACAAAGTAATAGTGAAGAATAAGTATCCTCTTCCGCATATAGATGACTTATTTGATCAATTACAGGGAGCATCATTGTTCTCTAAGATTGATTTGAGGTCTGGGTATCATCAGTTTAAAATTAGGGCATCAGATATCCCTAAGACAGCTTTTCGGACTCGGTATGGGCATTATGAATTCCTAGTGATGTCCTTCGGATTGACTAATGCTCCTGCAGCATTCATGGAGTTGAAGAATGGGGTGTTTCGACCATACCTTGATTCTTTTGTGATTGTTTTCATCGGTGATATCTAGGTTTACTCCAAGACTAAGGAGGACCATGTCCTACACTTGAGAATTGTACTTCAGAGGTTGAGAGAAGAGAAGTTGTATGCCAAGTTCTCAAAGTGTGAGTTCTGGCTTACTTCTGTGGCATTCTTAGGACATGTGGTGTCTAAGGAGGGTATTAGAGTAGATCCGGCCAAGATTGAGGCAGTTAGAGGCTGGACGCGACCTACTTCACCTACTGAGATTAGGAGTTTTGTGGGATTGGCAGGCTATTATTGACGATTTGTTTAGAGTTTCTCTACTATTGCAGCTCCATTGACTAGATTTACTCGACATGATGTGAGTTTTCAGTGGTCTGATGAGTGTGAGGAGAGCTTTCAAAAGCTCAAGACTTTGTTGACCTCTGCTCCTGTGTTGACTCTACCTGAGGAGGGTGTAGACTTTACTGTGTATTGTGATGCTTCAGGAGTTGGTTTGGGTGGTGTGTTGATGCAGAAGGGGAAAGTGATTGCTTATGCTTCTAGGCCGTTGAAATCCCATGAGAAGAACTACCCTACTCATGATTTGGAGTTGGCGGCTGTGGTATTTGTACTTAAGTTATGGCGTCATTATTTGTATGGAGTGCATTGTGAGATCTTCACTGATCATCGAAGTCTTCAGTATATCTTTAGACAGAGGGATTTGAACTTGAGGCAACGAAGATGGCTTGAGTTGCTGAAGGACTATGATGTGACCATTCTGTATCATCCGGGGAAGGCCAATGTTCTGGCCGATGCTTTGAGTAGGAAGACTCATAGCATGGGGAGTCTTGCATCTCTTAGTGTTGAGGAGAGACCATTGGCTAGAGATGTTCAATTGTTAGCTAACAGTCTTGTCCGATTACAGATATCAGAGGAGAGTGATGGGATGATTGCTTTTATTGAGGCTCGATCTTCTTTAGTCGAGCAGATTCGTGAACACCAGTTTGATGATGTAAAATTATGTCTCATTTGAGACAAAGTATTGAGTGGGGAAGCTAAGGAGGTTGTCCTTGATTCTGATGGTGTCTTACGGATCGGAGGCAGGATCTGTGTGCCTAAGACATGCGATTTGATTAGATTGATTCTTGAGGAGGCCCATTGTTCTCGGTATTCCATCCATCCGGGAGTGGCAAAGATGTATCATGATCTGAGTTAACATTACTGGTGGTGTGGAATAAAGAGAGATATTACAGAATTTGTTTCGAGGTGTTTGACTTGCCAACAGGTCAAGTGTGAGCACCAGCGGCCCGGGGGTGTATCTCAGAGGATGCCTATCCCTACTTGGAAGTGGGAGCGGATTACTATGGACTTTGTTGGGGTTTTACCTACCACAGTGGGTGGTTATGACTCTATTTGGGTTGTTGTTGATAGGCTGACCAAGTCTGCCAACTTCATCCCGGTTCAGGTGAAGTATACAGCAGAAAAGTTAGTCGAGCTATATATCAGTCAAATTGTGCGACTACATGGAGTTCCGATTTCGACTATATCAGATCGGGTTTCATTATTTACTTCTCATTTCTGGAAGGCATTACAACATGGTCTGGGTACTCAATTAGATATGAGTACGGCATTTCACCCTCAAACAGATGGTCAATCTGAGCGGACAATTCAGGTATTGGAAGATATGCTTCGAGCGTGTGTCATCGATTTTGGTGCTAGATGGGATCAACATTTACCATTAGCGGAGTTTGCCTATAATATTAATTATCACTCTAGTATCCAGATGGCCCCATTTGAGGCGTTGTATGGAAGACGGTGTAGGACTCCGATTGGTTGGTTTGATTCGGCTGAGATGGACTCTTTGGATACAGACTTGCTTAGAGATGCTATGGAGCAAGTCCGCATGATTCAGTATATATTATTGACCGCTCAGAGTCGACAGAAGAGTTATGCAGATCGGAGAGTTAGAGCCTTGGTTTTTATTGAGGGTGATCATGTTTGGCTCCGAGTATCACCCATGAAGGGTGTGATGAGGTTTGGAGAGAAGGGAAAGCTTAGCCCTAGGTTCATTGGACCTTTTGAGATTTTGAGCCGAGTGGGAGAGGTGGCCTATAAGTTGGCCTTCCCACCAAGTTTGTCGGCAATTAATCCTGTTTTCCATGTCTCTATGCTTCGGAAGTATATTCCGGATGAATCTCATGTGCTTTCACTTGACTCCGTGGAGTTTGGTCCAGACTTGACATTTTAAGAGTAGCCTATAGCTATTTTGGATAGGCAGGTTCGAAAGCTTAGGACCAAGGAGATTGCTTCAGTGAAGGTACAATGGAAGCACCGATCAGTGGGAGAGGCAACTTGGGAGACTGAGTCTGACATGCGTGCCATATATCCTCAACTTTTTGAAGCTTCAAGTACTTTCTTTTACTCTATGTTCGAGGACGAACATGATTTTTAGTGGTAGATAATGTAATGACCTAAAAGCTCCTCTTTAGAGTTTTGAAAATTTGTTTAACCTAAGTTAATTAATCGATAGTTTATGGGCTAAAGTGATAATTTATTTAAGACCTTATACCCTTTACCCTATATTTAATAAATAAATAAATAAATAAAAAGTAAAAATTCACCACTTTTGGTATATAAATAATTAAGGGAAAAAAAGACATAAAGAAAAGAAAAAAAAAGAGGGGCGAAGGGTTTCTGCACCGCGGCTACGAACTGCCTCATGTAAGTTTCATTTGCCTCAATGTATTTCTTAATTGCTGCACACATTATATGCATATAACAATATTATATAGGTAATTGTTATAATATTATATATAGGTATGATGATTGCCAATTGGAGTCTTAAAAACTAAATAAGAAATCTTGAATTGTGATAATATTGGCATTAGTTAGTTAGTGGGTATTCAATGGTCAATTGTGAATAATTGGTTATTTTGATTATAGATAATTTTGTGTGTTGCTGAATAAAGAAAAACAAAAGAAAATAATAAATAAATAAAAAAAAAAACTGTTCAACGTGGCTACTGGAAAAAAAAAATTTGAAACTAACTTTAATGCAAATATATGTATAGGTAATGATTGCCATATTATGTGTGGTTAGTAGAAAATTTAGTTTAATTTCTTATTCTTATCACATTATGGGTTAAGTTTTGGAATATTGAGGTAAGTAATTAAATATTAGATCTATCATATTATATAAATACCAATCGAATTATGATAGTTGAAATGTTAATTGGCATCGAGAATTACAAATTTGATTATAAAGTTGGGGTGTATTTTTGGGTCAAGGTTAAACACATAAAAGTGTGAGTGTTGTTAGTTCTGAAAACCTTATTGTGAATATATACTTGAATAGATTCCATTGGTTCAGAAGCTCAACGGAAAGGGAAGGCTCAAGTCCAAGAGTAATTATTCGATTGGCTAAGGCAAGTGGATTTCTAAACTCTTGTTAAGCGTACGAAATTCGTGTATTTCCTTGTGTGATGTGGAGAATGATTTGGAGACTTGTTGTTTATTTGTTGGTGTTGTATTTCTTGTTGTAAATTGTGCTTTGTTATCAAATGGTTATCTCCTCCTTTTCATTTGAGCATGTCATTTGCATTGTATTTTAGACATAGTTGTGGTAAGAGGATGATGTACTATTTTCGAGGGTCGTATCGCACGCCACGATGGATATTATATTTCGAGGGACGTATCGCGCGCCGCGAAGGTTACTATTTATCGAGGGTCGTGTCGTGCGCCGCGATAGATGCATGGATAGATATGTCCTCCATGGGTCCTGGACAGAGAGACAGCGGGTGTGTATCGTTAAGAAAGACATGCATCACGATATTTGACATTGCATCTCATGGCAATGCACATTTTATTATTAATGAACTTGAACACGTGTTTTGCTAATCTTGTGATTGTTTCTCTGTGAAGCTTGTGACTGTTGAATATTGAGTTGTTATTGAGAATGTGTAAACTGATAGAGTGTGGTTATTGAGTTGTGTGTTTGGTAAACTGTAAACTGTTAGGCTGTAGCGTGGAGGTTTAGATAGGGTGTAAGGAGTACCCGTATTTTGTTCACTTAACTTGTGTTTAGAGGTTTGCTTGTTGGGTACCGCGTGGTTTGGTACTCACCCCTTCTTCTACAAATTTTTGTAGGTTACGAGCCCGGATCTTCGTGATACTTGTCATTCTTTTCGTTTCCGAGGCATCTTGTGGAGGGTTGTGAGGTAGTTGTTTGTCATCTCAGTGAACTTTCCTTCTCCAGTTTATGACTTTGTTTTTACTTGAAAGACAACTTCATGTTAGACTTCTATTTTATTTCAATTCTAATATTTACATTAGATGCTTGTGCACGTGACAACCTGGTTTTAGGGATTGAATTAATATGACATGGTTTCATAATAGAAATTGTTGTTGGATTGTCACTTACTATTTTAGGCTGACTTGTCTTGGTGGGATAAGACGAGTGCCATCACACTCATTTTTGGATCGTGACAAGGAATATATTTGGCAGAGGACTATGTCAAGCTTTATCTTACTGAAACTGTGAGGTTGCATGAAGTTCCTTTGTCTATCATCTCAAATAGAGGTCCTCAGTTTACCTCTCATTTCTGGAAGTCATTTCAAAAAGGTCTTGGTACTCAAGTTAACCTTAGTACAACATTTTATCCACACACAGATAGGCAGGCAGAGCGTACCATTCATACCTTACAGGATATTTTGAGACCTTGTGTGATCGATTTCAAAGGTAGTTGGGATGACCACCTTCGTCTTATTGAGTTTTCCTTCAATTATAGCTACCATTCCAGCATTCAGATGGCCCCTTATGAGACTTTATATGGGTGTATATGTAGATTTATTGTTGGTTGGTCTGAAGTAGGTGAAATAGCTTTGATGGGGCCAGATACAATCCTTTATGCTATTGAGAAAGTGCAACTCATTAGAAATAGACATAGCACAACCCAAAGTCGTCAAAAATCTTATGCAGATGTAAGGAGAAGGGAACTAGAGTTCTAAGTTGACGATTTAGTTTTCTTGAAAATGTCACCTATGAAAGGGTTAATGAGATTTGAAAAGAAAGGGAAGCTCATTCCTAGATATGTAGGCCCTTACAAGATCTTGAAAAATATTGGTAAGGTGGCATATGAGTTAGAGTTGCCAGCAAAATTAGCAGCAGTGCATCCAGTCTTCCACATCTCTTTCTTGAAGAAGTGCGTGGGTGACCAAGCCATTATAGTGCCATAAGAGAGTGTGGCGGTGAAAGATAGTCTTTCTTATGAGGATGTACTAGTTGATATTCTTGACCTTCAGGTTAGAAGGTTGAGAAACAAAGAAGTCGCTTCAGTCAATGTTTAGTGGAGGAGTCAGTCCGTAGAAGGAGCTACTTGGGAAGAAGCAGCCATGAAATCCAAGTATCCTTACCTTTTCTTTCCGATTCCACTCCAACCTGAGGTAATAGTTCCTCTTCATTTTTACAGTCATTCATGCGTAAATTCAGTTTTAGAATCATGTTTCTTCAGTTTGTAATTTTATTTTTGGCGTAATTACATGTACCCAGAACTCAATTTAGTAAGAACTCAGTTCTAAGTGTTTAGTAGTGGGGTTTGCATCTCTCTCTCTCTCTTTATTCCATCTAGTTTAGTCTTCATTCGAAGACGAATGTTCCCAAGGGGAAATAATGTAATATCCTGTAGCCAAAAAAGAAAAAAATTAGTTTTTCAAAAAAATCTGTAGGTGCTGCTAACGGTGGCACTTACGGACCTTAGCCTAAACCACGGTCCGTCCTGCACAACCGTCGATGGTATTAAAAACTCCCAAAAATTTCAGCCTAGAAAAATTGGTTAAGTCTGAAGGACGGATATACGGTCCTAAGGTAAAATGACGATCCGTAGTCCGTGACCGTCGATCAATACTCCCTTCAATCACTCTCTGACAAGAGATATGGATGACCATCATGGTTTGTAGGTGGACCTACGATCCGTAGGTGGAAAATTTGCAGCCAGTTAAAGGGAAATGTTATTAGGTCAATTTATAATAATCACAACTCTTAGCACAAAATGAATTAGGCCTCCCATGACCTACCCAGAGATATATAATTGAATTATCTTTCCATTGCCACAAAACATGCTATAATCAGACCTCCGAGTAAAAAGTTATGCCCATTTTAGTAAAGGCCTGTCGAACTGGCCCTCACGACAGAACCAACGACGGGGCATTGGGCGCACGATTTACCGTCAGTCCTGGTCGTCATGAGGCCCGAAAACAACCTTCCCAGGGGTGTTTTTTACCTTTCCCACTCCATTTAAACCCTAATTTACATCGTTTTGACCCTAAATCATCAGATTTTAGTCAATTTAAGCCTAGAAACATGATTAAAACATATCCAAGTCAAATCATTAAATCTAAACATAAAAAATTAGATGCAAGAGAGGAGAAAAAAGCTCAAGAACCCTAGTTTAAGAATGCCACAAGCTCGAGCAGTTCCAACCTCAAAACTTAAGTATTTTTTTGTGGATTTCATCACCAGGTATGTGAGATTTCACTAGTGGGTTCCTTTCACCCATTGGGTCCTTAGTTTCAGTAAGTTCTTGATTCTCTTATCATGATTAAACCTAGGGTTTCTAGAACTTGTATATAACTTCATGAATTTATTAAATATATGTTCTAATCATATTATCATGTTATTACTGATATTATCGCATGAATTTCAGAACCTTAGCTTTGTATTTTGTTAGTTCTTGAATTACAAATGCTAGGTCATATATTTCATGCACTTCATATATAGATGCCTCAGTTATAAAGGCAAAATTACCATATTAATTGTTGCATTCTCACTTTGTATGTTCACTTTGGAGCTATCCAATATATACGGATATTCAGATATAATCAATTAATTTACAAGAATTCATTGGGAGTAGCATAATACCGGGTCGAACTAGGGTTTAGCTTACCCAATAGTCCCAGAACTACTAGCCAAGGAGGTTGTAAGTCCCCTTTGTGGGCAATCAGTTTAGTGATCACGCCGGCGTGCCTTTATACCTTTGGCCGGGTATGTTGGGTCATCTCGATGGGGCGTATACATTGCAGTCCATATTTAACTCATGTTGTTTAATTATCGGTTATTAGTATCTCCCGCAGTTTAGTCATACTCTCTGCACTGACCATTTATCAGTATATTCAGTATTCAGTTTCAGCATGTTATAAATTGGTCATTGCATCCAGTTAGCTCATAAATAAGCACAACACGTTCAGATTATTATACTTGTTTTTGTGCTTGTTCAGTTATATTTTATTTCAGCTTTACTGTATCCTACATGCTCAGTACCTTTCATGTACTGACGCATATGTGTGCTACATGTTTTCGTGATGTAGGTTTAGGTTCTCAGCATCAAGATCACGCATAGATCGATTTCTTAATCTTTAGTTTAGCAGATTCAGTGGTGAGTCCTCATTTTCCGAGGACAACAATCATGAGTTTTATTTCAGTCATTAGTCATTTAGTTTCAATTTTTCCTTGATTTAGCTAGGTCTTGTCCAAGTATTTCTAGGCTAGTTTAAAGGCTATTTTAAGAGTTAGTTAGATTCAGCTTAGTATTGAGTTAATATTTCTTTTGTATTAAACTCATTGTTTTAAAATATCTCAGTTATAAAATGTGGGTATTCCCCGTCTTTTCATGTTAAGTATGATTTAGATTCCGGAACAGTTTATTATCTTTAGTATGCTCATGATCATGCCAGTAGTTTAGCTTGGGATCACTTGTGGTCCTAGGTTCCGTGTCCGCATCTCGGGGGTTGCTCGGGGCATGACATTATAATTAATATACGGAATAGTAATTGGGTCAATTTCTTAATTTTTTTAATAACCCTTTCCATTTTACTATATAATTAAAATAGATTAGTTAGGTTATTTTAGAAGAAAAAAATGGTTAGAAACAACCTGGAGACGAGAGAAATCAAACGGCTACAAACAACATTGATTTCCAGGTAGACCAATGCAAATTAATTATGTATAATTGTATGGTGGACTTGTAGCAATATAATAAAATAAGATTTTTAGAGGTGATTAAATCGCACGGTAGTTACTGTAATGCATATTTTATTAAACTTCAAAGTGACATAGCGTTGATTGGGGTAATGATGATCAACGATTACTTAATCATTAGATACATCAGATTTCAGATGCATTTATATGTATAAATCTTTAAAAAGATAGACACTTGACAGTATTCTTTTGAAGAAAAGAAAGAACGTGGTTTCGGCATTATTGTATTCTTTGGTTCTCTTAATTGATTCTTATTTGTATTTATTTTATCAAATTATGATACTAGTTTTTGATATATTGAGTTACATAATTAATTATTAGGTATATATTATATGATTTAACATTTAGTTTTAGGGTATTTTGAGAGGTTAAAGATAAGTTCTTGGCTTGAAATTTAGCGAGTACGATAATATTGGCATACAAATTATATCAAGATTTGGAGCTTGATTAAAAGTATGAGTAAATTTTAGGGTCTATGATAGACACATAATAATATGAATATCTACAAACTCTCTTACTTATGAATATTGCATCATTGGTAGATCGTGAACATTTAAGAACTTTGTTAAAAGGGAAGGAACTATCTTGAAGATTCGTGACACAAATTTTGCACAAAATGTATGTTAAGACTTTTTAGACTTGTTGAAGGACGAATTTCTAATTAATGATAAAAATTGAAAAATATACAAAGGGATAAGGTCAAAAGGTGGGGGTCTCATATCAATGGTGTGACAGACATTGGTACGAGAAACAGTGTTATAAAATGGAAAGTTACTACTATTGAATGCGGATTGTAACTTGAGAATTTCCAAAGAATATGGGCATTAGATGATATATTATAGACTTTGAATTATATTTGAAATAATATTGTGCATATGCATTGACATGAGATTGGTTATAAGTTGGGCACGTGGAGATCGTTTGTGCAGGGGATGATGAGATGTTAAGATTGCAATTTGGGCACGTAGAGACCGTCTGTGCGGAAATTTTTTGATATTATGATAGTGGTTTGAGATCACTGCATAGACCCGTGGAGATCGTCCGTGTCGGTATATGGACTTATCGAGTCCCCCATAGCTCATGATCTCTTGATGTATTTCTGAGGAATATCATGTATATACAGTTGAGTGAGTACTGGGTATTCTGAGTCATATCATTGCATGGTATCATATTGCATTGCATTGCATTGTATCACATCGTTCATTCTTGTTAATTATGTGTTTTTGTTTGGTATTTGGAAAGTACTTGATGTTTGATTACATTTATTGATGAAACTTAATAGTAAGTTTAATATATATATATACTTATATAATTTAAGAATTTATTCTTTTTCTTATAGAACTCCCGTCACTACTTCTTCGTTATCTGTCAATGAGACATACTGGGTACAAGTGGTTTCATACTCATAATACACTTTTTGCACTCTCTGTGGTGCAGATTTAATTCCGTGTAGGAGAACATCTCGAGGAGCAGTTTGAGCACACCTTCCTCTATGTTTTACTTATTTTGTTATTTAGTATTCAGGAAGGATATCCCTTATCTTAGAGTTGTCATTTTAGTTTCCAGACATGCATTGTATTTTAGAAGGTCTTGTACTTATGACAACAATTTTTGTGTAGAACTTTTTTTTTCCAGTTTTTCGCATTCGTACTTCTAAGAAACTAAGAGTTTGAGACAAGGCTAATTGTTGTCTTTTTGCTCATTAGTTAGTTAAGTTTGTTTAAATATGTTTGTTGGATTAATTATTGGTTGGGAACATAGGTGCCATCACGACTCGTGATTTTTGGGTCGTGACATTCACCTAAGAAAATGTGATCAAATTAACTTTCTCTGAATTGAAAGAAATAATTTTTAAATAGTAAAGTATATTTTTCACTAGAATCTATAATTACTACTATAAAATAATCTAGGTAGTCATTTGATATAAGTATTCTTGAGAATAAACATATATAACTAACAAATAATGTCGTACACCTTGTTTCTTCATGTGTGTTATCTTGTTTGTAACAATTTCAAGTCCCTTGTAAACTTGCACTTTATCCGAGTTTACTATTTCTCCTCGAAAATGGATGGTAAGGTCAACAGACAAACGGGATTTTTCCGTTCCCGTGGCCCCCATTATGAAGGTCACTTTCTTCTTGTTGACTCTTCATTGTTGATGAAAGTATTAATTATAGCTACACAAAAAAATTACTTAGTTTATAATAGTGAATTCATAAAGTCAGACATTGAAAAATCTTTTAAATATAAAGCTAGTTAGTAGAAACCTTGCTTAACTTGGAATATACTATCTAAAAATATTAAATTTTTTAAATGGTGGATGTGAAAAAAAACATTACATACAACTTTTATAGTAAAATCTTTTTGTGGACTTATTAATTGACATTTCAATTTCGTAATTACCTATATATTTTAGGATACGAGTTACTTTTAAAAGCTTATTAATATGTCAACTTGACTTTTAGTAATTATTATTAGGATAAAGTTATTAGTGTACGTTGTTAGGAGATCACATGGAGCTCGACTTTCATAGTAAAAATGTGATTTTTATAGACTTATTAATTAGTAAACAAAATTATATATATATATATATATATATAGATATATAAATTCATATATTTTAAAATAAGAATAGTTCATTAAAAAATTTAGGGATATGTCACCTTAAATTTTGGCGATTAAGCTTAAATTATATTAGCATTACATTTCTAGATGTATATTGTTATGAGATAACAAGTAGTTACAAAAGGATTGAAAGAAGAACTCAATAATATTTCTAATGGAATATATTCAACTGATAATTCATCAAATCTTACACTATTCAACAACACATCATAAGTGTTATGTTTAATTCTATAAGAGGGAAGTGAACAAATATCAATAACTATTTCGATTACGAGTATTTATAATAACTTGTGCACTATATAATAATAGATAAGGACTTTATTGAATCAAATTTCAATCACCGTGATAGAACTAGGTAGAGGTACCACCCAGGCTGGAGTGGACGAGGAGGCAACTACTATGCTTTCCCCGGGAGACCTGAGGCGGAGACCTCTGATGTTGTTATTACAGGTATCATCCCAGTATGCCATCAACCTTAGTCTATGTTGTTTGATCAAGGTTCTACATTATATTATGTGTCTACATATTTTGCTACTAAATTTGATATGATATGTGATAGCATGACTGTACTTATTCTTGTTTCTACACCCATGGGCAAGCTATTAGTTGTGGATCAAGTGTATCGATCCTGTCTTGTGTCTTTTGTAGGGTATGACACTTGGGTAGACTTAATCATTCTTGGGATGGTAGACTTTGATATTATCTTGGGTATGGATTGACTTTCTCCTTATCATGCTATCCTTGATTGTAATGCTAAGACTGTGACTTTAGCAATGCCTGGTGTTCCGAGAGTTTAGTGGAAGAGTGTTAGTGGTTCTTATCCTATCAAGGTCAGCTCTTTTGTCATTGCTCAGAGATTGGTGGAGAGGGGTTTTTACTTAGCTTTTATTCGGGATACTAGCGTTGATCCACCTCCCATGGATTTTGTTCCTGTGGTTGAGGAGTTTCCCGATGTATTTCCTTCTGATCTTCCAGGTGTTCCTCCCGATAGGGATATCGATTTTGCTATTGATTTGGAGCCGGACACAAAGCCTATTTCTATCCCTCCATAACTATGTCTCCAGCGGAGTTGAAAGACTTGAAGAATCATCTGCAGGATTTATTCAGTAAGGGTTTTATTCACCCTAGTGTGTCATATTGAGGTCCTCTGTATTGTTTGTGGAGTAGGATGGGACCATGAGGATGTGTATTTATTAACGACAGTTGAACAAGTTAACGGTGTAGAATAAGTATCCTCTTCCGCATATTGATGACTTATTTGATCATCTAAAGGGAGCATCATTGTTCTCTAAGATTTATTTGAGGTCTGGGTATCATCAGATGTAGATTAGGACATTAGATATCCCTAAGGTAGCTTTTCAAACATTATATGGCATTATAAGTTCCTAGTGTTGTCCTTTGGATTGACTAATGCCCCTGCAGTATTCACGGAGTGGATGAATGGGGTATTTTGACAATACCTTGATTGTTTTGTGATTGTTTTCATCGATGACATCTTGGTTTACTCTAAGACTGAGGAGGACCATGTCCGACAGTTGAAGAATGTACTACAGAGGTTTAGAAAAGAGAAGTTGTATGCGAAGTTCTCAAAGTGTTAGTTCAGGCTTAATTCTATGGCATTCTTAGGACACGTGGTGTCTAAGGAGGGTATTAGAGTATATCCGGCCAAGATTGAGACAATTAGAGGTTGGACGCAACCTACTTCACCTACTGAGATTAGGAGTTTTGTGAGATTGGCATGCTATTATCAGCCATTTGTTAATAGTTTCTCTACTATTGCAGCTCCATTAACTAGATTGACTTGACAGGATGTGGGTTTTCAATGTTCTGATGAGTGTGAGGAGATATTTCAAAAGCTCAAGAATTTGTTGACATCTACTCCTGTGTTGACTCTACTTGAAGAGGCTTCAGGAGTTGATTTGGGTGGTGTGTTGATGTTAAAGGGAAAGAGAAGAACTACCTTACTGATGATTTGGAGTTGGCGCCTATGGTATATGTACTTAAGTTATGGCATCATTAGTTGTATAGGGTGCATTGTGATATCTTCACTTATTATCATAGTCTTCAGTATATCTTTACCAGGAGGAATTAGAACTTGAAGAAATGGACATGGCTTGAGTTGCTGAAGGACTATGATGTGACCATTGTATATCATCCAAGAATGTCCAATGTTGTGGTCGGTGCGCTGAGTAGGAAGACTCCTAGCATGGGGAGTTTTGCAGCGCTTAGTATTGAGGAGAGACTATTGGCTAGAGATGTGCAGATATTAGCTAACAACCTTGTCCGCTTGCTGATTTCAGAAGAGAGTGATAGGATGATTGCTTTTATTGAGGTTCGGTCTTCTTCAATCGAGCAAATTCGTGCACACCAGTTTGGTGATGAAAAATTATGTCTCATTCGAGACAAAGTATTGAGAGGGGAAGCTAAGGAGGTTGTCCTTGATTCTAATGGTGTCTTGAGAATCGGAGGCAGGATTTGTGTGCCCAAAACAGGCGATTTGATTAGATTGATTCTGGAGGAGGCCCATTGTTCTCGGTATTCCATCTATCCGGGAGCGGCGAAGATGTATCATGATCTGAGTCAGCATTACTTGTGGTGTGGAAAGAAGAGAGATATTACAAACTTTGTTTCGAGGTGTTTAACTTGCCAGTAGGTCAAGTGTCAGAACCAGCTGCCCGGGGGTGTATCTCAGAGGATGTCTATTCCTACTTGGAAGTTGGAGCGGATTACTATGGACTTTGTTGTGGGTTTGCATACCACAGTGGGTGGTTATGACTCTATATTGGTAGTTGTTGATAGGATGAAGAAGTCTGCCCACTTCATTCCGATTCGGGTGAAGTATACGACGAAAAAGTTAGCCGAGCTATATATCTGTCAAATTATGCGACCACATGGAGTTCTTATTTCTATCATATTAGATCAAGGTTCACTATTTACTTTCGCTTCATGAAGGCATTACAACATGGTTTGGGTACTCAGTTAGGTATGAGTACATCCTTTCACACTCAGACTGATGGTCAGTCTTAGCGGATAATTCAGGTGTTGGAAGATATGCTCTGAGTGTGTGTAATCGATTTTGGAGATAGATGTGATCGACATTTACCCTTAGCAGAGTTTTCTTATAATAACAGTTATCACTCTAGTATCGAGATGGCCCCATTTGAGGAGTTTTATAAAAGACGGTGTAGGTCTCTAATTGGTTGGTTTCATTTGGTAGAGATGGACTCCTTGGATACAAACTTTCTTAGAGATGCTATGGAGAAAGTCTGTATGATTCACTGTAGATTATTGACATATTAGAGTCGACAGAAGAGTTATGCAGACCAGAGAGTTAGATTCTTAGTGTTTACGGAGGATTATCATGCTTGTCTCCGAGTATCACCCATGAAGGGTGTGATGAGGTTTTTAAAAGAAGGGCAAGCTTAGCCCTAGGTTCATTGGACCTTTTGAGATTTTTAGCCGAGTGGGAGAGGTTGCCTATAAGTTTGCCTTGCCACCTAGTTTGTCGGCATTTCATCCAGTTTTCCATGTCTCTATGCTTCGGAAGTATATTTCGGATGTATCTCATGTGATTTCATTCGATTAAGTGGAGGTGGGTCCAGACTTGACATATGAAGAGGAGCCTATAGCTATATTGGATAGGAAAATCCAAAAGCCGTTCAGTAAGAGAAGCAACTTGGGAGACAGAGTCTTACATGCGTGCCAGATATCCTCAATTTTTTTAAGCTTCTGGTACTTTTACACTATGTTCGAGGACGAACATGTTTTTTAGTGGTGGATTATGTAATGATCCAAAAGCTCCTCTTTAGAATTTTTGAATATTTGTTTAACTTAAGTTAATGAATCGATAGTTTATGGGCTAACGTGTTAATTTATTTAACATCCTATACCCTTTAGCCTTTATTTAATAAAATATGTGGGTAAACCCTAGCAGTTTTAGTACTTAATAATTTTTTTTAAAAAAGAAGATAAAATAAAGGGAACCCTAAGCGACATCATGAGCAGTAAGTGCTTTTAACTTCAGGTAAGTATTTCCACTATGCTTTTATAATTGTTGTTTTGTAAGTAATCTCTAGGAAAATTGTGAACACTTAATGGTGTATTCTATTCAAATTGAATCTTAAGGGGACAAAAATAAGTGGCAAAATAATAAAATATTTATATTCAATCGATGAACTAATATAGATTTGGCGTTTCATTTTTTTTTGTTACTGTTCATGTAATTAAAAAGTTGGAGAAATATTCTATGGTTGGTGATTGGGTAATTATCCCTAGGATTATAGGGCAATGATCGGAAGAGCATGATGGGTGGGATTACAAAGGTCTGCACTTCTGCATAATATCAAAAGTTACAGTTCCTAATAAAAGTTCGTTGCAGGTTTATCATTCATGGTTGAATTTCTACTGTACAATATTATATCATTATTCAGATTTTACATACATTGAGATATTTAATTAATTATCAGGTGTATTATATTATATTAAAGTTATTAGGGTTGTAGTGATTGGAGATATTATAACTTATCCCTAGGCTAAAATTTGAGAAATATGAGAGTTTACATATTTATTGAGATCGAGTTATAAAATTTTATTATAAACTTAGGTGATTTTTTTTTGGAGGGGGGGGGGGGGGTCAAAGTTAAACGTATAGTATTATGAGTATTGTTAGTAGGAATCTTATTGTGGTGATTTATTTGAATAGATTGCATTGACTTGGAAGTTCAACGAAAGGGGAAAGCTAATGTCCCGAAGTGATTGTTCAATAAATTGAGGCAACTGGATTTCTAAACCCTTGTTAAGCCTATGAAATTTTTGTATTTCCTTGTGTGGTGTTGAGAATGACTTGGAGACTTCTTGCTTATTTATTGGTGTTATATTCCTTGTTGTAAATTGTTCTTTGTTATAAAAATAATTATCTCCTCATTTTTATTTGAGCATTTCATTTGCACTGTATCTAAGACATGGTTGTGGTGAGAGAATGTACAATTTTGAGGGTCATCATGTCGCGATAAATATTATATTTCGAGGGATGTATCGCGCGCCGCAACTGTTACTATTATCGAGGGTCGTGTCGTGCGCCGCGACAGATGCATGGACAGATATGTCTCCCATGGGTCCCGGACTGAGACACAGGGGGTGTGTATCGTAAAGAAAGACATGCATCACAATATTTAACATTGTATCACATGTCATCGCACATTTTTATTATTGATGATCTTGAACACGTGTTTTGCTGATCTTGTGAGTGTTTCTCTGCGAAGCTTGTGACTGTTGAATATTGAGTGGTTATTGAGAATGTGTAAATTGATAGAGTATGGTTATTTAGTTGTGTTATTGGTAAACTGTAAACTGTTAGGCTGTAGCGTGGAGGTTTAGATAGGGTGTAAGGAGTATCTATATTTTGTTAACTTAACTTGTGTTTAGAAGTTTGATTGTTGCGTACCGCATGGTTTAGTACTCACCCCTTGCTTCTACAAATTTTTGTAGGTTACGAGCAAGGATCTTCGTGATACCTGTTATTTTTTTCATTTTCGAGGCATCTTGTGGAGGGTTGTGAGGTAGTTGCTTTTCATCTCGGCGAACTTTCCTACTCCAGTTAATGACTTTGTTTATACTTGAAAGACAACTTCATTTTAGACTTCTATTTTATTTTAACTCTTATATTTACATTAGAAGCTTGTGCACGTAATAACCTACTTTTGGGGATTGAATTAATATGACTTGGTTTCATAATACAAATTGTTGTTGGATTGTCATTTACTTCCGCACTTTGTTAGATATTGGGTTTTAGGCTGACTTGTCTTGGTGGAATAATACGAATGCGATCACACTTGTTTTGGGTCATCATAATTTTTTTTAGCCTGTTAAGGGGAAATTAAGTTGGGTCAACATAATATAATCATAACTCTAAGAACAAGATGAATTAAGTCTCCCATGACCAACCCACAGATAAATAATTAAATTATTTTTCCATAACCACCGACCATGCTAAAATTAGTCCTCCGAATAAAAAGTTATGCCTATTTTAGTAAAGGTCTGTCGAATAGTCCCAGAACTACTAGCCTAGTAAGTTGTAATTCACCTCTGTGGGCAATCAATTTAGTGATCACGCCAGCATGCCTTTATACCTTTGGTAGGGTATATTGGGTCCTCTCGATGGGGCGTATACATCGGACTCCACATTTAGCTCATGTGGTTTTATTATCGGTTATTAGTAGCTCCCACAGTTTAGTCAGAATCTGTGCATTGACTATTTATTAGTATATTCAGTATTCAGGTTCAACATGTCATAAATTGGTCATTGCATCCAGTTAGCTCAGAAATCAGCACATCACGTTCAGATTATTATACTTGGTTATGTGCTTGTTCAGTTATGTTTTATTTCAGCTTTACTCTATACTACATACTCAGTACCTTTCAAGTACTGATGCATACGTGTGCCACATCTTCTCATGATGTAGATTCAGGTTCTCAGCATCCATATCACGCATAGATCGATTTACCGATCTCCAGTTCTTTAGATTCAGTGGTGAGTCCTCATTCTCCGAGGACAACACTCATGAGTTTCATTTCAGTCTTTAGTCATTTAGTTTTGGTTTTTGCTAGATTTAGCTGGGGCGGGGCTTGTCCCAGTATTTTTTGTCTAGTTAAGAGGTTGTTTTCAAATATAGTAAGATTTTGCTTAGTATTGAGTTAATATTTCTTTTGTATTAAACTCATTGTTTTCAAATATCTCTATTATAGAATATGGGTATTCCTCATCTTTTCATTTTAAGTATGATATAGTTTCCGCAAAAGTTTAGTATCTTAAGTATGCTCATGATCTTGCCAGCAGGGTTAGCTTGGGATCAGTTATAGTCCTAGGTTCCGCGTCGGCGTCTCGGGGTAGCTTGGGGCGTGACAAAACTTGGTTTTAGAGCACTAGGTTCAACAGTCCTATGATATAGGAAAAAGCCGCACTAAGTAGGGTCCTATTCATGGGTGTGAAGTTCACTATATCTAATGTTAGGGAGGCTATAGAGTGTTTTAGGAGAAACTTCAATTTCTTGTTACTTTTATCGTGCGTAAGGTATGATCTTATTCCATTCTAGCTTGACATTCTATGTTTCAGATCATACCTTCTCTTAGAGCTTAGGCATGGATTATTAATGCATGAAATGCTAACGTAGTTCATCTAATACCAGATAAGGAAGTTCAAATGCAGAGTTTCAGAATACCAATTCAGGTTTTGCCTCTAAGTTTTAACAACAAAAACAATCATTAGGTTTGAGTTAATACTAATAGAAATGTTCGATTAGTGGAAGCCAGAGTTTGTGATTTTGTTAGGATGAATCAACCAAAGTTTTCAGGGACACAAGTTGGTAAGGACCCACATAAGTTCATTGACGAGGTCAACAAAATATTCGATGTGATGTAAATAACTGGTAGTTATATGTGAGATTGGCATCCTACCAACTCAAAAATGTGACTTTTATATGGTTCACTCGTACAACAGACATGACATTGTCTTTTATAACTCAGTATAGCAGTCCGTTTCAGTGTTAGTCCAGAAAATATCTCAGAACCTTTCTAAGTCTCTACTCTAGTCGGTGACCCAGTTATAGCTAGACGGGTATACAAAAATTGCCTTGTCACAGTCTCTAAGAAAGTCATCTCAGTAGATCTATGAGAGTTAGAAATGGTAGACTTCGATGTCATTCTAGGCATGGATCCGTTACACTCATGTTATGCCTCAATCGATTATAGAACTAGGATTGTTCGTTTTTAGTTTCTAGACGAACCATCTTAGAATGAAAGGTTAGTAGCCTAGATCCAATGGGTCGATTTATTTCTTACCTTAAGGTCAGAGAGATGATATCTAAGGGTTATCCCTATCAACTAGTTTGGGTTAAGCCTATTTCTATTCCTCCTTACAGAATGAATTCAGTAGAGCTCAAGGAATTGAAAGAGTAGTTGATAGACCTTCTAGATAAGGGTTTCATCAGACCTAGTCTTTCACCATACGGTGCACCAGTATTGTTCGTAAAGAATAAAGATGGTTCTCTCTGAGTGTGCATTATCATCCTGGAAAGGAAAATGGAGTGGGCGATGCTCTTATTATATTATCTATGGGTAGTGTATCCCATGTTAAGGAAAAAAGAAAGGAGCTAGTTAAGGATGTTCACAGGCTTGGTTGCTTGAGAATTCGCCATATGAGGATATCAGACTGTGGTGTAACAGTTCATAATGGGGAAGAATCGTCTTTTGTAGTGGAGGTTAAGGAAAAGAAAGAGAGTGACCAGATCTTTCTTGAACTACATGGTGCAAACAACAATCAGAGAGTGGAGGTTTTATCCCGAGAGGGAGATGGTGTATTTCGCCAACAAGGTACATTGTGTGTTCCTGATATCGGATGGTTGAGGGAGCATATTCTTGCAGAAGCTCATAACTCCGGGTATTCTATTCATCTAGGTGCCACTAAGATGTACCACGATCTGTTAGAAGTCTATTAGTGGAATGGAAAGAAGAGGGATATAGCAGATTTTATGAGTAAGTGCCCTAATTGCAAGCCAGTCAAGGTAGAACATAAGAAACAAGGATGTATAACTCAAGAGATCGATATTACTACTTGTAAGTGGGATATGATCAATATGGATTTCATCACAGGGTTACCTCGTACTCGAAGACAACATGAATCAATTTGGGTGGTAGTTGATAGGATGACTAAGTTTTCTCAATTTTTGGCCGTCAAGACTACGTATTTGGCTGAGGAGTATGCCAAGTTTTACCTTACTGAAATTGTGAGGTTGCATGGGTTTCCTTTGTCTATCATCTCAAATAGAGGTCCTCAGCTTACCTCTGATTTCTAGAAATCATTTAAAAAAGGTCTTGGTACTCAAGTTAACCTTAGTACATAATTTCACCCACAAACGGATGGGTAGGCAGAGCGTACCATTCAGACCTTAGAGGATATATTAAGAGCTTGTGTGATCAATTTCAAAGGTAGTTGTGATGATCACCTTCCTCTTATTGAGTTTTCCTACAATAATAGCTACCATTCCAACCTTCAGATGGCCCCTAAAAGTCTTTATGTGAGCGTAGATGTACATCTCCAATTGGTGTGTTTGAAGTAGGTGAAACAGCTTTGATAGGGCCAGATACAGTCCTATATGCTATTGAGAAAGTGCAACTCATAAGAGATCTACTTAAGGAAGCCCCAAGTCCTCAGAAATCTTATGCAGATGTAAAGAGAAGGGAATTAGAGTTCCAAGTTGATGATTGGGTTTTTCTGAAAGTCTCACCTATGAAAGGCGTGATTAGATATGGAAAGAAAGGGAAGCTAAGTCCTAGATATGTAGGCCCTTACAAGATCATGAAAAGAATTGGCAAGGTGGCACATGAGTTAGAGTTGCCAGCAAAATTAGCAGCAGTGCATCAGCTCTTCAACATCTCATCTTGAAGAAGTGTGTAGGTGACCCAGCCTGTATAGTGCCATTAGAGAGTGTGGTGGTGAAAGATAGCCTTTCTTATGAGGATGTACCAGTTGAGATTCTTGAATGTCATGCTAGAAGGTTGAGAAACAAACAAGTCGTTCAGTCAAGGTTTTGTGGAGGAGTCAGTCCGTAGAGGGAGCTACTTGAGAAGAAAAAGCAGCTAGGAAAGCCAAGAATACTTACCTTTTTCCTTCCGATTCCACTCTACCTTGAGGTAATAGTTTCTCTCCAGTCTTACAATCAGTCATGCGTAAATTCAGTTTTTGAGTCATGTTTCCTCAGTTTGTACTTTCTTTTTTAATGTAATTGCATGTACTCAAAAAACAATTCACTCAGAACTCAGTTCCCAGTGTTTAGTAGTGGGGTTTGCATCTCTCTCCCTCTATGTCATCTAGTTTAGTCTTCATTCAAGGACGAATGTTCCCAAGAGGGAGACAATGTAACACCCCGTATCCAAAACAGATCAAAAATTATGTTTTCAGAAAAATCTGCAGGTGCTACCAACGGTGGCATCGACGAACTATAGCCTGAACCAAGGTCCGTCCTTGACAACTATTGATGGGATCAGGAACTCCAAAAAATTTTAGCCTAGAAAAATTGGTTAAGTCTTGGAAGACAGACGGACTTACGGTCTATAGGTCAAACGAAGGTCTGTAGTCCATGACCGTTGATCAAGACTCCCTTCAACCTCTCTCTGGCAAGAGCTATGGATGACCAGTGTCGTTTGTATTTGGACCTACGATCCGTAGGTGGAAAATTTGCAGCCAATTAAGGGGAAATGCAGTTGATTCAGCTTAAAATGATCATAACTCTAAGGACAAAATGATATAAGTCTCCCATAACCTACCCACACATAGATAATTGAATTAACTTTCCATAACCACCAACCATGCTAAAATCAGACCTCCGAGTAAAGAGTTATGCCCATTTTAGTAAAGGCATGTTGAGACGGTCCTCACGACGGATCCAACGACGGTGCATCGGGCACACGACGAATCATCTGTCCTGGCCATCGTGAGGCCCGACAGCAACCTTCCCAGGGGTCTTTTTGACCATTCCCACTCCGTTTAAACCCTAAGTTATGTTGTTTTGACCCTAAATCATCATATTTCAGTTATTTTAAGCCTAGAAACATAATTTAAACATATTCAAGTAAAATCATTAAATCAAAACTTAGAAAATTAGAAGCAAGAGAGGAGAAAAAAGATCAAGAACACTAGTTCAAGAACGCCACAAGCTCCAGCAGTTCCAGCCCCAAAACATAAGTATTTTTCCCTGGATTTCATCACCAGATACGTGGAATTTTACTAGTGGATTCCTTTCACCCAATGGGTCCTTCGTTTCAGTCAGTTCTTTATTCTCTTATCATGATTAAACCTAGGATTTCTAGAACTCTCATATAACTTCATGAATTTATTAAATATATGTTCCAAATCAGATCATGTTATTTCTCAGATTATCGCACGAATATCAGAATCCTAGCTTTGTATTTATTTTGTTCTTTAATTACACATGCTAGGTCATATATTTCATATACATTAGATATACTTGCCTATGTTATAAATGAATAGTACAAGATTAATTGTTGCATTCTCAGTTTGCAATTTCTGTTTTGAGCTATCCATTATTTACATAAATTCAGATATAATCATTTAATTTACAGAATTCATTAGGAGTAGCATAACACCTAGTTGGACTAGGGTTTAGCGTACCCAATAGACCTAGAACTACTAGCCTAGTAAGTTGTAAGTGCCTCTCTGGGCAATAAGTTTAGTGATCACGCCAGAATACCTTTATACCTTTGGCAGGGTATATTTGGTCCTCTCGATGGGGCGTATACATCGGCCTCCACATTTAGCTCATGTAGTTTTATTATCGGTTATTAGTACCTCCCACAGTTCAGTCAGACTCTCTTTATTGACCATTTATCAGTATATTCAGTATTCCATTTTAGCATGTTATAAAATGGTCATTGCATCCAGTTAGCTCACAAATCTGCACATCATGTTAAGATTATTAAAATTGTTTTTGTGCTTGATCAGTTATGTTTTATTTCAACTTTACTCTATCCTACATGCTTAGTACCTTACATGTATTGATACATACGTGCGCGACATCTTCTCATGATGTAGGTTCAGGTTCTCAGCATCCAGATTACCCACAGATTGATTTCTCGATCTCCAGTTCAGCAGATTCAGTGGAGAGTCCACATTCTCCGAGGACAACAGTCATGAGTTAATTTCAGTATTTAGTCATTTAGTTTCAATTTTTGCTAGATTTTTCTTGGGCTTGTCCTGGTATTTGTAGTCTTGTTTAGAGGCTATTTTCAGTCATAGTTAGATTTAACTTAGTATTGATTTAATATTTCTTTTGCATTAAACTCATTGATTTCAAACATCTCAGTTATAAAATATGGGTATTCCCCATCTTTTCATTCTAAGTATGATTTAGCTTTCACAATAGTTTATTATCTTAAATATGCTCATCATCATGCCAACATGATTAGCATGGGATCACTTGTTGTCCTTGGTTCCGTTTCCACGTCTCGGGGGTTGCTCGGGGCATGACAAAACTTTATATTAGAGCACTAGGTTCAACAGTCCTAAGACGTCTGAAAAAGCCGCACTAAGTAGAGTCCTTTTCACGAGTATGAAGAGCACCGCATCTAATGTTAGTGTTTTAGGAAAAACATAACTTTTTTTTTACTCTTCTAATCCATAAGGTATGATATTATTTTATTCTAGTTTGACGTTCTATGTTTCAGATCATGCCTTTTCTTAGAACATAGGCATGGACTTATAATACACGCAATGCTAATGTAGTTCATCTAATACCAGATAAGAAATTCAAATGCAGAGTTTCAGAATGCTAATTAAGCTTTTGGCTCTGAGTTTTAACAAAAGGAATAATCAATAGGTTTGAGTTCCTACTAATAGAAATGATCGATAAGTGGAAGCCAGAGTTTGTGATTTGGTTAGGATTAATTCGCCTAATTTTTCATGGTCAGAAGTTGGTAAGGACCCGCAGAAGATCATTGACGAGGTCAACAAAATATTTGATGTGATGTCAATAACTGGTAGTTATATGTGAGATTGGCATCCTACCAACTAAAGGATGTGACTCACGTCTGGTTCACTCATACAACGGACATGACTTTGTCTTTTGTAATTTAGTAAGGTAGTCCGATTCAGTGTTAGTCCAGAAACACTCTCAGAACCTTTATCAGTATCTACTCTAGTTGGTTAACCAGTTTTTGCTAGACTGGTATACAGAAATTGCCCTATCATAGTCTCTCAGAAAGTCAGCTCAACAGATCTAGTAGAGTTAAAAATGGTAGACTTTGATGACATTCTAGGTATGGATTTATTACACTCATGTTATGCCTCAGTCGATTGTAGAACTAGGATTGTTCATTTTCAGTTTCCAGACGAACCAATATTAGAATGGAAGGGTAATATCCTAGCACCTATGGGGCGATTTATTTCTTACCTTAAGGCCTGAGAGATGATATCTAAGGGTTATATCTATCATCTTGTACATGTTAATGATTCTAGCCTTGAAATCCCAACTCTTGAGTCAGTTCCAATAGTCTGTGTATTTCCAGAAATATTTCCAAAAGATCTTCACGGTTTTCCTCTCGATAGGGAAATCGATTTTGGAATTGATCTCCTTCCAGATACCCAGCCTATTTTAATTCCTCCTTACAGAATTGCTTCAGCAGAGCTTAAGAAATTAAAGAGCAGTTGAAACACCTTTTAGATAAGGGTTTCATCAGACCTAGTCTTTCACCATGGGGTGCACCAGTATTGCTCATAAAGAATAAAGATGGTTCTCTCAGAGTGTGCATTATCATCCTGTAAAGGCGAATGAAGTGGCCGATGCTCTTAGTAGATTATCTATGGGTAGTGTAGCCCATGCTGAGAAAAAAGAAAGGAGCTAGTGAAGGATGTTCACAGGCTTGCTCGCTTGGGAGTTCGCCTTATGTGCATATAAGACAGTGGTGTAATAGTTCAGAATGGGGCATAATCTTCTTTGGTAGTGGAGGCTAAGTAAAAGCAAGAGAGTTATCCTATCTTTCTTGAACTAAAGGGTTAAGTCAACAATCAGAGAGTGGAGGTTTTCTCCCAATGAGGAGATGGTGTACTTCGCTACCAAGGTAGATTTTGTGTTTCTTATATGGGAGAGTTGAGGCAGCATATTCTTGCAAAAGCTCATATCTCCAGGTATTCTATTCATCCTGGTGACACTAAGATGTACCGCGATCTGCGGGAAGTCTATCGGTGGAATGGCATGGACAAGGACATAGCAGAATTTGTGAGTAGGTGCCCCAATTGCAAGGAAGTCAAGGTAGAACATAAGAAACAAGGATGTATGACTCAAGAGATCGATATTACTACTTGGAATTTAGATATGATTAATATGGATTTCATCACAATGTTACCTTGTACTCGCAGAAAGCATGACTCAATTTGGGTGATAGTTGATAGGATGGCTAAGTCTTCGCACTTTTTGGCGGTCAAGACTACATATTTTGCAGAGGACTATGCCAAGCTTTACCTTACTGAAATTGTGAGGTTTCATGTGGTTCCTTTGTCAATCATCTCAAATAGAGTCCTCAGTTTACCTCTCATTTCTGGAAGTCATTTCAAAAAGGTATTGGTACTCAAGTTAACCTTAGTACAACATTTCATCTACAGAAGGATGTGAGGCAGAGCATAACATTTATACCCTAGAGGATATTTTGGGAGCTTGTGTGATCGATTTGAAAGGTATTTTTGATGATCACCTTCTTCTTATTGAGTTTGCCTACAATAATAGCTACCATTCAAGCATTCAGAGGGCCCCTTATGAGGCTTTATATGGGCGTAGATATAGATCTCATGTTGGTTGGTTTGAAGTAGGTGAAACAACTTTGATAGGGCCAGATTAAGTAGTTTATGCTATTATGAAAGTTCAACTCATTATAGATAGGGTTAAGGCAGCCCAAAGTCATCAGAAATCTTATGCAGATGTAAGGAGAAGGGAACTAGAGTTCTAAGTTCATGATTGGGTTTTTCTAAAAGTCTCACCTATGAAAGGGGTGATGAGCTTTGGAAAAAAATGGAAGATCAGTCCTAGATATGTAGGCCCTTACAAGATCTTGAAAAGGATTGGCAAGGTGGCATATGAGTTATAGTCGAAAGCAAAATTGGTAGTAGTGCATTCACTCTTCCACATCTCACTCTTGAAGAAGGGCGTGGGTGACCCAACCTCTATAGTGTCATTAGAGAGTGTGGCGGTGAAAGATAGCATTTCTTATGAGGATGTACTAGTTGAAATTCTTGACCTTCAGGTTAAAAGGTTAAAAACAAAGAAGTAGCTTAAATCAAGGTTTTGTGGAGGAGTCACTCCGTAGAGGGGGCTACTTGGGAAGTAGAAGCAGCCAAGAATTTATTAAATATATGTTCCAAATAAGATTATCCAGTTATTACTCAGATTATCGCATGAATTTCAGAACCCTAGCTTTGTATTTCTTTAGTCCTCGAATTATACATGATAGGTCATATATTTCAGATACATTAGATATACATGCCTCAGTTATAAATGCATAGTTACAAGATTAATTGTTGCATTCTTAGTTTGCATGTTTTTTTTTGATCTATCTAGTATTTACAGTAATTTTGATATAAACAATTAATTTATAAAATTCATTGAGAGTAGCATAATACCGAGACGGACTAGGCTTTAGCGTAACCAATAGTCCCAGAACTACTATTCTAGTAGGTTGTAAGTCCCCTCTGTGGGCAATCAGCTTAGTGATCAATCCAGCATGCCTTTATACCTTTGGCAGGGTATATCGGGTCCTGTCGTTAGGGCGTATACATTGTACTCCACATTTAGCTCATGTGGTTTTATTATCAGTTATTAGTATCATCAAAAATTTAGTCTGACTCTATGCATTGACCATTTATCAGTATATTCAGTATTCAGTTTTAGCATGTTATAAATTGGTCATTGCGTCCAGTTAGCTCAAAAATAAGCACATCACGTTATACTTGTTTTTCTCCTTGTTCAGTTATGTTTTATTTCAGCTTTAAACTATCCTACATGCTAAGTACCTTTCAAGTACTGACGCTTACGTGCGCTACATCTTCTCATGATGTAGGTTCAGGTTTTTCAGCATCCAGATCACGCATAGATCAATTTCCTGATTTCTAGTTTAGCTTCGGCTTGTCCGAGTGTTTCTGGTCTAGTTTAGAGGCTATTTTCATACCTAGATTGATTTAGGTTAGTATTGAGTTAATATTTATTTTGTATTAAAATCATTGTTTTCAAATATCTCAGTTATTGAATATGGGTATTCCCCATCTTTTCATTTTAAGTATGATTTAGCTTCCGCAATAGTTTATTCTCTTTAGTATGTTCATAATCATACCAATAGGTTTAGCATGAGATCACTTGTGGTCCTAGGTTCCGTGTCCGCATCTTAATGGTTGCTTGGGGCTTGAAATTAAATTTTTGTAATTATTATTAAATCTGTTTTAGGATAAAGTTATTAGTGTACGTTGTTAGGAGATCACATAGAGCTAGGCTTTTATGGTAAAAATGTGATTTTTTATCGACTTATTAATTAGTAAACCAAATTAAATATAAATAAATTCATATCTTTTAGAATAAGAATAGTTTATTCAAAAATTTAGAGATATTGTCACCTTAAATTTGGGTGATTAAGCTTAAATTATTTAAGGATGACTTTTCTAGATGTATATTGTTATGAGATCACAACTAGTTACAAAAGGATTGTGCAAAGAACTCAAAAATATTTCTGACGGAATATATTCAAGTGATAATGAGTCAAATCTTACACTATTCAACAACACATCATAAGTGTTAAGTCTAATTCCATATGAGGAAAGTGAACAATTATCGATAACTATTTAAATTACGAGTATTTTTATTAACTTGTGCACTATAATATAATAGATAAGGACATTATTGAATCAAGCTTCAATCACCCTGATAGAATTAGGTAGAATATATTCATTACCTATATATTACAAATTTACTATTTTATCTTCTTTGTCTATATAACTTTTTTATCTATTGAGTTAAGAATTCTATTCTTCAAAATCCTTTTAGGGTGGAATGTTCCCGAATATTTATTGTGATTTATTATTTTTTAACTCTATAAGCTTGACAAAATTAATATTTTATCTATAGATATGGATTCTTTTACAAACAAGAGTGACATATATAGAAATAAGGGTCATATCATACATATATGTTTGTAATGTGATACAAACTGTACAAAATAGGTCAAAAATAAAAGAGGCCAAAACATAAGGTGGCGATAATGACAGTTTATGTACACTCAATAATAATATTGTGATGATCATTTTTGAGAAATCTCTTCAAAATATCTAGGCGTGGTTGCAAAAGAGTATTCGTCCATGCTTCTTCAAGATCTTCTTTTCGATCTTCTTTGAAAACGTCTGTAGCAATAATATGATGCACTGACCACATTTTCTGACTTATTAATTGTTGAATCTTGTCAAGTTGGTTACAAATTAACATACGAGTATTACACTTAATACTTAAAAATTAAATATGGAAGAATCATCTGCCTTGATTCATCATCTCCGTGTATATTTGTTTCTTCCCTTAAATATCTGTCCATTTCAGGGATACCGATGGACCGTCGTATTCCTTTGGTGTAGTCTGCATCAGAAATGAAAATATGTCGCACCTCATCCACTAGCCCTGAATGCAACACAAATTTAAAGAAGAGTTTTATTTAGTAGAACATATGTTTTATAACTCAAAGTATTATTAAGAAAATTATATAATAAATGTTTTTACTTAGCTGCAAGATAATATATCTTTATTGATACATAAAATAATTAAAAAAATTACATGCTTTGACCATTTGATCAAACACATATCAACTCTACGGTTCAAGACTGATTGCTCAACATTAATCCAAACAAAGCAACTATCATACTTATATTTGAACATGAAGACAAGATTTTCCACAAGTTTTTCAATATACGAATTTGACCCTTAAACAATAATTGTAACACATTGAGTCTTCAGTATTTTTTCTATATAGACGGCAGCCTGCAAACAAATAATTTCAGCTATGAAGTTTGAATTTAGTTCCATTTCACCTAAGAAAATATGATCAAATTAACTTTCAATGAATAAAAAGAAATAATTTTTTAATAGTTAAGTATATATTTTACTAGAATATATAATCACTACTATATAATTATCTAGGTAGTCATTTGATATAAGTATTCTTGAGAATAAACATATATACCTAACAAATAGTGTCGTACACCTTGTTTATCAGTGTGTGTGATCATTTTTGTAACAATTTCAAGTCCCTTGTAATTTACATTTTGTCCGAGTTGATTATTTCTCCTCAAAAATGTATGGCAAGGTCAATAGAGAGATGGGACATTCAAGTTCATGTGCCCCCATTATGAAGATCACTTTCTTCTTGTTGAACTCTTCATTGTTGATGAAAGTATTCATTTTATCTTCACAAAAAAAATAGTTTATAATAGTGAATTCATAAAGTCAGACATTGTCACGACCCAAATCGGGCCGCGACTGGCACCCACACTTACCCTCCTATGTGAGCGAACCAACCAATCTAAACCTTAACATTTCAATATAATATCAACAGAAACTAATGCGGAAGACTTAACTCATAAACCAATTCAATAACTTCTAAAATCCAACATCTATTATTCCCCAAAATCTGGAAGTCATCACCACAAGAACATCTATGATCAAATTACTAAACTAAGAGTATTCTAAGAAGCTAAAACAAGTAAAAGCTAGTCCATGCCAGAACATCAAGGCATCAAGACATGAAGAAAAAGATCCAGTCCAAGCTAGAAGCGTTAGCTCACCCTGATATCCGGAGTAATGAAGACTGGCTAGAGTTACGGTTGAGTTGAAGATGACGGTACGTTTGCTGCACTCCACAATTAACAAAAAAAAACAAAACATAAAAGTAGGGGGTCAGTACAAACACAAGTACTGCGTAGATATCATCGGCCAACTCAAAATAGAAAACAGTATATACCAAGTAATATTATAAAATAAACTATAATACTCAACATGTAGCAACAACAAGTACTATATCATTAACAATTACCATCAAGTTCACACATGAGGACTCAAGCCTCAATACCATACTCATATTGGGAATTAGATTCATTAGATTGAGTATATTAACATCTTTCAAGATTCATTATCTTTATTCCTCTTGTGTCGGTACGTGACACTCCGATCCCCTACTACTATGTGTCGGAACGTGACACTCTGATCCCCTAATTCTACGTGTCGGTTCGTGACACCCGATCCCCTAAATCTACGTGTTGGTTCGTGACACCCGATCCCCTTAATCTACGTGTTGGTTCGTGACACCCGATCCCCTAAATCTACGTGTCGGTTCGTGACACCCGATCCCCTAAATCTACGTGTCGGTTCGTGAAACCCGATCCCCTAATCTCATTCTATCAATTCATCAAGCCTTCTCTTATACCAAGGCATCATCAATCTAATTACTTTAGTTCATCAAGCCTTTTCTTATACCAAGGCATCATCAATCTCATTACTTTAGTTTATCAAGCCTTCTTTTATACCAAGGCATCATCAATCTCATTACTTTAGTTCATCAAGCCTTCTTTTATACCAAGGCATCATCAATCTCATTACTTTAGTCCATCAAGCCTTCTTTTATACCAAGGCATCATCATTAACAAGAGATTGGGTTTTTATCAAAATATGGGATTCAATAGCTTCATCATGCTTATTTCATCACAATCATATAATCACGTTCATGCATGCATACAATTAAGCACATAGAAGGGTTTACAATACTTCCCAATACATATCATTCGCTATTAAGAGTTTACTATGAAAGCATAAAACCATAACCTACCTCCACCGAAGATTAGTGATCAAGCAAGCAATTTCCCCAAGCTTTGTTCTTCGTTTTCTTTCTTCCTCGTTCGATCCTCTCTCTCTCTTTGTTCATTCTACTTTTCTTATTCAAACCCTCTTTCTTTTACCCTAATTAGTATATACTTAAGAATAAAAGATGGCAATAATAACCCACTAATTAACTTAAGGTTACCTCTTTTAACCCCCAAGTAATTAGACTTATTAAAATTAACCCACTAAATTTATAATTAAAGCAGGAATAGTCAAAAACGTCCCATAAAACATTTAAAGAAATCCGACCCAGACTGAGATTACGCAGTCTCTGATGGCCCGTCGCGCCTGCGATGGTCCGTCCTGCTGCTCTGTCACAGACTTCAGAGACTCAATTTCTCTGAAGAGTCTGTGACGGTCCGTCCTGCCATTCCGTTACAAAGTTCAGAGAGTCGATTTCAGTGCTAATTTTTCAAAATTCTATGTATTTTGGAAAGAGACCCCCTCGACGGTCCATCGTGGGGTCTGTTGTTACTGCCAGTTTTTCCCGAATCAATGTCTGCTGCTCAAAACGACTAAACAGGTCGTTACAATAGATACCAATTTACCCATCGTTCGTCCCCGAACGATCATAAGAGGAAAAACAAGGGCGAAAAGAAGTACCTGAATCTGTAAACAGGTGTGGGTATCTTTCTTGCATATCAGCCTCTTTCTCCCAAGTGGCTTCTTCAACGGGTCGATTCCTCCCTTGACCTCAACTTGCGAACTTCTCTACCTAAAATAGCAACAGGCTCCTCCTCATAAGACAAATTCTCATCAAGCAAAACTGAATCTCAACGGATAATGTAGTTTCCATCCCCATGGTATCTTTTCAACATAGACACATGAAATACCGGATGCACTGCAGACAGCCCTGGAGGTAAGGCTAACTCATAAGCCACCTCCCCTACTCGCTTAAGTACTTCAAATGGACCAATATACCTTGGGCTCAATTTACCCCTTTTTCCAAAACGCATCACCCCTTTCATGGGCGAAACCTTCACCAAGACTTGTTCAC
This sequence comes from Solanum neorickii, assembly GCA_027704865.1. Taxonomy (NCBI): domain Eukaryota; kingdom Viridiplantae; phylum Streptophyta; class Magnoliopsida; order Solanales; family Solanaceae; genus Solanum; species Solanum neorickii. The sequence continues at coordinate 18,324,776 of JAKWJC010000373.1, read as the reverse complement.
CCTCCATGAACTCCAAGTCTCTAACCTTCCGATCTGCATACTCCTTCTGTCTACTTTGCACCGCTAGAAGCTTTTCTTGAATAGATTTCACTTTATCTAACGATTTTCTTAGAAGGTCAGTACCCCAAGGTCTAACCTCAAATGCATCAAACCACCCAATGGGAGACCTACATCTTCTCCCATATAGTGCCTCAAATGGGGCCATATCAATGCTTGAGTGATAGCTATTGTTGTAGGAGAACTCTGCTAAGGGTAAGAAGCTATCCCAATGACCACCAAATTCTATCACACATGCACGAAGCATATCCTCCAACACTTGAATCGTTCGCTCAGACTGACCATCGGTCTGAGGATGGAACACATTACTAAGGTCTAACCTAGTATCCAATTCCGCATGCAATGTTTTCCAAAACATAGAAGTAAACCTCGTGCCTCTATCTGATATGATGGAGAGTGGAAACCCATGCAACCGAACCATTTCTGAGATGTAAATTTTGGCTAACTTCTCTGCATTATAAGTCACCTTGACCGGAATGAAGTGGGCAGACTTAGTTAATCGGTCTACAATTACCCAAATAGAATCAAACTTTCCCAATGTCTTTGGAAGACCAACCACGAAATCCATTGCAACTCTCTCCCATTTCCATTCAGGAATGGGCATTCTCTGAAGTGTTTCTCCGGGCCTCTGGTGTTCATACTTTACTTGTTGACAGTTTGTACATTTAGCAATAAAATCAACAATATCACGCTTCATTCTACTCTACCAAAAGTGTTGCTTTAGGTCACGGTACATCTTGGTTGCACCACGATGTATAGAATACCTTGAACTATGAGCCTCTGTCAGAATAGTGTTGATCAAATCATCTACTTGGGGTACACATACCCTCCCCTTGATTCTCAAAACACCTTCCTCATCGATTTGTGGTTCCTTAGCCTCTCCTCGCAATACATTATCTTTGATTCTACTTAGTTTCTCATCATCAAACTGTTTTCCCTTAATCTTGTCGAGAAAAGAAGATCTTGCTTCCACACAAGCCAACAATCCTCCCTTCTCATTTACTTCAAACCTCATCAAGTCGTTAGCCAGAGTCTGAACCTCTCTAGCCAATGGACGTCTAGAAACTTGCAAGTGAGCTAGACTTCCCATGCTCCCTGCCTTTCTACTTAAGGCGTCTGCCACAACATTAGCCTTTCCCGGATGATACAAGATAGTGATGTCGTAGTCCTTCAGTAGTTCCATCCATCTCCTCTGTCTCAAGTTCAAATCTTTCTGAGTAAAGACGTACTGTAGGCTACGATGATCTGTGTATACTTCAAACTTAACCCCATATAGATAGTGTCTCCATTGCTTTAAGGAAAACACTACCGCAGCCGATTCCAAATCATGGGTCGGATAATTACATTTGTGCACCTTTAATTGCCTTGAAGCATAAGCAATTACGTTCTTCTCTTTCATTAGCACTGCACCCAAACCCGAATAGGATGCATCACAATAGACAATGAAATTCTTACCTTCCACTGGCAGGGTAAGAATTGGTGCAGTAGTCAACAAAGTGTTGAGTTTCTGAAAGCTTTCCTCACACTCGTCCGACCATACAAATGGAACATTCTGCTTAGTCAAGTTCGTCAATTGGGAAGCAATGGAAGAGAATCCCTTGACAAATCGGCGGTAATAGCTAGCTAAACCAACAAAGCTCCTTATTTCTGACACATTAGTAGGTCTTACCCAATTCTTCACTGTCTCAATCTTAGAAGGATCCACCATCACCCCATCCTTAGAAACCACATTCCCTAAGAAGGACACTGCATCTAGCCAAAACTCACACTTAGAGAACTTGGCATAATGCTTTTTCCCCCTCAACATTTCCAATACAATCTTCTAATGCTCCTCAAGTTCCTTCTTACTTTTAGAGTATATCAGTATATCATCAATAAATACGATCACGAAGATGTCCAAATATGGCATAAAAATTCCGTTCATCAGGCTCATGAACGCAGCAGGGGCATTCGTAAGACCAAAAGACATCACTACAAATTCGTAATGCCCATACCTCGTTCGAAAAGCAGTTTTTGGCACATCCGTTGCCCGTATTTTCAATTGATGATAACCGGATCTCAAGTCAATCTTAGAGAAGACACAAGCACCTTGTAACTGATCGAACAAGTCATCAATGCGAGGAAGAGGATACTTGTTCTTAATAGTTACCTTGTTCAACTGCTGGTAGTCTATGCACATCCGAAAACTCCCATCCTTCTTCTTCACAAACAAAACTGGAGCACCCCAAGGAGATGCACTTGGTCTAATGAAGCCTTTGCTCAACAACTCTTGAAGTTGGGCCTTTAACTCTCTTAACTCCGCGGGAGCCATTCTATAAGGGGGTATAGAAATGGGGCGAGTACCCGGTTCAAGATCAATACAGAAGTCAATATCCCTATCCGGTGGCATACCAGGAAGATCTGCAGGGAACACATCCAAAAACTCACGGACTACCGAAACTGACTCAATAGAAGGTACTTGGGTAGTATCATCCCGGAGGTGTGCCAAGAAAGCTAAACAACCCTTACTAACCATTCTCTTAGCACGAAGAAAGGAGACGATACGGACCGGATTGGAAGTGTAGTCACCCTTCCACACTAACGGATCTGTCCCAGGTTTGGCTAACGTCACAGTCTTAGCATTACAATCCAAGATCACAAAATTCGGAGAAAGCCAAGTCATACCCAGAATTACATCAAAGTCAACCATTTCTAAGATAACCAAATCTACATAAGTGTTACTCTCCAGAAAAGTCACCAAACAAGACCTATGCACTTTTTCAACTATCACAGACTCACCCAGCGGAGTAGAAACACGGATAGGCATGTCAGGTAATTCACAATGTAAATTAAGACCTTTAGCAAATGAGGAAGATACATAAGAAAATGTGGATCCGGGATCAAACAATACAGAAGCCATGCAATCACAAACCAAAAGATTACCTGTGATGACAGCATCAGATGCCTCCGCTTCAGACCTCCCAGGGAAAGCGTAACAATGGGCCTTATCGTTTGTCTGTCCGTTGCCCCTACCATGTTGTGATGTAGTGGCTCCAGTTTGCCCATCACCCCGGCCGTTTTGGTGACCACCATTACCTCGACCACCACGTCCTCCAGAATAACGGCCTCTGCCATGACCACCTCTACCTCTAGCCATTGGGGGTCTATAACTCTGTTTTGGACAATTCCTCCTAATATGTGCGGTCTCTCCACATCCATAACACTCTCTAGAGTCATGCATAGGTCTCTCAGAGAAGTGTTGACCGGTCTGAGGTTGACCCCCAACTACAGTTCGTAGTGAAGATTGAATTTGTCGAACTGAGTAACCTCAGGAACCCTGTCCTCTAGAGTAAGAACCATTAAACTCACCTCCCTTTGGAAAACTTTTTGATGTCGATGCCATGGTGAATTCATCTGGCTTCACTCCTTCATCCTCGACCACGAAATCTACCACTTCTTGGAAGGATTTTGCCGTAGCCGCTACCTATAAGGCTGAAATCCGCAACTCTGACCTCAACCCCTTCACAAAACGACGAATCCGCTCTTGTGGACTGAAGCAAGGTTGGGTGGCATATCTGGATAGTTCACGAAACTTAGCCTCATATGCAGTAACCGACATCCTACCTTGCTCCAGACTTAAGAATTCATCTCTTTTCCTATCCCTCAAAGTCCGGGGAATATACTTCTCCATAAACAAGCTAGAGAATGATGCCCAAGTCATCGGTGGTGCCTCTGTTGGTTGACACTCAACATGTGACCGCCACCACATTTTGGCGTTCCCTTGAAACTGATAGGTCACAAACTCAACACCAAACCGTTCTACTATACCCATCTTGTGTAGTAGCTCATGACAGTCAACCAGAAAATCATAGGCATCCTCAGATTCGGCACCCTTGAAGACTGGAGGTTTCAATTTCAAGAACTTACTGAAAAGTTCATGTTGATCATTTTTCATTATAGGCCCTGTAGTCAGACGAGGAAACGTGCCTATTTCCAATGGAACATCCATGCGGGGAGCCGCAGTAGCCGCATGTTGTACCTCCGGACCCTGAGGTGCTGGTGCAGAAAACACTGGAGGTGTTTGACCTTGATCAGATAACCAACTAAGATAAGCAAGAACCTGATTGATCATCGCTGGGGTAGGTTAGGGAGGCAATCCCTCATTCTGTATTTGTTCAGTTTCCCCTTCCTCACCCTCTCTTACTACTTCTTTAGTCGGTGGAGGAGTCACTGCCCTAGTATCCGATGGGCTAGGTGCTTGTCCTCTTCCTCTAAAGGACGTCCTCCCACGGCCTCTTGCCTCTACTCTTCCTCGAGCTACATCCCCAGTTGCTGGCTCAGACGCTTCTTGTCTTGCCGATGTTTGTGTTGACGCAGTCGTTGCTCTAGTTCTAACCATCTGCGAAATAGAGTGAAGATGGTTAGATACCAATTTGTATCACCTAGATACCAATTGGATCCAAGTAATAGCACGAAAGAAAGAAAGAATGGAATTTTCCTAAAGTCTTATAGCCTCTCAAAGAAAAGTAAAGGCGTCCCCCTATCGTTCCTTAAGACTCTACTAGACTCGTTCTTGTGTGATGAGATCAACGAACCTAATGCTCTGATACCAAGTTTTTCACGACCCAAATCGGGCCGCGACTGGCACCCACACTTACCCTCCTATGTGAGCGAACCAACCAATCTAAACCTTAACATTTCAATATAATATCAACAGAAAGTAATGCGGAAGACTTAACTTATTAATAAAAACCAATTCAATAACTTCTAAAATCCAACATCTATTATTCCCCAAAATCTGGAAGTCATCACCACAAGAACATCTATGATCAAATTACTAAACTAAGAGTATTCTAAGAAGCTAAAACAAGTAAAAGTTAGTCCATGCCGGAAGTTCAAGGCATCAAGACATGAAGAAAAAGATCCAGTCCAAGCTAGAAGCGTTAGCTCACCCTGATATACGGAGTAATGAAGACTGGCTAGAGTTACGGTTGAGTTGAAGACGACGGTACGTTTGCTGCACTCCACAATTAACAAAAAAAACAAAACATAAAAGTAGGGGGTCAGTACAAACACGGGTACTGAGTAGATATCATCGACCAACTCAAAATAGAAAACAGTATATACCAAGTAATATCATAAAATAAACAATAATACTCAACATGTAGCAACAACAAGTACTATATCATTAACAATTACCGTCAAGTTCACACATGAGGACTCAAGCCTCAATACCATACTCATATTGGGAATTAGATTCATTAGATTGAGTATATTAACATCTTTCAAGATTCATTATCTTTATTCCTCTTGTGTCGGTACGTGACACTCCGATCCCCTACTACTATGTGTCGGAACGTGACACTCTGATCCCCTAATTCTACGTGTCGGTTCGTGACACCCGATCCCCTAAATCTACGTGTTGGTTCGTGACACCCGATCCCCTAAATCTAAGTGTCGGTTCGTGACACCCGATCCCCTAAATCTACGTGTCGGTTCATGACACCCGATCCCCTAAATCTACGTGTCGGTTCGTGACACCCGATCCCCTAAATCTACGTGTCAGTTCGTGACACCCGATCCCCTAATCTCATTCTATCAATTTATCAAGCCTTCTCTTATACCAAGGCATCATCAATCTCATTACTTTAGTTCATCAAGCCTTCTCTTATACCAAGGCATCATCAATCTCATTACTTTAGTTCATCAAGCCTTCTTTTATACCAAGGCATCATCAATCTCATTACTTTAGTTCATCAAGCCTTCTTTTATACCAAGGCATCATCAATCTCATTACTTTAGTCCATCAAGCCTTCTTTTATACCAAGGCATCATCATTAACAAGAGATTGGGTTTTTATAAAAAATTGGGATTCAATAGCTTCATCATGCTTATTTCATCACAATCATATAATCACGTTCATGCATGCATACAATTAAGCACATAGAAGGGTTTACAATACTTCCCAATACATATCATTCGCTATTAAGAGTTTACTATGAAAGCATAAAACTATAACCTACCTCCACCGAAGATTAGTGATCAAGCAAGCAATTTCTCCAAGCTTTGTTCTTCGTTTTCTTTCTTCCTCGTTCGATCCTCTCTATCTCTTTGTTCATTCTACTTTTATTATTCAAACCCTCTTTCTTTTACCCTAATTAGTATATACTTAAGAATAAAAGATGGCAATAATAACCAACTAATTAACTTAAGGTTACCTCATTTAACCCCCAAGTAATTAGACTTATTAAAATTAACCCACTAAATTTATGATTAAAGCAATAATAGTCAAAAACGTCCCTTAAAACATTTAAAGAAATCCGACCCAGACTGGGATTACGCAGTCTGTGACGGCCTGTCGCGCCTGCGACGGTCCGTCCTGCTGCTTCGTCACAGACTTCAGAGACTCAATTTCTCTGAAGAGTCTGTGACGGTCCTTCACACCTGTGACGGTCCGTCCTGCCATTCCGTTACGAAGTTCAGAGAGTCAATTCCAGTGCCCATTTTTCAGAATTCTAAGTATTTTGGAACGAGACCCCCTCGACGGTTCGTCGTGCCCATGACGGTCCGTCGTGGGGTCCGTTGTTCCTGCCAGTTTTTCCCGAATCAAAGTCTGCTGCTCAAAATGACTAAACAGGTCGTTACAGACATAAATAAATCATATAAATATAAAGCTAGTAAGTAGAAACTTGCTTGAGTTGGACTGTACTATTTAAAAATATAAAATTTTCTTGATGGTGGATGTGAATTTTTTTTATATTAAGCTTCTATATCAAAATCTTTTTGTGGACTTATTAATTGACATACCAATTTCATAATTACTGGTATATTTTAGGATAAGAATAAGTTTTAAAAGTTTATAGATATGTAAACTTGAATATTGGTAATTATTAATAAATATAATTTAGAATAAAGTTATTAGCGTACGTTGTGAGGAGATCACATAGAGTTGAGTTTTGTAGTAAAAATGTAATTTTTGATAGACTTATTAATTAGTAAATCAAATTAAATATATATAAATTCATATTTTTTATAATTAGAATAGTTCATTAAAAAATTTAGAGATATGTCACCTTAAATTTTGGCGATTAAGCTTAAATTATATTAGGATGACGTTTCTAGATGTATTTTGTTACGAGATCACAAGTACAAACAAAAGGACTGTTCAAAGAACTCAATAATAATTCTGGCGGAATATATTCATGTTATAATGAGTCAAATCTTACACTATTAAACAACACATCATAAGTGTTAAGTCTAATTCCACAAGAGGGAAGTGAACAGTTATCGATAACTATTTCAATTACAAGTTTTTAATTAAATTTTGCGTCATATAATAATAAATAAGGACTTTATTGAATCAACCTTCAATCACCGTGATAGAATTAGGTTTAATATATTCATTATCGTTATATTACAAATTTACTATTTTATCTTCTTTTTCTATGTAACATATTTAAGTATTGAGTTAAGAATTCTATTCTTTAAAATCCTTTAATGGTGGAATCTTCCCAAACATTTATGGTGATTTATTATTTTATCACTCTATTAGATTGACATTATGAGTGATCTCATGTAATTGTGTGAGTACATATTTATATATATATATATATATATATATATATATATATATATATATATATATTAAATAGAGAAGACTTGTCTTGCATTTGGATGGAAACTTAAAATAAATATTTAATCTATAAATAAGAATTTTTTACAAACAAAAGTAACATACATAGAAATAATGGTCATATCATACATATATATTTGTAATGCGATACAAACCGTACAAAATCGGTCAAATATTAAATAGACCAAAATAGAAGATGGCGATAATGACAGTTTATGTACACTCAATAATAATATTGTGACGATCGTTTTTTAGAAAACTCTTCACAATATATACGCATGGTTGCAAAATGGTATTCGTCCATGCTTTGTCAAGATCTTCTTCTATATCTTCTTTAAAAACGTCCGTAGCAATAGTATGATGCATTGACCATATTTTCTCGCTTATTAATTGTTTAATTTTGAAAGGTTGGATAAGAATAAACATATGAGTATTATGCTTGATACTTCAAATTGAACCTCGAAGAATCATTTTCTTTGATTCATCATCTCCTTCAATATTTGTTTTTTTCCTTAAATATCTATCCATTTCAGGGACACCGATGGACTGTCGGAATCCTTTGGTGTAATCTGTATTTGGAATGAAAATCTGTCGCACCTCATCGACTAGCCCTGCATGCAACACAAATTTAAAGAAGATTTTTATTTAGTAGTACATATTTTTGATAACCAAAAGTATTATTATGAAAATTATAGGGAAAATGCACAAGTACCCCCTCAGCTTATGCTCGAAATCACAGAGACACACTTATACAATACTAAGGTCCTATTACCCCCCGGAACTTATTTTATAAGTAATTTTCTACCCCTTTTTAGCTTACGTGGCACTAGTTTTAAAAAAAAAGTCAACCATCGCTGGGCCCACAGGATAGTGCCACGTAGGCTAAAAAGGGGTAAAAAATTATTAATTAAATAAGTTCAGGGGGGTAATAGGACCTTAGTATAGTATAAGTGTGTCTCTGAGATTTCGGGCATAGGTTGAGGGGGTACTTGGGCATTATCCCAAAATTATATAACAAAAGTTTTTAGCTAGCTACATAATAGTATATCTTGACTGAGACATAGAATAATTACAAAAATTACCTGCTTTGTCCATTTTATCAACCCTCATGTTAACTCTACGGTTCAAGGCTTATTTCTCAACATCTATCCAAATAAAGCAACTATCATACTTATATTTGAACATGAACACATGATCTTCCACAAGTTTTACAATATACGAATTTGACCCTCCAACAATAATCTGAACACGTTAAGTCTTCAGTAATTTTTATATGTAGACGATAGCTTGCAAACAAAAATCTTCAGCTGTGAAGTCTTAATGTGGTTAAATTTCACCTAAGAGAATGTGATCAAATTAACTTTATCAGAATTGAAAGAAATAATTTTTTAATAGTAAAGTGTATTTTTCACTAGAAGATATAATTTCTCTAATAAAATAATCTAGGTAGTCATTTGATATAAGTATTATTGAGAATAAACATATCTACCTAACAAATAGTGTCATAGACCTTGTTTCTTAGTGTGTGTGATCTTGTTTGTAACAATTTCATGTCCCTTTTAGACTTGTAGTTTATCCGAGATGATTATTTCTCCTTGAAAATGGGTGGCAATGTCAACAGAAAGACGGGATTTTCCCGTTCCTGTGGCCCCCATTATGAAGATCACTTACTTCTTGTAGAACTTTTCATTGTTAATGAAAGTATTCATTTTATCTACATAAAAAAAAATTAGTTTATAACAGTGAATTCATAAACTCAGACACTAAAAAATCTTGTAAATATAAAGCTATCAAGTAGACACCTTGGACTTTGAATATACTATCTAAAAATATAAAATTTTCTTGATGGTAGATGTGAAAAAAAAGTTATGTTCAGCTTTTATAGTAAAATCTTTTTATGGACTTATTAATTGACTTAAAAATTTCATAATTACTTATATATTTTAGGATAAGAATAACATTTAAAAGTTTATACATACGTCAACTTGAATTTTAGTAATTATTATTAAATATATTTTAGGATAAAGTAATTAGTGTACGTTGTTAGGAGATAACATAGAGCTGGAATTTTATAATAAAAAGGTGATTTTTTATAGCCTTATTAATTAGTAAACCAAATTAAATACACATAAATTCATATCTTTTAGAATAAGAATAGTTCATTAAAATTTTTTAGAGATATGTCACCTTAAATTTTGGCGATTAAGCTTAAATTATTTTAGAATGACGTTTCTAGTTGTATATTGTTATGATATCACAAGTAGTTACTAAAGGATTGTACAAAGAACTTAATAATATTTCTTACGGAATATATTCAAGTGAAAATGCGTCAAATCTTACACTATTCAACAACACATTATAAGTGTTAAGTCTTATTCCATTAGAGGGAAGTGAACAATTATAATAACTATTTCAATCACGTGTATTATATTAACTTGTGCGCCATATAATAATATATAAGGACTTTATTGAATCAAGCTTCAATCACCGTGATAGAATTAGGTAGAATATATTCATTACATATAGAATAGAAATTTACTATTTTATCTTCTTTGTCTATGTAATATTCTGAAGTATTGAGTTAAGAATTATATTCTCTAAAAACCTTTTAAGGTGGAATCTTCCCGAACATTTTTGGTTATTTAATATTTTATCACTCAATTATCTTGACATTATGGGTGATCGAATGTAATTGTGTACATACGTATTTGTATTAATATATATTATATATAGAAGACTTGGACTTGGATCGAAACTTATAATGAATATTTCATCTATAGATAAGATTTTTTTTACAGACAAGAGTAACAAATAGAGAAATAAGGGTCATATTATACATATATTTGTAATGCGATACAAACTGTACAAAATTGGTCAATAATTAAAGAGACCTAAACTGAAGATGACTATTACGACAATTTATGTACACTCAATAATAATATTGAGATGATCGTTTTTACGAAATATCTTCAAAATATCTAGGCATGGTTGTAAAACAGTATTCGTCCATGCTTCGTCAACATCTTCTTCTCTATCTTCTTTGAAACGTCAGTAGCAATAATATGATGCACTGACCACATTTTCTCGCTTATAATCATTGAATCTTGTCAAGTTGGTTACAAATTAACATACGTGTATTACGCTTTTAAAACTTGAAATTGAAGCTTAAAGAATCATCTTCTTTGATTCATCATCTCCGTCTATATTTGTTTCTTCCCTTAAATATCTATCCATTTCAGGGACACTGATGGATTGTCGGATTTCTTTGGTGTAATCTGTATTTGGAATGAGAATTTGTCGCACCTCATCCACTAGCCCTTTATGCAACACAAATTTAAAGACAAGTTTTATTTAGTAGAACATATATTTGATAACCAATTGTATTATTAAGAAAATTATATAAGAAAAGTTCGTAGCTAGATGCATGATAGTATATCTTGATTGATACGTAAAATAATTACAAAAATTATCTGTTTTGACCGTTTAATTAACCCTCATGTCAACTCTATGGTTCAAGACTGATAACTCAACATCAATCCAAATAAAGCAACTATCATACTGATAATTGAACATGAACACAAGATCTTCCCTCAAGTTTTCCTATATACAAATTTGACCCTCTAACAATAATTGGAACACGTTGAGTCTTCAGTATATTTTTATATAGAAGACAGCTTGCAAACAAAAATCTTAAGCTGTGAAGTCTGAATCTTGTTCAATTTCACTGAATGACCCGCTATGTCTTTTTGAGAACTAAGACTATTTTGGCTCTTTCTAAAAATTTCAAGAGGTATTTTAAACTATTTGATAACTAGGAGTACTTAGTTAATACATATATCTATATTATAAATAATATACTTGAATAGTAATTGGGTAAAATTCAGATTTTTTAATAACCCTTACCATTTGGCTATATAATTAAAACAGATTAGTTAGGTTATTTTAGAAGATAAAAAATAAAGGTTAGAAATTACCTGGAGACCGGAGGAACCAAGGATCTACGGCGAACATTGATTTCCAGGTAAGCCAATACAAATTTATTAATGTTTATATATATTTGTATGGTGCACTTGTAGTAATATAATAATGTTAGATTTTTAGAGGTGATTAAATCGTAGGGTAGTTACAGTAATGAATATTTTATAAAACTTCAAACTGACATAGGGTTGATTGGGGTAATGATGACCAATGATTACTTAATAAATGGATACATTACATTTTTGATGCATTTATATGATAATTCTTTAAAAAGTTAGAAACATTACAATATTCATTTGAAGAAAAGAAAGAATGTAGTCTCAGCATTACTGTATTCTTTTGTTCTCTTAATTGATTCTTTTTGTATTTATTTTATCAAATTATGATACTAGTGTTTGATCTATTGAGATAGGTAATTTATTATTAGGTGTATATTATATGATTTATCATAGAATTTACGTGTATTTGGAGAGGTTAAAGATAAGTTCTTGGCTTTAAATTTAGTAAGTACGATTATTTTGGCATACAAATTATATCAAGATTGGGAGCATGATTAGAAGTATGAGTGAATTTTAGGGTCTATGATAGACACATAATAATATGAATGTCTACAAACTTGCTAACTTATGAATATTACATTGTAGGTAGATCGTGAACATTCCAAAACGTTGCGAAAAGGGAAGGAACTACCTTGAATATTCGTGAGACGAATTCGGCACTTGAGTTATATTAAGACTTTTTAGACTTGTTGAAGGACGTTTTTCCTAATTAAAGATAGAAATCAAAATAGACAAAGGGGTAAGGGTGAAAGATGGGGATCTCGTATTAATGGTTTTATGGGCATTGGTACGAGTACCGGTGTTATAAAACGAAAAGTTACTACTATATAATGCGGATTGTAACTTGAGAATTTCCAAAGTATATGGGAATTAGCTAATATATTATTGACTTGAAATTATTATGTGATTGTTTTTTCTTTATTACACTCATATAGTTGTGATAATTTAGGTGGTTATGTATTATGTTTATATTGATTGAGTGAGATACATCATCATCCCCTTATATAGAAATAATATTGTGTACATGCATTTACATGAGATTAGGTATAAGTTGGGCACGTGAAGATCGTCCGTGCTGGGGGTGGTGAGATGTTAAGATTGTAATTTGGGGACGTACAGACTGTCCGTGCAGAAATTGTTTGATATTATGATAGTGTGTTGAGATCGTCCGCACAGACACGTGGAGATCGTCCATATCGGTATATAGAACTCGCGAGTCCCCCATGGGTCATGAGCTCTCGATGAATTTCCGAGGAGTATCATTTATATTTGGTTGAGTGAGTACTGGGTATTCTGAGACATATCATTACATGGTATCATATTGCATTGCATTTCATCACATCGTTCATTCTATATAACTATGTGTTTTTGTTTGGTATTTGGAAAGTACATGATGTTTGATTACCTTTATTGATGAAACTTGAATAGAAAGTGTAATATATATATACTTATATAATTTAAGAATTTGTTGTTTTAATTTTATAAAATCCCGTCACTTCTTCTTCGTTGTCGGTCAATGAGACATATTGGGTACACGTAGTTCGTACACATACTACTTTTGTTGCACTCTCTCTGGTGCAGATTCAATTTCGAGTAGGAGCACATCTAGAGAAGCAGTTTGAGTCCGAGTTTAGAGTGTCTTGGATATGTGGTGAGCTGCTTGGCTGTTCCGTGGCCCACAACTACCTCTATCTTTTACTTATTCTGTTATTCTGTATTCAGGCAGGATATCCTTATCTTAGATTTGTCATTTTAGTTCCAAACTTGCATCGTATTTTAGAAGCTCTTGTACTTATGATACCAATTTTTGGGTAGTACTTTTTTTTCAGTTTTATGCATTCGTACTTATAAGAAACTCAGAGTTGGAGATTTTACTAATTATTGTATTTTCACTCATTAGTTGGTTAAGTTTATTTAAATATGTTGGTTGGCTTACATTTTGGTTGGGAACATAGGTGCCATCATGACTCGTGACTTTTACGCCATGAAAAATTTGGTATCAGAACCCTACGTTCATCAGTCTCACGAGTACAAGAGCAATGTCTAGTAGATTCTTGCAGATCGGTATAAAGACGTCCATACATATCTTCAAGAGGCTATAGGACATTTAGGAAATATTATGTTCTTTCATTCACTATCGTGCACACTTGACCTTGTTGATATTCTGAACTCTATAACTCATCCTCTCAGATGGTGAGAACTCGTACACCGGCAAGTGGTGGACAGAATCCTATTTCTGCGCCTGCTTTTGGAAACATTATCCGAGATAACAAGAGATGAGCTCAAGGTCGATGTAGGGCCGTATTGCAGCACCTGTGGAAGGTTAAGTACAAATAGTTACCCAGGGTCGTGATAGGACCATACCTCTTGATACAAATGTTATTCATGGGGATATCCAAGATCGTGTCGATGGGAATGGGTCAGCTTAGGATCCACCCAGTACTATTGTTACCCAGTGTTTCAAGATACCTTGGCTCGTATGTTAAAACTCTTAGAGGGGATGGCTAAGGCAGAAGCTTTGCCTATCACTTATGATGGCTCACAGACCCGTATCAGAGGTAAGTCTCCAGATTCGATAGTTGGTACATATTTGCAGACTCCCAGGACTAAGCCAGCTGATGTTGTCGCTCCTCGTTTTGATAGCATGGAGATTCCATATATGACATTATTTTTGGTGAACACACCTTCTATGACAATTGATGAGCAAAAGATGTTTAGGAGGTTCATACTAATGAATCCTCCTACATATACTTGTGACTTAACTGAGTATGGATTTGAATTTATAGTTAGTTGTCATTAGTGATTGCATAATATTGGATTGGTGGAGTCTCACGGAGTTGACTACACAGTTTTTAAGATGACTGCCTCTACCAAATAGTGGTGGAGGGATTATATTAATAGTAGTCTAGGTGGATCCTCTCCACTATCTTGGACTCAGTTTACTCAGGTATTTCTATCAAAATTTGTTCCATGTAGTGAAAGATAGAACAAGAGGACCTAGTTCGAAGGTTTGCAGCAAGGTAGTATGTTAGCTGCAGAGTATGAGGGTAAATTTCATGCCTTGGCTAGACATGCTTTGATGATACATCCTACAGAGGCTGAGAGAGTGAGGAGGTTTGTTAGGGAATGATTATTCCGATTAGTCTAGGACATTCTCAGGTTGCCTCTTTTGGTGTTCTGTTCCAGAAAGTGGTGGATGCTTCTAAGGAGTTTAAGATGATTTGACGTGAGAGATTTGAGCAGCATCAGGGAAATAGGACCCGTTATTCAGGTAATTTTGGTGGTGCTCCGCCTAGGAATCGGGGTTATGTAGGGAGAGGTTATCACTCTTAATCCACCTGACCCATTCATGCTGCTATACATGTGTGTGAGGCTGGTTATACTATGCATTGTTCTTCAAGCTCAGTGCATACTTCACAGGGTTCATCTTCTAGGCCTATAATTTGTGGAGGGCATTCTAGTCAGTCAGGTTCCTGTCATCAGTCTTCATCTCGTAGGGGTTGTTTTGAGTGTGGTGATATGGGACACTTTGTGAGAGACTGCCCTGAGACCACACGTGGTGGCTTACATCAGGGTTCTCAGGCTTTGACTTCCATGGCCGCACAACCTCCAGCTAGGAGTGGTGAAAAGAATTGTAGAGGTGGTTCTCATTCAAGATAGAGGTGGTTCTTCTTCTGGTCGAGGTGGTAATCGTGGAGGTTCACAATCTGACGGAGGTCGCTCTCATTGTTATGCTTTCTAGGGTAGGCCAGAGGCTGACACTTCAGATGCTTTTATCACATGCATTATTCCGATTTGTCATCAACCACCTACAATATTATTTGATCCAGGCTCCACTTATTCTTACGTGTCCACATATTTTGCTCCTAGTCGAGATAAAGTATGTGAGTCTATTGATCTGTCGATAAATTTCTCTACTCCTGTAGGGGATTCTTTAGTTGTAGATCGGGTTTATCGATTATGTACTATTACCTTGATGGGGTATTCTACTAATGCGGATTTAAAGGTCAAGATATGATAGATTTTGATGTGATTCTTGTTATGAATTTGTTATTTGCTTACCACACAATTTTAAACTGCCATGCCAAGAAAATTACTTTAGTTATGCCTGGAATTTCTATAGTAGAATGGAGAGGTTTTGTTAGTCACCCTCCTAAGGGTGTGATATCATTTCTTAAGGCTAGTCAGTTGTACAGAGAGGATGTTTGTCTTACTAGGCACATATTCGAGATACTAATGTTGACATTCCTATTCTTGAGTCTATTTTAGTGGTGAGTGAATTTCCATATGTATTCCCGACCGATTTACCAAGTATTCCCCCAGATCGTGATATTGATTTTTGTATTTATGTGGAGACAGGCACTCATCCTATTTCCATTCCTCCTTATCGTATGGTATCGGTTGAATTGAAAAAGTTGAAGGAGCTGTAGCAAGATTTGTTGAGCAACGGTTTTATTAGACCCAGTTATATCCTTGGGGTGCTCTAGTGTTATTTGTAAAGAAGAAAGATGGATCTATGTGTATGAGTATTTACGATCGACAATTGAACAAGGTAACCATCAGAAATAAGTTCCCGATACCGCGTATTGATGACTTATTTGATCAGTTGCAGGGTGCTTCAGTTTTCTCCAAGATTGATTTGAGATCTTCCTATCACCAGCTGAAGGTTAGGGCAGAGAATATCCCTAACACAACTTTTTGAACATGTTATGTCCATTACGAGTTTTTGGTGATGTCTTTTGGATTCACTAATGCCTCTGCAGCTTGTATGGACTTGAAGAATGGAGTTTTCAAACCGTATTTTGATTCCTTTGTTATTGTCCTCATAAAAGATATATCGATATACTCACGCACTAAGTAGAATCATGAACATCATTTGAGGATCGTGCTTGGGATTTAAAGGAGAAGATGCTTTATGCAATGTTTTCAAATTGTGAGTTTTGGATTAGTTCGGTAACATTTATAGGACATGTAGCGTCTAAGGAGGGTATCATGGTGAATTCTAAGAAGATTGAGGGAGTTAGAGATTGGGTCAGACCTGCTTCAGTTACTGAGATTCGGAGTTATTTAGGCCTTGCTGGTATTATAGATAGTTTGTAGACGTTTCTCATTCATTGCATCACCATTAACTAGATTGACACAGAAGGAGGTGACTTTTCAGTGGTCTAACGAGTGTGAGGTTAGCTTCCAAAAGCTCAATACTTTATTCAGTACTGCTCCGATTTTGACCCTACCTGTGGAGGGAGAGGGTTTTGTTGTATATTGTGATACTTCTCGTATTGGTCTTTGTTGTGTATTAATCCAGAAGGGAAAGGTAATAGCTTATGCTCCGAGGCATTTTAAGATTCATGAGAAGAACTACCCTATTCATGATTTAAAGTTGGTGGCTGTTGTGTTTGCATTGAAGTTATGGAGGCATTATCTTTATGGTGTGCATTGTTAAGTGTTCACGGATCATCGTAGTCTCCAGTATATATTCAATCAAAAAATATCTCAATTTGAGGCAGTGGAGATGGTTGGAGTTAATCAAGTACAACGACATGACTATTCTTTATCGTCCAGGAAAGACAAATGTTGTAGAAGATGCCTTGAGTCGAAAGGCGGTAAGTATGGGTAGTCTAGCCATGTTACAGGTTGATAAGCGTTCTTTAGATAGGGATGCTCAATCCTTGGCCAATATGTTTGTGAGACTTGTTTTTTCAGAACCTAGTAAGGTGTTGCCTTATATGGAGGATAGGACATCCTTGCTTGAACAGACTTGGGCTCAACAGTTTGATGATGGTGATTTATGTAACATTAGAGACATGGTGTTAAAAGGAGAAGCCAAGGCTTCAATTCTTGATAATGAGGGACTTTTGAGGATTAAGGGTCGTATTTGTGTTCCTCGGACAGGTGATTTGACTAGATTGATCATGGAGGAGGTACTTTATTCATCCAGGAGATACTAAGATGTATCATGACTTGAAGAAACATTATTGGTGGTTTCTTATGAAGAGGTACATAGTAGATTTTTTATCTCGGTGTCTGAATTGTCAGGAAGTGAAGTATGAACAACAAAAGCTTTGAGGTATGAATCTTAGGATGCCCATACCTGAGTGGAAGTGGGAGCGTATTGCTATGGACTTTGTGGTAAGGTTTCCACTTACCTTGGGTATGTTTGATGTTATATGAGTTATCGTGCATCGAATTACTAAGTCTGCATAATTTGTACAAATTTAGACTACCTATATCGCAGAGAAGTTAGCCAAGATATATATTAAAGAGATAGTTCGTTTGAATGGGGTTCCTATATCTATTATTTTATATCGTGGCACCCAATTTACATTTTATTTCTGGCGTTCTATGAAGAAGGAGTTGGGCACTCGAGTGGATCTTAATACAACCTTTTATCCTCAGACTGATGGTCAGTCTGAACGCACTATTCAGGTTCTTGAGGACATGTTGCGGGCATGTGTGATTGACTTTGGTGGTCACTGGGATAAGTTCTTGCCATTAGCAGAGTTTGCTTACAATAATAATTACCATTCGAGTATTGAGATGGCACCATTTGAGGATTTGTATGGTAGGAGATGTCGATCTCCAATTGGATGGTTTGATGCATTTGAGATTAGACCGTGGGGTACAGATTTGTTAAAGGAGTCCTTGTACAAGGTCAAGTTAATCCAAGATAGACTTGACGTGGCTCATAGTAGGCAAAAGAGTTATTTAGATAGGAAGGTTCATGATTTGGAAATTATGGTTGGAGAGAAGGTTCTATTAAACGTTTCACCCATGAAAAGTGTGATGAGATTTGGAAAGAAGGGCAAGTTGAGCCCAAGGTATATTGGTCCTTTCGAGATTGTAGAGTGTATTGGTGAGGTGGCATATCAGTTGGCTTTGCCACCTGGGTTGCTGATAACCATTTTGGAAAGGCAAATTCGGAAGCTGAGGTCCAAAAACAGATTGCTTTAGTAAAGGTCCAATGGAAGAAACGTCCCATGGAGGAAGCTTCAATAGAGACAGAGTCAGACATGAGAAGTAAATATCCTCGACTTTTTGAGAATTCAGGTTAGCTATTTTCTTCTTTCATTTGAGGACGAACGTTTGTTTAGGTAGAAGGTTATGTAATCACCCGCTAGGTCATTTTGAGAACTACGACTATTTTGATTCTTTTGGAAAAATTCAAAGAGTTATTTTAAACTATTTTATAACTAGGATACTTAGTTGATACATATATCTTTATTATAATCAATATACTTGAATAATAATTGGGTCAAATGCATATTTTATTAATAACCCTTACCATTTGACTATATAATAAAAACAGATTAGTTAGGTTCTTTTTGAAGAAAAAAAATAAAGGCTAGAAACTACCTAGAGACGAGAGAAACCAAACGGCTATGGAGAACATTGATTTGTAGGTAAAACAATGCAAATTAGTTAATTTTTCTATATAATTGTATTGTGCACTTGTAGTAATATAATAAAATAAGACTTTTAGAAGTGATTAAATCGTAGGGTAGTTACTGTAATGCATATTTTATTAAACTTCAAAGTGACATAGGGTTGATTGGGGTACTGATGACCAATGATTACTTTATCATTGGATACATTAGATTTCTGATGTATTTATATGTATAATTCTTTAAAAAGTTAGACACTTGACACCATTCATTTGAAGAAAAGAAATAACGTGGTCTCGACATTACTGTATTCTTTGGTTCTCTTAATTGGTACTTATTTGTATTTATTTTATCAAATTATGATACTAGTTTTGAAATATTGAGATAGGTAATTAATTATTAGGTGTATATTATATGATTTAACATTAAATTCGAGGGTATTTGGAGAGGTTAAAGAAAAGTTCTTGGGTTGAAATTTAGCAAGTACGATAATTTTGGCATACAAATTTTATGAAGATATGGAGCTTGATTTGAAGTATGAGTGAATTTTATGGTCTAAGACAGACATATAATAATATGAATGACTACAAACTCGCTTACTTATGAATATTGCATCATTGGTAGATCGTGAACAATCCAAAACTTTGCGAAAAGGGTAGGAACTATCTTGAAGATTCGTGACACGAATTCGACACTTAAGGTATGTCTAGAATTTTTAGACTTGTTGAAGCACGTTTTCCTAATTAAGTATAAAAATTCAAAATAGACCAAGGGGTAAGGGAGAAATATGGGGGTCTCATATCAATTGTCTGACGGGCATTGGTACGAGTACCGGTGTTATAAAACGGAAAGTTACTACTATATAATGTGGATTGTAACTTGAGAATTTCCAAAGCACATGGGCATTAGCTAATATATTATTTACTTGAAATTATTGTGTGATTTTTTTTTCTTTATTACACCTTATATTTGTGATAATCGAGGTGGTTATGCATTATGTTGATATTAATTGTGTGAGATGCATCATCATCCCCTTATATTGAAATACTATTGTGTACATGCATTGACATGAGATTGGGTATAAGTTGGGCACGTGGAGATCCTCTGTTCTGGGGATTGTGAGATGTTAAGATTGTAATTTGGGCACGTAGAGACCGTTTATGCGGAAATTGTTTGATATTATGATAGTAGTTTGAGATCGTCCACACAGACACGTGGAGATCGTCCGTGTCGGTATATGGACCTCTCGAGTCCCCCATGGGTCATGAGCTCTCTATGTATTTCCAGGAGTATCATGTATATACGGTTGAGTGAGTACTGGGTATTCTGAGAAATATCATTACATGGTATCATATTGCATAGCATTTCATCACATTGTTCTTTCCTCATTAAAATGTGTTTTTGTTTGGTATTTGGAAAGTACTTGATGTTTGATTACCTTTATTGATGAAACTTAAATAGTAAGTGTAATATATATATATATATATATATATATATATATATATATATACTTATATAATTTAAGAATTTATTTTTTTTCTATATAAACTTCCGTCAATACTTCTTCGTTGTCTGTCAATGAGACATACTGGGTTCACGTGGTTTCATACTCATACTACACTTGTTGCACTCTCTGTGGTGCAGATTCAATTCCGAGTAGGAGCACATCTTGAGGAGCATTTTGAGTCCGAGTTTGGAGTGTCTTGGAGTTGTGATGAGCTGCTTGGCTGTTCCGAGGCCCACACCTCCCTCTATCATTTAATTATTATGTTATTCACAATTCAGACAGGATATCCCTTATGTTTGATTTGTCATTTTATTTCCACACTTGCATCGTATTTTAGAAGCTCTGGTACTTTTAAGACAAATTCTTGGGTAGTACTTTTTTTTTTACTTTTCCGCATTCGTACTTATAAGAAAATCAGTGTTGGAGATTAGAATAATTGTTATCTATTAACTCATTAGTTAGTTAATTTTTTTTAAATATGTTTGTTGGCTTACCTATTGATTGGGAACATAGGTGCCATCATGACTCGTGATTTATTAATCGTGACATTGCCTAAGAAAATGTGATCAAATTGACTATCTCAGAATTAAAACAAATAATTTTTAATACTAAAGTATATTTTTCACTAGAATCTATAATTACTACTATAAAATTATCTAGGTAGTCATTTGATAGAAGTATTCTTGAGAATAAAAATATATACCTAACAAATAGTGTCGTACACATCGTTTCTCAGTGTGTGTGATCTTTTTTCTAACAATCTCAAGTCCCTTGTAAACATGTATTCTATTCGAGTTTATTATTTCTCCTCAAAAATGGGCGGTAAGGTCAACAGAGAGACGGGATTTTCCCGTTCCTGTGGCCCCTATTATGTAAATCACTTTCTTCTTGTTGAACTCTTCATTGTTGACGAAAGTATTCATTTTATCTATACAAAAAAAAATAATTAGTTTATAATTGTGAATTCATAAAGTCAGACATTAAAAAATCTTGTAAATATAAATCTAGTAAGTAGAAACATTGCTTGACTTGGAATATACTATCCAAAAATTAAAAAAAAATTCTTGATGGTGGATGTGAAAAAAAAATTACATTCAGCTTTTATAGTAAAATCTTTTTGTGGACTTGTTAATTGACATACCAATTTAAAAATTACTGATATATTTTAGGATAAGAATGACTTTTAAAAGTTTATATGTCAACTTGAATTTTGGTGATTATTATTAAATATATTTTAGGATAAAGTTATTAGTTTACGTTGTAAGGAGATCACATAGAGCTGGGATTTTATAGTAAAAATGTATTTTTTAATTGAATAATTAATTAGTAAACCAAATTAAATATATATAAATTCATATCCTTTAGAATACGAATAGTTAATTAAAAATTTCGAGATATATCACCTTAAATTTTGGCTATTAAGCTTAAATTATTTTAGGATGAAGTTTCTACATGTATATTGTTATGAGATCACAAGTACTTATAGAAGGATTGTAAAAAGAACTCAATAATATTTATGACGGAATATACTCAAGTGATAATGCGTCAAATCATACACAATTCAACAACACATCATACGTGTGAAGTCTAATTCCATAAGAGAGAAGTGAACAATTATCGATAACTCTGATAATTGTGTACGCAAGTATTTGTAGTAATATATATTAAATATAGAAGACTTGGACTTGGAGTTGGGCCTTGGGCTTACATCGAAACTTAAAATAAAAATATCATCTATTGATAAGAATTTATTTACATACAAGAGTAATATATGTTGAAAAAAGGGTCATATCATACACATATATTTGTAATGCGATACAAACTGTACAAATTAGGTCAAAAATTAGAGAGACCAAAACAGAAGATGTCAATAATGACAATTTATGTACACTCAATAATAATAAGGTGATGATCATTTTTGAGAAATCACCTCACAATATCTAGGCATGGTTGCAAAACTGTATTTGTCCATGCTTTGTCATGATCTTCTTCTCTATCTTCTTTAATAATGTCCGTAGAAATTGTAACGACCTGTTTAGTCGTTTTGAGCAGCAGATTTTATTTCTGAAAAAACTGGCTGAGACGACGGAACCCACGACGGACCGTCGAGGGGGTCTCGTTCCAAAACACTTAGAATTCTGAAATTTGGGTACTGAAATCGACTATCTGAACATCGCGACGAAATGACAGGACGGACCGTCACAAGCATGACGGGCCGTCACAGACTCTTTAATAAAACGAGTCTCTGAGCTCTGTGACGGAAGCAGCAGGACGGACCGTCGCAGTCATGATGGCCTGTCACAGGCTGCGTAATCCCAGGCTGGGTCGGATTTCTTTAAATGTTTTAAGGGACGTTTTGGACTATTCCTGCTATAATTATAAATTTAGTGGGTTAATGTTAATAATTTAACTACTTGAGGGTTAAAAGAGATAACCTCGAATTATTAATGGGTTAATTCACCATCTTTTATACTTAATTATATGCTAATTAGGATAAAAGAAAGAGGGTTTGAATAAGAAAAAGAAAAGAACAGAAAGAGAGGGAGAAACGATCGAGAAGAGAGGAACGAAGAGGAAATCAAAGATCTTGAGGATTAGCTTGCTTGATCACGATTCTTCGGTGGAGGTAGGTTATGGTTTTTATGCTATTCGTAGTTAACTCTTAATAGCGAATGATATGTATTGGGTAGTGTTGTAAACCCTTCTATATGCTTAATTGTATGCTTGCATGAATTTGATTATATAACTGTTATAAATAAGCATGATGAGTCTATTGAACCTCTTATCCTAAATTTACCTTGTTAATGATGATGCCTTGGTATTAGAGAATGCTTGATGAATTAAAGTAATGAGATTGATAATGCCTTGGTATAAAAGAAGGCTTGATAAATTAATAGAATGACATTAGGGGATCGGGTGTCACGAACTGACACGTAGAATTAGGGGATCGGGTGTCACAAACCGATACGTAGAATTAGGGGATCGGGTGTCATGAACCGACACGTAGAATTAGGGGATCGGGTTTCACGAACCGACACATAGAATTAGGGGATCGGAGTGTCACGTACCGACACAAGAGGAATAAATATAATGAATCTTGAAAGATGTTATATACTCAATTTAATGAACCTAATTCCCAAATAAGTATGATGGGGAGGCGTGAGTTCTCATTGATGTGCTTGGTTTTGTGACCAAGGGTTATGGTAATTGTAAATGCCGCATGTTGAGTATTGTAGTTGATTTTATGATATTATCTGCTATATACTGTTTTCTATTTTGATTTGGCCGATGATATCTACTCAGTACTTGTGTTTGTACTGACCCCTACTTGTATGTTTCTTTCTTTGTTATTGTGGAGTGCAGCAAACGTACCGTCATCTTCAATTCAACCGCAACTCTAGCCAGTCTTCATTATACCGGATTTCAGGGTGATCGAATGCTTCTGGCTTGGAGTGGATCTTCCTCTTCATGTCTTGATGCCTTGAACTACCGGCATGGACTAGCTTTTTACTTATTTTAGCTTCTTAGATACTCTTAGATTAGTAATTTTAGGATAGATGTTCTTATGATGATGACTTCCAGATTTTGGGAATAATAATAAGTGTTTGAGTTTTAGAAGTTGATTATCGATTTTCATTAATGTGTTTAAGTCTTCCGTATTATATTATGTTACTTATGGTTGAAATGTTGGGGTTTAGATTGGTTGGTTCGCTCACATAGGAGGATAAATGTGGGTGCCACTCACGACACGTTTTGGGTCGTGACAAACTTGGTATCAGAGCCTTAGGTTCTTTGGTCTCATCACACAAGAACGAGTCTAGTTGAGTCTTATGGAAACGTAGGGGGACGCCTTTACTTTTCTTTGAGAGGCTATAAGACTTTAGGAAAATTCCATTCTTTCTTTCTTTCGTGCTATTACTTGAATCCAATTGGTATCTAGGTGATACAAATTGGTATCTGACCATCTTCACTCTATTTTGCAGATGGTTAGAACTAGAGCACACACCGTGCCAACACCAACACCGGAAAGACAAGAAGCGTCTGAGCCAGCCACTGGGGCTGTAGCTCGAAGAAGAGTAGTGACTAGAGGCCGTGGAAGAGGTCGTGGGAGGACGCCCTCTAGAGGAAGAGGACGAGCACCTAGCCCATCTGGTACTAGGGCAGTGACTCCTCCACCATTTTAGGAAGTGGTAAGAGAGGGTGAGGATGGGGAGAATGAACAAGTGCAGAATGAGGAATTTTCACCCCAACCTACCCCAGAGATGATCAATCAGGTTCTTGCTTATCTTAGCGGGTTATCTGATCAGGGCCAGACACCTCCAGTGTTTTCTGCACCAACACCTCCGGTTTCGGAGGTACAACATGCAGCTACTGTGGCTCCCCGCATGGATGCCTCACTGGAAACAGGCACGTTTTCTCGTCTGACTACAGGCCCTATAACGACAAATGATCAGCATAAACTTTTCAGTAAGTTCTTGAAGTTGAAACCTCCAGTCTTCAAGGGTGCTGAATCGGAGGATGCCTACGATTTTCTGGTTGACTGTCATGAGCTACTACACAAGATGGGTATAGTATAACGGTTTGGTGTTGAGTTTGTGACTTATCAGTTTCAAGGAAACGCCAAAATGTGGTGGCGGTCACATGTTGAGTGTCAACCAACAGAGGCACCACCTATGACTTGGGCATCATTCTCTAGCTTGTTTATGGAGAAGTATATTCCCCGGACTTTGAGGGATAGGAAAAGAGATGAGTTCTTGAGCCTAGAGCAAGGTAGGATGTCGGTTACTGCATATGAGGCTAAGTTTCGTGTATTATCAAGGTATGCCATCCAACTTTGTTTCAGTCCACAAGAGCGGATTCGCCGTTTTGTGAAGGGGTTGAGGTCAGAATTGCGGATTGCAGCCTTACAGGTAGCGGCTACGCCAAAATCCTTTCAAGAAGTGGTAGACTTCGTGATAGAGGTGGAAAGAGTGAAGCCAGATGACTTCACAATGGCATCGACATAAAAAGGGTTTCGAAAGGGAGGTGAGTTTAATGGTTCTTACTCTAGAGGACAGGGTTCAAGAGGTTACTCAGTCCGACCAATTCAGTCTTCACTACAGGCTGTAGTTGGGGGTCCACCTCAGAGCGGTCAACACTTCTCTGAGAGACCTATGCTTGACTCCAGAGAGTGTTATGGATGTAGGGAGACTGGACATATTAGGAGGAATTGTCCAAAACAGAGTTATAGACCCCCAATATCTAGAGGTAGAGGTGGTCATGGTAGAGGCCGTTATTCTAGAGGACGTGGTGGCCGAGGTAATAGTGGTCACCAAAATGGCCGGGGTGACGGATAAATGGGAACTACTACAGCGCAACATGGTAGGGGCAACGGGCAAACAGGTGATAGGGCCCATTGTTACGCTTTTCCTTGGCGATCGAAAGCGGAGACATCAGATGCTGTTATCACAGGTAATCTTTTGGTTTGTGATTGTATTGCTTCTGTATTATTTGATCCTGGCTCCACATTTTCATATGTATCTTCCTCATTTGCTACTGGTCATAATTTACATTGTGAATTGCTTGACATACCTATTCGTGTGTCTACTCCGGTGGGTGAGTCTGTGATAGTTGAAAAAGTATATAGGTCTTGTTTGGTGACTTTTGTGGGGAGCAATACTTATGTAGACTTGGTTATCTTAGAAATGGTTGATTTTGATGTAATTCTGGGTATCACTTGGCTTTTTCCGAATTTTGCGATCTTGGATTGTAATGCTAAGATTGTGACGTTAGCCAAGCCTGGGACAGATCCGTTATTGTGGGAGGGTGACTACACTTCCAATCCGGTTCGTATCGTCTCCTTTCTTCATGCTAAGAGAATGGTTAGTAAGGGTTGTTTAGCTTTCTTGGCACACCTCAGGGATGATACTACCCAAGTACCTTCAATCGAGTCGGTTGCGATAGTCCGCGAGTTTTTAGATGTGTTTCCTGCAGACCTTCCTGGTATGCCACCGGATAGAGATATTGACTTCTGCATCGATCTTGAACCGGGTACTCGCCCGATTTCTATACCCCCTTATAGAATGGCTCCCGCTGAGTTAAGAGAGTTAAAGGCCCAACTTCAAGAGTTGTTGAGCAAAGGCTTCATTAGACCAAGTGCATCTCCTTGGGGTGCTCGGGTTTTGTTTGTGAAGAAGAAGGATAGAAGATTTCGGATGTGCATAGACTACAGACAACTGAATAAGGTAACAGTTAAGAACAAGTATCCTTCTCCTCGCATTGATGATTTGTTCGATCAGTTACAAGGTGCTTGTAATTTCTCAAAAATTGACTTGAGATCTGGTTATCATCAATTGAAAGAAGACTGCTTTTCGGACCAGGTATGGGCATTATGAGTTCTTAGTAATGTCTTTTGGGCTTACGAATGCCCCTGCTGCTTTCATGAGCATGATGAATGGGATTTTTAAGCCATATCTGGATCTCTTTGTCATCGTATTCATCGATGATATATTGGTATACTCAAAGAGCAAGAAGGAACATGAGGAGCACTTGAGAATTGTATTGGAATGTTGAGGGAGAAAAAGCTTTATGCCAAATTCTCCAAGTGTGAGTTTTGGCTAGATTCAGTGTCCTTCTTGGGACACGTGGTTTCTAAGGATGGAGTGATGGTGGATCCATCTAAGATTGAAACAGTAAGGAATTGGGTAAGACCTACTAATGTGTCAGAAGTAAGGAGCTTTGTTTGTTTAGCTAGCTACTACCGCCGATTTGTCAAGGGGTTCTCTTCTATTGCTTCCCAATTGACAAGCTTGACCAAGCAGAATGTTCCATTTGTATGGTCGGATGAATGTGAGGAAAGCTTTCAGAAACTCAAGACCTTGTTGACTACTGAACCAATCCTTACCCTTCCAGTGGAAGGTAAGAATTTCATTGTCTATTGTGATGCATCCTTTTCGGGTTTGGGTGCAGTGCTAATGCAAGAGAAGAACGTAATTGCCTACGCTTCAAGGCAATTAAAGGTGCATGAACGTAATTATCCGACCTATGATTTGGAATTGGCTGCGGTAGTGTTTGCATTAAAGCAATGGAGACATTATCTATATGGGGTTAAGTGTGAAGTATACACGGATCATCGTAGCCTACAGTATGTCTTTACTCAAAAAGATTTGAATTTGAGACAGAGGAGATGGATGGAACTACTGAAGGACTATGATATCACTATCTTGTATCATCCAGGAAAGGCTAATGTTGTGGCAGACGCCTTAAGTAGAAAGACAGGGAGCATGGGAAGTCTAGCTCACTTGCAAGTTTCTAGACGCCCATTGGCTATAGAAGTTCAGACTCTAGCTAATAACTTTATGAGGCTAGAAGTAAATGAGAAGGGAGGATTTTTGGCCAGTGTGAAGGCAAGATCTTCTTTTCTTGACAAGATCAAGGGAAAATAGTTTGATTATGAGAAACTAGGCCGAATTCGGGATATGGTGTTGCGAGGAGAGGCTAAAGAAGCAATAATGGATTAGGAAGGTGTTTTGAGAATTAAGGGAAGGGTGTGTGTGCCCCGTGTTGATGATTTGATCCACACTATTCTTGCAGAGGCTCATAGTTCCGGATATTCTATACATCCTGGTGCAACCAAGATGTACCGTGACCTAAAGCAACATTTTTGGTGGAGTAGAATGAAGCGCGACATTGTTGATTTTGTTGCCAAATGTCCAAATTGTCAGCAAGTAAAGTATGAACACCAGAGGCCCGGAGGAACACTTCAGAGAATGTCCATTCCTGAATGGAAGTGGGAGAGAATTGCAATGGACTTCGTGGTTGGTCTTCCAAAGACATTGGGGAAGTTTGACTCTATTTGGGTAATCGTTCATAGGTTAACTAATTCTGCTCACTTCATTCCGGTCAAGGTGACCTACAATGCAGAGAAGTTAGCCAAAATCTATATCTCAGAAATCATTCGATTGCATGGAGTTCCACTCTCCATCATATCAGATTGGTACGCAGTTTACTTCTATGTTTTGGAGAACATTGCATGCTTAATTAGGTACTAGGTTGGACCTTAGTACTGCATTTCACCCTCAGACCGATGGTCAGTCTGAGCGAACGATTCAAGTGTTGGAGGATATGCTTCGTGCATGTGTGATAGAATTTGGTGGTCATTGGGATAACTTCTTACCCTTAGCGGAGTTTTCATACAATAATAGCTATCACTCAAGTATTGATATGGCTCCATTCGAAGCATTGTATGGGAAGAGATGTAGGTCTCCCATTGGTTGTTTGATGCATTTGAGGTTAGACCTTGGGGTGGGGTACTGACCTTTTGAGGGATTCATTGGAGAAAGTGAAATCTATTCAGGAAAAGCTCTTAGCGGCGCAAATTAGGCAAAAGGAATATGCAGATCGAAAGGTTAGAGACTTGGAGTTTATGGAGGGTGAGCAAGTCTTGCTGAAGGTTTCGCCCATGAAAGGGGTGATGCGGTTTGGTAAAAGAGGTAAGCTAAGCCCAAGGTATATTGGACCATTTGAAGTACTTAAGCGAGTAGGGGAGGTAGCTTATGAATTAGACTTGCCCCCAGCAGTGTCCGGAGTGCATCCAGTATTTCATGTGTCTATGTTGAAAAGATACTATGGGGATGGAAACTACATTATCAGTTGGGATTGAGTTTTGCTTGATGAGAATTTGACTTATGAGGTGGAACCTGTTACTATTCTAGATAGAGAAGTTCGCAAGTTAAGGTCAAGAGAGATTCATCCATCAAACTTCAATGGAAGAATCGACCCGTTGAAGAAGCCACTAGGGAGAAGGAGGCAAATATGCAAGAAAGATACCCACATCTGTTTACAAATTCAGGTACTCCTTTTCGCCCTTGTTTTTCTTCTTATGATCGTTCGAGGACGAACGATGGGTAAATTGGTATCAATTGTAACGACCTGTTTAGTCGTTTTGAGCAGTAGATTTTATTTCTGGAAAAACTGGCTGAGACGACGGAACCCACGAAGGACCGTCATGGGCACGGCGGACCGTTGAGGGGGTCTCGTTCCAAAAAACTTAGAATTCTTAAATTTGGGTACTGAAATTGACTCTCTGAACTTTGCGACGAAATGACAGGACGGACCGTCACAAGCATGACGGGCCATCTCAGACTCTTTAATAAAATGAGTCTCTAAACTCTGTGACAGAAGCAGAAGGACGGACCGTCGCAGTCACGATGGCCCGTCACAGGCTGCGTAATCCCAGGCTGGGTCGGATTTCTTTAAATGTTTTAAGGGATGTTTTGGAATATTCCTGCTATAATTATAAATTTAGTGGGTTAATGTTAATAATTTAACTACATGAGGGTTAAAAGAGATAACCTCGAATTAATTAATGGGTTAATTCACCATCGTTTATACTTAATTATATACTAATTAGGGTAAAAGAAAGAGGGTTTGAATAAGAAAAAGAAAAGAACAGAAAGAGAGGGAGAAACGATCGAGAGAGAGGAACAAAGAGGAAAGCAAAGATCTTGAGGATTAGCTTGCTTGATCACAATTCTTCGGTGGAGGTAGGTTATGGTTTTTATGCTATTCGTAGTAAACTCTTAATAGCGAATGATATGTATTGGGTAGTGTTGTAAACCCTTCTATATGCTTAATTGTATGCTTGCATGAATGTGATTATATAATTGTGATGAATAAGCATGATGAGTCTATTGAACCTCTAATCCTAAATTTACCTTGTTAATGATGATGCCTTGGTATAAGAGAAGGCTTGATGAATTAAAGTAATGAGATTGATGATGCCTTGGTATAAAAGAAGGCTTGATGAATTAATAGAATTAGATTAGGGGATCGGGTGTCACGAACCGACACGTAGAATTAGGGGATCGGGTTTCACGAACCGACACGTAGAATTAGGGGATCGGGTGTCAAGAACCGACACGTAGAATTAGGGGATCGGGTCTCACGAACTGACACGAAGAATTAGGGGATCGGAGTGTCACGTACCGACACAAGAGGAATAAAGATAATGAATCTTGAAAGATGTTATATACTCAATTTAATGAACCTAATTCCCAAATGACTATGATGGGGAGGCGTGAGTTCTCATTGATGTGCTTGGTGTTGTGACCAAGGGTTATGGTAATTGTAAATGCCGCATGTTGAGTATTGTAGTTGATTTTATGATATTATCTGCTATATACTGTTTTCTATTTTTAGTTGGCCGATGATATCTACTCAGTACTAGTGTTTGTACTGACCCCTACTTGTATGTTTCTTTCTTTGTTATTGTGGAGTGCAGCAAACGTAGCGTCGTCTTCAATTCAACCGCAACTCTAGCTAGTCTTCATTATACCAGGATTTCAGGGTGAGCTAATGCTTCTGGCTGGACTGGATCTTCCTCTTCATGTCATGCCTTGAACTTCCGGCATGGACTAGCTTTTTACTTATTTTTGCTTCTTAGATACTCTTAGATTAGTAATTTGAGGATAGATGTTCTTGTGTGATGACTTCCAGATTTTTGGAATAATAATAATAAGTGTTTGAGTTTTAGAAGTTGATTATCGATTTTCATTAATGAGTTTAAGTCTTCCGCATTATATTATGTTACTTATGGTTGAAATGTTGGGGTTTAGATTGGTTGGTTCGCTCACATAGGAGGATAAATGTGGGTGTCACTCACGACACGTTTTGGGTCGTGACAGAAATAATATGATGCACTGACCACATTTTCTCGTTTATTAATTGTTTCATCTTGTGAAGTTTGTAACAAATTAAAATATGAATATCACGCTTGATACTTGAAATTGAAGCTTGAAGAATCATCTGCTTTGATTCATCATCTTCGGCTATATTTGATTCTTCCCTTGAATATGTGTCCATTTCAGGGACACCGATAGACCGTCGTATTCATTTGGTGTAATTTGCATCTAGAATGAAAAAATGTCGCACCCCATCAACTAGCCCTGCATCCAACACAAATTTAACTTAGAGTTTTATTTAGTATAACATATATTTGATAATAAATGTATTAGTAAGAAATTATATAAGAAAAGTTTTTATCTAGCTGCACGATAGTATATCTTGATTGATACATAAAATAACGACAAAAATTACCTGCTTTAACCATTTGATCAACCCTCATGTCAACTCAACGGTTCAAGGATTATTTCTCAACATCAATCCAAATAAAGTAACTATCATACTTATACTTGAACATGAACACAGGATCTTCCACAAGTTTTTTAATATATGAATTTGACCCTCCAAGAACAATTGGAACACGTTGAGTTTTAAGTATTTTTTCTATATAGAAGATAGCTTGCTAAAAAAAATCTTCAGCTGTGAAGTCTGAACCTTGTTCAGTTTCACCAAAGAAAGTATGATGAAATTAACTCTCTCACAGTTGAAAGAAATAATTATTTAATAGTAAAGTATATTTTTCACTAGAATCTATAATTACTACTATAAAATTATCTAGGTAGTCATTTGATATAAGTATTCTTGAGGATAAACATATCTACCTAATAAATAGTGTCATAGACCTTGTTTCTTAGTGTGTGTGATCTTGTTTTTAACAATTTCAAGTCCCTTGTAAGCTTGCATTTTATCCGGATTGATTATATCTCCTCAAAAATAGGTGGCAAGGTCAAAAGAGAGACGTGATATTCCAGTTCCTGTGGCCCCCCTTATGAAGATCACTTTTTTCTTGTTGAACCTTTCATTGTTGATGAAAGTATTCATTTTATCTAAGAAAAAAATAGTTAGTTTATAATAGTGAATTCATAAAGTTAGACTGTAAAAAATCTTGTAAATATAAAACTAGTAAGTAGAAACCTTGCTTCACTTGGAATATACTATCTAATAATATAAAACGTTTTAGATGGTGGATGTGAAAAAAAATAACATTCAACTTTTATAGTAAAATCTTTTTGTGGACTTATTAATTGACATAAAAATTTCATAATTTCTGATATATTTTAGGATAAGAATGACTATTAAAAGTTTGTAGATACGTCAACTTTAATTTTCATAATCATTATTAAATATATTTTAGGAGAGCACATAGAATTGGGCTTTTATAGTAAAAATGTGATTTTTAAGACTTATTAATTAGTAGTAAACAAAATTTAATATATATATATATATATGTATATATATATATATGTATATATATATATGTATATATATATATATATATTATTTCATATCTTTTAGAATAAGAATAGTTCATTAACAAATTTAGAGATATGTCACCTTAATTTTGGTGATTAAGTTTAAATTATTTTAGGACGACATTTCTAGATGTATATTGTTATGAGATCACAAGTAGTTACAAAAGGATTGTACAAAGAACTCAATAATATTTCTGACGAAACATATTCAAGTGATAATGCATTAAATCTTACACTACTTAACAACACATTATAAGTATTAAGTCTAATTCCATAAGAGAGAAGTGAAGAATTATCGATAACTATTTCAATTACGAGTATTTATGTTATCTTGTGCATATCATAATCATAGATAAGGACTTTATTTAATCAGGCATCAATCACCGTGACAGAATTAGGTAGAATATATTTATTACGTATAGCTTATAAATTTACTATTTTATCTTCTTTGTCGATGTAACATTTTTTAGTATTGAGTAAAGAATTCTATTATTTAATATTCCTTTTAGGGTGGAATGTTCCCGAACATTTATTATAATTTATTATTTTATCACTCTATTAGCTTGAAATTATGAGTGATCTTATGTAGTTGTGTATGTACCTATTTGTATTAATATATATTAAATAAAAAAGACAGACTTGAACTTGGGACTTGGGCTTGGATCGAAACATAAAATAAATATTTCATCTATAGATAAGAATTTTTTTACAGACAAGATTAACATATATAGAAATCTTTTCAAAATATTGAGGCATGGTTACAAAATAGTATTCGTTTATGCTTCGTCAAGATCTTCTTCTCTATCTTCTTTGAAAACGTCCGTAGCAATAATATGATGCACGGATAACATTTTTCGCTTATTAATCATTGAATCTTGTCAAGTTGGTTACAAATTAACATACGAGTATTACGCTTGATACTTGATATCGAAGCTTGAAGAAATATCTGGAATGAAAATTTGTCGAACCTCATCCACTAGCCCTGCATCCAACACAAATTTAAAGAAGAGTTTTATTTAGTATAACATAAATTTGATAAACAAAAGTATTATTAAGAAAATTATATAAGAACAGTTTTTAGCTAGCTGCATGATAGTATATCTTAATTGATACATAAAATAATTTTCCTGCTTTGACCATTTGATCAACCCTCATGTCAACTCTACAGTTCAAGACTGATTGCTCAACATCAATTCAAATAAAGCAACTATGATACTTATAAATATGAACAAAGGATCTTCCACAAGTTTTTAAATTTATGAATTTGACCCTCCAACAAGAATTGAAACACGTTGAGTCTTCAGTATTTTTTCTATTAAGACGACAGGTTGCAAAAAAAAATTCTTCAGTTGTGAAGTCTGAATCTGGTTCAATTTCACCTAAGAAAATGTGATCAAATTAACTTTATTAGAATTTAAAGAAATAATTTTTAATAGTGAAGTATATTTTTCACTGGAATAATATATAGACCTAACAAATAGTGTCGTACACGTTGTTTCTCAGTGTGTGTGATCTAGTTTATAACAATTCCAAGTCCCTTTTATACTTGCATTTTATCCGAGTTGATTATTTCTCCTCAAAAATGGGTGGCAAGGTCAACAGAGAGACGGGATTTTTCCGTTTCTATGGCCCCCATTATTAAGATCACTTTCTTCTTGTTGAACTCTGCATTGTTGACGAAAGTATTCATTTTATCTACAAAAAAAATATTTTATAATAGTGAATTCATAAAGTCAGACATTCAAAAATCTTGTAAATATAAAGCTAGTAAGTAGAAACCTTGCTTGACTTGGAATATACTATTTAAAGATGGTGGATGTGGGAAAAAAATTACATTCGGATTTTATAGTAAAATCTTTATTTGGAATTATTAATTGACATACCAATTTCATAATTACTGATATATTTTCAGATAAGAATGACTTTTAATAGGTAATAGATATATCAACTTGAATTTTGGTATTTATCATTAAATATATTTTAGAATAAAGTTAATATTGTACGTTGTTAGGAGATCACATAGAGCTAGGCTTTAATAGTAAAAATGTGATTTCTTATAGACTTTATAATTAGTAATAAAATTATATATATATATATATATATAGACATACATATCTATACATACATATCTATATATATACATATATATATATATATATATGTATATATATATATATATATATAAATTCATATATTTTAGAATAAGAATAGTTCATTAAAATATTTAGAGATATTTGCACCTTAAATTTTGGCGATTAAGCTTAAATTATTTTAGCATGACGTTTTTAGATGTATATTGTTATTAGATCAGAAGTAGTTCCAAAAGGATTGCACAAAGAACTAAATAATATTACTGACGGAATATATTCAAGTGATAATGCGTCAAATGTTACACAATTCAACAACACATCATAAGTGTTAAGTCTAATTCCATAAGAGAGAAGTGAACAATTATCGATTACTATTTCATTTACAAGTATTTATGTTAACTTGTGCACCATATAATAATAGATAAGGACATTATTGATCAAACATCAATCACCGTGATAGAATTAGGTAGAATATATTCATTACCAATATATTACAAATTTACTATTTTATCTTCTTTGTCTATGTAACATTTTTAATCATAGACTTAAGAACTCTATTCTTCAAAATCCTTTTAGGGTGGAATCTTCAGGAACATTTATGGTGATTTATTATTTTATCACTCCGTTAGCTTGACATTATGAGTGATCTCATGTAATTGTGCACGTACGTATCTGTATTAATATATATTAAATATAGAAGACTTGGTCTTGGACTTGGAGATTGGGCTTAGATCGAAACTTAAAATAAATATTTCATCTATAGATAAGAATTTATTTACAGACAAGAGTAACATATATACAAATAAGGTTCATATCATATATATAAATTTGTAATGTGATACAAACTGTTCAAAATAGGTCAAATATTAAAGACCCAAAACAGAAGATGGCGATAATGACATCCTATGTACAATCAATATTAATATTGTGACGGTCGTTTATGAGAAATTATTTTACAATATCTAGGCATGGTTGCAA
Source organism: Solanum neorickii (assembly GCA_027704865.1). Lineage (NCBI taxonomy): Eukaryota > Viridiplantae > Streptophyta > Magnoliopsida > Solanales > Solanaceae > Solanum > Solanum neorickii. The sequence continues at coordinate 18,288,979 of JAKWJC010000373.1, read as the reverse complement.
AACATTATTCATCCATGCTTCGTCAAGATGTTCTTCTCTATCTTCTTTGAAATTGTCTCTAGCAATAATATGATGCACTAATCATATTTTCTCGCTTATTAATCGTCGAATGTTGTTAAGTTTGTTACAATTTAACATACGAGTTATACGCTTGATACTTGAAATTGAAGCTTGAAGAATCATCTCCTTTGATTCATCATCTCCGTCTATATTTGTTTCTTCCCTTAAATATTTGTCCAGTTCAACGACATTGATGGACTGTCGGATTCCTTTGATTTTATCTGTATCTGGTATGAATATCTGTCGCACCTCATCTACTAGCCCTGTATGCAGAACAAGTTTCAAGAAGAGTTTTATTTAGTAGAACATATATTTGATAACCAAAAGTTTTATTAACAAACTATATAAGAAAAGCTTTTAGCTAGCTGCATGATAGTATATCTTGATTGATACATAAAATAATTACAAATATTACATGCTTTGACCATTTTATCAACCCTTATTTCAACTCTACGGTTCAAGACTGATTTTTCAACATCAATCCAAACAAAGCAACTATCATACTTATATTTGAACATGAACACAGGATCCTCTACAAGTTTTTCAATATACGAATTTGATCCTCCAACAATAATTGTAACACAATGAATTTTCAGTATTTTTTCTATATAGACGAGAACTTGCAAACAAAAATCTTCAGCTATACCTAACAAATTGTGTCATTCACCTTGTTTCTCAGTGTGTGTGATCTTGTAATTTCAAGTCCCTTGTAAACTTGCATTTTATCCGAGTTGATTATTTCTCCTCAAAAAATGGGTGGCAAGGTCAACAGAGAGACTGGATTTTCACGTTCCTATGGCCCCCATTATGAAGATCACTTTCTTCATGTTTAACTCTTTGTTATTGATGAAAGTATTCATTTTATCTACACAATAATAATAATAATAATAATTAGTTTATAATAATGAATTAATAAAGGCAGACATTAAAAAATCGTGTAAATATAAGTCTAATAGGTAGAAACCTTGCTTGACTTGGAATATGCTATCTAAAAATATAAAATTTTCTCGATGGTGTATGTGAAAAAAAAATACATTCACCTTTTGTAGTAAAATCTTTTTGTGGACTTATTAATTGACATACAAATTTATAATTACTGATATAATTTAGGATAAGAATGACTTTTAAAAGTTTATACATGCCAACTTGAATTTTTGTAATTATTATTAAATATATTTTAGGATATAGTTACTAGTGTACGTTGTTAGCAGATCACATAGAGCTAGGCTCTTATAGTAAAAATGTGATATTTTTTAATAGACTTATTAATTAATAAACCAAATTAAACATATATAAATTCATATATTTTGGAATAAGAATAGTTCATTATAAAAAAAAGGGATATTGTCACATTAAATTTTGGTGATAAAGCTTAAATTATTTTAGGATGACGTTTCTAGATGTTTATTGTTATGAGATGACAAGTAGTTCCAAAAGGATTGGACAAAGATCTCAATAATATTTCTGACGGAATATGTTCAGGTGATAATGCGTCAAATCTTACACTATTCAAAAATGCATCATAAGTGTTAAGTCTAATTCCATCAGATAGAAGTGAACAATTATCGATAACTATTTCAATAACGAGTATTTATATTATGTTGTGCACCATATAATAATATATAAAGACTTTATTGAAATAAGCTTCAATAACCGTGATAGAATTAATAATATTGTGATGATCGTTTTTGAAAAATCTCTTTACAATATCTACGCATGGTTGCAAAAAATTATTCGCCCATGATTCGTCAAGATCTTCTTTTCTATCTTTATTGAAAACGTCCTTGGCAATAATATGATGCACTGACAACATTTTCTTGCTTATTAATCGTTGAATCTTGTCAAGTTGGATACAAATTAACAAACGAGTATTACGCTTGATACTTGAAATTGAAGCTTGAAGAATTATCTGCTTTGATTCATCATCTTCGTCTATATTTGTTTCTTCCCTTAAATATATTTCCATTTAAGGGACACCGATGAAGATCACTTTCTTCTTATTGAACTCTTCATTGTTGATGAAAGTATTGATTTTATCTACACAAACAAAAAAATTAATTAGTTTATAATACTGAATTCATAAAGTCAGACATTAAAAAATCTTGTAAATATAAAGCTTGTAAGTCGAAACCTTGCCTAACTAGGAATATACTATCTAAAAATATAAAATATTCTTGATGGTGGATGTGGAAAAAAAATTACATTCAGATTTTATAGTGAAATCTTTTTGTGGACTTATTAATTGACATACCAATTTCATAATTACTGATATATTTTAGGATAAGAATGACTTTAAAAAGTTAATAGGTATGTCTTCTTGAATTTTTGTAATTATTACTAAATATATTTTAGGGTAAAGTTATTAGTCTATTTTGTTAGGAGATCACATAGAGTTGGGCTTTTATACTATAAATGTGATTTTTTATAGACTTATTAATTAGTAAACCAAATTAAATATATATAAATTCATAACTTATAGAATAAAAATAGTTCATTAAAAAATTTAGAGATATGTTACCTTATTTTTTAGCGATTAAGCTTAAATTATTTTAGTATGACGTTTTTGGACATATGTTTTTATAATATCACAAGTAGATACAAAAGGATTGTACAAAGAACTCAATAATATTTCTGACGGAATATATTCTAGTGATAATCTATCAAATCTTACACTATCCAAAAAACATCATAAGTGTTAAGTCTAATCCATAAGAGAGAAGTGAACATTTATCGATAACCATTTCAATTACGAGTATTTATATTAACTTGTGCAACATATAATAATAGATAAAGACTTTATTGAATCTAGCTTCAATCACCGTGATAGAATTAGGTATAATATATTCATTAACGAGAGATTACAAATTGACTATTTTATCTTCTTGTTTTATGTACCATTTTTAAGTATTAAGTTAAGAATTCTATTCTTTAAATCCATTTAGGGATGTATCTTCCCGAACAATAATGATGATTTATTATTTCATCACTCTATAAGATTGACATTATGAACGATCTCATGCAATTATGTACGTACGTATTTGTGTTAATATATATTATATATAGAAGACTTGGACTTGGACTTGGGGCTTGGAATGAAATTTAAAATAAATATTTCATCTATAGATACGAATTTTTTTTACAGACAAGAGTAACATATATAAAAATATGGGTCATATCGTACATATATATTTGTAATGAGATACAAACTCTACAAAATAAGTCAAAAAATAAATAGACCAAAACAGAAGATGGCGATAATGACAGTTTCTGTACACTCAATAATATTATTGTCATGATCGATTTTGAAAAATCTCTTTACAATATCTAGGCATGGTTGCAGAATGGTATTGGTCCATGGTTCGTCAAGATCATCTTTGAAAACGTCCGTAGTAATAATATGATGCACTGAACACATCTTCTCGCTTATTCATCATTGAATATTGTCAAGTAAGTTATAAATTAACATACAAGTATTACGCTAGATACTTAAAATTGAACCTTGAAGAATCATCTGCTTTGATTCATCATCTCCGTCTATATTTGTTTTTTCCCTTAAATATCTGTCTATTTTAGGGACACCAATGCACCGTCGGATTTCTTTGGTGTAATCTGCATCTGGAATGAAAATATGTAGCACCTCATCCACTATCCATGCATGAAAAATAAATTTAAAGAAGAGTTTTATATAGTAGAACATATATTTGATAACCAAAAGTATTATAAAGAAAATTATATGAGAAAAGTTTTTAGCTAGATACATGATAGTATATCTTTATTGATAAATAAAATAATTACAAAAATTCACTGCTTTGACCTTTTGATCAACCCTCCTGTCAACTGTATGGTTCAATACTGATTGCTCAACATCAATCCAAATAAAGCATCTATCATACTTATATTTTAACATGAACACATGATCTTCCACAAGTTTTTTCATATACGAATTTGACCCTCCAACAGTAATTGGAACTCGTTGAGTCTTCAGTATTTTTTCTATATAGACGACAACTTGCAAACAAAAATCTTCAGTAGTGAAATCTTAATCTGGTTCAATTTAACGTAAGAAAATGTGAATTAATTAACATTCACAGAATTGAAACAAAAATTATTTAATTGTAAAGTATATTTTCACTATAATCATTAATTACTACTATAAAATTATCTAGGTAGTCATTTGATATAAGTATTTTGGAGAATAAACATATATACCTAAAAAATAGTATCGTACACCTTGCTTCTCAATGTGTGTGATCTTGTTTGTAACAATTTCTAGTCCTTTGTAAACTTGCATTTTTTTTTCATGGTGATTATTTCTCCTCGAAAATGCATGGCAAGGTCAAAAGAGAGACAGGATTTTCCCATTCACGTGGCGCCCATTATGAAGATCACTTTATACTTGTTGAACTCGTCATTGTTGATGAAAGTATTCATTTTATATACACACAAAAAAAAATTTAGTTTATAATAGTGAATTCATAAAGTCATACATTAGAAAATCCTGTAAATATAAAGCTATTACATAAAAATATTGCTTGACTTGGTATATACTATCTAAAAATATAAAAAAAAATTCAATGGTGTATGTGAGAAAAAAAAATTACATTCAGCTTTTATAGTAAAATCTATTAATGGACTTATTAATTGACATTCCAATTTCATAATTACTGATATACATTAAGATAAGAATGACTTTGAAAAGTTTATAGATATGTCACTTGAATTTTGATTATTATTATTATTAAATATATTTTAGAATAAAGTTATAAACGTACATTGTTAGGAGATCACATAGAAATGGGCTTTCATAGTATATATGTGTTTTTTTATAGACTTATTAATTAGTAAACCAAATTAAATGTATAAAAATTCATATATTTTAGAATAAGAATAGTTCATTAAAATTTTTAGAGATATGTCACCTTAAATTTTGGCGATTAAAATTAAATTATTTTAGGATGACGTTTCTAGATGTATATTGTTATGAGATTACATGTAGTTACAGAAGGATTCTACAAACAACTCAATAATTCTTCGGAAGGAATATATTATTGTGACTATGCGTCAAATCTTGCACTATTAAACAAAACATCATAAGTCTTTAGTCTAATTCAATAATAGGGAAGTGAACAATTATCGATAACTATTTCAATTACAAGTATTTACATTAAATTGTGCACCATATAATTATAGATAAGGACTTTATTAAATAAAGCTTCAATCACCGTGATAGAATTAGGTATAATATATTCATGACCGATAGATTACAATTTTCTATTTTATCTTCTTTGTCAATGTATCATTTTAAAGTATTGAGTTATGTATTCTATTCTTCAAAATCCTTTTAGGGTGAAACCTTCCTGAACATTTATGGTGATTTATTATTTTATCACTCATTTAACTTGATATTATGAGTGTTCATGTATTTGTGTACGTACATATTTATATTAATATATATTATATATAGAAGACTTGAACTTGGACTTGGGGCTTGGGCTTGGAGCGAAACTTAAAATAAATTTTTCATCTATAGATAAGATTTCTTTTACAGACAAGAGTAACATATGTAGAAATAAGGGTCATATCATACATATATATTTGTAATGCGATACAAACTTTAAAAAATAGGTCAAAAATTAAAGAGACAAAAATAGAAGATGACGATTATGAAAGTTTCCGTACACTCAATAATAATATTGTGATGATCATTTTTGAGAAATCTCTTCACAATATCTAGGCATGGTTGCAAAACATTATTCGTCATGCTTCGTCAAGATCTTCTTCTCTATCTTCTATGAAAATGTCATAGCAATAATATGATGCACTTACCACATTTTCTGCTTATTAATCGTTGAATCTTTTCAAGTTGGTTAAAAATTAACATAAGACTATTACGCTTGACACTTGAAATTGAAGCTTGAAGAATCATCTGCTTTGATTCATCATCTCCGTCTATATTTGTTTCTTCCCTTAAATATCTATCCATTTTAGGGACATCGATGGACCGTCAGATTTTTTGGTGTAATCTGCATCTGGAATGAAAATCTATCGCACCTAATCCAATACCCCGCATGCCACATAAATTTAAAGAAGAGTTTTATTTAGCACAATATATATTTGATAACAAAAAGTATTATTAAGAAAATTATATAAGAAAAGTTTTTAGCTTGCTGCATGATAGAATATCTTGATTGTTACATAAAATAATTACAAAAATTACGTGCTTTGATTATTTTATCAACCCTCATGTCAACTCTACGATTCAAGTATGATTGCTCAACATCAATCCAAAAAAATCAACTATCATACTTACATTTAAACATGAACACAGGATCTTCCACAAGTTTTTCAATATAAGAATTTGACCCTCCAATAATAATTGAAACACGTTGAGTCTTCAGTATTTTTTCTATACAGACTACAACTTGCAAACAAAAATCTTCAAATGTGAAGTCTGAATCTGGTTCAATATCACCTAAGAAAATCTGATCAAATTAACTTTCTCATAATTTAAAGAAATAGTTTTTTAATAGTATAGTATATTTTTCACTAGAATCTATAATAACTACTATAAATTTATCTAGGTAATAATTTGATATAAGTAATCTTGAGAATAAACATATATTACCTAACAAATATTGTCGTACACCTTGTTTTTTAAGGTGTGTGATCTTGTTTGTAAAAATTTCAAGTCCCTTGTAAATTTTCATTTCATCTGAGTTGATTATTTCTCCTCAAAAATGGGTGGCAAGGTCAACAAAGAGACGGAATTTTCCCACTTCTGTGACCCCCATTATGAAGATCACTTTCTTCTTGTTGAACTCTTCTTTGATGATGAAAGTATTCATTTTATGTACACACAAAAAAATCAGTTTATAATAGTGAATTCATAAAGTCGGAAATCAAAAGATGTCACGACCCAAATCGGATCGCGAGTGGAACCCACACTTACCCTCCTATGTGAGCGAACCAACCAATCTAAACCTTAACATTTCAATATAATATCAACAGAAAGTAATGCGGAAGACTTAAACTCATTAATAAAAACAAATTCAAAAACTTCTAAAAACTCAACAACTATTATTATCCCCAAAATCTGGAAGTCATAATCACAAGAACATCTACTTCAATTACTAGATCTAAGAGTATCTAAGAAGCTAAAATACATAAACAGCTAGTCCATGCCGGAACTTCAAGGCATCAAGACATGAAGAGGAGGATCCAGTCCAAGCTAGAAACATTAGCTCACCATGATATCTTGAGGAATAAAGACTGGCTAGAGTTGCGGTTGAGTTGAAGACGGCGGAACATTTGCTGCACTCCACAATTAACAAGAAAACAAAACAATAAAGTAGGGGGTCAATACAAACACAAGTACTGAGTAGGTATCATCGGCAAACTCAAAATAGAAAACAATATATATCAGATAACATCATAAAATCAACTAATATCCTTAGCATGCAGCATTTACAATTACCATAACCCTTGGTCACAACACCAAGCACATCAATGAGGACTCACGCCTCCTCATCATACTCATTTGGGAATTAGATTCATTATAATGAGTATATTATCATCTTTCAAGATTTCATTATCTTTATTCCTCTCTTGTCGGTACGTGACACTCCGCTCCTCATATTCTATCCTGGTGTCGGAACGTCACACTCCGATCCTCATTCTATCCTGGTGTCGGAACGTGATACCCGATCCATATTCTATCCTGGTATCGGAACGTGGCACCCGATCCATATACTATCCTGGTGTCGAAACGTGACACTCCGATCCTCATATACTATCCTGGTGCCGGAACGTGGCACCCGATCCATATACTATCCTGGTGTCGAAACGTGACACTCCGATCCTTATATACTATCCTGGTACCGGAACGTGGCACCCGATCCCCTAATCTCACTACTTTCGTTCATCAAGCCTTCTTTTACACTAAGGCATCATCATTAACAAAGTAGATTAGGGTTTCTCAAGATTTATGATTCAATAGCTTCATCATGCTTATTTTATCACAATTACATAATCACATTCATGCAGGCATACAATTAAGCATATAGTAGGGTTTACAATACTACCCGTACATATCATTCGCTATTAAGAGTTTACTACGAATAGTATAAAAACCATAACCTACCTCCACCAAAGATTAGTGATCAAGCAAGCAAATTCCCCAAAGCTTTGTCCTCTTCTTTCGCTTGATCGTACGTTTCTCTCCCTCTCTTTCTGTTCTTTCTTTTTCTTATTCTTAAACCCTCTTTCTTTACCCTAATTAGCATATAATTAAGTATAAAAGATGGCAATAATAACCCACCAATTAACTCAAGGTTACCTCTTTAACCCTCAAGTAGTTAGACTTATTAACATTAACCCACTAACTTTATAATTAAAGAAGGAATAGTCAAAACGTCCCTTAAAACATTAAATAAATCTGATCCCGCCTGGGATTACGCAGCCTGTGACGGCCCGTCGCGCCTGCGACGGTCCGTCCTGCTGCTTCGTCACAGAGTTCAGAGACTCAATTTCACTGAAAAGTCTGTGACGGTCCGTCACACCTGTGACGGTCCGTCCTGCCATTCCGTTACGAAGTTCAGAGAGTCGATTTCAGTGCCCTTTTTTCAGAATTTTATGTATTTTGGAATGAGACACCCTCGATGGTCCGTCGTGCCCATGACGGTTCGTCGTGGGTTCCGTCGTCTCAGCCTGTTTTTCCAGAAATAAAATCTGCTGCTCAAAACGACTAAACAGGTCGTTACAATAGATACCAATTTACCCATCGTTCGTCCCCGAACGATCACAAGATGAAAAACAAGGGCGAAAAGGAGTACCTGAATCTGTAAACAGGTGTGGGTATCTGTCTTGCAGGTCAGCCTCTTTCTCCCAAGTGGCTTCTTCAACGGGTCGATTCTTCCATTGAACTTTGATGGATGCAATATCTCTTGACCTTAACTTGCGGATTTCTCTATCTAGAATAGCAATAGGTTCCTCCTCATAAGACAAATTCTCATCAAGCAAAACTGAATCCCAACGGATATGTAGTTTCCATCCCCATGGTATCTTTTCAACATAGACACATGAAACACCGGATGCACTCCTGACGTCCTGGAGGCAAGGATAATCATAAGCCACTCCCTACTCGCTTAAGTACTTCAAAGGGACCAATATACCTTGGGCTCAATTACCCCTTTTCCAAAATGCATCAACCCCTTTCATGGGTGAAACCTTCAGCAAGACTTGTTCACCCTCCATGAACTCCAAGTCTCTAACCTTTCGATCTGCATATTCCTTTTGCCTACTCTGCGCCGCTAACAGCTTTTCTTGAATAGATTTCACTTAATCTAACGATTCTCTCAGAAGGTCAGTACCCCCCAAGGTCTAACCTCAAATGCATCAAACCACCCAATGGAGACCTACATCTTCTCCCATATAGTGCCTCTAAGGGGCCATATCAATGCTTGAGTGATAGCTATTGTTGTAGGAAACTCTGCTAAGGGTAAGAAGCTATCACAATGACCACCAAATTCTATCCACACACGCACGAAGCATATCCTCCAACACTTAATCGTTCTCTCAGACTGACCATCGTCTGAGGATGGAACGCAGTACTAAGGTCCAACTAGTACCCAATTCGCGTGAAATGTTTTCCAAAACTTAGAAGTAAACTGCGTACCTCTATCTGATATAATGGAGAGTGGAACCCCATGCAACCGCACCACTTCTGAGATGTAAAGTTTGGCTAACTTCTCTGCATTGTAAGTCCCTTGACCGGAATGAAGTGAGCAGACTTAGTTAATCAGTCCACAATTACCCAAATAGAATCAAACTTTCCCAATGTCTTTGGAAGACCAACCACGAAATCCATTGAATCTCTCTCCCACTTCCATTCAGGAATGGGCATTCTCTGAAGTGTTCCTCCGGGCCTCTGGTGTTCATACTTACTTGTTGATAGTTTTTGGACATTTGGCAATAAAATCAACAATATCACGCTTCATCTCTACTCCACCAAAAGTGTTGCTTTAGGTCACGGTACATCTTGGTTGCACCAGGAGTATAGAATACCTTGAACTATGAGCCTCTGTCAGAATAGTGTTGATCAAAATCATCTACTCGGGTACACTACCCTCCCCTTGATTCTCAAAACACCTTCCTCATCGATTTGTGCTTCCTTAGCCTCTCCTCGCAATACCTTATCTTGGATTCTGCTTAGTTTCTCATCATCAAACTGTTTTCCCTTAATCTTGTCAAGAAAAGAAGATCTTGCTTCCACACAAGCCACAATGCTCCCTTCTCATTACTTCTAACCTCATCAAGTCGTTAGCCAGAGTCTGAACCTCTCTACCCAATGGACGTCTAGAACTTGCAAGTGAGCTAGACTTCCCATGCTCCCTGCCTTTCAACTTAAGGCGTCTGCCACAACATTAGCCTTTCCCGGATGATACAAGATAGTGATATCTAGTCCTTCAGTAGTTCCATCCATCTCCTCTGTCTCAAGTTCAAATCCTTCTGAGTAAAACATATTGTAGGCTACGATGATCCGTTATACTTCGCACTTAACCCATATAGATAGTGTCTCCATTGCTTTAAGGCAAACACTACCGCAGCCAATTCCAAATCATGGGTCGGATAGTTACGTTCATGCACTTTTATTGCCTCGAAGCGTAAGAAATTACATTCTTCTCTTGCATTAGCACTGCACCCAAACCAGAATAGGATGCATCACAATAGATAATGAATTCCTACCTTCCACGGCAAGGTGAGAATGGTGCAGTAGTTAACAAAGTCTTGAGCTTCTGAAAGCTTTCTTCACACTCGTCCGACCATACAAATGGAACATTCTGCTTAGTCAATTTCGTCAATTGGGAAGCAATGGAAGAGAATCCCTTGACAAATCGACGGTAATAGCTAGCTAAACCAACAAAGCTCCTTATTTCTGACACATTAGTAGGTCTTACCCAATTCTTCACTGTCTCAATCTTAGAAGGATCCACCATCACGCCCTCCTTAGACACCACGTGACCCAAGAAGGACACTGAATCTAGACAAAACTCACACTTGGAGAATTTGGCATAAAGCTTTTTCTCCCTCAACATTTCCAATACCATTCTCAAATGCTACTCATGTTCTTTTTTGCTCTTTGAGTATATCAGTATATCATCAATAAATACGATCACAAAGAGATCCAAATATGTCTTAAAAATCCCGTTCATCTAGCTCATGAAGGCATCAGGGGCATTCGTAAGACCAAAATACATCACTAAAAATTCGTAATGTCCATATCTGGTCCGAAAAGCAGTCTTTGGCACATCCGTTGCTCGTATTTTTAATTGATCATAACCGGATCTCAAGTCAATCTTAGAGAAGACACAAGCACCTTGTAACTGATCGAACAAGTCATCAATGCGAGGAATGGGATATTTGTTCTTAATAGTTACCTTGTTCAACTGCCGGTAGTCTATGCACATCCGGAAACACCCATCCTTCTTCTTCACAAATAACACCGGAGCACCCCAAGGAGATGCACTTGGTCTAATGAAGCCTTTGCTCAACAACTCTTGAAGTTGGGCCTTTAACTCTCTTAACTCCGTAGGAGCCATTCTATAAGGGGGTATAGAAATGGGGCGAGTGCCCGGTTCAAGATCAATGCAGAAGTCAATATCCATATCTGGTGGCATACCAGGAAGATCTGCAGGGAACACATCCAAAAACTCACGGACTATCGAAATCGACTCAATCGAAGGTACTTGAGTAGTGTCATCCTTGAGATGTGCCAAGAAAGCTAAACACCCTTTACTAACCATTTTCTTAGCACGAAGAAAGGAGACGATACGAACCGGATTGGAAGTGTAGTCGCCCTCCCACACTAATGGATCCGTCCCAGGTTTGGCTAACGTCACAGTTTTAGCATTACAATCCAAGATCGCAAAATTCGGAGAAACCCAAGTCATACCCAGAATTACATCAAAATCAACCATTTCTAAGATAACCAAGTCTACATAAGTGTTGCTCCCCACAAAAGTTACCAAACAAGACCTATATACTTTATCAACTATCACAGACTCACCCACCAGAGTAGGAACACGAATAGGCATGTCATGTAATTCACAAGGTAAATTAAGACCTGTAGCAAATGAAGAAGATACATAAGAAAATGTGGATCCAGGATCAAACAATACAGAAGCCATGCAATCACAAACCGAAAGATTACCAGTGATTACAGCATCAGATGTCTCCGCTTCAGATCTCCCAAGGAAAGCATAACAATGGGCCCTCTCACCTGTCTGTCCTTTGCCCCTACCATGTTGTGATATAGTGGCTCCAGTTTGCCCATCACCTCGACCGTTTTGGTGACCACCATTACCTCGACCACCGCGTCCTCCAGAATGACGGCCTCTTCCATAACCACCTCTACCTCTAACATTTGGAGGTCTGTAACTCTGTTTTGGACAATACCTCTTAATGTGTCCAGTCTCCCCACATCCATAACACTCTCTAGATTCAAGCATAGGTCTCTCAGAGAAGTGTTGACCGGTTTGAGGAGGACCCCCAACTACAGTCTGTAGTGAAGACTGAATTGGTCGGACTGAGTAACCTCCTGAGCCCTGTCCTCTAGAGTAAGAACCATTAAACTCACCTCCCTTTTGAAACCTTTTTGATGTAGTCGCCATGGTGAAGCCATCTGGCTTCACTCCCTCTACCTCTATCACGAAGTCTACCACTTCTTAAAAAGATTTCGCTGTAGCCGCTATCTGTAAGACTGAAATTCGCAACTCTGATCTCAACCCCTTCACAAAACGGCGAATCCTCTTTTGTGGACTGAAACAAAGCTGAGTGGCATATCTGGAAAGTGTACGAAACTTAGCCTCATATGCAGTAACCGACATCCTACCTTGCTCTAGGCTCAAGAATTCATCTCTTTTCCTATCCCTCAAAGTACGGGGGATATACTTCTCCATAAACAAGCTCGAGAATGATGCCCAAGTCATGGGTGGTTACTCTGTTGGTTGACACTCAACATGTGACCGCCACCACATTTTGGCATTCCCTTGAAACTGATAAGTCACAAACTCAACACCAAACCGTTCTACTATACCCATCTTGTGTAGTAGCTCATGACAGTCAACCAAAAAATCGTAAGTATCCTCAGATTCAGCACCCTTGAAGACAGGATGTTTCAATTTCAAGAACTTACTGAAAAGTTCATGCTGATCATTTGTCATTATAGGCCCTGTAGTCAGACGAGGAAATGTGCCTATTTCCAATGAGGCATCCATGCGGGGAGCCACAGTAGCCGTATGTTGTACCTCCGGAGCCTAAGGTGCTGGTGCAGAAAACACTGGAGGCGTCTGGCCTTGATCAGATAGCCCGCTAAGATAAGCAAGAACCTGATTGATCATCTCTAGGGTAGGTTGGGGTGGCAATTCCTCATTCTGCACCTGTTCATTTTCCCCATCCTCCCCTTCTCTTACTACTTACTCAGTTGGTGGAGGAGTCACCGCCCTAGTACCAGATGGGCTAGGTGCTCGTCCTCTTCCTCTAAAGGACGTCCTCCCACGACCTCTACCACGGCCTCTTGCCGCTACTCTTCCTCGAGCTACAGCCCCAGTGGCAGGCTCAGACGCTTCTTGTCTTGCCGATGTTGGTGTTGGCGCAGTCGTTGCTCTAGTTCTAACAATCTGCGAAATAGAGTGAAGATGGTCAGATACCAATTTGTATCACCTAGATACCAATTGGATCCAAGTAATAGCACAAAAGAAAGAAAAGAATGGAATTTTCCTAAAGTCTTATTGCCTCTCAAAGAAAAGTAAAGGCGTCCCCCTACCGTTCCTCAAGACTCTACTAGACTCGTTCTTGTGTGATGAGACCAACGAACCTAATGCTTTGATACCAAGTTTGTCACGACCCAAATCGGATCGCGACTGGCACCCACAATTACCCTCCTATGTGAGCGAACCAACCAATCTAAACCTTAACATTTCAATATAATATCAACAGAAAGTAATGCGGAAGACTTAAACTCATTAATAAAAACCAAATCAATAACTTCTAAAAACTCAACAACTATTATTATCCCCAAAATCTGGAAGTCATCATCACAAGAACATCTACTTCAATTACTAGATCTAAGAGTATCTAAGAAGCTAAAATACATAAACAGCTAGTCCATGCTGGAACTTCAAGGCATCAAGACATGAAGAGGAGGATCCAGTCCAAGCTAGAAGCATTAGCTCACCCTGATATCCAGAGTAATGAAGACTGGCTAGAGTTGCGGTTGAGTTGAAGACGACGGTACGTTTGCTGCACTCCACAATTAACAAGAAAACAAAACAATAAAGTAGGGGGTCAGTACAAACACAAGTACTGAGTAGGTATCATCGGCCAACTCAAAATAGAAAACAGTATATATCAGATAACATCATAAAATCAACTAATATCCTTAGCATGCAGCATTTACAATTATCATAACCCTTGGTCACAACACCAAGCACATCAATGAGGACTCACGCCTCCTCATCATACTCATTTGGGAATTAGATTCATTAGATTGAGTATATTAACATCTTTCAAGATTTCATTATCTTTATTCCTCTCGTGTCGGTACGTGACACTCCGCTCCTCATATTCTATCCTGGTGTCGAAACGTGACACTCCGATCCTCATTCTATCCTGGTGTTGGAACGTGACACCCGATCCATATTCTATCCTGGTATCGGAACGTGGCACCCGATCCATATACTACCCTTGTGTCGGAACGTGACACTGTGATCCTCATATACTATCCTGGTGCCGGAACGTGGCACCCGATCCATATACTATCCTGGTGTCGGAACGTGACACTCCGATCCTCATATACTATCCTGGTACCGGAACGTGGCACCCGATCCCCTAATCTCACTACTTTCGTTCATTAAGCCTTCTTTTATACTAAGGATCATCATTAACAAAGTAGATTATGGTTTATCAAGATTTATGATTCAATAGCTTCATCATGCTTATTTTATCACAATTACATAATCACATTCATGCAAGCATACAATTAAGCATATAGTAGGGTTTACAATACTACCCGTACATATCATTCGCTATTAAGAGTTTACTACGAAAAGTATATAAACCATAACCTACCTCCACGAAGATTAGTGATCAAGCAAGCAAATTCCCCAAAGCTTTGTCCTCTTCTTTCTCTTGATCGTACGTTTCTCCCTCTCTTTCTGTTCTTTTCTTTTTCTTATTCAAACCCTCTTTCTTTTACCCTAATTAGCATATAATTAAGTATAAAAGATGGCAATAATAACCCACCAATTAACTCAAGGTTACCTCTTTTAACCGTCAAGTAGTTAGACTTATTAACATTAACCCACTAACTTTATAATTAAAGCAGGAATAGTCAAAACGTCCCTTAAAACATTAAAGAAATCCGACCCCGCCTGGGATTACGCAGCCTGTGACGGCCCGTCGCGCCTGCGACGGTCCGTCCTGCTGCTCCGTCACAGAGTTCAGACACTCAATTTCTCTGAAAAGTCTGTGACGGTCCGTCACACCTGTGACGGTCCGTCCTGCCATTCCGTTACGAAGTTCAGAGAGTCGATTTCACTGCCCATTTTTCAAAATTCTAAGTATTTTGGAACGAGACACCCTCGACGGTCCGTCGTGCCCATGACGATTCGTCGTGGGTTCCGTCGTCTCAGCCTGTTTTTCTAGAAATAAAATCTGCTGCTCAAAACGACTAAACAGGTCGTTACAAAAGATCTTTAAAATATAAAACTAGTGAGTAGAAACTTTTCTTGACTTGGAATATACTATCTAAAAATATAAATTTTTCTTCATGGTGGATGTGAAAAAAAAATTACATTCAGCTTTTGTAGATAAATCTTTTTGATGACTTATTAATTGACATATAAATTTCGTAGTTACTGATATATTTGAAGATAAGAATGAATTTAAAATATCTATAGATATGTCAACTTGAATTTTGGTAATTATTATTAAATTTATACTAGAAAAAAGTTTTTTGTGTATGCTTTTAGGAGATCACATAGAGTTGGGCTTTTGTAGTAAAAATGTGATTTTTCTATTGACTTATTAAATAGTAAATCAAATAAAATATATATAAATTCATATCATTTAGAATAAGAATAGTTCATTTAAAAATTTACAGATATGTTACCTTAAATTTGGCAAATAAGCTTAAATTATATTAGGATGACGTTTCTAGATTTATGTAGTTATATGATGACAAGTAGTTACAAAATGATTGTACAAAGAGCTCAATAATATTTCTTACGGAATATATTCAAGTGATAATGCGTCAAATCTTACACTATTTCACAACACATCATAAATGTTAAGTCTAATTCCATAGAAGGATGTGAAAAATTATCGATAAATATATAAATTGAGAGTATGAATATTAACTTGTGCACCATATAATAATAGATAAGGACTTTATTTAATCAACCTTTAATCACCGTGATAGAATTAGGTAGAATATATTCATTACCGATAGATTACAAATTTAATATTTTATGTTCTTCGGCTATGTGACATTTTTAAGTATTGAGTTAAAAATTCTAATTCTTTAAAATCCTCTTTGGGTGGAATCTTCCTAAACATTTATGGTGATTTATTATTTTATCACTCTATTACCTTGACATTATAAGTGATCTCATGTAATTGTGTACGTACCTATTTGTATTAATATATATTAGATATAGAAGACTTTGACTTGGAATTAGGGCTTGGGCTTGGACCGAAACTTAAAATAAATATTTCATCTATAGATAAGTATTATTTTATAGAGAAGAGTAACATATATACAAATAAGGGTCATATCATACATAAATATTTGTAATACGATACAAATTGTACAAAATAGGTCAAAAATTAAAAAGATCGAAATAGAAGATGACGATAATGATAGTTTATGTACACTCAATAATAATATTGTGATGATCGTTTTTGAGAAATATCTTCCCAATATCTAGCCATTGTTGCAAAACAAAATTCGTCCATGCTTCATCAAGATCTTCTTCTCTATCTTCTTTGAAAACGTCCGTAGCAAAATAATGATGCACTGACCACATTTTTTTACTTATTACTCGTGGAATCTTGTCAAGTTGGTTACAAATTAACGTACGAGTATTACCCTTGATATTTGAAATTGAAGCTTGAAGAATCATCTTCTTTGATTCATCATCTCCGTGTATATTTTTTTCTTCCCTGAAATATCTGTCCATTTAAGAGACATCGATCGACCATCGGATTCCTTTGGTGTAATCTGCATCTTGAATAAAAACATGTCGCACCTCATCCACTAGCCCTACATGCAACACAAATTTAAAGAAGAGTTTTATTTAGTAGAACGTATATTTTATAGCTAAAAGTATTAAGAAAAGTTTGAAGCTAGCTGCATGATAGTATATCTTGATTGATACATAAAATAATTACAAAAATTACCTTCTTTGACCATTTGATCAACCATCATGTCAACTCTAAGGATTAAGACTGATTGCTCAACATCAATCCAAATAAAGCAACTATCATACTTATATTTGAACACGAACAAAAGAGCTTCCACAAGTTTTTTAATATACGAATTTGACCCTCCAACAATAATTGGAACACGTTGAGTCTTCAGTATTTATTCTTTATAGACCACAGCTTGCAAACAAAAATAATCAGCTATAAAGTCTCAATCTGGTTCAATTTCACCTAAGAAAATGTGATCAAATTAACTTTTTCAGAATGGAATGAAATAATATTTTAATAATAAAGTATATTTTTTTTCACTAGAATCTATAATTACTACTATAAAATTATCTAGGTAGTCATTTCATATAAGTATTCTTGAGAATAAATATATAACCAAACAAATATTGTCGTACACCCAGTTCTCAGTGTGTGTGATCTTGTTTGTAACAATTTATAGGCTTATTAATTAGTAAACCAAATAAATATATATAAATTCATATATTTTAGAATAAGAATAGTTCATTAAAAAATTTAGACATATGTCACCTTAAATTTTGGCGATTAAGCTTAATTTTTTTAGGATGACGTTTCTAAATTTATATTGTTATGAGATCCCAAGTAGTTACAAAATAATTGTACAAAGAACTCAGTAATATTTCTGACGGAATATATAAAAGTGATAATTCATCAAATATTACACTATTCAACAACATATCATAAGTGTTAAGTCTAATTACATAAGAGGGAAGTGAACAATTATCAATAAATATTTCAATTACGAGTATTTATATTAACTTTGGCACCATATTATAATAGATAAGGACTGTATTTAATCAAGCTTCAATCACCGTGATAGATTTAGGTAGAATATATTCATTACCGATAGATTACAAATTTACTATTTTATCTTTTTTGTCTATGTAACATTTTTAAGTGTTAAGTTAAGAATTCTATTCTTTCAAATCCTTTTAGGGTGGAATCTTTCCGAACATTTATGGTGATTTTTTATTTTATCACTTTATTAGCTTGACATTATGAGTGATCTCATGTAATTGTGTACGTACGTATTTGTAATATATATATTAAATATAGAAGACTTGGACTTGGACTTGGGGCTTGGGCTTGGATCGAAACTTAAAATAAATATTTCATCTGTAGACAAGAATTTTTTTAATGACAAGAGTAACATATATAGAAACATAGGTCATATCATACATATATATTTGTAATGCTGTACAAACTGTACAAAATAGTTCAAAAATTGAAAAGACCAAACCGAAGATGGCGATAATGATAGTTTATGTACAATCAATAATATTATTATGATGATCGTTTTTGAGAAATCTCTTCACAATATCGAGGCATGGTTGCAAAACAGTATTCGTCCATGATTCGTAAAGATCTTCTTCTCTATCTTGTTTGAAAACGTCCATAGCAATAATATGATGCACTAACCATATTTTCTCGCTTATTAATTGTTGAATCTTGCCAAGTTGGTTACAAATTAACATACGAGTATTACGCTTGATACTTGAAATTGAAGCTTGAAGAATCATTTGCTTCGATTCATCATCCCCGTCTATATTTGTTTCTTCCCTTAAATATCTATCCATTAAAGGGACATTGATCGACCTCGGATTCCTTTGGTGTAATGTGCATTTGGAATGAAAATCTGTCGCACCTCATCCAGTAGCCCTGCATGCAACATACATTTAAGGAAGATTTTGATTTGTAGAACATATATTTGATAACCAATAGTATTATTAAGAAAATTATATAAGAAATGTTTTTAGCGAACCTCATTTCAACCCTCATCAGATAATTACAAAAATTACCTGCTTTGACCATTTGATCAACCCTCATTTAAACTCTACGGTTCAAGACTGATTGCTCAACATCAACCCAAATAAAGCAACTATCATACTTATATTTGAACATGAACATAGGATCTTCCACAAGTTTATCAATATACGAATTTGACCATCAAAAAATAATTAAAACACGTGGAGTCTTCAGCATTTTTTCTATATAGATGACAACTTGCAAACAAAAATCTTCTACTATGAATTGTGAATCTGGTTCAATTTCATCTTAAAAATGTGATCAAAATAACTTTCTCAGAATTGAAAGAAATAATTTTTGAATAGTAAAGTCTATTTTTCACTAGAATTTATAATAAAGACTATAAAATTATCTTGGTAGTCAGATATATGTATTCTTGAGAAAAAACATATATACCTAACAAATAGTGTCGTACACCTTTGGGTGTGATCTTGTTTGTAATAATTTGAAGTCCATTTTAAACTTGCATTTTATCCTAGTTGATTATTTCTCCTCGAAAATAGGTGGCATGGTCAACAGAGAGACGGGATTTTACCGTTCTTGTGGCCCCCATTATAAAGATCACTGTCTACTTGTTGAACTCTTCGTTGTTAAATATATTTTAGGATAAAGTTATATGTGTACGTTGTTAGGAGATCACATAGAGCTAAGCTTTTATAGTAAAAATGTGATTTTTTATAGACTTATTAATTTGTAAACAAAATTAAATTTATTTAAATTCTTATCTTTTCGAATAAGAATAGTTCAATAAAACATTTAAAGATATGTGACCTTAATTTTGGCGATTAAGATTAAATTATTTTAGGATGACGTTTCTAGATGTATATTGTTATGAGATCACTAGTAGTTACAATAGGATTGTAGAAAGAACTCAATAATATTTCTGAATGAATATATTCCAGTTAAATTGCGTCAAATCTTACAGTAATAAACAGCACATCATAAGTGTTAAGCCTAATTCCATAAGAGGGAAGTGAATAATTACCGATAACTACTTCAATTAGAGTATTTATATTAACTTGTGCACCATATAATGATAGATAAGGAATTTTTTGAATCAATCTTCAATCAACGTGATAGAATTAGGTCGAATATATTAATTACCAATAGATTACCAGTTTACTATTTTATCTTCTTTGTCTATGTAACATTTTTAAGTAGTGAGTTAGGAATTCTATTCTTTAAAAACCTTTTAAGGTGGAATCTTCCCAAAAATTTATGCTGATTTATTATTTTATCTCTCTATTATCTTGAAATTATGAGTGACCTCATGTAATTGTGTACGTACGTATTTGTATTAATTTATATTAAGTATAGAAGAACTGGACTTGGACTTGGCGCTTGGGATTGGATCAAAACTTAAAATAAATATTTGTAACATAGAATTTTCTTATAGACAAGAGTAACATATATAGAAATACGGGTCACATCATACATATATATTTGTAACGAGATACAAACTATACAGAATAGGTCAACTATTAAAAAGACCAAAACAGAAGATGGCTATAATGATAGTTTATGTACACTCAATAATAATATTGTGATGACCGTTTTTGAGAAATCTCTTCACAATATCGAGGCATGGTTGTAAAACAGTATTCTTCCATGCTTCGTCAATATCTTCTTCTCTATCTTCTTTGTAAACGTCCATAGCAATAATATGTTACACTAACCATATTTTCTCGCTTATTAATTGTTGAATCTTGTCAAGTTGGTTACAAATTAACATACGAGTATTACGCTTGATACTTGAAATTGAAGCTTGAAGAATCATCTGCTTCGATTCATCATCTACTTCTATGTTTGGTTATTCCCTTAAATATCTGTCCATTTAAGGGACATTGATCGACCTCGAATTCCTTTGGTGCAATGTGCATTTGGAATGAAAATCTGTCGCTCCACATCCAGTAGCCCTGCATGCAACATACATTTAAGGAGGAGTTTGATTAGTAGAACATATATTTGATAACCAAAATTATTATTAAGAAAATTATATAAGAAAAGTTTTTAGCTAACCTTATTTCAACCCTCATTAGATAATTACAAAAATTACCTACTTTGACCATTTGATCAACCCTCATTTAAACTCTACGGTTCAAGGCTGAGTGCTCAACATCAATCCAAATAAAGCAACTATCATACTTATATTTGAACATGAACATAGGATCTTCCACAAGTTTATCAATATACGAATTTGACCATCCAAAAATAATTGGAACACGTTGAGTCTTCAGTTTTTTTCTATATAGATGACAACTTGCAAACAAAAATCTTCTACTATGAATTGTGAATCTGGTTCAATTTCATCTAAAAATTGTGATCAAAATAACTTTCTCAGAATTGAAAGAAATAATTTTTGAATAGTAAATTATAATTTTCACTAGAATTTATAATTAAGACTATAAAATTATCTTGGTAGTCAGATATAAGTATTCTTGAGAATAAACATATATACCTAACAAATAATGTCGTACACCTTGTTTATCAATGTGTGTGATCTTGTTTGT
Source organism: Solanum neorickii (assembly GCA_027704865.1). NCBI lineage: Eukaryota > Viridiplantae > Streptophyta > Magnoliopsida > Solanales > Solanaceae > Solanum > Solanum neorickii. The sequence goes on along the minus strand of JAKWJC010000373.1, from coordinate 18,267,095 downwards.
AACAATTTGAAGTCCATTGTAAACTTGCATTTTATCCTAGTTGATTATTTCTCCTCGAAAATGGGTGGCAAGGTCAATAGAGAGACGGGATTTTCCCGTTCTTGTGGGCCCCATTATAAAGATCACTGTCTACTTGTTGAACTCTTAATTGTTGATCAAAGTTTTCATTTTATCTACACAAAAAAAATAATTGTTTTATAATAGTGAGTTTATAGAGTCACATTAAAAAATCTTGTAAATATAAAGTTAGTAAGTAGAAGCCTTTTTGACTTGGAATATACTATCTAAAAATATAATAATTTCTTGATGGATGTGAAAAAAAATTCTACATTAAGCTTTTATAGTAAAATCATTTCTGTGGACTTTATTAATTGATATACCAATTTAATAATTACTGATATATTTTACGATAAGTATGACTTTTAAAAGTTTATAGATATGTGAACATGAATTTTTGTAATTATTGTTAAATTTATTTTAGGATAAAGTTATAAGTGTACGTTGTTAGGAGATCACATAGAGCTAAGCTTTTATAGTAAAAATGTGATTTTTTAAAGACTTATTAATTTGTAAACCAAATTAAATATATTTAAATTCATATCTTTTAAAATAAGAATAGTTCAATAAAACATTTTGAGATATGTCACCTTAATTTTAGCGATTAAGCTTATATTATTTTAGGATGACGTTTCTAGATGTATATTGTTATGAGATCACTAGTAATTACAATAGGATTGTAGAAAGAACTCAATCATATTTTTGACTGAATATATTCAAGTTAAATTGCGTCAAATCATACACTATTAATCAACACATCATAAGTGTTAAGTCTAATTCCATAAGAGGGAAGTGAAAAATTATCGATAACTATTTCAATTAGAGTATCTATATTAACTTGTACACCATGTAATGATAGATAAGGAATTTTTTGAATCAAGCTTCAATCAACGTGATAGAATTAGGTAGAATATATTCATTACCAATAGATTACCAATTTACTATTTTATCTTCTTTGTCTATGTAACATTTTTAAGTATTGTGTTAAGAATTCTATTCTATAAAAACCTTTTAAGGTGGAATCTTCCCAAACATTTATGGTCATTAATTATTTTCTCACTCTATTATCTTGAAATTATGAGTGACCTCATTTAATTGTGTACGTACGTATTTGTATTAATATATATTAAATATGTAAGAACTGGACTTGGACTTGGCGCTTGGGAATGGATCAAAACTTAAAATAAATATTTCATCTATTGATAAGAATTTTTTTACAGACAAAAGTAACATATATAGAAATACGGGTCATATCATACATATATATTTGTAATGAGATACAAACTATACAGAATAGGTAAAAAATTAAAGAGGCCAAAACAGAAGATGACTATAATGATAGTTTATGTACACTCAATAATAATATTGTGATGACCGTTTTTGAGAAATCTCTTCACAATATCGAGGCATGTTTGTAAAACACTATTCTTCCATGCTTCGTCAATATCTTCTTCTCTATCTTCTTTGTAAACGTTTATAGCAATAATATGATGCACAGACCATATTTTCTCGCTTATTAATTGTTGAATCTTTTCAAGTTAGTTATAAATTAAAATACAAGTATTACGCATGATACTTGAAATTGCAGCTTGAAGAATCATTTGCTTTGATTCCTCATCTCGTCTATATTTGTTTCTTTCCTCAAATATCTGTCCATTTCAGGGACACGGATAGACTCTCGAACTTCATTGGTGTAATCTGCATTTGGAATGAAAATCGATCGCACCTCAACCACTAGAACTGCATGCAACACAAATTTAATGAAGAGTTTTATTTACTAGAAAATATATTTGATAACCAAAAGTATTAAGAAAAGTTTTAAGTTAGCTGCATGATAGTATATCTTGATTGATAAATAAAATAATTACAAAAATTACCTGCTTTGACCATTTGATCAACCCTTATGTCCACTCTACGGTTCAAGACTGATTGCTTAACATCAATCCAAATAAAGCAACTATCATACTTATATTTTGAACATGAACAAAAGTTCTTCCACAATATTTTTAATATACGAATTTGACCCTCCAACAATAATTGGAACACGTTGAGTCTTTAGAATTTTTTCTATATAGACCACAACTTGCAAACATAAATAATCAGCTGTAAAGTCTCAATATAGTTAAATTTCACCTAAGAAAATGTGATCAAATTAACTTTCTCAGAATTGAAAGAAATAATATTTTAATAGTTAAGTATATTTTGTCACTAGAACCTATAATTACTACAATAAAATTATCTAGGTAGTCATTTGATATAAGTATTCTTGAGAATAAACATATATACCTAACAAACAGCGTCGTACACCTTGTTCTCAGTGTGTGTAATCTTGTTTGTAACAATTTCAAATCCCTTGTAAACTTGAATTTTATCCGAGTTGATTATTTCTCGTCGAAAATGGGTGGCATGGTCAACAGAGAAAGTGGATTTTCCCGTTCATGTGGCCCCCATTATGAAAATCACTTTCTTCTTGTTGAACTCTTCATTATTGATGAAAGTATTCATTTTATCAACAAAAAAAATTTAGTTCATAATAGTGAATTCATAAAGTCAGAAATTAAAAAATCTTCTAAATATTAAGCTAGTAAGTAGAAACCTTGCTTGACATGGAATATGCCATCTAAAAATATAAAATTTTGTTAATGGTGGATGTAAAAAAAATTACTTTCAGCTTTTATAGTAAAATCTTTTTGTGGACTTATTAATTGACATACCAATTTCATAAATACTGATATATTTTAGGATAAGAATGTTTTTTAAAAGATTATAGATATGTCAACTTGATTTTTTTTAATTATTATTAAATATAATTTAGGATAACGTTATTAGTGTACGTTGTTAGGATATCACATAGAGCTAGGCTTTTATCGTAAAAACGTGATTTTTATAAAATTATTAATTAGTAGAGACAAAATTAAATATATATAAATTCATATCTTATAGAATAAGAATAGTTCATTAAAAAATTTAGAGATATGTCACCTTAAATTTTCAATATTAAGCTTAAATTATTTTAGGATGACGGTTCTAGATGTATATTGTTATGAGATCACAAGTAGTTACAAAAGGATTGTACAAAGAACTCAATAATATTTCTGAATGAATATTTTCAAGTGATAATGCGTCAAATCTTACACTATTCAACAACACATCATAAGTGTTAAGTCTAATTTCATAAGAGGGAAGTGAAAAAGGGTTTATCGTAATTGCATTGTAACTGTTTGTGGTCGCGATACATTGGTTGACCTTGTTGATCGAGATATGGCAGATTTTGATGTTACAATGGGTATGGATTGCTCAGCTTTTTGTTATGCAAAGGTAGATTGCCAAACTACGATAGTGCATTTTCAGTTTCCAAAAGAGGCAGTCCTCGAATGGAAAGTTAATATTTTGGTCACCAAGAGGTACATTTATTTTGTATCTTATCCAAAGGATAAATATTCCATCTGGTTAGAGTGAAAATGTATATGTGTAACGACCTGTTTAGTCGTTTTGAGCAGCAGATTTTATTTCTTGAAAAACTGGCTGAGACGACGGAACCCACGACAGACCGTCATGGGCACGACGGACTGTCGAGGGGTTCTCGTTCCAAAACACTTAGAATTTTGAAATTTGGGTACTGAAATCAACTCTCTGAACTTCGCGACGAAATGACAGGACGGACCGTCACAAGCATGACGGGCCGTCGCAGACTCTTTAATAAAACCAGTCTCTGAACTCTGTGACGGAAGCAGCAGGACAGACCGTCGCAGTCACGACGGCCCGTCACAGGCTGCGTAATCCCAGGCTAGGTCAGATTTCTTTAAATGTTTTAAGGGACGTTTTGGACTATTCCTGCTATAATTATAAATTTAGTGGGTTAATGTTAATAATTTAACTACTTGAGGGTTAAAATAGATAACCTCGAATTAATTAATGGGTTAATTCACCATCTTTTATACTTAATTATATGCTAATTAGGGTAAAAGAAAGAGGGTTTGAATAAGAAAAAGAAATGAACAGAAAGAATGGGAGAAACGATCGAGACAGAGAGGAACGAAGAGGAAAGCAAAGATCTTGAGGAATAGCTTGCTTGATCACAATTCTTCGGTGGAGGTAGGTTATGGTTTTTATATACTATTCGTAGTAACCTCTTAATAGCGAATGATATGTATTGGGTAGTGTTGTAAACCCTTCTATATGCTTAATTGTATGCTTGCATGGATGTGAGGATATAATTGTGATGAATAAGCATGATGAGTCTATTGAACCTCTAATCCTAAATTTACCTTGTTATTGATGATGCCTTGGTATAAGAGAAGGCTTGATGAATTAAAGTAATGAGATTGATGATGCCTTGGTATAAAAGTAGGCTTCCTGAACTAATAGAATGAGATTAATGGAGCGGGTGTCACGAACCGACACATAGAATTAGGGGATCGGGTGTCACGAAACGACACGTAGAATTAGGGGATCCGGTGTCACGAACCGACACGTAAAATTAGGGGATTGGGTGTCACGAACCGACACGTAGAATTAGGGGATCGGATGTCACGAATCGACACGTAGAATTAGGGGATCGGAGTGTCACGTACCAACACAAGAGGAATAAAGATAATGAATCTTGAAAGATGTTATATACTCAATTTAATGAACCTAATTCCCAAATGAGTATGATGGGGAGGCGTGAGTCCTCATTGATGTGCTTGGTGTTGTGACCAAGGGTTATGGTAATTGTAAATGCCGCATGTTGAGTATTGTAGTTGATTTTATAATATTATCTGCTATATACTGTTTTCTATTTTGAGTTGGCCGATGATATCAACTCAGTACTTGTGTTTGTACTGACCCCTACTTGTATGCTTCTTTCTTTGTTATTGTGGAGTGCAGCAAACGTACTGTCGTCTTCAATTCAACCGCAACTCTAGCCAGTCTTCATTATACCGGATTTCAGGGTGAGCTAATGCTTCTGGCTTGGACTGGATCTTCCTCTTCATGTCTTGATGCCTTGAACTTCCGGCATGGACTAACTTTTTACTTATTTTAGCATCTTAGATACTCTTAGATTAGTAATTTGAGGATAGATGTTCTTGTGATGATGACTTCCAGATTTTGGGAATAATAATAATAAGTGTTTGAGTTTTAGAAGTTGATTATCGATTTTCATTAATGAGTATAAGTCTTCCGCATTATATTATGTTACTTATGGTTGAAATGTTGGGGTTTAGATTGGTTGGTTCGCTCACATAGGAAGATAAATGTGGGTGCCACTCACGACACGTTTTGGGTCGTGACAAACTTGGTATCAGAGCCTTAGGTTCGTTGGTCTCATCACACTAGAACGAGTCTAGTAGAGTTTTAAGGAAACGTAGGGGGACGCCTTTACTTTTCTTTGAGAGGCTATAAGACTTTAGGAAAATTCCATTCTTTCTTTCTTTCGTGCTATTACTTGAATCCAATTGGTATTTAGGTGATACAAATTGGTATCTGACCATCTTCAATCTATTTCACAGATTGTTAGAACTAGAGCACACACCGCGCCAACACCAACACCGGCAAGACAAGAAGCGTCTGAGCCAGCCACTGGGGCTGTAGCTCGAAAAGGAGTAGTGACAAGAGGCCATGCAAGAGGTCGTGGGAGGACGCCCTCTAGAGGAAGAGGACGAGCACCTAGCCCATCTGGTACTAGGGCGGTGACTCCTCCACCAACTGAGGAAGTGGTAAGAGAGAGTGAGGATGGGGAGAATGAACAAGTGCAGAATGAGGAATTGCCACCCCAACCTACCCCAGAGTTGATCAATTAGGTTCTTGCTTATCTTAGCGGGTTATCTGATCAGGGAAAAACACCTCTAGTGTTTTCTGCACCAACACCTCCGGTTCCGGAGGTACAACATGCAGCAAAGGTGGCTCCCCGCATGGATGCCTCATTGGAAACAGGCATGTTTCCTCGTCTGACTACAGGACCTATAATGACAAATGATCAGCATGAACTTTTCGGGTAAGTTCTTGAAATTGAAACCTCCAGTCTTTAAGGGTGCTGAATCGGAGGATGCCTACGATTTTCTGGTTGACTGTCATGAGCTACTACACAAGATGGGTATAGTAGAACAGTTTGGTGTTGAGTTTGTGACTTATCAGTTTCAAGGAAACGCCAAAATGTGGTGGCGGTCACATGTTGAGTGTCAACCAACAGAGGCACCACCTATGACTTGGGCATCATTCTCTAGCTTGTTTATGGAGAAGTATATTCCCCGGACTTTGAGGGATAGGAAAAGAGATGAGTTCTTGAGCCTAGAGCAAGGTAGGATGTTGGTTACTGCATATGAGGCTAAGTTTCGTGCATTATTCCGGTATGCCACCCAACTTTGTTTCAGTCCACAAGAGCGGATTCGCCGTTTTGTGAAGGGGTTGAGGTCAGAATTGCGGATTGCAGCCTTACAGGTAGCGGCTACGGCAAAATCCTTTCAAGAAGTGGTAGACTTCGTGATAGAGGTGGAAGGAGTGAAGCCAGATGACTTCACCATGGCATCGACATCAAAAAGGTTTCGAAAGGAAGGTGAGTTTAATGGTTCTTACTCTAGAGGACAGGGTTCAGAAGGTTACTCGGTCCGACCAATTCAGTCTTCACTACATACTGTAGTTGGGGGTCCACCTCAGACCGGTCAACACTTCTCTGAGAGACCTATGCTTGACTCCAGAGAGTGTTATGGATGTGGGGAGACTGGACATATTAGGAGGAATTGTCAAAAACAGAGTTATAGACCCCTAATATCTAGAGGTAGAGGTAGTCATGGTAGAGGCCGTTATTCTGGAGGACCTGGTGGCCGTGGTAATGGTGGTCACCAAAACGGCTGGGTTGACGGACAAATGGGAACTACTGCAGCGCAACATGGTAGGGGCAACGGGCAAACAGGTGATAGGGCCCATTGTTACGCTTTTCCTGGGCGGTCGGAAGTGGAGACATCAGATGCTGTTATCACAGGTAATCTTTTGGTTTGTGATTGTATGGCTTCTGTATTATTTGATCCTGGCTCCACATTTTCATATGTATATTCCTCATTTGCTGCTGGTCTTAATTTACATTGTGAATTGCTTGACATACCTATTCGTGTGTCTACTTCGGTGGGTGAGTCTATGATAGTTGAAAAAGTATATAGGTCTTGTTTGGTGACTTTTGTGGGGAGCAATACTTATGTAGACTTGGTTATCTTAGAAATGGTTGATTTTGATGTAATTCTGGGTATGACTTGGCTTTCTCCGAATTTTGCGATCTTGGATTGTAATGCTAAGACTGTGACGTTAGCCAAGCCTGGGACAGATCCGTTATTATGGGAGGGTGACTACACTTCCAATTCGGTTCGTATTGTCTCCTTTCTTCCTGCTAAGAGAATGGTTAGTAAGGGTTTTTTAGCTTTCTTGGCACACCTCTGGGATGATACTACCCAAGTACCTTCAATCGAGTCGGTTGCGATAGTCCGCGAGTTTTTAGATGTGTTTCCTGCAGACCTTCCTGGTATGCCACCGGATAGAGAAATTGACTTCTGCATCGATCTTGAATCGGGTACTCGCCCCATTTCTATACCCCCTTATAGAATGGCTCCCGCTGAGTTAAGAGAGTTAAAGGCCCAACTTCAAGAGTTGTTGAGCAAAGACTTCATTAGACCAAGTGCATCTCCTTGGGGTGCTCCGGTGTTATTTGTGAAGAAGAAGGATGGGAGTTTTCGGATGTGCATAGACTACCGGCAGTTGGACAAGGTAACTATTAAGAACAAGTATCCCATTCATCGCATTGATGACTTGTTCGATCAGTTACAAGGTGCTTGTGTCTTCTCTAAGATTGACTTGAGATCCGATTATCATCAATTGAAAATACGGGCAACGGATGTGCCAAAGACTGCTTTTCGGACCAGGTATGGGCATTACGAATTTGTAGTGATGTCTTTTGGTCTTACGAATGCCCCTGCTGCTTTCATGAGCTTGATGAACGGGATTTTTAAGCCATATCTGGATCTCTTTGTGATCGTATTTATTGATGATATATTGATATACTCAAAGAGCAAGAAGGAACATGAGGAGCACTTGAGAATTGTATTGGAAATGTTGATGGAGAAAAAGCTTTATGCCAAATTCTCCAAGTGTGAGTTTTGGCTAGATGCAGTGTCCTTCTTGGGGCATTTGGTTTCTAAGGATGGGGTGATGGTGGATCCTTCTAAGATTGAGACAATGAAGAATTGGGTAAGACCTACTAATGTGTAAGAAATAAGGAGCTTTGTTGGTTTAGCTAGCTATTACCGTCGATTAGTCAAGTGATTCTCTTCCATTGCTTCCCAATTGACGAAATTGACTAAGCAGAATATTCCGTTTGTATGGTCGGACGAATGTGAGGAAAGCTTTCAGAAACTCAAGACCTTGTTGACTACTGCACCAATCCTTACCCTGCCAGTGGAAGGTAAGAATTTCATTGTCTATTCTGATGCATCCTATTTGGGTTTGGGTACAGTGCTAATGCAGGAGAAAAACGTAATTGCTTATGCTTCAAGGCAATTAAAGGTGCATGAACATAATTATCCGACCCATGATTTGGAATTGGCTGCGGTAGTGTTTGCATTAAAGCAATGGAGACATTATCTATATGGGGTTAAGTGTGAAGTATACACGGATCATCGTAGCCTACAGTATGTCTTTACTCAAAATGATTTGAATTTGAGACAGAGGAGATGGATGGAACTACTGAAGGACTACGATATCACTATGTTGTATCATCCGGGAAAGGCGAATGTTGTGGCAGACGCCTTAAGTAGAAAGGCATGGAGCATGGGATGTCTAGCTCACTTGCAAGTTTCTAGACGCCCATTGGCTAGAGAAGTTCAGACTCTGGCTAATAACTTTATGAGGCTAGAAGTAAATGAGAAGGGAGGATTTTTGGCCAGTGTGGAGGCAAGATCTTCTTTTCTTGACAAGATCAAGGGAAAACAGTTTGATGATGAGAAACTAGGCCGAATTCGGAATATGGTGTTGCGAGGAGAGGCTAAATAAGAAATAATGGATGAGAAAGGTGTTTTGAGAATTAAGGGAAGGGTATGTTTGCCCCGTGTTGATAATTTGATCCACACTATTCTTACAGAGGCTCATAGTTTCGGTTATTCTATACATCCTGGTGCAACCAAGATGTATCGTGACCTAAAGCAACACTTTTGGTGGAGTAGAATGAAGCGCGACATTGTTGATTTTCTTGCCAAATGTCCAAACTGTCAGCAAGTAAAGTATGAACACCAGAGGCCCGGAGGAACACTTCAGAGAATGCCCATTCCTGAATGGAAGTGGGAGAGAATTGCAATGGACTTCGTGGTTGGTGTTCCAAAGACAATGAGTAAGTATGACTCCATTTGGGTAATCGTTGATAGGTTAACTAAGTCTGCTCACTTCATTCCGGTCAAGGTGACCTACAATGTAGAGAAGTTAGCAAAAATCTATATCTCAGAAATCGTTCGATTGCATGGAGTTCCACTCTCCATCATATCAGATAGAGGTACGCAATTTACTTCTAAGTTTTGGAGAACATTGCATGATGAATTAGGTACCAGGTTGGACCTTAGTACTGCATTTTACCCTCAGACCGATGGTCAGTCTGAGCGAACGATTCAAGTGTTGGAGGATATGCTTCGTGCATGTGTGATAGAATTTGGTGGTCATTGGGATAACTTCTTACCCTTAGCGGAGTTTTCATACAATAATAGCTATCACTCAAGTATTTATATGGTTCCATTCGAAGCATTGTATGGGAGGAGATGTAGGTCTCCCATTGGTTGGTTTGATGCATTTGAGGTTAGACCTTGGGGTACTGACCTTTTGAGGGATTCATTGAAGAAAGTGAAATCTATTCAGGAAAAGCTCTTACCGGCGAAAGTAGGCAAAAGGAATATGCAGATCGAAAGGTTAGAGACTTGGAGTTTATGGAGGGTGAGCAAGTCTTGCTGAAGGTTTCGCCCATGAAAGGGTGATGCGGTTTGGTAAAAGAGGTAAGCTAAGCCCAAGGTATATTGGACCATTTGAAGTACTTAAGCGAGTAGGGGAGGTAGCATATGAATTAGCCTTGCCCCCAGCACTGTCCGGAGTGCATCCGGTATTTCATGTGTCTATGTTGAAAAGATAACATGGGGATGGAAACTACATTATCCGTTGGGATTCAGTTTTGCTTGATGAGAATTTGTCTTATGAGGAGTAACCTTTTGCTATTCTAGATAGAGAAGACCGCAAGTTAAGGTCAAGAGAGATTGCATCCATCAAAGTTCAATGGAAGAATCGACCCGTTGAAGAAGCCACTTGGGAGAAGGAGGCAGATATGCAAGAAAGATACCCACATCTGTTTACAGATTCAGGTACTCCTTTTCGCCATTGTTTTTCTTCTTATGATCGTTCGAGGACGAACAATGGGTAAATTGGTATCTATTGTAGCGACCTGTTTAGTCGTTTTGAGCAGCAGATTTTATTTCTAGAAAAAGTGGCTGAGACGACGGAACCCAAAACGGACCGTCGAGTGGGTCTCGTTCCAAAACACTTAGAATTCTGAAATTTGGGTACTGAAATCGACTCTCTGAACTTCGCGACGAAATGACAGGACGGACCGTCACAAGCATGACGGGCCGTCACAGACTCTTTAATAAAACGAGTCTCTGAACTCTGTGACGGAAGCAGCAGGATGGACTGTCGCAGTCACGACGGCCCGTCACAGGCTGCGTAATCCCAGGATGGGTCGAATTTCTTTAAATGTTTTGAGGGACGTTTTGGACTATTCCTGCTATAATTATAAATTTAGTGGGTTAATGTTAATAATTTAACTACTTGAGGGTTAAAAGAGATAACCTCGAATTAATTAATGGGTTAATTCACCATCTTTTTTACTTAATTATATGCTAATTAGGGTAAAATAAAGAGGGTTTGAATAAGAAAAAGAAAAGAACAGAAAGAGAGGCAGAAACAATCGAGAGAGAGAGGAACGAAGAGGAAAGCAAAGATCTTGAGGATTAGCTTGCTTGATCACAATTCTTCGACGGAGGTAGGTTATGGTTTTTATATACTATTCGTAGTAAAATCTTAATAGCGAATGATATGTATTGGGTAGTTTTCTAAACCCTTCTATATGCTTAATTGTATGCTTGCATGGATGTGATGATATAATTGTGATGAATAAGCATGATGAGTCTATTGAACCTCTAATCTTAAATTTACCTTGTTATTGATGATGCCTTGGTATAAGAGAAGACTTGATGAATTAAAGTAATGAGATTGATGATGCCTTGGTATAAAAGAAGGCTTGCTGAACTAATAGAATGAGATTAATGGAGCGGGTGTCACGAACAAACACATAGAATTAGGGGATCGGGTGTCACGAACCGACACGTAGAATTAGGGGATCGGGTGTCACGAACTGACACGTAGAATTAGGGGATCGGGTGTCACGAACCGACACGTAGAATTGGGGGATCGGTTGTCACGAACCAACACGTAGAATTAGGGGATCGGGTGTCACGAATCGACACATAGAATTAGGGGATCGGAGTGTCACGTACCGACACAAGAGGAATAAAGATAATGAATCTTGAAAGATTTTATATACTCAATTTAATGAACCTAATTCCCAAATGAGTATGATGGGGAGGCGTGAGTCCTCATTGATGTTCTTGGTGTTGTGACCAAGGGTTATGTTAATTGTAAATGCTACATGTTGAGTATTGTAGTTGATTTTATGATATTATCTGCTATATACTGTTTTCTATTTTGAGTTGGCCGATGATATCTACTCAGTACTTGTGTTTGTACTGACCCCTACTTGTATGTTTCTTTCTTTGTTATTGTGGAGTGCAGCAAACGTACCGTCGTCTTCAATTCAACCACAACTCTAGCCAGTCTTCATTATACCAGATTTCAGGGTGAGCTAATGCTTCTGGCTTGGACTGGATCTTCCCCTTCATGTCTTGATGCCTTGAACTTCCGGCATGGACTAACCTTTTACTTATTTTAGCTTCTTAGATACTCTTAGATTAGTAATTTGAGGATAGATGTTCTTGTGATGATGACTTCCAGATTTTTGGAATAATAATAATAAGTGTTTGAGTTTTAGAAGTTGATTATCGATTTTCATTAATGAGTTTAAGTCTTCTGCATTATATTATGTTACTTATGGTTGAAATGTTGGGGTTTAGATTGGTTCGTTCGCTCATATAGGAGGATAAATGTGGGTGTCACTTACGACACGTTTTGGGTCGTGACAATATGCAAAGCCACCAACCCTTAAATCCATTCCAGTGGTAAATGAATTTCCAGATGTGTTTCCTAAAGATCTTCCAGGTTTTCTTCCATAACGAGAAGTAGAGTTTGATATTTATCTGCTTCCAGATACTCAACCTATCTCAATTAATTCGTATAGAATGGCTCCGACAGAATACGAGAGTTGAAGAAACAATTAAAAGAATTATTAGAAAAATCATTCATAAGGCGTAGTATGTAATTATGGGGAGCACCAATTTTATTTGTATGTAAAAAAGCTGCCTAGTTAAGAATGTGTATCGCCTACCGGCAGTTGAATAAGGTAACGATTAAGAATTGACGATTTTTTTTATCATCGATTCTATCCCCTCCCTAGAATTTATGATTTTTATGATCAATCACAAGGTTCTAGGTGTTTTTCAAAGATCGACTTGAGGTAAGGTTATCACCGAGGGTCAAGGACAAAGATATACTTAAGACAGACTTCCAAACACGAGACAGTAGTTTTGAATTCTTAGTCATGTCATTTGGTCTAACAAATGCACCAAAAACTTTTTTGGATTTGATGGATAGGGTGTTCAAGCCATTTTTGGATGTGTTAGTGAAAGTGTTCATCGATGAAATGTTGGTGTATTAAGGATTGGAAGAGGATCATGCAAATAACTTGCGAGAGGTTTTACAAATTCTCCGTGATCATAAATTGTATGCAAAGTTCTCTAAATGTAAGTTCTGGTTTAAATCTATGGAATTTCTTGGTCATATCGTATCAAAGGAAGGAACACAGGTTGATAAGCAGAATATAGAAGCCGTGAAAAATCTGTCAAACATCTACGACGCCTATGGACATCCGTAGGTTTCTTAGAATTGGAGGTTATTACAGAAGGTTTTTTGAAGGATTCTCTTCCATGGATACACCCTTAAAAAAGCTAACACACGAAGAAACCATGTATCAGTGAAGCAGTGAGTGTGAAAGAATCTTCCATGAACTGCAGAGATAGTTAAATTCTACACCTGTGATGGTACTTCTAGAAGTTACGGAAGTCTGTGTAGTATACTTTAATTCTTCGGGGGTGGGATTAGGTTGTTTATTGATGAAGCATGGTAAAGTTATAGCCTATGGATCAAGGCAGTTGTGTCCCTATAAGAAGAATTATCCACCCATGATCTACAGTTAACAACATTTGTGTTTGCTTTGAAGATATGGCGCCACTACTTTTATGGAGTTCATGTAGACATATACACTGATCACAAAAGCTTGCAATATATCTTTTAGCAAAAGGACATAATTCTGAAGCAGAGAAGGTAGCTGGAGCTTTTAAAAGATTATGACATTTACATCTTATATCATTCCAGTAAAGCTAAAGTAGTAGTTGTAAGACATAAAATAATGGCAAGAACTTATTGGAAGTCCATGGAAAGACGAGGAATGACTAATGATGTGTGGCAACTATTGAACTTTGGCATTCGCCTTCTTGAATCTTAAGACGAAGGGGTTATTGTGCAAAATTCAGCAAAATCCTCATTAGTAGTAGAAGTGAAAGAGAAGACGCACACTGATCCAATTTATAACTTGAAGAGAATGTACTACGTGGTATGACAAAGTCATTTGATCTTAAGAAAGATGGAGTACTTCAATGTCAAAAAAGATTTTGTGTACCTAATATTGATTTACTAAGAAAGAGGAACATGATGGAAGCACATAATTCAAGATACTTTGTTCATCCGGGGTCAACTAAAATGTGTCATGACTTGAAAGAAACGTATTGGTGGGGAGACATGAAAATGAACATTACTGAATTCTTTAATCACTGTCAAAATTGTCAATAGGTAAAAGTAGAACACCAAAAGCTCGGAGGTTACATGCAACGTATAGAACTTTCAATTTTGAATTAAGACATGATTCACATAGTTTTTGTCACTGGTTTGCCTCGCTCATTCTAGAAGTTTGACTCCATATGGGTAATAGTTGACAAACTTACCAAAGCAGCGCACTTATTGCAAGTGAAGACTACTTATACAATTGAAGAGTAAGCAAGGTCTTACATTAACTAGAGCGTTTGACTACATGGAGTTCCAATATCTATAATATATGATAGAGGAGCTCAATTCACTGCAAATTTTTTGAAGTCTTTTCAAAAGAGTTTGGGAACAAAAGTGAACTTTTTAAGTACAACCTTTAATCCTCAAACAGATGGCAAGGCAGAACGTACAATTCAGACACTTGAGGATATGGTGCGAGCTTGTCTATAAGATTTCAAGGGTAGATGGGATGATCACCTACAACTTAATGAATTTGCTTATAACAATAGCTACAATTCGAGCATTAAAATTGAACCATACAAAGCTTTATATGGTCGAAAGTGTAGATCACCGATTGGTTAGTTCAAAACATCTGAAACCGCCTTATTTGGGCCAGATCCAGTTCATCAAGCTATGGAAAAATTCAAAGTGATAAAATAACTAGAAACAACTCAAAGTCGATATAAGTCATATACATATATTAAAAGGAGAGGACTAGAATTTTCTATAGGGGATTGTGTGTTCTTGAAGGTGTCCCTGATGAAAGGGATAATAAGGTTTACTAAAAAGGGAAAGATGAAGTCCACGCTATATAGGTCAATAAAAGATTATCCGAATATTCGGCCAAGTAGCGTATGGGTTAGAGCTACCACAAGATCTTTCATCAGTTCACCCGGTGTTTTATGTCTCAATGCTATGAAAATGTGTAGGTGACCCTTCTTGTATTACTCCTACTGAAGATGTACAGATTATGGGAGATCGCACATGTAAAGAAGTACCTATTACTATTCTGGATCGGCAAGTTAGGAAGTTAAGAAATAAAGAAGTAATTTCTGTAAATGTACTATGGAGAAACCAACAAGTAGAAGAAGTTACATGGGAAGCGGAAGAAGCAATGAAATTGAAGTATCCTCAACTCTTCCATACTGGTGAGAAAAATCAAAATGTTAGTGGAGGCGTTGACAAGTAAGCATAAGTTTATATGTTCAATGTTATTGATAGTAGTACTAACTTAGGTTTGAACTTGTTTGGGTTGGACAACATTGCTAACATTCAAGTACAAATGTTTCGAGGGGGGGAGGATGTGATGGCCTGTATTATGTATATGCTAGTTCTATTTGTATGATACTTTACATAGACATATAGTTTAGGCGAGGGATCGTGTTTATTATATGGTTAGTCTTGGTTAAAACTAGCTCGGAAGGTGATGTAACGCCTTGCAGGTTTCAGCATGTTTATTGCAAGTTAACTCTGACGGAAAGTATTTTAGTTTATATAGTAAGGTGTAAATCGAGCTTAAAGTTAAAAGTTAAGTGCTAATTTGAAGAAAAGGGGATTAACATTCAGAAATTGAAATAAAATAATTGAGCTTGTTGCTTGGCTTAATTTAATCTAGCAACTGCATCACCTGCTTAAGCTAAAATATAGTTAAAGGGCCAAGTTTGGTGGACCACAATTACGATTATATTAATGGGCTGTCACTTGAAGCCCAAACCATTTAAATGAAAATAAAATTTGAAAGAAATCCCTGCAGAAAAATCTTCCATGGCCGAATAAGAATAAATCCCAAGTGAAAGCAACTAGGTGAATCACCTAGTTTGACCTTTTTAGCTCTTGATGTGCACAAGAAGGTGCATCACCTACTTGACCAATTAGTGGCTGAAAATGGACCCCCAAAAGAGGAGGTTCTAGAGGATATTTTTTTGGTCAATAAAGCTCTATATATATCCAATATGAGCAGATATTCTTCACACTTTTTAACACATAAAAAAAATTAACTGCGACTCTTTCTCTCTCTTTTATCTTGAGAATTAAACCAGCAACCTTAAAGTGTTTTAGGTATCTTCAACAAAACCTTATATCTGCAAACCAAGGTAAGTGAGAACTCATGGATTTAGCTGAATTCTCCTATGGATGATTTGAAAAATATGTTATTCATGTTATAATATAACTACAAATGCTGAATATTTCCAATAGCTACTGCTCACTTTCTTAGTTATTAAAATACCTTTCTTTATTTGGTTCAAGTGTGAAGGGAAGCTGAAGTTCTCAAAGAATTCATGTTACTAGGAGAAGTTGCAGAAACTGAGGTAAGGTGACTGCTCCATTTTTGTCTTCTCTATGTATGAGTTTGAGTGAGGAATTATTGGTGTGCTTTCATGAAGAACTCAAGGGGGTGGTGAGTTCAATACTTGGTTGTATGATAAAGAATAGTTTGGTCTGTTCTATGTATAATATTGTTGGCAATGCTTAGTTGATCTTTGGAGAAGGATGTAAAATGTATGTGGTGGATAGAGAATGAGGTTGTGGTGATACACACTATGTTAAGGGCTGTATGGGTTCATTATCAGTCAAAGTTAGCTACTGTTTTACAAGGCTCACGGTTTAATAACTGCTAATTTTTGTTTACCATGACTTAAATTGTAAATTAAAATGAAAAAGGGGAGGCCGAATCGTGATAGTATATCAGTCCGAGGATAAAGTATGTAAGGTTATTCGATTTTATATCCCTTTTTCATGAAATATTATACCTTCAATTATTATCAATGAAATTAATCTCATAAGTTCTATTCCTAGAAGAGGAATCATAGTGGCAACGTAGTATCTCCAAATAACTAGTACACTGCCACTATGTTTCCTTTTCTAGGAATAGAACTTATGAGATTCACTTTATTGATATTCATTGCAGGTATCATATTTCATGCCAAAGGGACATTGAATCGCATAGCCTTACATACCTTATCCTTGGACTGATATACTATCGCTATTCAGCCTCCCCTTCTGGTTCTGATTGACAATTTAAGTCATGGTAAACTAAAATTAGAAGCTATCACACCGTGAGTCATTTAAATAGTAGCTAACTTTGACTGATAATGAGCCCATTTAGCCCTTCATATAATATGTATCACCAAACCATCATTCTCTGTCCATCACATAGATTATACATCCTTTTCCCAAGATCATCCAAGTTGCGACAACAATAATATACATAGAATAGCCCCAAATATTATTTATCATACAACCAAGTATTGAACTCACCACCCCCTTGATTTCTTCATAAAGCACACCACTAATTCCACACTCAAACTCATACATAAGGAAGACAAAAATGGAGCAGTCACCTTACCTTAATTTCTGCAACTTCTCCTTGTAACTTGAATTCTTTAAGATCTTCAGCTTCCCTTAACACTTGAGCCAAAGATGAAAAAAGGTAGTTAATAACTAAGGAAGTGAGTAGTAGCTGCTGGAAATATTCTGCCTTTGTAGTTATATTAGAGCATGAATAACATATTTTCCTAATCATCCATGGGAGAATTAAGATAAATCCATAAGTTTTCACTTTTCTTGGTTTGCCGATATGAGGGTTTCTTCAACAACCCTAGAAAAATTTAAGGCTGTTGGTTTAATCCTTAAAAGAAGAGAGAGAGGGAGAGAGGAGAGAGAGAGAGAGAGATGGAGTTAATTTTTATTTTTATGGGTTAAAATGGGAGAAGAATATCTACTCATGTTGAATATACATAGAGCTTTATTGTCCACAAAAATATCCTCTAAAACCTCCTTTTTTGAAGGTCCATTTTCGGCAACTGATTGGTCAAGTACGTGATGTACCTGCTTGTGCACATCAAGTAGCTCAAAAGGTCATACTAGGTGATGCACCAAGTTGCTTTCACTTGGGCTTTATCCATATTGGGCCTTGGTAGATTTAGCTGCTGGGATTTCTTTCAAATTTTATTTTCATTTACTACGTTTGGGCTTCAAGTGTCAACCCATTAATATTATACTATATCTGGTCCATCAAACTTGGCCCTTTAATTTTATAATTGCTTAAGTAGGTGATGAAGCTACTAGCTTAAATTAAGCCAAGTAAGTAGCTGAATTATTTAATTTCAATTTCAGAATGTTAATCCCTTGTTCTTCAACTTAGAACATAACTTTTAACTTTAAGCTCAATTTACACCTTACTATACCTACTTAGATACTTTCCATCAGAGTAAACTTGCAATGCACATTCTTAAACGTGAAAAGCGTTAAATCACCTTCCGTGCAAGTTTTAACCAATACTAACCATATAAGAAACATGATCCCTCACCTACACTATAAGTCTATGTCAAGTATCACATGAATAAAACTAGCATATACATAATACAGGTTGTCACACAGACTTGTTTAGAAAGTAATATTATTTTTTATTATTCTCTCCATTGTAGATAAATAATTTGTAAGGTAGATGGTTAAATCATTGTGATATCCGTTGTTGTGCAGCAAGGTATGTAAGGCTATTCGATTTCCTATTTCCTTGGCATGAATAAAAAAAATTGTAAGCTTTCTAAGTGCAAGTAGTGACTGATTCATAAATGCAGTTCATACTCCCTAGAGAATTAAAGTGAGCACTCTACTATGAGTTTGTTGCTAAATATCTGTTTTTTCTCTACCAAGTGTTAGCATTGAAGGTTTAAGCTTGTTTCATTGTCCATGTACCCCTGGCATGATCTTCCTATATCTTGCTAACTTGCTTCAATAGTCTATTACATCATATATCTCATCTTCACATGTTCATGTGTTCCCTATATTTGTTTTTACTCCCATTGTGTTACACTATTATGTTGCCTCACAAGATGTATACTTACTCTATTGTACATTTTTATGTATTTACTTACTTGGACTATGTATTCGTCAATAAGTTGAATTTGTCCAAATTATTCCTTGGTTCAACATTCATGTATACCTTGTCTTTCATATTAGTTGGTGAGTCTTTGGCTATCATATAAAGTTCAAATCTCTTGGCAGAAAGTTAAATGTCTTCACTTGGTATGTTCTTCAATTTGAGAAGTCAAAAATGCGTACTGAGTCATAGAAGAAGTATTTTGTTGGTGTTACATTTGCTTCCCACGTCATTATTATTATCGTTAGTCCATATTCGTATGTCTTCTACTTCTAGTTCAATGTTCCAAATCTCAATAATGATTATGACCACCAAAACATCAATCCCAAATGATTTATTATGAACAAAAGAACAATCTCAAAAGAGTTATGATTATCCAAAGTACACAGTCTCAAAAGAGTTATGAACATAAAAGAAAAAATCTCAAAGTTAAAAAAGAATCTATGTGAAGAAATTTATATAATAATTGGTGGAAGCTAATCTGGTAAAGCCTAGCATGGGTCCATCCCAACTGGTATGGACGGGTGGCAGCTCAGGGATGAAATCCTACCATGGGTGGATCCCGATTGGTTTAAGAGGGTGACCGCTCAAGGGAAAAAGCCTAGCATGGGCCGATCGCAATTGGTATGAAAGGGTGGCAACTCAGGGGCGAAAACCTAGCATGGGATAATCCCAATTTTAGAAATTATGAGGATACATCCCAATAGTTAAAATTCCTAGCATGGGTCATCCTCTCCTACAACTGATTCGTTGGTCATTTCTATCATATGGTTTACAAAATTATAACCCACATAGAAGTAAAGAAAAGAATGTAACATGCACAATTCCACAATTACAAGCAAAGGTGGTCTCTAATCCTTATCTGTTGGTATTTTGTTTCACTTGATCTCTCATGTGACATATGGTTGTATTATGCCTTACATATTCAGTACATTCTTTCGTACTGACATCCCTTATATGGGCTCTTCATTTCATGTTGTAGGTACAAGTATTCAAAAGTAGATCTCCCCAATAGAAGCACATGAAACTCAACTGTTGTTGGTGAGCACCAGGTTTATTGGGGGCTTTTTCAAGTATTTACTATGCGTATTTTCAATGCATGGATTCCGATAGAGGCTTTGTAGACATTGTAAAGTTGTCATATGTATTCATAGTTTCACTTGTCACATTTATTGGTTTAGCTAGTCAATATGTGTTGTATATAAAACTTTTCATTACTAATCCTAATAATAGTTTACTTTCTCATTATAGGTTACTTGTAAAACATGTATTCGTAGGGTTCTTGTCCACCTCACCTAGGGTTGGGGTGTGAGACTTTCTTATCCTTTCTTCCCTTAGCCTTATTAATTGGTCAATCTTTTATCTAGTTCCCATCCTTCCAACACCCATACAACCACACGTGCTTGCAAGGCACTTATCATAATGACCCCTCCCAAACATTGAGCAAGTAGATTTGGGAAATGGAGACCCACTATCCTTCTGTATATCAAACTTAGAGGTGTTGGAATAGTCTTGGCTGGAATATCTTGGTTTAGTTCTGGGCCTATATTGCCCCTTAGGACATAAAATGAAAGGACTTATCACCTTCAAACCTATACCTCTTATTTTTTCTATCTCTCTGTTTCTTTAGTTTTGACGCCTCTATTTGTTGGGCAAACACCATAAGACATGAGATATCCATCTCCACAACAAGCATTTCCATACATTCTTCTTCTACCTAATTGGACACTCCCATCATAAACCTATGCATCAAGTCAGTACGGCTAGCTACTAAGCTTGGAGGATACTTATACAAAAGGGTGAATTTAAAATAGTACTCCTTAACACTCATATTACCTTGCTTGAGGTTGATGAATTCTCCCAATTTTACTTCTCTCAATTCTTGGGGAAAAGTCTATTTACGAATCCTTACATAAAAGTTGCACAATCTATTGGGACCGCTCTTATGAGCCTACTATCTTTCAATTACTCATACAAAATTTGTACAACATCTTTCAGTTGATAGGAAGCTAGCTCTGTCTTCTCAATTGAAGACACTCCTATGATTGCAAGCACCTTACTGTAAGACCCTGAAAATTACATAGGTGATTCTAGAGCCTAACATGGTTGTCGTGATAGTATAAGGTCCTCAAATGGTCTGTAATATAGTATAGAGTCAGTTTCCAAGATTTTAGGTGCATTGGAAGTCAAACGTCAAGGGACGACCAAGACATTCCACGACTAAGTGACCTATGTGCCTCAAATGTGGTTTTATGTGTTTATATGTGATTCATGATTTTATAAGGTCCTTAACTGAGTTATTATTGTACATATAGGCAGTTTTTTCAAGTTTATAGAAGTTTGAAGGTCAAAATTCCAAGAATGTTCAAAAAGTTTGCCTTGAAACGACCTTGTGTGTCTATGTATATTTTGTCGAGTTTTACATGATTGTTTTGTCTGACATTCATTTGAGAGGTCCTAAACTCATATAAAATCCTATTTGGGTTTGATACGTCCGGGTACGACTCCATGTAGGACCACAAGAGGACCTAAAGGAGGACCTCAACTTATAGCTCAACACCTCCAGGCAGGGCCAATCGATGAACAAAACAACAGCCAGTCGACCAGGCGACAGCCCTTCGAAGGGTGGCAACGTTGGAGCCTACAAGAATGAAGATGAGTAGAAGCATGATCAAATCACGAGACTTCATCGACGGGGCGTGGTCTCACCCATGGACCGTCAATGGTGAGGCATCGATGGTGCTGTGAAACTGCCTGTAATTTTCTGTTAAGACTTGGGGTTTCAGGAAATTCACCCCAAGTCTTATAAAATGTGAGGAAGGTTGTTTTGAATTTTTATGGATATTTAAGGAGTATATAAGTCATTAAACTCTTATTTAAACCCTAACACCTAAATAAAAACACATTCCCTCCAAAAGTTTCTCGTAAAACCTCCATGAGAGTTCAAGGTGGAGATGGAGTTTGAAGAAGTTTCTTAAATGGAGTTTCTTATTCAATTTTTATTGGGTTCTTCTCTTAAGGTTTTCAAAGATTTTCAAAAATATGAAAATCCAATTTCTACCCTATGTCTTGGGTTCTTGCATGAAAGGTTTTCAAACGTTAAGATATGATGTCATTGATGTTTAATTGAGATTTTCCAATGAAATTCACCATGAATGAAATTCACCATGAACTGTGAACATTCTAAAATCTCTAAATTTGACTAAAATATTGGTTATGTGATCATGTTTTTATATCAATGAATTCATGTGTAGAATGTTATGGAATATTGAATAATGTATAGATTATGATTGATTGGTTTATAGTCTGTTTCAATTTAATCAATTGAGTATTGTGTATTCTTAGATCTATTTAATATTAGGCTTATTGAATTGACATTTACGTAATGCATATGATTTCTAGGGTAGTTTTCTAGGGTCTATTGGATGATGTAAGGATTATATTCAAGTTATGTCTAATTGGTCTTTGATTGATAATTATATATTGAATTGACCTAGATTCATTGAGTATTATTGATTATGCATTAAATTGATGTTCATGGTCATGGTAAGGGACTTATGGTATCAAATTGGATGATTTAGCTAGGGATTGAAGTGGTGAGATTGAATGGGTGATAGGCTTCCCTAAATCTCTTAAATATTATGTATGGATTTTGTAGTATAATATTGACTTGTATGGTCCACTAATGGTGGCGGTGTTATGTGAATTGATGTGGCCTCGTCGTCGTTACTTTATGTATTATGATGATCATGACCTTGTCTACACTACTTGAAGTGTTATAATGGTTAGTGTAGTTAATTTTGTGATGTATGATTATATCTACCTTTATGTAATGTGAAAGTATGTGTTATTTCTATGTATGTTAAGAGATCATGTAGGCTATGGCTATGTATTTATATGTGTACTCTTATTGTTTGTACATGATTGTTCCTACTTGACTATAAGATTCTATAATGGTTATATCTATGATGATATGGTATTGTGGAATAACTTAAACATCATAATGGTTATGCCTATGTACTTATAAATTGACATGCAATATGTGTTAAGGTGAAGTTGTGGTGTCTTGTCTTGGTTGACTTGGTATCCGTTACTTGATGCATGTATGAATGTGAATATGTGATGTCTTGACTTAGAATTCTAATGCCTCTTAGTCTTGTATGTATGAATGATGTGGGACCTTGAATGATGTCAAGAAGGTCATTAATGTGAAATCTTAAACATAGTGGTAAGGTTATGAATGTTGATGTCGAATGTTGTAATGATTTCCTTTAAGTAAAGGAATGATAGACTTGAGGTTGATTGGATGGAACGACATCATATCAAACGTTAGGAAAGTCATCATGACCTTGTTGTCGCCATTGTAAGGAAACCCTAGAGGACCTCTTTGGTACAGTAAATGTTATTGGGTTATGAACTTTATATGGAACCCCTTTATATCAACCTTAATGTGAATTACTCTATGAGAACGAAGGCTACAAACGAGTGTGTATGGTAAGGAAAGTAGTTCTAGTTAAGGATGAGAGTAGAATACAAAGCACACTCTTCATATTCCTTAACCATGTGCCTGCATGGGATGTGTCAAAGTTCTACCATTGGCAATTAAAATACCCTCATCCGAGTAAGTTAGAACTTTGGATTCTATGTCTTGCTAAATTGGTCTATGTCGGTAATTGACTATTCTCATCATGTGGGATACCTACTAGCATTAGATTAGTTCTATTAAGTCTAGATGGAGGTTATGACGCTATCTAGACATTTCACAATAGGGTTTCAAGATGTTAGTTTGAGTCCCTAGGTCTTCTCAAGATCATTACTTAAATGTCCATTATGTGATGAATGTCTCTTAATTGAAATAAGGAATGCAATGACTTCGGTTAAGAATGTATTTTAAATGAAGAAGTACTTATATAGAGTAGTTAGGGGTTGTCTAGTTAAGGTGTGAAGGGGGCATAGAAATGGTCACCTCTTATCTTACCTAGATAAGTCTTTAGAAGACTCAAGATAGGAAAGATAGTTGATTATGGAGACATGATCCAAACATAGATATTTGTAAGTATTACTTAGGTAATCTTCAAGAGATCAATCATGGACATTATCATCTTGATTTACTGTAGTATGTCTTCTGATAACCTTTGTAGGGGAGAGTGTCCTATTCTATGTTTGCTAATGTCTTAAGTAAGAATTGATTCTATATTAAGTAGTATATATGATATCTTATGTGTGTGTGTAAGGGATTGTATGCGCGGGCGCTTCACAACTCACTCAAGTGAATCTTAGAGTCACATTTGGTAGGAGGATCTCATGATCAAGTGATTTATGTATTTGTAAGTATGTGTACCTCATTATGAGTGGTCTTAAGGATCATTTAGGTGCGCATATAGACGGTGTATGGGAGATATCTCTTTGTCTTAATTAAGTGAGTCTTAGGATAACTTTAAGTGAGGGAGTTATATGTTGAAAGGTGTGCAAAGTGAAGCTAAGGGAACTTCATTGTACAGTGAAAGACTTCATTGTAACAGTGAAGTAATCTCAATGTAATATTTTTTAAAAATATGACTTATTTATTAAATGATTTCTTATATGTTTCTAAGTTGTTAAATCTCACTACACCATTTTAGGTCTACGACCACACTTATTCTTGACAACACTTGTAAAGTGTTGCCTAAAGTAGTTTTGGGAACGCTTTTAAAGCATAGCCAAAATTTTTAACTTTTAGCTACAATAATTTTGCAACAGTTCAAAAGTGTACGCTTTAATAATATAAGATACACTTTAAAAGTGTTGTTAAAATATGATATAATTGGCAACACCTATTTACATATATGACCGCACTTCTAAAATATCCTATTTTTATAATTGAAAAAACAACACTTTATAAGTGTTGCCTTAAAATTTTTCACTCAAATATTATATTCCCACCAATATTTTTAACACTCCCTCCAATTTTTATTGGCCAAAAAAAATAAACATTAATAAATGACCAAACATTAACTTTTTCACTTCACTTTATTCTTTCACTGCACTTTCTTCGTTCAGCTTTCCTCCTTCACATTTCCATCCAGATTTTCGATGAACCAAATAGATGATGAACAAAGCTGAAGAGAGGTGAAGATAGCTGAAGAACCGATTCTCCTTTCTGATACACGCTGAAGAGTTGAGTTGAAGAGTTGCAGTCATCAAAGAACTCATATCTCAAGTCGTCTTCTCAAAATAACAATTTTTTGAAGAGCAAGTACGATTCTCTTTTCCTATACGTATTTCGTCAAGTGCTAGCTCTAAAGTAGTCTTCTTGTTAGCTGAAGTGTTTGGTTTTTTTTTTTGTGTTTAAAAGGAATGAATATTTTTGGGTTGTTGGCAAGATGATGAATTGAAGCTAATTAGTCTCTCCGTCACACTTTTCTCTCAAGTTTCTCACTGAAGAACACAATTTCAAACAGATTTTGTTGGAGTAAGTTTTATCAGGTATGAAATTTCATTCTGAAAGTCAAAATTTTAGCTTAATTGTTTTGATATTCTTGTGTTTTTATACGATTTTTGGGATTGTGACTTGTATTTTAGCTTCATAAGTTGATTTTTGTGAGTGTACCTCGTATTTTAGACTCCATATATAAACCTCTTTTTTCACTGTTAGGGATGCAAAAACCTCGCGACGGGACGTCGTGGACCTCGCAACGGGACGCCGTGGACCTCGCAACGGGACGCCGTGGACCTCGCGACGGGCCGTCTTAGTCATGAGAGGCCGTCGTGGTCATGACGGGCCATGTTCATGACGGGCCGTCGTTTGTCATTAAAGGCCTTCGTGTTCATGACGGGCCGTCGTGGTCATCCGTCGTTGTCATGACTGGCCGTCGTGGACTCCGTCATGGTCATGACGGGCCGTAGTGGACTCCGTCGTCCTGTACTTGCAAGTTTCTTCTGCTACTTATCTGATCTTCATGACGAACATGCAGGACGGATCGTCATGGCTACAATGGTCCGTCACGCTTTCCGTTACAGCTGAAATTTCAAATTGATTTATTGTTAAATTTCTTAATTTTGTGTTCTTTCTTGATAGAACAGATTTGTCAAACTGTGGATATTCTAGTTAGTACTGAACACGAATAAGCCAACTAAAGAGCTTAAAATACATTTACTCTTTTGTAATTTTTGAAGAATAAACATGTTAAAATTTGTACGCTTTCCTGTTTGAAACTTGTGACCATATCTGTAGACTAGAGTCTATTCATCTTCGTGATGAAACTAAATAAATTTTTTTTTTAACATATAAGAATCAACGTCAGAAAACAATGTTGTTCTCTTCTTTATATTCCTAATCATAGAGAACCTTCTCACTTTTTAACTATGTATGTGGCTTTAGTTAGCTTGATTTCTATCATGGGTGATACTCACTTGCTCTTCTTGTAAAGGAAATCTAAAGACAGATTCTTATGTCACCGTTATCCTTTTGTAACATCTATAAATTTTCATGGTATTATGTTTGACATTCTTTTGCTTAAATTCAGTGGTAAATTTATATACAGGAAGGGCACTTACCTTGACAGATCTTCTATCCTGGGTATCCTTTATTAATGTGACAGACAGAATTCTCCAACCAGAATTTGTGTTCCTTCACTGGGAGTTTCTTGTGATTCTTGACGGTCTAAGTTTGGGTTTGTGAACTTTCCAGCTAATTTACTACTAAAGCTTTCTGTTTTTTGGTTTAACAGTATTTGAAATGTAGTTTTTTCATATAGGTTCATGACATCAACCCTCTAGTACTTATCATCTGTTGATGCACTCTTATTGTAACCTTTATTAGAAAAAATAGTTACATTCTGTCAACTTTGAGTGTGGTAATGTTGCAACAGTTGTTCTTGATAACTTGGATTGAGTTACTCATGTTGATTTGAGTGTATTTCCAATCTTGCAAAACTTGTTAACCTTTCATGTCTAACAATTCAATTGTTGGGAAAATGCCCAACTTGTTAAACATGTAAAGAATCTATATTGCATTTGCAGGTTTCTGAAATTGTTGGAAAAATGCCTTACTTGTTAAACTTGTAAACTTATAAAGGCTTTTTTGTTTGTACTAAAACTTGTTTGTGCACTGCATTTGCAGGATTCTAAAATCATATTTGCGTTGTTCCCCTTTGTTTTTGTTTTTCCTATCAGCCTCCATGTCTTTGCTCAATATTAAATTGTGAATGTCAGCTCCCAGTTACTTCTTAGGCAGGAACTGGGAGAGATAGTCTCTTGAGGTCTTTTTTTTTATGTATAAAATTGGAACATTTCATTCAACATGCAGATTTTTTTATGTATATGCTAAGCTTATTCAACAGGATCAACAAGACAAACAACAGTTTGAACTTCTTTAATCTATTCTTCTTTCTGTCTCCGACAGCTGTAGTGTTGTTCTTTGTTAGCTTCTTTTCGTCCTGTGCATTATGTTATGCATGAGATTTCTTGGCAATGCGAGTTTTTTCAGCTGCTGGCCTTTTCTCAGCTTTTCGTGCAATCGTGGGAAGAGAAAGGGAAATTTTACAGATGATCTGAATGGAATTTGAGATGATGTGTGTCTGTTTCATCTTTGTGTTTACAATACACGCAGTAATCCATAATTCACGTGACTATATATGATCTATATGATTTGCGTATATATATTGATTTGGATTGGTTGGCTTACAATGAATACTCTCCAATTATGCACTTTCACATTTATTTCACTTACTTATAAATTTATTTTCAATGTGCAGGAAAATGCTGGTAATTGAATTTGAATTGTGGCAGAAGTAAACTCGATCTATTTTTGTAGTGAACGATGAAGAGTTTTTGTACTATTGTCATATACGTTAGTATGCATTTGGTATTTTGGAATTTATTGAATTAGAGATCTTTAAGCAATTACTTTCTATGTTTGGAGTTGTTGAACATGTTTCTTGAAGTTTATTTGAAATATATAGCTTCGATTTAATTCTGTGATCATATATTGAATATGTTCAATTCAATAGTGTTGCTCTAGATTAGATATAAAGTTACACTTTGTATGTGTTGCTCTATATGAGATATAAAATTACACTTTATAAGTGTTTCTATATATGAGATATAAAAGGCAACACTTTTGAAGTATTGCGCTAGATGACCTATAAAAGGCAACCCTTTTAAAGTGAGACCAATAACACCGCAAAGGCAACACTTTTAAGTGTAGTATAATAAAATATAGGTGTTGCTAATGCATCACAACAAAGCGTGGCCTTACACTTCTCTGGCTACGCTTTATAAGTGTGTTGTTTTTATGATTCTAGTATAATGTTTAAATTGAAATTCACGAAAAGCATGCTATTTACTAAATACCCCTTTTTCATGGTTTTCGCATGGCTTCCATACTTGGTGCATCTAATGTGCTAACCCTTTTTTTCCCTTTGTGACTATGTTTAGGGAATGGGATGTATTGATGTGCCATCGAGGAATGATTGGTTTCTAAGGGTTGAAGATGAAGTATTGGTGATTTCTCATTGATTCGAGGAAAATATCCACAACTTCCTTTTGGCTTAGTCTTTATTTTATGTCTTGTATGGGCTTAGTCTGAATTGTTGTAAACTCTAATGTTTAGATGGTTCAATGAGATTGTTGTAAAAGTTGAATGTTTTGAATTGATGTCTTTCACTTGCGTATTGATTTACCAAAGAGTTCTTCGTGTTTGAAGAAAGTTTAAAATTCTTACTCATTTTAAAATGTTTATTATCCAATGAACAATACGAGTGGGTTAGATGAGACTTCTTGAAGTCTCATTTTCTGTGTGGCACCACAAGGATACTCTAAATTCTAGGGTATATTTTTGGGATATTACACTTATAAAACTCATCTATGACCCATTTGGATCTTCGTCAACATTGGAGCCACAAAACTTGGGTTGTTCATTCTCAAGAACTCTCTTACCCTAAAAGCAGTCATTCCTCCTATATGGTTTGCTGGAGCCACCACTTCTCTATTAGCTTGCGTCATCAAGGCATAAGCCAATAGTTGCATAGAATCCTTAAGCTTACCAAGAGTAGCATACCTAATTGGAGGATCTTGGTTTGAGATGTGATTATCACAAGGGAAATCATAATCAAAGCGCAAACAAAAGAAAAAATAGAAGAAGAGAAACAGACAAGAAACAATTGGCAACTAAAGGTTATATTAAATCCAATAGCCTCCAATCCAGATCTTTCCACAAACCTCATCATGATAAATATAGAGACATACAAAGAGGAAACAAATAGCAATCAAATATTATATTAAACCTATACTTTAATCCATTAGTCCCTACAATATCATCTACCTCTTACGAAGACTTCAAGGAAATCGATATCCCAAGAAACCATGGTTTATATACAATTTTCAACAAATGCTTAGAAAGCTTTCATCACTCACACAAGGAGTTAATTTATCATTCATTAATTTTCACGCCTCAAAACCCATTAAGACGGACAAGCACCCAATGCCTTAAAGGGCTGAGAGAACCAATGTGCAACCTGTTCTTACTGTGCATATAACTATAGCAATTTGCAAGTTCACCTAGGATGCAGCGATACAAAACAACATAAGTAGGTACAAAAGTTATATACAAGACTTGGTTATTGAGGCCACAACTCCTTAAGACACAACAGAACCATGTACATACGTCTACAAAGCATCTAAAAGATAGAAGACTAGAGTAGGTCGGAACAATACCCACATTACCCTTAACTACTATACAATACCAATATGAATTTACCAAAGATTCAATACAACTCCGAATGAACTTGGAGCTCACCCAAAAGTAGCAGAGTTTCATGTGCTCCTACTAAGGAGTTCTATTGGATGGAGTACCAGTGCCTCAAGCATAAAATGTAGCGTCCCCCGCAAGGGACGTTTGTACGAAAAATTGTACTTAATATGTACGGAAATAGCATATGAAATACGAGATATCAAATAAAATCAAGTAGAAACATATTAGTGCATAAATTAGGAGAGAAGACCACCATTTGTTACTCTTTTTTGATCAACTAAGTTAAATTCTTTTCTTAACTTTTATGTATGTTATTATATTTGTAGGGTTTGTGATACAATTAAATAGATGATCTGTGGTAGAAAATGATGGCCCATGCTAGATGTATTAACCCCTAGGATGAGGTCCTCATAATTACACAACTTGGGTTTGGCCCATGCTAGTCTTTCGCCCTTAAGCTTCCACCCTTCTATACTTATAGGGATCGGCCGATTCTAGGCTTTCGCCTCTAATCTACCACCCTTATGTACCACTTGCAATCGACTTATGCTAGGCTTTCGCCCCTAGGCTGCCACTCGTAATTTTATAAATTTCATCACTTAGAATGTTTAGTTATTGAGATTGTTGTTTATCACTTCATAACTCTTTTCAGATGTTACTTTGGTGGTCACAATTATTTTGGAGATATGGAAGTACGGACCAGTAGTAGAACACATGAAAAAAATACTTTAAGGAAATAAAAATGACATAAGGAGCTATGTATCAATACAATATTGTAACGGATTAATGACATAATTGACTTTAAACAACACAGAGTAGGATTCACAGACTTACTTTTTCAATTACCATTTCTATACCAACACATGGGGGATAATTACACAAGTATAAAATAGTGAATAGAGAATGAAGTAGTTCGATAAACTACTGAGAGGAGGAAATATCGTTATCTATTTCGAGATAGTACGCTTCAACTATGTTTCCTTTTCTAGGAATATAACTTATGAGTTTCACTTCATTGATATTGATTGCAGGTCTCAGATTTCATGCCAATGGGATATAAAATTTAATAGACTTACATACCTTATCCTCGTACTGATATACTATCACGGTTCAGCCTCCCTTTTTTTTGTTTTAATCTACTAT
The DNA here is from genome assembly GCA_027704865.1 of Solanum neorickii. Classification (NCBI taxonomy): domain Eukaryota; kingdom Viridiplantae; phylum Streptophyta; class Magnoliopsida; order Solanales; family Solanaceae; genus Solanum; species Solanum neorickii. Next base: position 18,236,235 of record JAKWJC010000373.1, on the reverse strand, counting down.
TTATGTCATGGTTAACTAAAATTAGCAGCTATCACATCGTGAACCATGTAAAACAGTAGCTAAGTTTGATAATAATGAGCCCATACAACCCTTAACATAATGTGTATCACCACACCATCATTCTCTGTCCATCACATACATTAAATATTCTTATCCCAAGATCAACCAGGCTGCGCCAACAGTAATATACATAGAACAACCCCAAATATTCTTTATTATTCAACCAAGTATTAAACTAACCATCTGATATACTGTGGTTTCACGGTATTTTATAATGCTTTTTCCTTAAGTTTAGGGTGTGTCCAAAAGCCTTTTTTTATTAATTTTTATGTAAGTTTCTTTATTTGCATGAATCTGTCTAAAAGATAAATGCAGAGGTTTTTGAGCAAGAAATGCAGAAAAAGTACCACTTTCAGAGCTTCTGACGGTCCGTCGTGCCCGTGACGGTCCTTAGGTGGCATTAGTGAAGCTGCTGAAGGAAGATGTGGATATCTGACCAAGTGTGGGGTTGCACAGTGCATGACGAGCCGCCGTAGCCATGACGGTCCGTCCTGCTGGTTCGTCATGAAAATCAAAAATGTAGTCCCAGTACCCAAATTCCAAGAGTTCAAGTGTTAGGTAACAGAGACCCTCGACGGACCGTTGTGATTGTGAAAATCCGTCATACCTGCCGTCGAGGGTAATAAAGAGAGCAGTAGAAGAATTTGTGAAGTATGGGACGACAGAGTCCATGACGGCTCGTCGTGACCACGATGACCCATTGCGAGGTCCGTCGACCCAGCCGCGTTTTGATAGATTTCCAACAATTATAGTCCTTCTTTGATTAGGTTTTTTATCTTTTTATAAATAGTTCAAATAACCTAATTTTTGGGGTGAGACTCTTGGTGATTAAACTCTCTTATAGTTACACTCTTGGTTATTTTAGCTTCTTTTGTAGATTAGACATGGTGATTGATATTACACTTATGGAGAATCTTTAGTCTTCAATTTATTTCAGTAATTGATTGTTGGTGATTTTGTTGATTAATCAAGTGAACTTCTTGATTTTATTCTTTCTCATTGAAGTAAGTGCATGAATTCTTATATTTCACATTTGAATATTGTTATTATGACTATGGGTAACTAAACACCATAACTAGGGTTGTGGGAACCATAGGTAAATAATGAGTTAAAACCTAACTAAAATAACAATTCCAGAATAGTGTCTTGCCTGCATTGATAATTTTTTCGCTAAGAAGTCTTTTTAACTGGTGGCCAACGTTAGAACTCGCCTTAATGCTACTTGGTGGACCAAGGAGGTAGATAATAGGAAAAGAATTATCAACATAAATTTAGTGTATACTTTTATTTAGCATGCAAGAAACTAGGAAAGAATTGTTATAGTTGGAATTATCAAGTTAGAAACTTGTGGGGAACACGTAAACCCTAGTTACTTTTATTAATTGATTAAACTCCAACATTTGAAGCTTTTAGTTGTCGCCTTTAATTTAGCTAGTTATTTTCATTCATTTCGATATAAAAAAACCCCTTTTATTGTCTTTATTTTCCAAGGAAATCATTGACTAAATAGTAGTAATAATAGATTGAAGTTGAGTCTAAACTATTTTCCTCGTGGGAACAATCCTATCCTCATTAGTTGGGTTCTTTACTTGATACGACCGCTTTACTTTTTATTGGAGAAGTAAGTATGAGCGTATCAAATTTTGGCGCCGTTGCCGGGGAACGTCGCTTCTAGATTAACTTACACTTATCACTAAAATTCAGTCAATATTTTCTTAATTTTAGTTTGTTTATTGTTTTTGTTTCTTGTAGAACTATCTTCCTTGTATGCCAAATACACGGAGAGGAAGAGAACCCTTGTTTCCCTATGATCACGAATTAGAGCGTACACTACGCAACATGAATCGAAACTTGGGTATTAATGATGATGATCCAAACTAGAACACCCAGCTCCAATTGATGTTCATGGTCAGTTGTTACCCGATAATCAAAGTGAAAACCAACAGAATGGACGAAAACCCACTCCACGGCCCCAAGAATACTACAGAGAGTATGACCATATAGCAGACTCTGATGGGAGACTTATCTTGCCCTCTCTACCACCAGGCCACACCTTTGTGGTAACTAGTAGCCTGATGCAAATGCTCACTGCCAGAGGTTTGTTTTAAGGGCTACTTTCATGAGGATCCACATGCCCATATAGCTAAGGTAAGGGCAGTGTGTAAAAGCTGTGTAGGGAGGCCTGACTTGAACATGGATGTAATAGGGCTAAGAGTGTTTCCTTTCTCACTGACGGGAGAGGCTGCTATTTGTTTCACTGAGCTCCCTTATACCTCAATTTTCACTTGGAACTAACTAAGGGATGTTTTCTTAGCACTCTACTACCCGGTCTCCAAGAAACTAAACAACAGAGAAAGAGTGAACAACTTTGTGGCAGTACCATAAGAGTCAGTTAGTAGTTGTTGGGATAGATTCACCTCGTTTTTTAGAAGTGTCCCCAATCACTGTATAGAGGAGGAATCACTGAAGGAATACTTCTATCCGGGACAGGATGATAATAATAAAGCGGTGTTGGATACTATAGCGGGTTGTTCTTATTAGGAGTGTCCTTATACTGAGATTGCTGAAAAATTAGAGAAAATCTCTCAGAACAATAAAGCTTGGAGTACTAGCAAGTTGGATATTGGGAGAAATACCTTCGCAGTGCAATCCACTCACAACCCAGCCACGAATGAGATTCGTGAAGAGATGTCTCAGATGAGAACTGATCTTGGGTTCGTATTAAAATATATCACTGGGGTGTAGAAAAGATAAGTGCAGTTAACTACTTAGCTAAACCACCACCACCACATAATGAATGCAATTATGCGGAGGATTCCTATGCAGTAAATGAGCAGACGGGGGGTTTCCGATAGAGTGCCCAAGGCTCAAATTAGGAGAATTAGTGCCAAGTTTAATGAAAAGAAGGTCGGATCTATGGTATCTATGACCGTGAGGGTCATTATGTCAGAAATTGAAACTAAAACCGTGACAACAACTTCAACAGGGGTAACTATGGTAACAAAAATGATAGGAATGGGCCTTATGTCCCTCCTTAAAATCGTGAAGTTACTCCTAGGGATGGTGGAGATAGTATTGCGTGAGTTGAGGATATGTTGCACAAAGTGATGAGGAGGTTCGATGCAAATGAAGAGCACATTAATGAGTTAAAGAGTGATTTAGCGGGGATTGGAAGAAAGTTGATACACATGCCATATTTAAGAAGATCGATTTGCAAATAACCCAATTATCTGTGATTGTGAACACACGGCAACCATGCACTCTTCGTAGCAACACTTTCTAAAATCCAAAAAATGATGCACCCTGTATAGCAATCACTTTTTGGGGTGGTAAGCAAACCATTGACCCACCTATGTTGTCTAATGAGGAAAAGGTGAGAAAGGATAATGATAAGGTGGTAGAGGATAGTGGTGAAGCAGAAGATAGCACTGGAGAAGATGTAAAAGCAACTATAAAGGTAATTCCCATGCCTATACCACCACCTCCCTTTCCTCAAAGATTATTGAAAAAGACCGAGGATGGTAAATATCGGCATTTTATCACAATGTTGAAGCAGCTTTCTATGAATGTTCCTTTGGTAGAAGCTCTATAACAAATGCTCGGTTATGCCAAGTTTGTGAAAGATCTGGTAACAAAGGAAATATCGATCACTTTCTGTCACGACCCAACCCGTTGGGCCGTGACTAGTGCCAGTTTTAGACACCCACATACAAACCTACTAAATATAACAAACTGAAACCAAGACAATATGAAATTTATCAAATCAAGCCAACCCCAACGTCATATATATATATAAAGAGGACCTGTCTCATAAGGAGTCATAACCATTCAATCGTAACAACATACGCGAGCCGACAAGGCTGCAACTATCCAAAGCATAATAATATACGTAAGCCGACAAGGCTGCCACTACACAATACACAATGATGTACGCAGCCGACAAGGTTGCCCCTTTACAAGCGGGCATCCCAAACAAACCATGTCCAGACCATTATCCAAAACATATATATACAACCCACATAATGTCCGCAGACCTCTAAGAGTACAGTAGTGAAACTCGACGGGATAGGGCCCCGCCATACCCATAGACGAGCAAAAGACTACACAAAAACTTATGTACCAAAATGACTGGGCTCCAAAACAGTGGAGCTCTCCCAATTATCACAGTAGATATCCTTGGCGGGAGGATCACCGAACTGTGCGTCTACAACTGCGGGCATGAAACGCATCCCCCCGAGGAAAGGGGGGTCAGTATGGACAATGTACTGAGTATGTAAAGCATAATATAAACATGACAGGATACCAATATGGCAAGTCAAAACAAAATATCGCTACACATGTAACCTTTTAAGTGAAAATCATGCATATCTTTAACATATAAGGTGCTCAGCTTCCTTAGTAAGGGGCTCGGAAAAATAATCATCACGTCATCTCCGTCATCATCATCATCATAACCATCCTCATCACTAATCATATATATAATATACATACCTGGCCCTCTAGTGAGGGACTTGGTGACATATGCAAGAAACTCCGCACGAACATTACCCGGCCCGGGACTCGGTTAAATGATAAATGACTCTATGCACGAGCAGAATATTATGAGCAACCATATGCAATTAAAATCATTTCTTATAACTCAATTGAACAATCAACATGAACCAGCAAGGAGTATTACCAAAGATTAACGTTTTATGAAGATTATGAACCTTTAATACGATATGGAAACGTAAAAGCTCAATGACTCTAAGAAGCACTACCATAGATATGAGAAATCATTATTGCCTTAGACATAGCCGATATATAGAGGAATAATAGTGTAAGCAAGAATATACGTCACCTAGACGCTCTAGAGGTAAGTATCAAACCTGTCCGTTATTTGCTTATTTTTAAAAGTCATTCCAAACAAAGAAAGAAGGGACATCGTTACATACCGTATAGTCGAGCTGCACGTCCAATATTTACTGATCAAGCTATTAATATATAACAAGCAACAATCGTGTTGCAATTAGATAAACGTCGCGCTTTATTATCTTGTAAGCTAGGTAATAATCTAACGGAAAACCGGCAGCACTTCCCCTATTTTCCTTACTTCGTCCCAATCCGACAACAAACCAAATTATCCACAGCAATACCAATAACACATATAACCCAACGAATCATATTAAACAGCCCCCTCCCCAAAACAGTTCCGTCTCGACAATCGTAGTAGCGAAGCAACGACACACCGAGCGATAACTCGTTTTATAATTCGCAACACATCTACCTTAACGTATTCATCCTTTGGAGTATATACTCATAATCAAATTTAAAATATACATAACTCCAAAACAGAATTTTCCTGCAGTTTTCTTTAATCAAAACAGTCCAAGCACCAACACGACACCACTAATAATAGCATATTCAATAACTAAAACAAACTTCCTAATCTACTGGTCACGTCCCCTTCTTAATATTAATGGATAATTAATAAGGGTATTCTAAAGAATTAACACTCCAAATAAGGAGATTACTAACCAAAGTTTTTGCAGCTGCTGGCCAAGAGTTGCAGAGTTGGTTTCTCCATTTCCATGGTTGCCTAAGCCAAGTGGTGAAGAAGATGATATGCAGCAATGCATTTAACCACTTTACTTAGTATGGAGTGGATTTTTCCACCTCATTTATAATATGAAGTGGAGGCAGCCCCCCTCTACACGTGTCCACTAAGGCCAGCTCCCAATCTGATCCCTTTTTAATTTTTGCCTTGAGTTGTGGGGCCCACTGGATTAAATTAATCCTAATCAGCCACTAATTAATCCCTCACATAAAGTTAATGGCTCTTACATTAGCCAAATCATACTAAATATGACCTTTGGAATTAACATCCTTGCGTAATATTTCTTTAATAACTTGGAACTTAAAATAAAATCTCATTCCCCGGACTTACGTCTACTAGATCATGACACGCACTACGTATACAAAAATACAAGGCATAACACTTTTGAGTATGATGATAGAATACAACATTGTAGTGATATTGCTACAAGATCTGTCATACAAAAGAAGAAGATCCGGGTGCGTTCACTATTCCTTGTATAGTCGGGTCATTACATTTTGCAAAAGTATTATGTGATCTGGGGGCAAGAAATTTACAAGAAGTTGGGTTTGGGTGACCCAAATCCCACTGCGATGCGGCTTCTGATGGCCGATCGAAAAGTGAAAAGTCCTATAGGGATACTCCACGAAGTGCTAGTAAAGGTGGAGTCATTCATATTTCCAGCAGATTTTGTTATCCTTGATTGTGAAGTCGATTTTGAAGTGACTATTATTCTTGAGAGACCATTCCTTGCTACGGGTAGAGCCTTAGTTGATATGAAAAATGGGCAGATAAATTTTTTGTTGAACATTGAAGAAGCGACCTTCAACATTTGTAGGTCCATGAGGCAGAGTGGTGAGCTACAATCGGTCTCTGTTATATCCTACAAAGAAAATATGAAGAAGGATTATGACCTAAAAAGTGGAAAACGAGAGTTTATGGTTGGGGATCTTCTGCTTTTAGACAATTCTAGGTTGCTTTGGCTTCCGAGAAAGCTCAAGTCCAAATGGACTGGCCCATACTTGATTACCTAATTATTCCCTCATATAGCAGTTGAGTTAGAAACCAAGGAGGGAGTGTGGTTTAAGGTGAATGGAGAACGAATAAAACTCCATTTTGGGCATACTGATTAGGCAAATGAAGTAATTGAGGAATACCATCTTCATGAAGGCTGAGTAATCAAGTGTCCTCAGTCATGCCGCGACGTTAAATCAAGCACTTGTTGGGAGGCAACCCAATACTTATAGTTTTTCTTTCTTGTAATAGTAGTATTTCCTACTAATGGGTTTTAAATTTGCAGTCACATCACTAGGAAATTCTGCAGAAAATCACACTGCAGCAGTCACTGACAGACAGATCGATGGACCGTCACACACACGACGGACCGTCGCACGAATCCTTTGTGCCAGGTACGCCTTTTAGTTATTTTAAAAACTAGGGCACACACAACGGAACCAATGACGAACTGTCACAGATGTGGAGGACCGTATTCGGAAACTCGTCGCATAATTAATGAGGCATACCCGACCCGACCCGACCCGGCTGGGTTTTTAAAAAAATTCCTTAACATTAAAAAACCCCACCCCTTCATTTCACCCATTCACTTCCCTCTTCCTCCCATTTCCCTCCATTTTCAACTTAAAATTTCCTACGTCTCTTTCAATCTATCATTTTCCCAAATTCCCCAATTCCTAAAATCCACTTTCTACTAGTCAGAGTCTGCTGCTGTGGTTTTCTTGTTGCTCACCAAGTACCTTCCTCGCTTGTTTTTCCAAAATTCTCAGGTCTGTATCTCTGATTTCCACCCATTTACAGTGCATTTTTGTTTATAAATTACTATTATCCTATTTCTTATGGATGGGTTCATTCTTTAATACATATTCTGTCTGACCTAGGTTGACAATCATAGAAATTGCCTTGTGAAAACTCTAGAAATAGGTTCTTTAGCATTGCTAGTTTACTAGGTATTTGGGTTAGACACAAGTAGGATTAAAACCCTAAAAATTCCACTTGGGTCATAGGGGATGATTGTGGTATCCCCTGTTCTGTCACTAAATGACAGAACGAGACCTCGATAAGGGACTTCGTACCCACGACGGACCGTCATATGGTCCGTCCCAACATCCCCAGCACCCCACTGTCTAATTTTCTCCAAGTTTCTACCGACGGATACATGCGGCGGACCATTGTTACCATGACAGTCCATCTTGCACAACCGTTCTGGTTGTCAACGACCCTGTTCCTAAGGGTCTCTCACTTTTTCTATGTGTCCTCCAACGAAAACATGCAACGAACATTCGTTCTATGACGGTCCGTCCTGCACAATCGTTCTGGTTGTCAGAGACCCAATTCCGAAGGGTCTCTCACTTTTTCTAAGTGTCCTCCAACGGACACATGCGACGAATCGTCGTTCCCAAGACGGTCCATCCTGCACAACCGTTCTGGTTGTCAGAGACCCTATTCCTAAGGGTCTCTCACTTTTTCTAAGTTTCCTCATACGGACATCTACGACGGACCATCACACCCTCGACGGCCCGTCCTGCATAAAAGTCATGACTGTTAGAGACCCCTCTCCTAAGGGTCTCCATACTTTTTTCAAGTTTCCCATGACGGACATCAACGACGGACCGTCATCATCACAATGTTCCATCCTGCTTATTCATCATAACTATCAGAGACTTTCCTTCAAGGGTCTCCACATAAACATAGTTTAAGAGTAATACATGACGGACCCCATGACGGTCCGTTGTACTCACGATGAGTTGTCACCTTGTCTGTCGTGTTTAACTATTACTATAGAAATTTCGTTACATCTTGAATCTTTTATTTATTTTGTGTCGTTTTGTTTGTCTTGTTTGCTCGTTCTAGTACTGATATTTATTCTTTACAGGTACTATCTATTATGCCACCAAAACAATATCGAGTCTACGCACGTGGGCGATCGAAGTATGTCACCCTGTCTACACGCCAGGTCATTGGCTCTGATGATGAGCGTAACCCCGAGGACGTTCCCCCAGGCACTACTACCCCATCTCGAGTTGCACGTGCTTCCAGAACCAAACCCAAAAAGGTGGTGTACGGCGTAGTTACTGCCTCCAACTCTGATGAGGAGCGCACACTGACTGACACACCTTCTGGGTTAGCTACTCATGAAGAAGAAGTGTGTGGCTCCTTAGGAGTTTTGTGGTCGGAGGAAGCCTCCAAATCTAGTGAGGTCACTGCACCCACCACAGGTACACAGTCTACCTCGTCTGATGAGTCTGACATTTCTTACTCCACACCTCGCTATTCTATTCGTGCTCTTACCCCGGTTTCCGACCAGACCAATCGGTCGTGTGTCGATGGGTAGTTTAAAGTTTATTCAGATGCAAAGTTTCTGAATGACAAAGGAGTCATAACACGAACCCTTACATTGGAGAGGAGGGTCCTTACGAGAGTCTCCCGACTATGCGAAAGATCCACAATCTCTTTACCAGACATCGTATGGAGTGGACAGTGCTTTCGTTGGGCCGTCATAGTGAAGAGTTGCTCCGAGAGTTCTACGCCTCCTATGTGGATACTATCAGATCACAAATTGACAGACGGGCCGTCCCCGCCAAACACGCCCCACTGGAGCATGTCCGAGTACATGGCATTCAGGTTAATATCTCACTTCCTGCCATCCGCCAGTATCTATACAGAGAGGATGTTGATCCCAATCGGACCCCTCTCACCACCGAGTTTGACTACCGGTGGCAAATTGTAAAAGATGGCCAATTCTTGCGTGAGACATCGTTGAGAGAGACCACCAAGATGTGGATGGACCTGCAATTTTCTGTTGATGGAGAGGGTGTTGGCTGGGTAACCGAGGCGAAGGGAGTCATCAAGAAGGCTAACCTGACCTTCATGACGAATGTTCTTATGGTTGATTGTTCGCCACTGCCTTTCCCCCACAACCGCTGATAATATACTCAAATGGGATCATGCAGTACTTATGGCGGCGATGATAGCCATGTTTGAGGTGGACTTTGCTTGGCTTCTACAGGCGGTCACAACAATTTACTCTTTACCGTGTATGATAATTTCTTTATGCAGGTCCGCAGGTGTGCCTATATTGCACATTGATCAGCTCAAGACCCCGCTGGGCATTGTTGATATCGGCCTCATCAGAGATGAGGCCAATGAGTTGGCTCCGCGCAGAGGGCCACGTCAAGAGTTGCCCCCTTTTGTGACAATCTGGATGATACGGATGGCTACACTTCTGCATCACATCCAACCTTTGATGCAGAGGTCTATTGCTGAGGCACAAGGGCACTTTGAGCGGAGAATGATCCATCACACAGAGCGGAAGATCGCTGAGGTTCAATAGCGCTTGGACGCTTTTGAGTTGCGGGTGATAGCCCAGCCAACCCCTCAGGTGGATGTGTCGACCCTTCATGCCGCGGTCGAGAGTCTTCGCACACACATCGATATGATCTTAGAGGCTAGTTTCCTGAGTCTTAGGCTCCTTCTGCAGCGCCTACTGAGGACACAGTCTTGGCGACCTTATTTGCCACTTTTGAGATTCTGCCACCTCCCCCTTGATAGCATGTTAAGAGGCGTAGAGGTCAAGAGGTGGATTAGTCTAGAGCACGGAAGATGGAGCTCCGTGAGATGGAGGCTGCGAGGAGAGCCTTGCTTACTGATGAAAAGGCGCGTTAGATGAGGGTCGTAGAGTCAGCTGCTGGGACATCTAGCTCTAGAAATGTGGAGATAGCGGGAGGCACTGTTGGTAATGTTGTTGCTGCTGAGGACACTACTAAGGGTGTCCAGATTACTGAGGTAGTGGGTTCAGCGGAACCAGATCCACAAGCTTGCTGATCGTTGGCAGTTTGCGCCCTTGGTTTTCTTCCCCTACCACTCTTGTATTTTAATTTTTTTATGCATTGGTGACAATTGCATGTCTTTTGTTGGGGGGGGGGGTGGGTAAAATGGAAAGTCAGTATTAGGGTGAAGTCTGAGTAGTCCAATTCACTATCCTCTTTTTGGGTTTTCTTGCCTGTGTTCTTTTTCTCCAAGAGACTGATTATTCTTACTGTTGAACTGACATGTCTCTATCTTGTGTATATAGTTTAACTCTGATGTGTGATGGCTAAAATGGTATCCTGATGAAATGAAAATGATGCATGACCAGGCATAGTAATTTATAAATTTGTGGCTCTAAGCATGACATAGAGATACACCACTACATGACCCTAAGTTAAAAATTCGAACTAGGTGTGTGATAATATGGTAGCGTAATGAGATGTAAAGTGAGTGTGAGCAAGATTTGACTAGTCCACTATTTGTACTGAGCTAGAACTTACCTGGTTAGTCCTGCTAAAAGTAAGATGTAATAAACAGTTAGGAAATCATCATTGGCCCTTGTAAAATATAGCCCATTTTTAGCCTAAATAAAAGAAAACCAAATGAAATTAATCCTTCTTTGATCCAAATGATTAGAGCTTAAACTAGACCTTTCTTTTTCACCCAAACTGATCTTTTCTAAGAATAATGTGTTGGCCCTGGTCCCTCCTTGGATATGTGCACCACAGCTTAAGCCAAAACAATAAGTTGAGGGTGGCTAATGCAGTAAACAACCCTTTTTATGGTCCTGACCCAACTTTTGGTATTGTGTACTTTGACTCATGGCAAAGCCATGAGTTGAGTGTGGCTATTATGAGGAATGCTCTTGAAAGTGGGGTTGAAAGAACATAGAGTGAGAAAGAACAAAAGTAAAGTGACTAAAGAATCAGTTGAAAAAAAAGTGAAATAAAAAAATTCAAAAATACAACAAATACAAGTAAGAAAAGAAGAGAGTCACTTACACAAAGAAAAAAAGAAGGGAAAATAGCAAGGTAAAAGAATATGGGAAATTTGGAAAAATAAAATAATGAAAAGAGGTATTTTTATCCAATATGTCAAAGAGGGCAAAAAGTCACTAAAGTATACCTAAATATACTCTACCTGACCCTGAGCCTATGATACAAGCTAAGAAAGTCCTATCGTGATCCTAAAAGTTGTATAGCGAACTTAAAGCTGTGAAAATTAGGGCAAGCTTATGGTAATATGTATGAATGAGTTGTGAATCTGTTCTAATAGTGAGTGTTGAAAAGTAATCCTTATACTGAAACTTAAATCATTGTGTGAGAAATGAGGATACTCTTTTGAAGTGAGGACACTAGTTGCAATACCGAAAATATTAGCACCTCGGTGAGAAATTGAAGAGGATAGGTGTTAGTTCATGTTGAGTCTGTGTAGTGGTCTGATTCAACATAATTCAAGCCTAATAGTTATCGCATGCATAAATATGATGAGACTGGTCGGGATTGATAGCCAAATGATTGTGAAAGATAAAACATGGATACTATTGTACAAAGATTTTGTAGTGAGTCATAGTTCGTTGTTTGAGGACAAACTTCGAATTTAAGTCGAGGGTGTTGATATACCGTGGTTTCACTGTATTGTTAATTCTTTTTCCTTAAGTTTAGTGTATGTCTAAAAGTCTTTTTGTTTTAACTTTTATGTAAGTTTCTCAATATTTACAGGAAATCTGTTTAAAAGATGAATAAGAAGGTTTTTGAGCAAGAAATGTAGAAGAGTACCACCTACGGAGCTTGTGACTGTCCGTCGTGCCCGTGATGGTTCGTAGGTGGCATCGTAGTTGAGCTGCTAAAGGAATATGGGGAAGTCTAAGCAAGTGTAGGCTTACAGAGTGCGTGATGGACCGTTGTAGCCATGATGGTCCGTCCTGCTAGTTCGTCATGAAGATTAGAGAATTAGTCGCCGTACCCTAATTCCAAGAGTTCAAGTGTTATGGAATAGAGACCCTCTTGCCAGTAACGATCTGTCATGCCTACTGTTGAGGGTAATGAAGAGAGCAGTACAAGAATTTACAATGTATGGGACGACGGAGTCTATGAGGTCCCGTCGTGACCACGATGACCCGTCGCGAGGTACGTCGACACAGCCGCATTTTGACAGATTTCCAGCAATTAGAGTCCTTCTTTGATTAGGTTTTTTGTTTTTTTAAAAATAGTTCGAAAAACCTCTTTTGGGGTGAGACTCTTTGTGATTAGACTTTGTTATAGTTAGACTCTTGGTTATTTTAGCTTCTTTTGTGGATTAGACATGGTGATTTATTGTAATTACACTTTTGGAGAATCTTTAGTCTTCAATTAATTTCAGTAATTGATTGTTGGTGATTTTGTTGATTCATCAAGTGAACTTCTGGATTTTATACTCTCTCATTAAGGAAGTGCATAAATTCTTGTATTACTTATCTGAATATTATGATTATAACTATGGGTAACTAACTCTGTAACTAGGGTTGTGGGAACCATAGGCGAATAATGAGGTAAAACCTAACAAAAATAACAATTCAAGAATACTGTCTTGCATTTATTGATAATTCTTTCGCTTAGAAGTCTTTTTAACGGAATGCCAATGTTAGAACTCGTCTTAATGTTACTTGCCGGACCATGGAGGTAGATAATATAAAAAGAGTTATCAACATAGATTTAGTGTATACTATCTAATAGGTTAGTATAGCAGCACACATAGCCGGACGAAGGTGCGGAGTGAAATATTCTACATACCGGACCAAGGTGTGGAGTGATATTTTCTAGATGCCGGACCAAGGTAGGGAATGAAATTTTCTAGATGCCGGACCAAAGATTTAGAAATACATAAGTTATCATTTTGCATGCAAGATACTAGGAATGAATTGTTATAGTTGGAATTATCAACTTATAAACATGTGGGGAATACGTAAACCCTAGTTACTTTTATTAATTGATTTAACTCCAACATTTGAAGTTGTTAGTTGTCTCCTTTAATTTAGCTAGTTATTTTCATTCATTTAGAAGTGACCCCCCCCTACTTTTATTGCCTTTGTTTTCCAAGGAAATGCTTGACTAAATAGTAGTAATAATAGATTGAAGTTAAGTCTGAAGTATTTTTCTCGTGGGAACGATCCTAACCTCATTAGTTTGGTTCTTTACTTGATACGACCACTTTACTACTTATTTGAGAAGTAAGTTTGAGTGTATCACCACCCAATTGAGTTCTTCATGTTAGCACACCACTAATTCGTCACTCTCAACTCATACATAAGAAAGACAAAAATGGTGTAGTTACCTTACCTCAATTTCTGCTTCCCATCTCACTTGAACCAAAGAAGAAAGAAAGGTATTTTAATTACTAAGGAAGTGAGCAGGAGCTGCTGGAAATATTCTTCCAATATAGTTATATTAGACTATGAATCACATGTTTTCCTAATCATCCATGGGAGAATTAAGCTAAATCCATGAGTTTTAACTTACCTTGGTTTGTAGATATAAGCGTCTCTTGAAGAACCCTAGAAAACTTTAAGGTTGCTGTTTTAATCCTTGAGAGAAAAAAGAGAGAGAGAGATGGAGTTAAATTTTATTTTTATGTGTTAAAATGGGTGAAGATGTCTTCTCATATTGGATAGATATAGAGTTTATTGACCACAAAAACATCCTCAAGAACCTTCCTTTTTTGGGGTATATTTTCAGCCAATGGTTGGTCAAGCATGTTATGCACCTGCTTGTGCACATCAAGCAGCTTAGAAGGTCTAAGTAGGTGATGCACCTAGTTCCTTTCGCTAGGTATTTATCCATATTGGTCCTTGGCAGATTTAGCTATTGGGATTTCTTTAAAATTTTAATTTCATTTAATAGGTTTGGGCTTCAAGTGACAGCCATTAAAATAAGCTTAAATATGGTCAATCAAACTTGGCCCTTTAACTATATTGTAGCTTTAAGTCGGTGATTCAGCTGCTAGCTTAGATTAAGCCAAGCAAGCAACTCAATTGTTTTATTTCAATTTCTGAATGTTAATCCCCATTTCTTCAACTTAGTATTTAGATTTTAACATTAAGCTCAATAAACATCTTACTATATCTACTTAAATACTTTCCTCAGAGTTGACTTGCAATACACATGCTGAAACGTGCAAGGTGTTACATCACCTTCCAAGCTAGTTTAAACACACACTAACCATATTAGAAACATGATCCCTCACCTACACTATTAGTCTATGTCAAGTATCACATGAATAGAACTAGTATATACATAATAAAGGACGTCACATCTTCCCCCCTTAAAACATTCATCCTCGAATGTTAGCAATGTTGTCCGGCCGAAGCAAGTTCAAGTCTAAGTTAGTACTACTATTAAATACATTGAATATATAAACTTATACTTATTTGCCAACGCCTCCCCTAAAATTTTGATCTTTCTCACCAGTCTTGAATAGGTGAGGATACTTTAATATCATTGTTTCTTCTGCTTCCCATGTAATTTCTTCTACTTTTTTGTTTCTCCGTAGTACTTTTACAGAAGATACTTCTTTATTTGTTAACTTCCTAACTTGTTGATCCAGAATAGTAATGGGTAATTCTTCATAAGTGAGATCTCCCGTAACCTGTACATATTTAGTAGGAACAATACGAGATGGGTCACCTACACATTTTCGTAGCATTGAGACATGAAACACAGGATGAACTAATGAAAGATCTTGTGGCAGCTCTAACTCATAGGCTACTTGGTTAAATTTTTGGATAATCTTATATGCCTCTACATAGCGTGGTCCCAGCTTTCCAATTTTACCAAACCTCATTGCCTCTTTCATCGGAGGCACTTTCAAGAACACCCAATCCCCTATAGAAAATTCTAGTCCTCTCCTTATAATATTTGCATATGATTTATTTCGACTTTGAGCTATTTCTAGTTACTGTTGTATAACTATGACTTTTTCCGTAGATTGATGAACAAGATCTGGCACAAATAAGGCAGTCTTACCTGTTTCGAACCAGCCAATTGGTTATCTACACTTTCGACCTTATAAAGCTTCATAAGGTTGCATTTTAATGCTCGAATGGTAGTTATTGTTATAAGAAAATTCAATAAGTGGTAGGTGATCATCCAAGTTACCCTTGAAATCTAATATACAAGCTCGCAGCATATCCTCAACTCTCTGAATTTTACATTCTTCTTGACTATCCGTTTGAGGTTAAAAATATGTACTTAAATTCACTTGTGTTCCCAAAATCTTTTGAAAGTACATCCAAAAATTTGCAGTAAATTTAGCTCCTCGATAAGATATTATAGAGTAGGCACTCCATGTAGTCAAACTATCTCTTAAATGTATAGCCTCGTATACTCTTCACTTGTACAAGTAGTTTTCACTGTCATGAAGTGTGCTGCTTTTGTAAGTCTTTCAACTATTACCCATATGGACTAAAACTTCCGAAATGTGCAAGGCAAACTAGTAAAAAAATCCATGTTGATCATGTCCCATTTCCAAATTGAAAGTTCTATATGTTGCATGTAACCTCCGGGCTTTTGGTGTTCTACTTTTATCTATTGACAATTTGGACAATTAACCACGAATGCTGCAATGTGCTTCTTAATGTCCCCCCACCAATACATTTCTTTCAGGTCATGATACATCTTAGTTGACCCCGGATGAACAGAGTATCTTTAATTATGTGCTTCC
Source organism: Solanum neorickii (assembly GCA_027704865.1). Classification (NCBI taxonomy): domain Eukaryota; kingdom Viridiplantae; phylum Streptophyta; class Magnoliopsida; order Solanales; family Solanaceae; genus Solanum; species Solanum neorickii. Next base: position 18,220,079 of record JAKWJC010000373.1, on the reverse strand, counting down.
ATCATGATCCTCTTTCTTAGTTCATCTATATTAGGTACACACAATATGTTTTGAAATAGAAGTACTCCATATTTCTTAAGCTAAAATGCTTTTGTCCTATTATGTAGTACATTCTCTTTAGGTTGTAAATGTATTGGATCAGTGTACTGCTTCTCTTTCCCTTCAACTACAAATGAGTATTCTTCCGCATTTTGCACAATAACCCCTTTGTCTTGAGATTCAAGAAGGCGAACACCCAAGTTCACTGGTTAGCACAAATCCTTAGTAATTCTTTGTCTTTCCGCAGAGTTCCCATACGTGCATGCCATTATTTTATGGATTAAAGCATCATCTACAACATTAGCTTTACCGAGATTATATATGTTGTTAATGTCATTATCTTTTAACAGCTCCAGCCACCTTCGCTTTCACAGATTTAAGTCCTTTTGCTTAATGATATATTTCAAGCTTTTGTGATTAGTGTATATGTAAACATGAACTTTAAAAAGTAGTTGTACAATATCTGTAAAGAAAAGACAACTGCTGCTAGCTCTAGATCATGGATTGGATAATTTTTCTCATGTTGTCGTAGCTACCTTGAGCCATAATCTATAACTTTACAATGTTGCATCAATACACATCCTAAGCCCACTCCTGAAGCATCAAAGTACACTACATAGCCTTCTGTACCTTCTAGAAGTACCAAGACATGTATAGAAATTAATTTACTCTTTACCTCTTAGCATCTTTCACACTAATTGTTCCACTGAAACTTGGTTTCTTTGTTTGTTAGCTTTGTTAAGGGTGCAGACATGGGAGAGAATCCTTCAACAAACCTTCTCTAATAACTTGCCAATCAAAGAAATTTATGGATCTCCGGAGGCGTTGTAGGTCTTGACAAGTTTTTCACGGATTCTATTTTCTGGTTATCAACCCTTATTTCTTCCTCGGATAGAATATGACCTAGGAATGCCACAGATTTCAACCAGAACTCACATTTAGGGAACTTTCCATACAATTTACGATCACGAAGAATTTGTAAAATCTGCAAGTGATTAGCATGATCATCTTCCGATCATGAATACACCGAAATGTCATGTATGACCACTATCACGAACACATCTAAAAATGGCTTTAACACCCTATTAATCAAATCCATAAAAGATTTGTTAGCTCGAATAGAATGACTGAGAACTCAAAATGACCATACCTTGTTTGAAAAGTTTCCTTGGGTATATCTTTGTCCTTGACCCTCACCTGATGATAACCTCACCTCAGGTCGATCTTTGAAAAACAACTAGCACCTTGTAATTGATCAAAGAAATCATCAATTCTAGGGAGGGGATATTTGTTCTTAATCGTTACCTTATTTAACTGCCGGTAGTTGATACACATTCTTAACGAGCAATCTTTTTTTGTGTATAAATTAAACTGGTGCTCCCCATGGGGACATACTAGGCCTTATGAATCCTTTTTCTTTTATGTCTTTTTATTGATCCTTCAAATCTCGTAATTTTTCTGGAGTCATTCCATACGGAGGAATTGAGATAGGTTGAGTATCTGGAAGCACATTAATACAAAACTCAACTTCTTTTTCAGGAGGCAAACCTTGAAGATCTATAAGAAATATATCTTGAAATTCATTTAGCATCGGAATGAATTTAAGTGTTAGTGGCTCTACATCTACATTTTTCACTGTAACCAGATCACATATATATCGTTTGGACATCATCTTGTTTGCCATAAGATAAGGAATAAATTTACCTTTTTGCACCCCAATATTACCTTTCCATTCGAGGACTACCTCTTTTGGAAACAGGAGATGCACTATCTTAGTTCAGAAATCTACCGTGGCATAACAAGAAGCTAACCAATCCATACCCATTATAACATCAATATCTACCATGTCTAGATCAACAAGATCAGCCAATGTATCGCGACCGCAAACAGTTAAAATGCAATTACGATAAACACCTTATAGCTATAATAGACTCACCAATCGGTGTAGATACTTCAAATGGCATCAGTAATAATTCTGGTGTTCTTTTAAACTTTCCAGCAATCAATGGTATAACATATGGTAGTGTAGAGTCCGGATCAATTTAGGCATATACAATATGTGAAAAGATGAAAAATGTACCTAAAACCACATCCGGCGAGGCTTATAAATTTTGTCGATCTACTAGTGCATATGTGCGATTCTGACCTCCACTAGAACTAGCTGCTCCCTAGCTCCTCTACCATGACCTGTAGACATATGTAGTTCCCTCCCTAAATAAGCGTTTGATAAGGTCGTCATAATAACTGATCTAGTTTGTTGTGCAATGCCACCAACTCCCCTATGAAGGCAGTTTTTTTATCATATGCCCTAGTGTGAAAGACTTAAAAGGACATCCGTCCCAAAACTGCATGGACCTAGATGATTCCTCCCACAGTGTTTACAAGGCTGACATGGAGGATTTGATTGGCTGGTACTTCCCTACTCTTGATGACTCGCTATTTGTTAGAGTGTGCTTTCACTTCTTTACCAAAACTAATTGCCCCTAAACCCTTGGAATCGTGGTGGAGAACTAGTTGAAGAGTAGAAAGATGATCGTCTAGGTTGTCTTTTAGAGAACCAAGGCATAAAGTCTCCTTGGGATGGTGTAAACTGCCCCATGGATCTGGCCGTCTTAGAATTACCTATTTTCGACTCTTATGTATTTCTTCTTTTCCTTTGATCCTCCAAATTTTGCGCAAAAAGCCTGCATCCTTGCTATATCCATATCTTTATTCAATGAAGCAATTGTACATTCTCTAATCTATCCACAAATCGATGAACTAAATCCTCCACAGTAGCTACTACATTAGGAGTATACCTGGCCAAGAAAATAAATTTGAGACTATACTCTCTCAAACTCATATTTTCTTGGTGGAGATTTAAGAACAGATCCGCACGGGCCTCTCGGATCTCTAATGGAAGATAATGATCAAGGAATGCCTTTTTGACCTCTTTCCACATAGCTAAAGGTGCATTTGTTCGCGTAGATTGCTTCCAAGCTTCATACCACAATATAGACACACCCTTTAATCTGTATGCAGCTAGCTTAAGTGCTTCTTTACTACTTACATGCATAATCTTCAAAGTGATTTTTATTTGATGTATAAAGTCTTGCAAATCTTGATTAGAATCTGACTCAATATATGATTAAGGGTCCAAGTTAAGAAAATCACATATCCGTGTTCCAACTGATATATCTACACCACTAGTACTTGCAACTTGACCTTCTTGCCTTTGGCTATAACCAACAACTATACGAGTCAATAATTGGACTACATTCCTCAAATCTTGCTCGGTAGCATTGATAGGGGGTTCCTCAGGTTCATCTTCCCTCCTTAGTTCATTAGGAGATGGAGGCGTCGGGGAAGTCTTCAATAGAGACTCATCTTGACCCTCTCTTTGAATAGCTTGACTTGGTGGTGGTTATAATGACGGACAGGCACTCGATGCCCTAAAGGCTAGAGATAACCAACCTTCAACTTGTTCTTACTGTGCATATAACTATCAATTGTGAAAATTTCACCTAGGATTCAGCGATACAAAATGACATAAGTAGGTCCAAAAGATAAATACAAGACTTGGTCGTTAAGGCCACAACTCCTAAAGACACAACTAAACCATGTAAAAACTTCTACAAAGCCTCAAAAAGATAGAAGACTAGAGTAGGTCGGGACACACCCCTCCTTACCCTTAACTAATATAAAATACCAAAATGAATTTACCAAGGACTGAATAAAGCTCCGAATAAACTTGGAGCTCACCCAAAAGTAGCAGAGTTTCGTGTGCTCCTACTGAGGAGGTCTACTAGCTAGAGTAATTGTGCCTGCAGCATGAAATGCAGCGTCCCCCGCGAGGGATGTTAGTATGAAAAAAAGTACTGAATATTAAGCCAATAGCATATGTAATACGAGAGATCAAATGAAATCAAGTAGCAACATATGAGTGCATAGATTAGGAGAGAAGACCAACTTTGCTTACTCTTGTAGGATCAAGTAAGTTACATTATTTTCTTTACTTTTTTGTTTGTTATAATCTTTATAGGGCATGTTATACAAGTGACCAGCTGATCAGTGATAGAAGAGGATAACCCATGCTAGGCGTATTAACCCATGGGATGCAGTCCTCATAATTACACAACTTGGGATCGGCCCATGTACGGTTTTCGCCCCTGAGCTTACACCCTTCTATACCGATAGGGATCGACCTATGCTAGGCTTTTGCCACTGAGCTACCACCCTTATGTTCCAGTTGGGATCGACCCTTTCTAGGCTTTCCCCCTTGGGCTGCCACCGATAATTATATAGATTTCTTCACTTAGATTCTTTAATCTTTGATATTTTTGTTTATCAGTTCATAACTTCTTTGCGATGTTATATTGTTGCTCATAATCATTTTTGAGATATGGAAGTACGAACTAGTGTTAGAATACATGAAAATAATACTTCAAGGAAATAACAATTACTCAAGGATCTATTTATCATCAACACATTACTTTAAGGGATTAATGACACAATTGACGTCAAATAACAAAGAGGAGGATTCACAGACTTTATTTTTGCAATTACCATTTCTATACCATCACATGGGGGATAATTACACAAGTATAAAATAGTGAAAAGATAATGAAGTAGTTCTAGGCACTACATAGAGGAGGAAATATTGTTAGCTATTTGGAGATAGTACGCTGTCACTATGTTTCCTTTTCTATGAATAAAGCTTATGAGATTCACTTCATTAATATTAATTGCAGGTGTAAGATTTCATGCAAAATAGATATAAAATAGAATAGACTTACATACCTTATCCTCGGATTGATATACTAACACGATTCAACCTCCTCTTTTTTGTTTAAATCTACAATCTAAGTAATGGTAAACTAAAATTAGCAGCTATCACATTGTGAGCCTTTAAAAATAGTAGCTAACTTTAAATTATAATGAGCCCATAAAACACTTAACTTAATGTGTATCACCATACCCTCATTCTCTATCAATCACATACATTATACATCCTTTTCCGAAGATCAACATAGTTGCGCCAACAGGAATATACATAAAACGGCCCCAAATATTATTTTTCATACAACCAAGTTTTGAACTCACAACCCCCTTGATTTCTTCATTAAAGCACATCACTAATTCCTCAATCTAACTCATATATAAGGAAGACAAAAATGGAGCAGTGACCTTACTTCAATTTCGACAACTTCTCTTTATTACTTCAATTCCGCTTCCCTTCACACTTGAACTAAAGAAGAAAGAAAGGTGTTCTAATAACTAAGTAAGTGAGCAGTAGCTGCTGGAAATATTCTTCCAATGTAGTTATATAAAAATATGAATAACATGTTTTCCTAATCATCCATGGTAGAATTGATCTAAATCCATGAGTTGTCACTTACCTTGGCTTGCAGATATAAGGGTTTCTTCAAGAACCCTATAAAACTTTAAGGCTGCTGGTTTAATCCATGAGAGAAAAGAGAGAGAGAGAGATGGAGTTCAATTTTATTCTTATGTGTTTCAATGGGTGAAGAATATCTGCTCATATTGCATATATATATATATATATATATATATATATATATATATATATATATAGGTTTGTTTACCACAAAAATATCCTCTAGAATCTCTTTATTTTATTTTTTATTTTTGGGGCGGGGGGGGGGGTTCCATTTTCAGCCACTAATGGTCAAGAAGGTGATACACCTGCTTGTGCACATCAACAAGCTCAATAGGTCAAACTAGGTGATACAACTAGTTGCTTTCACCTGGGCTTTATCCATGTTGGGACTTGGTAGATTTGGCTGCTAGGATTTCTTTCAAACTTTAATTTCATTTAATAGGTTTGAGCTTCAAGTGATAAACCATTAATATAACCGTAAATCTTGTCCATTAAACTTGGCCCTTTAACTATATTGTAGAATATTTAGGTGATGCAGCTTCAAGCTTAAATTAACACAACCAAGAAGCTTAAATATTTATTTCAATTTCTTTAATGTGAATCTCTTGTTCTTAAACTTATTACTTAACTTGTAACATTAAGCTCAATTACCACCTTACTATATCTACTTAAATACTTTCGGTCAGAGTTAACTTGCAATACACATGTTGAATCGTGCAAGGCGTTACATCACCTTCCGAGCTAGTTTAAGCCAACACTAACAATATAAGCAAAATGATATTTCACCTACACTATATGTCTATGTCAAGTATAACATAAATAGAACTAGCATATAAATAATACAGGCCGTCACATCAATATTCAAAATAGTTTAACCTAAAATGAACCCTAAGAAACTAATTCTAGAGTTAGGGATTATTTCATAAATTGGCCTAAAGGTGATCGAAAAAGGGCTAATAGGCGACAAAAGTTGGGTTCACCAAATAGGTTTGGCGTGAACCATGCTCATTGGGTTCTCCATGGATGGCTTGTTTGTAACTTTCGGCAGTATGGAGTTCAAAGGGCAATGTGCCAAATCTCCTCCATGCTCATATAATGGGAAAGACTTTCTCTGTAGCTCATTGGAGCAGTCGGAGATCCATTTTCCTTTGCAAAAGAGGTTCGACGATGCGCAAAGTGGTCTTCAGCATCGCCAAATTGAAAAACAAATCCATTTGATGCTCTTTGCTTTGTTATGCCTCCCACACTCCAAGCAATCATCCAAGCATGGTGTTTCCCATCATCCAAGCATGGTGTTTCCCAACTAGGAGCTCCTTTAAAGTTCATATGTTCCTATTCAAGGTATGAAACCCCCTATTAATCATCCATCTAGGCCCAAGATTATTCATCCATGTGAACGATCCATCAATATGTTGATGTTCATAAATCACATCCAAAACTTGCAAACAATAGGGGAAGCAAATTATACAACAATCATCATGGCATGAGGGTAGCATTAGAAACAACAAATTTTCCTCCATGCTAAGGATGCATAAATTTAACATATAATCAAGTATCACAAATATCAACTAGTGGTTTGTAAACCATCAAAGCAATAGATACTCGGGTATGTAAGAAATAAAAAACTTCATATGTAAGCCCTCATTGGTTCCACATCAAAATAAGAACAAGGCATCCCTTATTCAAGCAACAAAAGAACACTCTTATACATAAGCAATGTTGACTTAAGTTAGGACCCCATCCTGTGCACTAGATATTTTGAACAGAGTAAGTATTCCCAAATTCAGAGGCAGGTTCATGTACATAAGTATTCCCCACTGAAATTGGTAAACATACCCCATTTAAGCATATAGGATCAAGTTATTACACCAACAAACAATCATAAAATTGAGAATGGGAGTTTTTACTACACTCAACACACTTAAAGTATACATTAGAGTCAAATAAAAAAGGGTCAAATAGCATCGAGCCAAGGAGACTCTCATTTGACCAATTTATACCACAACTAAAATAAGATACACAACCCATAAGATTATGAGTGTCATCATATATAAGTAGATAAAAGTGATTGCTTGAATCCACACCTTGTAAAACCGTATAGATCATAAGTAAGAAGCTTATCCTCTCAGCATGTGGGGTAGTACAAAGTTTAGCACTTAAAACATTTAATCAAGGGGACTCAAATTCATGGGATGACTAAACATCCTCTACTTTCATGGTTGTTAAGCCCAAAAATGCAGTACAAGGACAATGGTACAAAAATGTAGTACCACCTAAAAGATGATACTTCCACCAGTTCAACTACCCTCAAACATCCACCAGGATCAAAAGGGTAGAAGGTCCACAGAACTGGATCAAGTGCTCCTCTATTTATCAAGTGGGAACTCATTCATCTGAACAACATTCTCTACGCAAAAAAATGAGCATCATATGTAAAGAAGTAACAGAGAAAGGTGTGTTTTGAGTCTAAATTCTCTATGGTGTCTTTCTTGGTATGAATACTAATAGATTCAAAGTCATGAGTCATATCATTGACAATTTGAACACACAAAGAAGAAAAGGTAATGGAGAAACAAACACCACCTTACTCCTCATCACATTCCTTCCCCACAAGAGTACTCTCATCTTCTAAGAAGTGATTTCCATCTCTCGGAGGGAAATGGTTACTATAACAAGTAATGTTATCAAGAATTATACTGCTTTTACGATTCACACTACTAGATACATCACTGGGAGTGATTTCATCATTTTTAAATATTATATTGTACTTAAAGAGAGAATGATCAACCAATAGGTAGGAATTAAAACATTCAGGTTCACCCTAAAAAGGACACATATCAACTTTCGAATCATTTTGAAGCAAGCATCATATCTTTCACAACAGATATGCTCATAGAGTCACTCTTAATTAATTGAGCAACATTATAATTAGAGTACCATTAACTTGAGTTTCCTTAATAACATCACAAGGACCCTCAACCAGTGAACAACACTCATAAATAGGTTGATCAATCCAATCATTACAAAATAATGAGCTAGAATAAAAGCATAGGTGTCAACACTAGGTGGTCAAAACTCGATCTTACTAGAAGAATCACTTCAGTTATCAATTGGATCAACTAGTGTATCCACACTCTCAACAAGCACATTATCAATACAAGGCAAAGAATCAATAGGATCACATAAAGATCAGCTAACATTCGCACCTTGTTCATTTGCAATGGGTAAAGTATTAAGATTATCTATTGTACCTTGATGTTCTGAAGAAAGATCTTCTTTACCATGGATGTTGGAACATTCCCTTAGTGCATCCATCACGCCTTCAATTGTATGTTCTTTCGTTGGAATTTTTGATACTCCATTTATTATGCTTGTACCTATATAAGAATCCTAACCAAGTTAAGGAGGAACAACACGGTTAAATTGAGATTGTGGAAACCCTCTCATTTTACTCCTCTTAACCTCTCTTTTTTCAACTCTGAGATTGCCACCTTGCTTTATCTTACACCTCTCAATCTTTTGTCTGTCACTTTTCACCTAAGAGTAAATAGAGGTATTTAACAATGATCTAGAAAACACTTGTTCCCATTATGCTTGTTTTGGACCCCATGTTCAACAAACCAATTGGCCCCCAATCTTAAGTGACAAGAAGTCATGGACATTATATCATACCAGACCTCCTCATAGTATATACCACGTGTGAAAGGACTCTTACCGCTTTTGTAACCTTACATCCCTGCATGGTGTATGGATAAGTCGTTTGTAGTCGAGGTAGTTACAACCTATGTAGTGATGTAGTTTATATTGTATCCATCATCAATGAAATGGTCAAATCCCAAAGTCCCACAAATTCAAACCTTTCTCCTATGAACTGGTTTTCTCGGATAAACATTAAAAATCGTTGTGTACCCTTTCGCCACACACTTGAACCTATATAGTCTCTTCATTCTTCCCATGGAAATGGGTGGGTATATCTTTATAGTAACATGAATGTTTCCTCTTGAGTCCACCAACACAATGCAAGGCCTTTCAAATGACCAAGGGCTACAAGGGTTCTGGTCCTCTCAAATCATGGAGTTAGAAAATCTGCTCACATTGCCAATATGGATAAAGATATATGCCTAAATATCGCTCCATCCCTTAAAGATAGGAAACTCAATTCTTTTTGTACCAAGACACTAGACACTTCCTTCTTACCTTTTTTGGTTCCTAAATCACGAAGTGTGTGCATTTCTTTAAGTATATGATACAGTATCCTTAGACTTTAGATTTGCACACTCTCTCCTTCCCTTAGATGACATAGACTTGAGCTAGTGTTACCATATACACTACTTCAACTAGGTAAAGGATTACCACAATAGTAAGAATATGAATCTTCACAAGCCTTAGGGAAATGCTACTTATACTTCTTATTTGACAGTATTATACCTCACTCTACCTTCAACCTAGGAGTGGGAAGTATAACATGTTCGGGCATCACCATAGGAACCAACTTCACTCTCAAAATGATTAAGATATCTCACATGCTCCCTCATCATCATAGGAGATACCACAAGAGTCTTCTTCCTCTCTATCTTCACCATGAAAGTTGTGTTCAACAATTCTATCATATTATCCTTAGGAATAGTAGTTATCATTCTACCTTCATAATCAACATTATCCTCACACCCATATCCCTCATCATCAAAAAAATAATCTCCCATACGATAATCACATGAGTCAGAAGCTGTGAAGGACATGCTTCCTTATGACTCTTTGTTACAAAGGGACAACTCACAAAAAAAAATGTTAGGGTTAGTAAAATGAACTCACAATTGCTTGTGTTTATACACCTTTTACTTCCTCTCAAATTGGGGCAGCTAATTTTGAAGATTACTTATATACTCAGTTGATAGCAAGTTATCGATTGCTAATCTTTGTCAGAATAGATTTTTTTTAAAAGAAGAATGGACAACTTAATTAAAGCAAATGGACTTTAGTCAAGGAACTAAGTACGAAGTAAAATGAAAAGAAAAGTACTAACTAAGCAGTAAACTCAAGAACTAATATTCAACCAGTATGTAATTACAAGTTAAAAATCAGTTTGGGATTCTTGATTACGAAATAGAATCAAAAGAAAAGAAACTAAGAAATTAGAACCTGAGAGGGAAAGGGTCATAATTTGAGGTTTCGATCACCAAATGCACTATTTCTTTGCTTATCGTGATGTTCAGCTCACCAACTTGAAGATTGACTCGCCAAAAACTACAATTAGACACCACAACTTGGCAATCTGGGTGAAAGTTTGGGAATGCACCGAATGCACTCGGCTAACAAGGGTGAGTCCGCTAAAATTTGAGTGTCTTCACTAAATAGAGGTCCAACTAAACGAACTACATTTCCAAAGGCAAGGCGCCGAGTGGAATGGGCGATAAAATTCAGGTTTCGCCAAATTTTTCAAGAAGCACTGGCACATTTCGAAAATTTACCAATTCTTATCCCCCCCCCCCTCCCCCTCCTTTGTCCTCTATTCTTTACCCCCTTTTGGTAATTTTCCTTTTTAAAAGTATATTAACAATTTCTCTTTCTTCCCTTTTGAATCAAACACCTTCTTTTAAAATATTCTTCCCTTTGAAGATTTAAATATTTTTCAAGAACATCAAGAACTAGATAACAACGAATTTTAAAAAATTCGAGATCCAATCTCTCTAAGATATAAGGAATAAACCCAAACACTTTTAAGCACTCAATCCCTTACCAAACATTCCAGATTTCAAAACCCACGTGTCTCGTTCAGATCTCCTTCAACCTTCAAAGGTGGATTCTTCAATAGTGTACCAAACCCTTTCAAATCTCAGCCCTAGACTCAAATATGGTTAGGGAACACTAATCAAACCTTAGAGACTTGAAACAAGACATAAATCATCAATACCCATTTCTAAAATTTCTCAAAATGAATTTGACATATTTTTTTCGTAACAAACCCAAGACTAGATTCATAGGAACGAAACTAAGCTTTGTTTTGATACCAAATGATGTGGTTCTCACAAGGTGCATTAGAATTGATGCGGGAAAAAAAGAAATGATGGAAGAAGATACACAAAATAAGAAACAATTGGGAACTAAAGGATATATCAAATCCAATAACCTCCAATCTAGATCCTAACAAGCACCTAATAAAGATAAATAGATAGACACACAAAGAGGACACAAATAGCAATCAAAGTGTATATTAAACCCGAAGACCTCAATCCATTAATACTACATTATCACTTACCTCTACCAAATACCTCAAGGGAATCGATATCCCAAGGAACCCTCGTTTCTAAAAATTGTTCAGGAAAAGCTAACCTTAAATGAACTCTAAGACACTTATGTATAGTGTTAGGGATTATTACGTGAATGGGCCCAAATGTGACACAAAAATGGGCCAATTAGCAAGCAAATTTGGCTCGCCAAATTGCTTGGCGATCCACCAAATCGGTTAGACGTGACCCTTCTTATTGTCTTTTCCTTGGATGGCTTGATGTGTCTTTTGACAGTATGGGGTTCAAAGGTCTATGTGCGAAATATGCTCCATGCTCGACGAATGGGCAGCCTTTCTCTGTATCTCTTTGGATAATTCGTAAATCCTAGTACAGTCAACGAGGTTCACGATGCTCCAAGTGATCTTCAGCAGAACCAAATGGAGAAACAACTCCAGTTGCTCATCCTTGCTTCGATCGACCTCCCAATTCTCGAACTATCATCCAAGCATGGTGTTTCACATTAAAAGAAACTGTACTTGAGCTAAACCTCTATAGAACTACTAACTCTAACAACTCGTAACTTGAAGTAACTATGAATAAGATAAGAAATAAAGAATAATCATTTTTGAGATATGCCTTTTGGAAGTTGGGCTGACGAAAGTACAATTCAAAAATTTGTAAGGGTAAAGTATTCTTTTCAAGATAGTATTGCCAAATTCATTTTAGGGGTTTATTAGGGGCTAGACCAAGTCAAGAGTTAGTTGTACAAAAGATTAGAAAGCGTAGGGCTTGGGGAAAAGAGAGAAAGAAGAGGAAGATGAAGAATTCTTCAAGAACACTAAGGTTTCTCTACTAAAATTCATTGGGGGTGATCACTATTGAGGTATGTGAGATCTTTTTGTGTTGGGTTGGTTCACCCACACACCAATATGTTTAACTAAGGAATTTTTGTATTTATTTAATGGTGAATCTTGTTGTTTTTAATCGAAAATCGTTGAAATTTTGTTGGTAGAATTGTTTTGTACCTTAAGTGGATTTAATTCGTGTTTCTAGGCTGTTTTACGAGTCAAAACTATTGGCTATTGAGGATATCAGTTATCCTAAGTGTTTGGGGGAACATCCATGGAGGTTTGGGAGGCTTAGAATTGAAAATTGGAGAAGAAAAGTCAGAAAATCAGTCTGACGGGCCTTGGAGAGCCTCGTCTACAAGAGCCCTCAGGACAGGCTTTGTTCATCAAGATCTGGCACTCCGTCACTGCTACAGCACCAGAGGAAAGTGTTTGTTGGTCAAGCTCTGCACCGCCATGACTTTCAGAGCGCCAGGGTCACCTGGAGTTCCCATTTCCCCCTTATCTTTTCGTATTAGTTCCTAGTGATGTGCCCATATTTCTTGGATGATTCCAACACTCTAAAGTACATCTAAACATCATGGAATCATCCATAAAAATTAAATCATGCTCCTTAAATCCGTAGTCCAATTCAAGGGTAGTTAAGATCAAAGTCAAACAAGTAAAAAGTTTAGTCTAAAAGTTAAGAAGCAAGTCAAATTGAGTTCTTAATGTTTCCAAGAGTCTTTAACAAACCTTATCAACTTTGTTTTATTGAGTTTATCCTTAAGAGTTATAAGGTGACTAAGTAATCCATACGAGTTACAAATGTTTTCACATTTAAATAAGTAAAGAGCCTTCGAGCTAGTTTTCAAAAGTAATATTTTTACGAAATGAAGCAAGCATGGAAACTATGATTTCCAACAGGGCTATTAAAGCTACATTTTGAGCACTAATCTCAAACAACATAATCAGTATGTTTAAAAAATACAAGAGCTAATATACGTATTTTTGGGAGTAGTATTAAGCACCGATGAGGGATGCGAGTTCATATTAACTAAAGTTTTCATGTAAACCATGTAGCCATCATGGGTAGAAGTGGGTCATACTTTTCAGATGAATCCTTTTGACTGTATACTAGTGGATCTATTAGGCAGTTCAGTTCCTATACTTTGGCAAGGTTATGATGGTTGGGCAACATGGGCCGAGTGACGTTGTCTCATCACTTAACTCTTAAGTGATGGTTGTCGGTTAGAGAAGCTCCCACAAAAGCATTGTATTTTATATACAATAGTTATTTGTATTTTTACATACATCTCAAGCATTATTTTGGTAATTGTATACATTTAGAGTTCACATTATGCTTCAGTTATTTTTTCCTTATATTGCATTTACTTTTAAATTACATATATTGAATAAGAGTAACTAAATCATGAGTAGAATAGAGCCAAGGTAAGTGTTCATTTTTTTCTTTTTTAAGCTTAACTGTCGTTTAGTATTCAAACTAATATACTGGTACATTCAATGTACTTATGAAACATCGTATTATGATGCAGACACAGATTACGAGGATCAACATCCAACACACCATTGATCATGTTGAGCATCTTATAGAGTTAGTTTGTGAGCCTCCTTTTATTCTGAAGGACATCTTCTATTACTTTCTAGTTAGTTAAATAGAATATTGTGGGGTTTGTCCCAACATTCTTCTCTGTCAATGTAAAGGCTTTATAGACAGTTAGTAGTTCAGTAGCCTTTACATTTCCATTCTTATGTTATATAATTGTGTTGCCATATATCCAAGATGAATGTCTAAACTTTTAAAACATTCCAAATAGTATTACAGAATATTTCAGTTATGTTCTTTATCCTTATAATTTTTGTCTTTCCTTTAGTTAAGTAAGTCGAACCAAGGGTTCTCTCGAGGCTATCAATGGTGACCAAGTGCCAGTCCCATCCGAGGTGTAGGCTCGGGAGCGTGGCACTAACAGAATAAAGAATTGATTGATCCTAAGCATCACATAACCTCTATTCATGGATTGTGTTGCATCTCACACCCATGAACATAACTCTACTCTGATGTGGTTTTTGAGACATCCTAATTTTTTTTACAAAACCTTATGATTTGATACCAATTTTTCCATGATCCAAGAGCACTCCTAGTTGGAACATGGCATACTTGACCCCGAAGGGGTTGTCATAAAAGCCCTTAGCATATCATAACATAAAACTATACAAAATATGGCAAATTAGAACTTTACTATATATACGATTGAAGTCTTTTTCATAAACCGAAAACGGAAGTATTTTCTCACTGTTTTGTCTCAAACCATTTAACTTTACATGAACATTAAGATTTGGGACGCAGCCCAGACAATGTTTTAAACAAAAAAGTAAATGACGTAAAGTTAAATGGATATTGTCCTTGAAACTAGGAGGACAGACCAAAATCTTCAATCTTCTAACTCCTAGAAACTCCAGCCTCTACTATCAACTTAATGCTCCAATCGTACATTTGGTTGGAATGTAAAGAATATGTATTAGCACAAAAGAGTACTAAGTATGAAAGCTAATATAATATCATAAGAGCATCTCAAACGGTTAGTCAACATAAGACATAATCATAAGAGACAACAAAATATAACAAGCATAATCTCCTATATAAGCATCATATAATATAAGTCAACGTAAAATATAGTAAATCAGAATAAGAGATAACACCTAATCATATCAACATAATTGAGCCTTGGTCATCCACCTTAATTTCTCCATTCTCAACTAACCACAAGCAAACAAGTGCAATGCAAGAATAACATCTGATAACACTACCCTAGAGTATCCTTTTTTAGTTATCTTTATGATTGTCTACTTACATTGTCCAATATAAATCTTCTCTATGGTATAATGGCACCATACTCCTAATTAACCTCAGGACAAACTTGTGCAATGCATTAAAGTCATCCAATAATATCCTTCACATTAAGCATAACCTTGGAGTCATCCTAGTCATATTAACCCTCCTTGAGCCACATTATTAACTTAAGTCTCTTAATAAAGGAAATCTCTCCCCTTTAGTCAACTATGACAAAGGAAAATTCTCCCCTATAGTAAACTATAACAAGGAAAAGCAACTCTATTCCACTCCTATATAAAGTGTTTTTGAGTATATTAAATTGGTTATTAAGATCAAAACCCCTCACCTAAGTAACTCTTCAAAATTAGACTTTCCCTCTCAAAAATAAACCTCTCTAGAAACCTTCATCTTTAGATAATCTTCCATCTAAAGAGCTCTTTCCAATGTTTTCAATGAAAGTTCTTGATCAAACATCGTAGTTTTCAATCTAGCCATGTATTCTTTCTCAAAAATTAATTTCAAAAACATGTTTAGGATGAATTAACATGTACTGATTTAAAATTGAATTTCAATTCAGTTTCATGATGAACCCATGTCCCCTCCCAATTTCAAAAACATGTTTTCTTATGGGCATTGTGATCTTGACTTCATGTTGATTGAATTATGATTCTAGCATGTAAATTGATTGTGAATTATTTGTAATTGATCAAGATGTGAAGAGTTTGTAAGAATTGACCTATGTTCTTCCATATTCTATTGATTTATATTGTAGAGCACTTAATATGATCTCGATTCTATGGAAATTGAAGTATGATTTCGTTTAGATTATGATATATTTATCTACTTCCCTATATTGTATTATTGATGAATCATAAGTATTTATCATTGATGATCAAAAAAAGGGAGATTTGGTAAGATTGCTCTGTTCCTGTACATTCTTTAAAAAGTGCTAGATGATTGGCCTTGTATGACATTATGTGGTGCGGTCCACTTATGATGGCAGTGTTTGCTTTATTGTCAATATATATGTGATGTGATCATGGCCTTGAAGGCAATTGTATTATGAAGGTGGTGATGATGATCACCAAATATGAAGCATGCCTAGTCTATTACTTTAGTTATGATCTTTGTTGTGTATTTCTAATGTAATAAGCATGTGGATACACTTTTAGGTTCGATTTCATCACATCCCTAGAGCAAAACCTAGAAGACATCACACTCTTAGAGCGCGACTTGCCGTACTTGACCTCTCGAAGGTCTTGTAAAAGCGTATACACGTATGAAAAGTAGTGCGGAATTAAAGCTTTTCAAATAAAATATCTTAAACCATCTTTCATTTTGAAATCATAGAAAACACATAAATCTCAACTTATGACTATCTTAGACTCAATAATGCTTTGGACACAACCCATACAATACGAATATAAAAATACATAGTCTATTACAATACTTTGAATTCAAGAAATCGAAAGACGATTATGTCCTCGAGTCAAGTGAAGACATACCACAACCCATACAGTACGAATATAGAAATAATTAGTCTATTACAATACTTTGAATTAAAGAAATCTAAAGACGATTATGTCCTCCAGTCAAGTGAGGACATACTTGAACTTTGATTGAACAATAAGTAGATTCTATGTTTTCCTTTAAGATAGTTCTCACCTCCCCCCTACACATTTACATATAAGAAAATATATGAAATTAGTACAAACACATATACTATATATGTCTTAATACATAAGAACATGCTCTTTTTGATTAAAACATCGCATTAAAAGTGTAAGAACCACATTAAACAACAAACAACACAATGACAAGACATTTCAATTTATACTTAATTTAGATGCACTTAACAATGAGGTTACAGTGAACATATAGTGACTTCATTGTAACTTTATTAATAATTCATATTTCATAATATAGAATTAGTAAACATCCAAAACACATAAACATGAGATCCTCCTACAAAAGCTGATTTTAAAGTTCACTTGGGTGACTTGTAAAGCAACCACCATGCAATCCATTCACACACACCTTAGAGATTCATTAGACTACCTAAGATAATATCATTCTTACTACACATAATAGTATACACATAATATGACATTCTCTTCCAAAAGGTTCTCAAATGACTTACTTAAGTAATCCAAGAAGATACCGCCCATACACCCTCTCCAAGCTTACCTAAATAATCGTTAAGACTACCTAAGTTAACATTATGTCTAATTATTCCATTTGCTTTCCTTATCTTGAGCATTCCTAATCCTTCCCTATGTAAGACATGAAGTGACTATTCCTATTCCCCCTCCATATTTTTACTATGTAACCCTTAAACTACTCTAGGTAAGCACTTAGTCATTAAAATGCTTTTCTAACTTAAGCCAATATTTCATTACTTCACTTAAGAGACATGCAAAATATAAGGACATTCAAGTAATGGTCTTGGAGAAGATGTAGGGACTGACTTACTAAACATCTTCAAAGCCTAATCGTGCAATGTGAAGATAGCGTCCCATACCACCACTCAAAATTCATAGAACTTGTCCAATACTTGTTGGTATCCCAAATGATGAGAATAGGCAATAACCGACATAGACGATGGTAGCTAAGCATAAAATCCTTAGTCAACCCTACTACATAATGGGTGTTATACTTGCAAATGGTAGAACTAGGACACAACCCATGTAAGCAAATGGTGAGGAATATGAAGGGTTTCTTTGTTCTCTAATGTCATCTTATCTTAGTGAAACTCCACTAGCCATACTCACTCGGTGCTAGCGTTTGTTCTGATAGAGTAATTACATAAAGGATCACATGAAGAGGTTCCATATCTAGTTCCTAACCTAATAACATTTAACATTACCAAAGCGGGTCCACTTATGCTACCTACAATGGTTGAAAGGACAATTTAATAATTTTTCTCAGGATGATTTCATGCCATTCCATCTAATCAACCTTAATTCAACTATTCAAGGATGTCATAACCTTCTATTTAGGATGAAGGTTTCACATAAACTACCTTCTTAAAATTGTTCAAAGTCACATGTCAATCACATATAAAAGACTAAGAGGCTTTAGCATACTAAGTCAAGAACTCATATTAACATTATACATGTATCAAGTAAGGGGCACAAGTCTACCAAAAAAGACACACAGATAATTCACCTATAACGTATCATTTTAAAAGCACATAGGAATGACCAACATCATCTATAGGTCATCGTACTTACTAAATTAGTATCTTCATTCTAGGTATCACAAGTATAAAATTATCTATCAAGAAACATCACACTTTCACATCAAGTAATCCACATAATGACAGCATTATAGTCTATAGGAGACACACATCATCAACTAGAAGAACACAAGCTTTGACTACACATAAACACAAAAGTCACCTGGATATTCATAAAATCCACATAATCATGTTATAGCATGATAAATACATAATACTAGAAGTAA
This sequence comes from Solanum neorickii, assembly GCA_027704865.1. Classification (NCBI taxonomy): domain Eukaryota; kingdom Viridiplantae; phylum Streptophyta; class Magnoliopsida; order Solanales; family Solanaceae; genus Solanum; species Solanum neorickii. Next base: position 18,201,287 of record JAKWJC010000373.1, on the reverse strand, counting down.
TACCAACGGATCCACATCATTCACAATTAATAAAGTAATGCCGAAAAGGCCAAATTAGTAACAAGTATAACACATAAGCACCGCCACCCTAAGTTGACCATACAAAGAATCATCATCATCTAAGAACTAGAGTACATAATATAGAGGAAGTTAGGTCAACATACCACTGATCAAACCTCACAACTTCAATCCCTAGATCATTCATCCAACACAATATACCAACACCCTTACCAATGGCCATAGTTTATAATTCAATCCAATAATTACAATATACAATGAATAAAAGATAAGTCAACATGAATTTATGAAATCAGGGCATACAAATAACAATTCTAGCATGATGCTATCATAATTCGATAGCCTTAATAAAACTACATATGAATTCAGTAGCATTAAGACAAAATCAATTCACCCATAAAGTAGTCAAATCTAGGGTAACATGAATTACATGGGTTCATAGTGTTTTTAGGTTAAAGTCCTCAAATAAACATCTATTTAATCAATATACAATGATTTGAAACATTTGATGCAAGAAACCTTGGATAAATTACAAAATTGGATAAGTTCATCTTCGTAAGACTATAGAAAATCACTTCGAAAATTGGCTCCTTGAAGAAAATAGATTCAAGGATGAAGGTCGTACCTTAATTGATAGTATACCACAAATTTGATGAATAATTGATGATGAATCACCAATGAAATCTTCAATTTAAGCTCTATCTTGAGTTTTTTTTCCAATGGAGTTCTAGAGAATTTCTTAGAGAATTTGGGTTTTGATTTAGAATAATGAATTCTTCTAGGTGTTTAAGATATATAAAAAATTTACAATACCCTAAATAACCTGAGGAAACAGACCTTTTAATTATTTGGATGTGCGTGAATTTAGTAATTCACCCCTTCACTTAACTGTGAAGAAGGAGAATTGCAGACTCATCTAAGCCTGCCCATCGATGCGTCTTAGCCCAACCAACGGACCGTCCTGTTGGTCCATTGTTTGATTCTGAGGATTTCCAAGAGAAGACAATGTCCACCAGCCTAACGTTCAACCTACGCTCTCCATCAACGGGGTGTCGACTGACCTATTGGTTGTCGATTGCCAACCGTAAGTGAGGCTGGTTTTCACAGTTTTTGCTACATGTTGGGTCCTTCCTTAAGAACCCTTAGTTGGTCCTTGGGGACTTTTGCCAGGACGTTTCAAACCAGAATATGTCCATATAAATTTTTAGGACCTCTCACAATAATTTCATTTAAAACGAACTCATAAAACTCAAAAAAATATACTCAGACACACAAGGTCGTTTAAAGTCAAACCTTCTGAACAACATAAATGTTCTTTGACGTTTGACCTTCTAACTTCATGAAACTTTAGACGCTTCATCCTAACATAGTTTTAACGCACTTTAGGACTTCAAAAGATCAAGACAAAGGTGTTAGGAACTAGTTACATATAAGTCATTTTAAAAGTGTTGTATTCTCCTCCACTTGGAAAAAATTCGTCATAGAATGACACTTGCTTCTCTTTAAACAATTTCAAGATATAAGAATCTCAAGACTAGCATCACATACCATACCACACCATCCAAAATATAAATTTAGGAATAACATAAATTTAACATACTTTTAGAGACTGAAAACAATACAAGAAGTTAGAATCTTATCTACGACTCATCATGTCCTAAGACTCACTACTCACCATACTCCCCCACTTAGAAGGAACTTACAACAACTAAAACAAAGAATCTATTTCTTACCAACATCATCTTTATCAAATGAGTTATGAGAAATTTGCTTGTCCTTTCTTCCTCTTAGCCCCTTCAGTATGACAATCCCGCACCTTATGACAATCTTTAACACAACCCAAACAATTATTAGTACCGACTAGACATTCTCGATAGTGCTTCTTCCTACAAGTATATGAAGTGGGCTTAATGATTTGAGAAGCACTGCCTATCCTAAGCTTCCCCTATAAGGCACTAGTCTCATCTTGATTGGGGGTTGGCTCTTTTTTTTAACATAGGTTGACCTTGTTTACTCGCTTTACCCTTTTTCAAAATCCTTGTGCTTCTCCTAAGTTTGGGTTCTTCAACACCCCTATTACACTGTTTAAGTTCAACAACTCTCCAACCTCCACCTCCCTCCTAACACGGGGAAATTACTTAACAAAAAAGGAATCCTTAAAATCCTCCCAATGGATGGGACCCGACTGCACCGGCCTATTATCTTTCCATTTAGTGTCCCACACTTAGGCAACCTCCCTCAATTTGTAGGAGGCTAACTCCGCCTTCTCCATAGAAGTAACTTCCATGGTACTCAACACCTTGTACACACTATATAGAAACTCCTAGAGATCCTCTCCCACCTTAGAACCAAGAAAGATAGGAGGATTCATCCTCACAAAATCTATCAATAAGGATGTCGTAGTACTATCCATAGCATTCACTTTAGGTTCAACACCCTTATTTACATGGGTTCTTATTACTCGGTCTACTGCAAGGATAGCCTCGCTAATCTATCCATTGTTAATTTCAGGGTTTACCACCAGAACATCATTACCTTGACCCACTATAGGGACTTGAACACCTCATGGAGGAATTTCCTGATTCACCCTCCTTTCTTCAATCCTTCTAGTAACCATCCTTCAATTAGTTACTTCTTATAAACAAGAAGAAAAACAATAAGATAGGCACGCATTACTTTTACTCTACGGCACAACACAAAAGTATAGAAAGAAGGGAAACTAGATCGTCCTATAGTCTCTCACTAATTGATGAGTCACAACTCACAGCGAGGATCAAAACTCTACTAGACGTGGCTTTATGAGACTTTTTGATTCCTAAGACAACTTTCATAACCTATGCTCTGATACCAAGCTTGTTACATCCTTAGAGAACAACCTAGAAGATATGGCACTATCAGAACACAACTCGGCGTACTTGACCACACAGAAGTCTTGTACAAGACCTTTGACATAATTCATTGCAAACATGTACGAAAAGTATTGCAGAATTAAAAATTTTTACACGAAATATCTGAAAACATCTTTCATATTAAAATCTAGAAAACACTAAATCTCAACATATGCAAATGTTAGACTAAAGAATACTTGGGACACAACACATACAATACGAATATACAAATACTTGGTCTATTATATTACTTTGAATTAAAATAAATTTAAAGATAAGAATGTCACGACCGTGGAGCACCCCTTAGAAGTAACATGGCATACTTATCATTCATCGCATTGTCATAGTAAATTAAGTGGAAGGTTGAAAACTTTTCATAGCACATCATATGCTAGAAACATCACTTCACATATAAATAAAATATAAATCATAATACATATTTAGATTATAAGTCTCTTTTGCCATCTTCGACTCAACATCATAAAATAGAATAGGGACACGACCCTTAACATAAATTCATAAACTAAACTATTACAAGACATTACAGAAACTTGATATATGAAATCCTTGAACATAAGGATCCCTTTCATTTAGCTTGAGAATCACGTATTAACCCCTTCACCTTAGAAACATCCTTTGAGCATCCATAACCTAATCTATGAGTAAAAAGTAGAAAAGAATGGAGTTAGTAAAACAATGCACTAAGTATGTCAACCATGCATCATGCCTTTTTGTGAAAACTTTGTAAAACTTGATATATTAAGCATTATAAAACTTACATACTTCATTTAGGCATTTATCATATTCATAATATCACATAAAATAATACATAGCATTTAAGTCATATTTTGACCCATTTTACAGTAAGCTCATTTTCACATTACAGTGAGCTATTATCCCTATACAGTGAATTTCATCTTATTTTAACTTCTTAACTTCCCTAAATAACCCTCTAGTGATACTTGGTGCAATATATAGATAGTATCCCATAACACTATTAATACCAAAGCATAACCTTAAGACCGCAAGGAAACAAAACCTACAACCTTTCACCTCAGCACATACATCCATATTATCATTTCAGGTAACAAGGAACATACTTCACATTACACTTAAGATATGACTTTAGTCATCTACTTGAAACCCAAGTAGGACCTTCATTCATATAGCCAATAAGACCAAAATTATACAGATAAGGAAAAGATACATCATATAGACTCATTAAGACTCATAGCATGCATATCATCACAAAAAGTAGACAAGACTACAATGTCATGCATAAGAAATATAAACATAGTCACATGCATTAGAAGACAGTCCTCGGAAATCCCTTAAGAGTCACTTCTGCAAAGCATAGGTTAAGTATCATACCATGACTTACACTAAGCAACTACCCTTAGCTTATCCAAGTTAGGGTCCTTACTTTACTTCTATTGTCCATTTCACATTAGGGAAACAATAGCCCTAACCGACACTAAGACCATGGTTTCTACATGGAAATTGGTGTTGTAGAGACTTGCACCAATGGAAGGTGTTCCACTTAACAAAGGTAGAACATTAACACATGCTAATACACTAAGTCATATCACTAGGTAGATCCTATGTGGCAAGCATTGTTTATGAAACATGGAGGTTCATATGAAAACCCTCTTCATGCCTTTTGACGTATTGTAATTATCCACTTATGAAAATATCACTCTATGCCCTTTGGTTTATGAGGCTAACTACGTCGTGAGGACTATGGTGACCTATATTCCAACAATGGGAAGGGACACCCCTCAACTTCAAGTTTACTTGTAGCTAAGCTAAGTTTCGTTTATTGAAAAGCGATTATTAAATTACTTAACAAAATTGGGAGTAGGAGAGTTAACTCCTCATATTCTCATATCTTAGGTCATAGACGATAATTCATCAACCTAAATCATTTGAGAAGTCCTTTAACATGGACATAGCATATGTAAAGCATTATCTAGTTTATGGTACACTTGAGAACACCATTCTAGGCCCCTCGCTTTACTAGATCATCATACATCTGTGTGTATACATATATCTGAGCAATCTTTTCACATAACACAGTAAGACCACAAATGACCATTCATTCACATAATCATGCATTCAGATTCATGTACATAGAAAACCAAACCTAGGAACTATCCTATCAAGGCACACATGCGCAATGCATAGACAAGGTCCCAAACGTCCATACTAGTAAACCTATCAATTCGTGCTAGTTAATGATACATCACATAATTCATAAATACAAATATTTTACATGCATAGTAGTAGACATTAGTGCATATGAGAATACTCTTCATTAGGCACCATGAACCTATACTACTAGTAAGCATGCATGAAGTGTGAGTGTGTGTACATTGGTCAACATTATCACATAATGGATATCAATAACACATTGAGGCAGCCACCCTATTAGGACCACAATGCACCTTAGATCATAGACCACACAACACAATTTAGCATAGGAGACAACCTAACATTATATTACACTTAAGACTCCTAAGCTTAGTTATTCGCACATTCAGATAGAGGTACATAGGTAGGGATCATTAAATTTTATACTCATCATGGCAATACCAAATCAAATCCCAACATTGTCATTCATATTATTGTACAATAGCCATACAATGTAAATCACTACTAGACTAGAAGACTAGGCATGAGGCTCCACATTGGGTGATCATCACGAACAAACATTCATAATATAATTGCCTTCAAGGCTATGATCACATCATATATATATACATATATATTGACAATAAAGTAAACACCTCCACCAAAAGTGGACCATACCACATAATGTCAGACAAGTCTTCATCAACTACCAATTCTATTGAAAAGTATAAGGGAAGAGCTATTCTTACCAATGCATCAACCTTTGATAATCATTGATCAATACACTTTTTCATCAACAATTCATGTATAGGGCAGTAGCTAGATGAACTTTAACATGAATGAAATCATGTATAAGTCACTACTAGATCATGCTACAAACTAGTAAACTACATCACCAATTCAATAATGAGTAAAAAGACATAGATTACTAACTAATATCCCTTACTTTGATCATTATGAAAACATTCATAACACATTAATAATAACCAAGTCTAAATCATGCTCCACCAACCTTAGAATTGAGATCACATCATGTACATTACAATATCAATCTATAGGTTAAAAGAATTTAAATAAATCCTTACAAAAATTTATTTGCTTTTAACATCAAGTATTCATACCCACAATTAATCAATAATACAATATAAGCCAGTAGCTACATTATCTTTACATAATCGAATCCTACATTCATGCACTATAGAATCGAGATTACACTGAATGCCATACATTAAAAATGAATAGGAAGTATAGATCAATTCTTCAAGTATCAACAAACATTAGATCAATAACACATCATTCATCATCACGTTACATAATACGCAGTAGATATAAGCGATTCAACATGCAAGAATCATAATTCAATCTACATAAATTCGAGATCACAAAGCCCACAGATACACTAAATAGACAGTTTAAGGAGCATTGGTTCATCATACAATTGGATTTAAATTCACGTTCAAATCAACATATTAACATCAATTCATCATGAGGAATCCTTCAAAAAGGTTTTGAGAAAGAACCGATGGCTAGATTTGAAGACAAAAGGTGTGATCATATTTTCTCTTTGAAAACTTTTAGAAGAACACTCTATATGGAAAGTTAACTAGAGATGAAGGAAAATTATACCTAATTTTAGAATAAAACCACTAAATATTGATGAAGAAATCTAGAGAATCTATCACCATGGTTGTTCTTGAGCTTCACCTTCAATGGAGAACTCTAGAGAGGTTTCTTTTTGAGAGGGAAGGGTTTAATTTTGAAGAATTAATTGGGTGTTGGCTAGTCGCGTTTTTAATCAGTTAAATAAACAAAAAAATAACAAAATAAACCAAATATGGTCTGTTTAGGACGTGGGGTATATTTCCCTTTCACCCCATAATGAGCCAGCATGGACGACAGTTAATTGCAGCCTGCATTGACGGTCTTAAATTACTCTCAAATGGTCCATCGATGGATAATACAACATGCCGTTGTTTAAGTTTGGGGCTTGCTAATTTACTTGAGAGATCACCAGGATAAGTCTTGGATGACACCCCATCAATGGGGCATAAGGCAACTGACAAGGCTTCCCTTAGCTCAGTCGATTGACACTAACAAGGTAGTATCTCCACAACCTTTAGGTTTTCCTTAAGGGCATCTTGCGGGGCCCATGGGGAGTCATACCCAAACATTTGCAACGTAAATATGCACCTTAACATTTCAAGGACCTTCCACATGTTTCACCCAAACCAAACCCTCGCAACACATCTAATCATGCTAGGCACCCTCAAGTCACACATGCACGCATTAAGGGCTAACTTTCTAATGTATTGGACGTTCTTGGACGTTTAACCTATAAACTTCATGAAACTTAACAAACTAAATATAAACATAATTACTCATATAAGTGCTTCATAATCCAATGAGACACATATAAGCACAACAATCAACTAAGCCCTCTTGGTGACTAGTCGTCGAACGTCTTGGTCGTCCCTTGATGTTTGACTTCCAAATAACCTAAATCTTTACACACTGCCTCATATAAAACATAGAACCCATTTTCGGTCTTCAAAACATCAACACACAAACTTTAGGCCCTAGGCAACTAAACTCTTTTTTGGGGTCTCACAATATCCCCCACTTAGGAACATTAGTCCTCGAATGACACTTGGAACACTTTAATCATAACAAGGACTTCAATGACCCATAGAGAAGCTTACAAAATTCAAAACATCATCACATATAATTCAATGAAAAACTTTAAAAGGAAGAAGAAACTCTAAGTCATTTAGCACTCAATGCAACACCAACAAGCACAAACTTTTATTCACTCATGCTTAATGCATCAAGCACTTAGGCTCTTGTCATGTTTATAAGAGGGATATCCTCATATTAATCATAACATGGTCTTTATATTACAATTTATTAAGGTCTCATTATGCAACCATATTTAAGTCACACTAATGAAAATTTAATATCATTCAAGAAGCAATTAGACACTCATACCTCAATGCACATAGATTTGAGGCAAATAGGTTAACTGTGGATTCTTATTAGTTAGGAAAACATCCATGAGGGACATACTAAACCATACCATTCTTATTTGTATCCATGGCGGAATGTCCTTGTCCTCTACACACTTGCATGTCTCAGGAGGTCACGGTCAACCAATATACAAAGCTCAATTCGTGTTAAATGAGAATTTCTTAACTTTTTAACCAAAGCATGCTCATAATTTTATCCTAGTGAAGTAAAAATGGTAAATCACACCACGCACATCACAATAATAAGAAGTCATTTCACATAGTTTCAATTTCTAGTATGACAATAGCTTTCATAAACATGCATCATTTAGAGAAAATATTACAATTTATAGGCATGCACATGGACAATGTCTAACCATGCCTTCAATTTTCAAGAGTGAGCCTACAATCATGCTTTCCAAATCATAAAAGTCACATATTTTTCAAGAGACTCATGATTTCCATTTTTAAGGAGACTCAAATGTTTCATTAATGGCTTAAAACACCACACATTATAAGTGACATCAACAAGCTTCTTACATTATCTCATGAAGTTAAATGGACAACTAACACATCAACAGGAACAATCAACATGACAAATGAACTTAGTCAAAAAAAACTCTTTTCATACAATTTTGATTCTTCAAAACATGCTTAACATAGTGTCAATTAAGACGTGCATACCATATTGATAACATGTAGCTCATACTTTATTGCAAGACTCAAATCGTGAACAAGCTATTACAAAAGCTTTAGTTAATAATAGGATCACAAGATTGAAACATCAACAACTTTACTACTCTGATCATCATCCCCACTTAGGGTAAACCCACTTAAGAGCAACTTAACTCGACCGTCATTTTTTTCTGGGCCCAACACCCAAAAGAACTCCATAACATTCAAGATAGGTCATTTTTTACCTAACCACATAAGGTCTAAACTATACCACGAACATCAGAGGTCATATAACATTAGGGGAAAACAACATAGGAGACAGACATTATGTCTCTTTCCTTTCTTTTAACAATAAAGTATAATTTTTAGGTCAATCAAACTCACATCATCATCCTACAAAGATAAGCATACTACCTTTACTTCTAGGACCTAGCCAATAAAAAAGACTCCAATCCAAACAAGGCAACACATATACTTAAGCAATATGCACATTTGCATATTTACCACATTCTTAAAAGCATTTCAAGTCTAAACCATATTATAAGATTATAATCATGCAAAGTCATATGGAAACATAAACAAAGTTCACCTTTACACATACTCATCAACCATGAAACCAAGATAAGAATCAAACACACATTGTGTCCATCAATCATAGAGACACCATCTCATCCAAGCAATCAAATATTTTACCATTGCACAAGAAAATATATGAGATAGATCTTATAGAGTTAAGTTCTATGCATGACATAAGAATACAAAAGTAGGGAAACTCTATCGTTCTATAGTCTTTCTCTCATAGATGTGTTGTGAATCACCACCAATGATCGAAACTCTACTAGACGTAGCAATTTGATACTTTTTACCCTAAAACCACTTTTATAATCCTCATGCTCTGATACCACATTTGTCACGACCGGGGAGCACCCCCTAGAAAAAACATGGTGTCCTTGAACTATCGGAGGTCTTATACAATCACATAGTTATCATTCATCGCTTTGTCATTGTAAATTTAGCAGAAAATTTAAAACTTTTCATAGCACATCATAAATGATGACTTCATATATAAAAAAAAATATAATTCATAATACATATTTAGATTCTAAGTCTCTTTTTTTATCTTAGACTTAACATCATGGAACAACCCTTTAACATAAATCATAAACTAAAAAATTACAAGACTTTATAGAAACTTGACATAGAAAATCCTTGAACATAATAATCCATAACCTATAGTTTGTATAAAAAGTACAGAAGAATTCATCTAGTACAAGAATGAACAAAGTATGGCAACCATGCTAAAACATGCATACAAAAGGGACATTTTACTTAAAACAAATATTCATGTCCTTTTTGTGAAAACCACATAAAACTTGATACATCAAGAATTATACAACTTACATACTTCACTTAGGCATATACCATTGTAATAATATCACATAATATCATGCATAACATTTAGTCAAAATTTGACCCATTTTACAGTAAGCTCAGTTTCACTTTGCAGTGAGTTATTTTCCCTTTACAGTGAACTTCATCTTATTTAAACTTCTTAACCTTCCCATGTAACCCTATAGTGATACTTGGTGCAATGTATAGATAATATTACATAACACTATCCATAGTCAAACCTCACCTTATGACCACAAGAAAATAAAACCAACAACCTTTCAACTCAACAAAAGGCACATTACACTTAACATAATACTTTACTCAACTACATGAAACCAAAGTATGACCTTCATTCATTTATACAATAAGACAAAAACTATACAGATAAGGGAAAGACACATCATATAGACTCATTAGGACTCATACCATGCATATCATCACAATAAGTAGATAAAACTACAATGTCATGCATAAGGAACATAAACATAGTCACATTCATTAGAACACCTTCCAAGGACTTCCCTTATGAGCCACTTGTGCAATGCATAGGTTAAGTCCCATACATCCACCTACACTAACCAATTACCCTTAGGTTATCCTAGTTAGGGTCCTTACTTTACATCCATTGTCCATTATACTTTAGGTAAACTATTCTATTAACCGACACTAATACCAAGGGTGCTACATTGAATTTGGTTTTGTAGAGCCTTACACTAATGGAATATGCTGTACCTAGCAAAGGTAAAACATTAATACATGCTAGCATACTAATTGATATCACTTGCTAGATCCTATGAAGCAAGCATAATTTATGGAACTTTGAGATACATGTGGAAACCCTCTTTATGCCTGTTGAGGTATTGTAGTTATCCACTTATGCAAATATCACTCTATGCACTTTGTATAATGAGTCTAAGCACCTCGTGAGGACTATGTTGACCTACCTTACTACAATAGAAGGGACACTTTCAACTTCAAGTTTACTTGGTCCTAAGATAAGTTTTATTTATTGAAAATCCTTACATACATTACTTTATAAAATTAGGTTTAGGAGATTTAACTTCTCATATGAATAAATCATAGGTTATACATGAGATCTCATTAACCTAAGTCATGTGAGAAGTCCTTTCACATGGACATACCATATGTAAAACACGATCTAGTATAGGATACACTTTAGAACACCATTCTAGGCCCCTCCATTGACTAGATCATCATAAATGTGTGTGTGTATCCATATATGTGAGAAATCCTTTCGTATAGTACGTTAAAACAACACATGACCATACACATAATCATGCATTCATATTCATGTACATATATAACCAAACCTAGGAACTATCCTATTAAGGCAGACATGTGCAATGCATAGACTAGGTCCCATACCCTTTCCCATACTAGCACAACGATCAAGTCATCCTAGTTAATGATACATCACATACTTCATAAATATATATGCTTTACATGCATAGTAGTAGACATAGTGCATATGATAATACTCTTTCATTATAGACCATGAAACTGTACTACTAGTAAACATGCATGAAGTGTGAATGTGTGTACATTGGTTAACATAATCACATAATGTCTATCAGCAACACATTGAGACAGCCACCCTATTAGGACAATAATACACCTTAGAGTATAGACCACACAACACAATTTAGCGTAGGATACAAGCTAACTTCATATTACACTTAAGACTCCTAACCTTAGATATTCACACATTCCATGGGATACATAGGTAGGATGATTAATAATTTATACTCATCAATGAATCACCTAATAAACCTCCAACATTGTCATTCATATGCTTGTGGAATAGCCATAAAACCTAAATCACCAATAGACTAGCAGACTAGGCATGAGGCTTCACATTAGGTGATCATCACCAACACAAATTCATAATATAATTGCCTTCAAGGAAATGATCATATCATATATATATATATATATATATATCTGAGAGAGAGAGGGGGGGGGAGAGCCATTCTTACCAATTCATCAAATTATGATCATCTTTGATCAATAAACCTTTTTCATCAAAAATTCATGCATAGGGAAGTAGCCAGATTTACTTTAACATAAATAAAATCATGTATAAGTTACAACAATATCATGCTACAAACTAGTTCACTACATCACAAATTCAATAATAGATCACTTACTAATATCCCTTACTTTGATCATACTAATTAACATTCATAATTCACGAATAATACCATTCTAGGGTATAGTAACCAAGTCTAAATCATGATACATCTACCTTAGAATTGAGATCACATAATGTACATTACAATATCAATCTATAGGCTAAAAGAATATAAATAAATCCTTACATAAACTCCTTTGCTTGTATTATCAAGGATTCATACCCATAATTCATCAATAATATCAATATAATGGAGTATCTACAATTCTCTTTGCATAAACTAATCCTACATTCATGTACTATTGAATCGATATTACAGTGAATGTCATACATTAACAATGAATAGAAAGTAGAGATCTAGTCTTCAAGCATCAACTCAAATTGATCAATAACGCATAATTCATCGTCATGTTACATAATTGGAAGTAGATATAAGAAATTTAAAGTTCTACAATCATATTTCAATCAACATAAATTTGAGATCACAAAGGCCACACATAGGATAAATAGAGAGTTTGAAGGAAGCATGGGTTCATTATACAATTGGATTTAAATTCAAGTTTCAATCAATATATTAATATCAATTCATAAGGAGGAAACCATTAAAAACATTTTTACAAAGAACCCATGGCTAGATTTGAAGATAAGAGGTTTAATCATATTTTCTTTTGGAAGCATTGAGAAGAACACTCTAAAAGGAAGGTTAAATAGAGATGAGGGATGAACATACCTCATTGTAGAAGAAAAACCCGAAAAATTGATTTATAAAGCTTGAGAATCTATCAGCATTGTTGTTCTTGAGCTTCACCTTTAATTGAGAAATCTACAAAGGTTTCTTTTTTAGAGGGAAGGGTTTAATTTTGAAGAATGAATTGGGAATGGTCTAGTCACGTTTTTAATTAGTTAAATACACCCAAACATAAGCAAATAAATAAACTAGGGTCAGGTTAGGACAGCATGCATGGCAGTTCATTGTAGCGTGCATCAACAGTTTCAACGATGCCAAGTAGGTCAATCGATAGACCGTACTGTAGGTTTTCATTTGGGTATGGGTCTTGCCAATTGACCTGGGCCTTCACTAGGATAAGACTTGTACGCCCCCCCCCATTGACGGGGCATAAGGCAACTAACGAAGCGTCCCTTGACTACATTGATTGACACTCTCGACAGCCTTTGTGTCCTCCTTGAAGGCCTTTAGCGGAAATCTTGGGGAGTCATACCCAAGCATTTAAAATGCAAATATACACCATAACATTTCAAGGACCTTCCATATGAGTTTCACCCAAAACAAACACTTGTAACACATCCAAACATGCTAGGAACCCTCTAGTCACACAGGCACGTTTCAAGAGCTAACTTTTGAACGTCTTAGAGGTTTTTTGACGTTTAACCTCTAAACTTCATGAAACTTAACATACTACCTATAAGTATCATTATTACTCATATAAGGTATTCATAATTACTTTGCCTTGTTTGTCTCTTAGGATTCCACCAGCCCCCAGCTTGCTAGGGCTCGTGAGTTCACTGCCATCTATGTTCACTTTGAGCCACTGTTCTGCAGGTTTAAGCCACTTCAGCATGCTCACTTTGATGTCATGCACACACTTTTCACTCTTTTGCATTAAACCTGTCCATTTGGCCGACCAGTTAACTTGAGGAAATTCAGTGTTAAACATCTTGTAGTTGTCTTTGTAGATTGCATATTTAACTATGTTGATGTTTGTTGATTTGCCTCCATATTTTCAGGCACACCTGTTCTTCCACAGATTCCAGCAGATGAATATTTGCATAGCATGTAGCAGCAATTTATGGCCTGCATTTCTAGGCTTAGCTGTCCACCATTGTTTTAGCAACTGCTGCAGTGAAGAGTGGTCTGGCTGTAGGCCTGCACTACCTGCAAAAAAGCTCCATACCTTGGATGCAAATTGCCTTTAATTATGTGTATTTTCTATGTTTTCCATACCTGCTCTATCAAGACAACAAAAACAATGTGATGTATCAATGCTAAAGTTAGTCAATCTTTCATTTGTAGGGATTTCACCCCTTAGGGTTCTTTATAAAAGAAAGGATGATTTAAAGGGAATGTTTTTATGTCATAGCATCGAGTTAAATTGGTTCTTGGATTTTTTGTTTCTGATCTCTTCCCAAGCTGAAGAACAACTAAAATTGCCATGGCTATTGAGCTTCAACACTGGTTGATCAGGTAGTTGCTACTGTGTAGAGATCTCTGCTGCCACGATGTTAGAGAATTGACTAGCGGGAGTATTTTGTAACAGTTTACTCCAACTCCACTTCCCTTCTTCCCAAAATTCAGCCACAGTAGAATTATTAAATTTGTTGATATTGGTGGAAAACTTATCTAGTGGTCCACTGCCCAGCTAGTTATACCACCAAAATGAATAATTCTCAGTTTGAAGTTTCCAATGGATGTGTTGCTTAACATGTTGTCTATTCATAATCATCTGTTTCGAGGTCATTGAATCTCCGTTATCCCTTTTTTTCCTCACTAGGTTTGATCTTTAAAGATATTTTGCTCTCAATGTTTCTCCCCATAGTGTTTGTTTTGTTCTGAAGATCCACCACTATTTGAATTGAAAGGATTTGCAAATATCTTGCTAGTTTCTCATTCCCACCACCCCTTCATCGTAAGGGTCACTTAGATTTTTCTGTGATGCCCAGTGATACTTCTTTCTATCAATTTTCCATCCCCAGAAAAAGTCAGTTGTAAGTCCTTGGATTTTCCTGAGAATTATTGTTGGAGGTGTTACTGTAGATAGAAGGTGGATAGGAAGAGCTTGAAGGACATGTTTGGTAAGAATTGCCTTGCCTCCATAGCTTAATTGTTTGGTTTTCCAACCTGTAATCCTATAGACAACCTTGTTAACAAGATTAGATAAATAGATATTCCTAGGCCTACTAACAAATAAAGGGCAACCTAGTAATTAATAGGGCCTTGCTTTTGTTTGAAACTTGTAAGCCTTTTTATTCTATATCTAGTGATATCGAAAGCATTAGAGTGTAGTATAAAGTAGCTTTTGTCACGATTGATGAGTTTCCCTGAAGTATCTTCATAATCATTTAAAGTTTCCATTAGGAGTTTTAGAGTCTTGCATCTGCTAGATGTGATTAGAATTATGTCATCAGTACAACTCAGATGATTCACCTGAGGACCTCTCATTTCCATGAAGAAACCATGATAATCCGAATGGTTCCGAAGCCAATTTAGATATCTTAATAGTACATGAGCACCTAAAATAAATACGGCTGGAGAAAGTGGCTCACCTTGCTTGAGACCTCTAGAGGAATGAAAGGAACCATATCTCTTACCATTGACAATGATTGAATACCAATTATTAGCCATTATTCTCCAAGAGACCCTGTCATAAGATTTTGCTAGGTATAGCTTAATGATGATATTGCTACTAATATTGGGTTTTTGATTCAGTGAATGATTTCCTTATCAAGCGTGATGTTCTCATGTATACTTCTACATGTAACGAACCCGGATTGATTCGTAGAGATTAAATTAGGGAGGATAGGCATTAGTCTGTTGCTCATTAGGTTAGAAATTATTTTGCTAGTGAAGTTACTTAGACTTATAGGCCTATACTCCGTGAGCCTGTTTGAATTTTTCACTTTAGGGAGCAGCCCAATACAATAATGGGAGAAGTACTTAGGAATCATCTTTCCACTGAAAAAGTCCTGAACAACCCCGATTAGATCCTTCTTGATAATATGCCAATATTTTGGAAAGAAGTACCCATTTATACAATCAGGACCAGCTGCAGAATTAGGATTCATAGAGAAAACCACCTCTTTAAGTTCATCCATACTAGCAACAATGGTAAGCTGAGCATTTTGGTCTTGATTAATCATCCTTGGAATGCATTCCAAGGTATGCTCATTGATAAGCTTTTCTTCACCAGTAAATACTCCTTTGAAGTGTTCACAAGATACGTGAGAAATGTTGTCATCGCCTTGTATTCAATCTCCATTTTCCTTAGCAACTTTGTGAATAAATAGCTTCCTTATTCGTCCCCTTATCACTGAATGAAAGCATCTAGAATTAGTAGAACCTTCTTTAAGCCATTGGATTTGGGTTTTTTGTTTCAAAATAGTATCTTCCAGTTTGAGAAATTTGATGTACTTTGAATGGATTTCATGAAGGATGCTTCTATTTGAGTAACTTTGGTCAACAATGTACTTTTCTTCATCTTTATGCACTTTTTCCTCATACGTCCTAACCTTTTGGAAAATATCACCAAATTCTTTCTTAGACCAAACACTAAGTGTATTTGATAGCTTTTTCATTTTTCGGTGAAATCTCTACATGCCAGTACCTGCTGCTTCTTTCTCCCAACAGGTTTTAACAGTTTCCATGAAATGAGGGTTGTCCACCCAACAGTTGAGAAATCTAATGTACTTGGTGTGATCAGTTATTGTGGAAACTATTTCCATGAGTAAAGGACAATGATCAAATCCAGTAGATGACAAGTGAGTTATAGTGGTTTGAGGCATCTTTTCCAACCAAGAATCATTTACCATAGCCTTGTAAAGCCTCTTCCAAATTCTTTAATTGATACCCCTTTTGTTAGACCATGTGAATTTATGACCACTAAAACCAATGTCCTAAAGGCCACAAGCTTCAATGACAATAAAGTCCATACTCTTCCACATGTTGTAAGGCGCCTCCAAGTTTTTCCTCAACAGAAGTTATAACATTTATATCTCTAATAGTATGCCAAGGGTTCTCATTCAAAGAGGCTTGCATAATCATTTCATCCCAAAGAGGTCTACTGAGGTGATCTTTGCATTTAGCATAGACAAAGGATCTAGTAAATTGATATTGTAATTCATTGTGTTTCATGTTTTATGTGAATTGATGTTAATCTTCATCAATAATATTACAGTCAATATCACTACTCCAAAAAAACACAAATTTTACCGTTACAATTACTAATAGTATTATCCTTGTTTATATGGACCTTAAAGCTTTGAACATGGACACTATCAGAGAAAGGTTCCAAAATAGTGATAACAGATAATTGGAGAAGCTTTATGAGTCTCTCCAACACCCCTTGAGTGTTCATCCCTATCACATTCCATACGATTGTACTTATCATTTGGAAGATCTAGAGGAAAAGAGCCTAGTATTAGGTCTTCCAGCCATGACAGTATTGACATCTTTCTTCTTGAAGTGAAATTTGTCTTGATGAAAACCCTTTGAGATAAACATTATTTTTGTGCTACCTATTCGATCTCTTCCTCTAAATTCTAATCATTATGAGGACTAAAGGCCTCAATAAGGGCCTCACTAGTCTCATCATTCGTATCAACCTCTTCTATGGAGTGATTATCCCCATCTATTTCATCCTCAGAATTATCCACAATATATTCATCAAAATTAGGCATTGTATTCATTTTACATATTTGTTGTCTCTTATCAGGTGGTTCAGAAGGAGGAGGACTCACATGTTTAGCTTTAAGAGGGGGGATATCCAATCCATGACTATCATCAGCCATAACAAACTTGTTGCATGATTCCTCCATCTTTTCCTGTCCTTGATAGATGTCATTGGTCTGAAGCTTATTCTGTCTACTTTTAGCAGCATCCCTTTTCTGTTTGCTGGGCTTGTTTTTGCTCTCGGGAGAGCTTTACGGAGTACTAGAAGCAACCTGTTTCCCTTTATCTTTCTTTTCCTCTTTATCAGTTTGTTATTTTTCTTTATTATTTGTAGAATGTTGTTTGACCTACTATTCTCTCCTTGTTGCTGCATGTTCTTAGAAATTTCAGAGGCTCTAAAGTCAGACAAAAGGTCAACAAACTCCTCAAGCAGAACATCAGTCAAACTCCCCTCTTTTGTAACCCCATCGTGCAGGTTAGAGGTTTTCTCCTGACACCCTCCATCCACGCCTCCAACAACTTCTTCAGTAAAACCATCATCATCATTAATAAAATTTGGGGAATTGAGACTTGGGAGAATTGACTCAATACCCGTTATTTTATTTTTGTCGGTTGTATCAGCTTGTTGGTTTTGTAAGTTATGAGTGGTGAGGTTGTTCCTTGTAGTTGTGTCCTTAGCAGTCCCATTTTTTTGTTGGTCTACCTAATCAGCAGCTTGCCTGGTGTTTCCTTCTCCTGTTTTGTTTCTCTCTTTCTATTCCTGCATTTCAAGGTTAGAAAAAAATATTATGAGTTTTAAATTTTGTTATACCTATTGTATCCTTCTCTTGTTGGTGGTTGTTACCGATTCTTCACTTTGGAGGTGAGACATGTCTCCAAACTGCCTTGGAGGCGGTTGATTTTTTTGCTGCCTCTTTTTCTGTGTATGCCATTGTTCCTCCTGAATTTTCTCTTGGTGATCTTGGTCTTTTTAATTAGGGATATTGCTTCTTTGTTGTTGGTTGACTTGCTGATTCTTTGAGTACCTATGTATAGCAGCCTATTTGAGGTCTTCCTTATGGCTTGTGTTTTGTTGATTCTGATTTCTTGCAATTAACTTAAAGTTATCTTTGTCCTATCCTTAAGTCTTGGAATGGCCCCCCTTTTTCTTATCCTCCTTGGGTTTTCTTCCATTTTCTCATTCTTCCTTTTCCTGATTTTTCATCCCTCCTTTTAATTGTGCACTCATCTTCCATATGCCCCTGATGCTTTCAGTATATGCAGTTGTTGGGGATGCCCTCATATTCAACTTTCAACCATCTTCCTTTATTGGGGTTAAAGTTTATGAAACCCAACAAAATATAGTAAGGTCTATTTATGGTATTATATACCTGAACTTTGACTCTAAGAGTTTTGCCCCTAGTTCTTGGAGAGGAAGGTGAGTGTAAGAATAACACCTTCCCAATTTAACTAAGAATAGTTGTTAACAACACTTTGTTATAGCAATGCCAAGGCAAACAAGGGATAGCCACCCAAATTGGGACAATGGGAGTCTCCTCTTCAGGGGTAA
This sequence comes from Solanum neorickii, assembly GCA_027704865.1. Lineage (NCBI taxonomy): Eukaryota > Viridiplantae > Streptophyta > Magnoliopsida > Solanales > Solanaceae > Solanum > Solanum neorickii. The sequence continues at coordinate 18,182,077 of JAKWJC010000373.1, read as the reverse complement.
AGTCTGGAGTCCATGTATGTATCCTCATCACTTTGCCTTCAATGTTTATCCTATGCTTTTCCAAATAGTTTGGTAATCAAACTAATTGTCAAGGTCGATATAAACATGCCTAGGATTAAAGTGTGTGATCTTCACACTCTCTGTGAGTTGAGTTTGAAGGATGAAGCTTTTCCTAACTAACTCCATTTTAGGCATTGTATTAGTGAATTTTCCCACAAGTGTGTACTTACACACCTCAGCCAACATCACATAATAATCATCCTCATCAAGAAGCACAACCAGAAATCCTTGCCTAGTTGTATGTATAGGATCATTCAAAACTATAGGGGTTTCATTCTTAGCTTGATTATATCATAAGCTTGCAGCAAATGTTTTCACAACTATATAAGTAGCCGGCTCGGAGATTTTATCCAGCTTAGAATTACTGCTAGAATTTTTACCTTGTAGCTGATTATTTCTAGCAGTTCCTTGACCATTATTATTGCCTTGCTTAGTAATTTTTTCAGTCTGAGAATCAGGCTCATACCTTGTGAAGTTGTTGGATAGCTTTGGGAAATTGCTTTGATAGTTAGTATGTGATATGTTGGTTTGGATTTGATGGATTAGCTCTAGCCTTAATATAGTTGTTATTAAGATTTTCTTTTTTCCTTCCTTTTCGTCCTTGAACGTGTTCTGTAGCTTGCTTGTCTCCTTTGACATTGTGTTGTCCATTCTTCCCATTCTGCATTTTGATGCCTGCTTGCTCAACTTTTTGTAGTTTTGTAGTTGTTCATTGCCAGGTTCCTTACCTGTGGTATAAATTATTTTTGTGTCTTGTGAATAACCAGAAACAAGCTTAGGAGTTAGATGCGATGAGATACCTACAATACCAAAGGAAAAACTTAAAGGTTGTGTGTCATTTGATGAGGATGTTTTGTGTGGCCTCCTAGTATTCATTTTAGTAGCCTGTTGTGCAATCGACTTATCCCCATATTTGAAATTGCTCCCTTCCCCCATTGTTGTTGCCCCGTTTGGTTGAGAATCGACTAGGGGGATGCCTCGTACATCATTACGATCTGAAACAGAGTGTTTTTCATATCTATCATATTTTTCCTTCAGACGTTTGACTGTAGAATTATTGGCAGTTGTAGAAGTGTTATTGATATTGATTTCTCATTTGAGATGATCAGAGAGTCCTCATAGACGACTATCTTTAGCCTGAGAAATAGTGTTGTTCGACATGCTTCCTTGGATTTTGACGTTTTGACTTCTATTTTCGCCGGAGTTATCCTCGCGCAGAATTCCACAATCCCTTTCGCCTGAAAATCCAGTAAGATGGGCGCCATCACTGGGGGAACCCCAATGATCGAATCCTTAAGAAGTTGGCTTTAAAGCGATCGAATTTGAGTGCGCGACACAAGCGATGCACTCGCAGATTCTTCAATAGTGGCCGTTTGATATTGACTGATTACGATGGTAGAATTAGCTGATTTTTGGATATATGATGGATCTTGATGAGGAGTATTCATCTCCATCATCCTTTCTTCTCGATTCCCCTAAGAAAATCCATGGAAAATATTTTCTTGTTCTCTATCGAACACCTCTTACAATGCAGTGTTCATAGCAACTTTGAACTGTGATCTTGAAGAGTTCGGAGGTTGATCTTGGAGCGTGTTACCCTTGGATTTGTTTCCCTTATGAAGGTGTTCCTTGTGGCTTTGGTACAACGGTGTTTGACCAGCCATCGGTGGCGCACGCGCCTGCGCAGCAGCGCGAGTGTGTCACTATTCGTGTTAGGGATAGGATTAGGGTTAGGTTTAAGGTTTTTTTAGGTTTTAGGTTTTGGGGTTTAGGATTTTTGGTATAAAATCTATGTTTTAGTGTTTAATGTTTTGGTTTTGGTATTTTAGGCTGGGGTTTTGGGTTATTTGTTTAGGATTAGGGTTAGGGTTAAAGTTAAGGTTAGTGTAAGGGTTTGGATTAGTCATATTGGGTTAGGGTTGATGTTTTTTTTTGTTTTACGGTTTTGGATTTTTTTTAATTACGTTACAGGGTTAGGTTTTGGGTTAGGATTAGGATTAGGTTGTAGGTTTTGTTTTAGGTTTTTATGGTTTAGGGTTTAGCATATAAGGTTTAAAATCTATGGTTTAGTCTTTCATGTTTGGGTTTTGACATTTTAGGCTAGGGGATTCAGGTTAGTAGTTTAGGATTAAAGTTAGGGTTAGGGTTTGCCTTAGGGTTAGGGCTAGGATCTAGGTTTTTTTGTTTGTGGTTTAGGATTTGACATTTAAAATCTATGGTTTAGTGTTTAATGTTTTGATTTTTTTATTTTGACCTGATAGTTTTTTTGGACTTAGGGTTTAGGGTTTTGGATATACGGTTAGGGTTAGGGTTAGGGTTAGATTTAGTGTAAGGGTGTAGGTTTTTGTTTGATTTTTTGGTGAAGAATTTAGCATTTGAGGTTTAAAATCTACAATTTAGTATTTAATGTTTGGGTTGTGGTATTTTTTCTTTAGAGTTTTGGGTTTATGATTTAGGGTTAGGGTTTTGGGATTTTGAGTATAGGGTTCATGTTAGAGATAGGGTTCGGTTTAGGGTTTAGCATTTTTTCAGGCTTTAGTTTTAGGGGCTTAGGTTTTTTTCTTTTAAATCTATGGTTTAGTTTTTCATGTTTGCGTTTTGGTATTTTGGGCTTGGGGTTTTGGGTTAGTGTTTTAGAATTAAAGTTAGTGTTAAGATTAGGGTTAGTGTTTGGGTTAGGGTTTAGGTTTTTTAAAATTAAGGATTTGTGGTTCCGGATTTGAGGTTTTAATTGGACTTCGGTTTTTTGTTGGTCTTAGGGATTAGGGTTAAGATTAGGATTTGGGTTTAGTTTTTTTTTAGGTTTTATGGTTCAGCCTTTGGAATACGAGGTTTAAGTTCTATATTTTTGTATTTAATGTTTTTGTTTTGTTATTTTGGTTTAATGGTTCCGGGCTTATGGTTTAGAGTTAGGGTTCGGGTTAAAGTTAGGGTTATGGTATTGGGTTTTCTTAGTTTTATTGGTTTAGGGTTTTGGATTTGAGATTTAATATCAATGATTTAGTATTTAATGTTTGGGTTTGGTATTCTGGACTTGGGGTTTAAGGCTTATGGTAGAGTTAAGGTTAGGATCAATGTAAGGGTTAGGTTTATGGATTACGCTATTTTTTAGGTTTTATGGTTTGGGGTTGTGGATTTGCGTTGTAGTATCTATGGTTTAGTTTTTAATGTTAGGGTTTTTTGCATTTTGGGCATTGGGTTTAGGGGTTACGGTTTAGTGTTAAGGACGTGTTTAGGGTTAGGGTTCGTATTAGGGATAGGTTTAGGGTTTAGGATTTATTAAGGTTTTAGGTTTTAGGGTTTGGGATTTTTTGGTTTAAAATGGATAGTTTAGTGTTTAATGTTTTAGTTTTGGTATTTTGTGTTTAGGGTTAAATTTTTATGGTTAGTTTTTAGGTTAGGGCTAGAGTTTGGGTTAAGGTATTTTTTAGGTTTTAGGTTTGATAGTTTAGAATTTGAGGTTTAAAATAAATGGTTTAGTATTTAATATTTGGGTTTTCATACTTTGAACTTAGGTTTTTTTTTTTCGAACATAGGTTGTTGGGGCTTAGGGTTTATGGTTAGGGTTTTTGTTAGAATTACAGTTAGAGTATAGTTTGTATTTATAGGTTTTATGGTTCATGGTTTTGCATATTAGGTTTAAAATCTATGGTTTAGTATTTAATGCTTGGGTTTAGGTATTTTGGGCTTAGGGTTTGGGGTTTATGGTTTAGGGTTAGGGTTAGGGATTTTCGGTTTCTCTACGTTTTTGGGTTTAGGGTTTAGGATTTGAGGCTTAATATCAATGGTTTAGTGTTTAATTTTAGAGTTTTTGTTTTTTGGGTATGGGGTTTAGGATTTATGGCAAGGTTAGGGGTAGGGTTAATGTTAAGGTTAGGGTTAGGGTTTATGTTTTTTTTTAGGTTTAAGGGTTTAGGATTAAGGATTTGAGTTTTAATTTATATTGTTTGGTGTTTAATGTTAGGGGTTTTTGATTTTTGTATTTGGGTTTAGGGTTTAGAGTTTAGGATTTAGGGTTAAGGATAGGTTTAGGATTAGGGTTCGTGTTAGGGATTGGATTAGGTTTAGGGTTTAGGGTTTTTTTAGGTTAATGGTTCTTGGGTTAGGATTTTTGGTTTAAAATCTATGGTTTGGTGTTTAATGTTTTGGTTTTGGTACTTTAGGCTTGGGTTTTGGGTTAGTTTGGGTTACAGTTAATGTTAAGGTTAGTGTTAGGGTTTGGATTAAGGATAGGGTAAGGGTTGAGGTTTTTTTCGTTTTAGGTTTTATGGTTTTGGGTTTGAGGTTTATAATCAATAGTTCAGTGTTAATGTTTTTGTTTTTGGTATTTTTTTCTTTTGGTTTTGGGTTAATGTTTTAGGGTTAAGGTTAGGGGTTAACATTAGGGCCAAGGTTTTTGTTAGGATTAGAGTTAGGGTTTAGGTTTTTTACAATTTAGGGTTTGTGGTTTTGGATTTGAGTTTTTAAATCAATGGTTTTGTATTTAATATTTGTGTTTCCGTATTTTGAACTTTGGAACTTTTTTGGAATCATTGATTAGGGTTATGTTTAGGATTAGGGTGTAGTTTTTTTTAGGTTTTATGGTTTAGGATTTAGAATTTGAGGTTTAAAATCTACGGTTTTATATTTGATGTTTGTGTTTTGGTATTTGGGTCTAATGGTTCCGGGTTTATGGTTTAGGGTTAGGGTTAGGGTTAAGGTTAGGGTTAGGGTTTTGTGTTGTTTTAGTTTTATTGGTTTAGGGTTTTGGATTTGAGAATTAATATCAATGATTTAGTATTTATGTTTGCGTTTTGTATTCTGGGCTTGTGGTTTAAGGCTTACGGTAGGGTTAAGGTTAGGATTAATGTTAGGGTTAGGTTTAGGGTTTATGTTATTTTTTAGGTTTTAGGGTTTGAGGTTAAGGATTTCTGTTGTAGTATCTATGGTATAGTGTTTAATGTTAGGGTTTTAGCATTTTGGGCATCGGGTTTAGGGTTTAGGGTTTAGAATTTAAGGTTTAGGGTTAAGGACAGGTTTAGGGTTAGGGTTCGTATTAGGGATAGGCTTAGGGTTTAGGATTTTTTCAGGTTTTAGGTTTTGGGGTTCGGGATTTTTGGTTTAAAATTGATTTTTAAGTGTTTAATGTTTTAGTTTTGGTATTTTGGGTTTTGGGTTAGTGGTTTAGGATTAGTGTTTAAATAAGGGTTACAGTTAGGGTTAAGGTATTATTTAGGTTTGATGGTTTAGAATTTGAGGTTTAAAATCATTGGTTTAGTATTTAATGTTTGGGTATTCGTACTTTGAATTTATGGTTTTTTTTTAACATGGGTTGTTGGGGCTTAGAGTCTATGGTTAGGGTTTTGGTTAGGATTAGGGTTAGGGTTAGGGTTAAGGTTATGCTTAGTGTTAGCGTTAGGGTTTTGGTTTTTTTAGGTTTTTTGGTTTAGTGTTTAGGATTTGAGGTTTAATATCAATGGTTTAATGTTTAATGGTTGGATTTTGTATGTTTGGGTTAGGGTTTATGGTTTTGGGTTAGCGTTAGGGTTAAGGTTAAAGTTAGAGTAAGGGTTAGGGTTTCTGTTTTTTTTTCAGGTTTTTGGGTTTAGGGTTTAGTATTTGAGTGAATGATTGTGTTTTGGTATTTTGGGCATGGGGTTTAGGGTTTATGGTTGGATTAGTAGGATTAGGGTTAGGGTTAAGGTTATTTTTTACGTTTTATGATTTAACATTAAGTATTTGAGTTGTGCATATATGTTTTAGTTTTCAATATTAGTGTTTTTGTGTTTTAGGTGTTCGGTTTAGGGTTTAGGGTTTAGGGATTGGGTTAAGGATAGGAATAAGGTTAGGGATCATGTTAGTGATAGGGTCATGGTTTTTTTTTTTTAGGTTTTTGGTTTTGGGGCTTAGGATTTTTGAGTTAAATCTATGACTTAGTTTTTGATGTTTGGGTTTTTGTATTTTGGTTTTTTTTTTAATTACCCTTGGAGGAATTTTCACTGCTTCCAACTAGCTTTGTGGCTGGTACTCATTAACCAAAATAAACAGTATTTCCCCACGATGGGATAAGAGTAAGATTCATGCAGCTAGGCTACCTCGTTAGTTGATTTTTCTTAAATCCTTTACAGATAGTGATGATTGAATGATCCGATGAAGGATTCATGTTGTTGTTTTGGCTGTTTAACCATGCCTGTGGTGTATACTCAATAGCACTGCTATAATTGGGTGAAGCACTCTGACTTGCAGGATTCATATATAAGGCACTACTACAATCATAATATATGCTTCGACCGCCAACATCAATAGATTCAAAGGTACCAATACTTTCCCAACCCCCCTGTGGAGTATGAACTTAGGATATTAGAGAATCATGTTAGAATCCTATTTGGATGGAGCTTGCTTTACTTCTATGAGTTGCTGGTTGACTTACGGACTTGAGTTTTAGAAGTTTCCCCCTTGATATAGCATAGATCCCAGGCACATATATGGATAATGAGCTTGCACATCTTGTATTTTAAATGCTCTTGTAAAGGCATTCCATGTTAAAGAACCAAAGATGATTGTGGTGATGAACGTCTAAGATATACACTCAGTTACGGCTTGTGAAACATCACTGTACGGGAGAATCAGTTTCTATGTCCAAATCCTTGTTCGAGATCAAATTTCATGATAAAGAAGAAAAAACTGTTGCATTTTAGCCATTACATCAGAATAACTAGCAATTGTTTAGGGTTCCGGTTTAGGGTTTAGGGTTATGGTTTTTGGTACTTTTTAGGTTTTGGAGTTTATGATTTAGGATTTGAGGTTTCATATCAATGGTTTATTTCTAATGATTGGGTTTTTGTATTTTTGCCTTGAGTTTAGGGTTTATGCTAGGTTTAGGGTTAAGGTTAATGTTAGGGTTATAGTTCGGGTTTAAGTTGTCGTTTAGGTTCTAGGATTTGGGGTTAAGGATTTAAGTTGTATATCTATGGTTTAGTGTTTAATGTAAAGATTTTTGTATTTTGGGCTTTGGGATTAGGGTTTAGGGTTTAGAGTTACGGTTAAGTAAAGGGTTAGGGTTCGTGTTACGGAAATGGTTAAGATTAGAGTTTAGGTTTGTTTAGGTTATATCTTTCGGGGTTTAGGATTTCTAGTTTAAAATATATGGTTTAGCGTTTAATGATTGGATTTTGATATTTTGGACTTGGGTTTTGGGTTAATTGTTTAGGGTTACGGTTAGTGTTAAGGTTAGGGTTAGAGTTATGGTTTAGGATATTTTATGGTTTTAGGGTTTGTGGTTTAAATTTTGAGATTTAAAATCTATGATTTTGTATTAAATGGTTGGGTTTTCCTAATTTGGACTTAGGGTTTTTTTATTTTTTTGATTAAAGGTTTTGGGTTAAGAGCTTAGGGTTAGGGTTAGGGTTAGGATTACGGTTAGGGTCTTTGTCTTTTTAGGTATAATGGTTCAGGAATTAGCATTTGAGGTTTAAAATCTATGGCTAAGCATTTAATGTTTGGGTTGTTGTATTTTTGGCTTAAAATCTATTCTTTAGTGTTTAATGTTTTCGTTTTGGTATTTTGGGCTTGGGTTTAAGGTTAATGGTTTAGGGTTAGGGATTAGTTTTTTTTCAAGTTTAGGGTTTGTGGTTTAGGTTTTGAGGTTTAAAATATATAATTTAGTGTTTAATTTTTATATTTTCTTATTTTATACTTACAAAAAAATTTGGACTTTGAATTAGGGTTTCGGGTTTATGGTTCTGGGTTAAGGTTAGGGTTAAAGTTAGGGTTAGGTTTTTGGGTTTTTTCGGTTTTAGGATTTGAGGTTTAATATTAATGGTTTGGTTCTTAATATTTGGGTTTTTATTTTGGGCTTGGGGTTTAGGGTTTATGACAGGGTAAGGGTTAGGGCTAATGTTAGGGTTTGGGTTAGGGCTTAGTTTTTTTTTAGATTTTAGGGTTTGGGGTTAAGAATTCGAGTTGTAATATATGTTTTAGTGTTTAATGTAAGGGTTTTGTTATTTGGGGCTTTGTGTTCTGGTTAGGGTTAAGAATAGTGCTAGAGTTAGGGTTCGTGTTAAGGACAGGGTAAGGGTTTAAGGTTTTTTAGGTTTTTGTATTTTGGGCTTGGGGTTTCGCGTTAATAGTTTAGGGTTAAGGTTAGGGTTAGTGTTAAGGTTAGGGTTTTCAGGGTTAGGTTTACATTTTTTAGGTTTTAGGGTTTGTGATTTAGGATTTGATGTTTAAATTATATGGTTTAGTGTTTAATGTTAGGGTTTTCGTATTTTGAACTTAGGTTTTTTCGGTGATTCATTGTTTGGAATTAGAGTTTAGGGTTAGGGTGTAGGTCTTTTTTTGGTTTTATGGTTCAGAGTTTAGCATTTGAGGTATAAAATCTATGGTTTAGTATTTAATGTTTGTATTTTGGTATTTTGGGCTTTGGATTTTGGGTTTATGGTTTAGGGTTAGGGTTAGGGTTAGGGTAAGGGTTAGGGATTAAGGTTTTAGGTGTTTTTGGTTTTTTGGGTTTATGGTTTAGGATTTAAGGTTTATTATCAATTGTTTAGTGTTAATGTTTTGGCTTTGGTATTTTGGGCTAGGGATTCAAGATTTATTGTGGGGTTAGGGTTAGGGTTTAGACTATTTTTTAGATTTTAGGGTTTGGGGTAATGGATTTCAGTTATAATATTTATGGTTTAGTTTTTAATATTAGGGTTTTTGTATTTGTGCTTTGGGTTTAGGGTTAAGGGATAGGATTAGGGTTAAGGATAGGGTTAGGGTTAGACATCCTATTAGGGTTAGGGTTTAGGATCAATTATATGTTTTAGGTCTTGTGGTTTAGGTTTTTGGTTTTAAATCTATGGTCTAGAGTTTAATATTTGGGATTTGGTATTTTGGGATTTTTTTTTATATTTTTATCACCCCTGGAGGGGTAGGGGCTGAGCAACACTCCCAGATCTTTATATTAAAAAATGCAAAAGTACAAGGAGGGGGACATAGACCTAATCTCTGATACTAAGGTGGTTGAGAGTCAACTTTCCAAAAAAGGAAGTCAACACATCCCCTTAGAAAAAAGATGAAACCAAAACACTAAGAACCTAGACGAGAGAACTCCTCTTAATACAAAGTATCTAGAAAACATAAACAAGGGAGAATCTTCCTTTACAATTATTAATAATATAAAAGACAAAACCTATTCAAGAGAGCTATACTTTTTAATTTAGCTATGTTTAAAAGGGTGCACATCTAATCAAGGAGGTTCTTTAATCCTCTTAAGTTTCTTCTTTTTTAAATTTCCTATTTTCTAGTAGATCCTTATGAAGGTATGCTCTCGCTTCCTTTGGCATGTGCTGGCTGTTGAAATATATTTGAGGGCAGGTGAGGGTGTGACTATGTTTTGCTAGAGTGTCACCTACGAAGTTGGGCTCTCTGTATGTGTGTCTACATCTAGAATCTATTGTCTATCTTATGATTGTCTACATCTTTTGTACGTTTGTATGTATGTTCCATAGAGGGCTGTTTTTGGACATGATCCATCCAATACTAACTGTGAGTCTAACTCCAGTAGTATGTTTCTATGTCCCAATTCCAATGTCCATGTCATGCCAAATATAGCTCCGTCCAATGTAGCCTGATTTTTAGTTTGTTCCCCCAGTTGTGTTGCAAATTCTACCACCAGTTATCCTTCCCTATTTCGTATAATTCCTATGCTCATACTCTTCCTGATTACTCAACACACTGCAATAAGAGTTAGGGTTATGGTTAAGGTTAGGGTTTGGGGTTTCGGGTTAATTCTCAAGATTTAGGGTTGTGGTTTGGGTTAGAGTTTGGGTTTGGAATAGGATTAGGATTAAGGTTAGGCTTAGGGTTTGGGCTAGGGTTAGGGTTAGGGTTTAGTTTTTTTAGTTTTAGAATTTGTAGTTTAGGATTTAATGTCTAAAATCTATGGTTTAGTGTTTAATGTTTGGGTTTTCGTATTTTGGATGTATGTTCTATTTAAATTTTATTTTGTACTTAGGATTATGGTTTAGGGTTTACGGTTAGAGTTATGTATAGGGTTAAGTGTAGATTTATTTAGGTTTTGTTGTTCAGAGTTTGGCATATGAGGTTTAAAATATTTGGTTTAGTATTTAATGTTTGAGTTTTTGTATTTTTGGCTTAGGGTTTTTAATTTATGGTTTATGGTTAGGGTTAGCGTTAAGGTTAGGGTTAGGGTTAGAGTTAGGTTTTTTTTAGGTTTTATGGTTTAGCATTTAGGAATTGAGGCTTAAAATATATGGTCTAGTATTTATTGTCTCGATTTTCATATTTCGGACTTAGGAATTTTTTGGAAGGTCCCTCGGAGGGGTAAGGGCTTACTAATAACCCCGGGTGTTATCATAGATTTAAATAAAAATACAAGGAGGGTGACACAACCCTTACCTCGAACCTTTAAGCTTTAGGGTTAGGGCGACGGTTAGGATTAGGGTTAGGGTGTAGGTTTTTTTAAGGTTTTGTGGTTCATGGTTTATCATTAGACGTTTAAAATCTATGTTTAAGTATTTAATGTTTAGGTTTTGGTATTTTGCACTTAGGTTTTTGGGTTTATGGTGTAGGTGTAGGGTTACGGTTAGGGTTCTGTTTTTGGGTATAGGGTTTTGGATTTGTGGTTTAATATATATGGTTTAGTGTTTAATGTTAGGGTTTTGGTATTTTGTGCTCGTGTTTTATGGTTTATGTTCCTGTTAGGGTTGGGGTTAATGTTAGTGTTAGGGTTTAGGTTGTTTGTTAGGTATTAGGGTTTGCGGTAAAGGATTTGAGTTATAATAACTATGGTTTTGTGTTTAATGTTAGGGTTTTGGTATTTTAGGCTTTCGGTTTAGGGTTTAGGGTTTAGTATTAGGGTTAAGCACAGGGTTATGGTTAGGGGTAGGGGTAGGGTTAGGGTTTGAGATTTTTTTTAGGATTTATGTTTTGGGGTTTATGATTTTTGGTTTAAAATCAACTATTTAGTGTTTAATACTTCGGTTTGGCATTTCTGTCTTGGGTTTTTAGGTCAATGGTTTAAGGTTAGGGTTTCGGTTAGGGTTTAGGTTTCTTTAGATTTTAGGTTTTGTAGTTTAGGATTGATGTTTAAAATCTATAGTTTAGTGTTTAATGTTTTGGTTTTAAATTATAGACTACGGGTTTTTCTTTGGACTTCTATTTTGGAATGAGGTTTAGGGTTTAGGGTTAGGGTTAGGGTTAAGGTATAGGTTTTTTTAGGTTTTATGGTTGAGGGTTTAGCATTTTAGGTTAAGTATCTATTGTTTAGTATATAATGTTTAGATTTTTGTATTTTGGGCTAAGGGTTTCGGGTAATGGTTTAGTTTTATTTTAAGTTTTTTTTGGTATGTGGTTTAGTATTTGACATTTAAAATCTATTGTTTAGTTTTTAATATTTGGGTTTTCGTATTTTAAAGTGTTGGTTTTTTTTTTGGACTTAATATTTAGGACAAGGGTTAGGGTTAGGGTTTGAGATATTTTTTATGTTTTATATTTTGGAGTTTATGATTTTTGGTTTAAAATCTATGGTTTAGTGTTTAATGCTTGGTTTTAGTATTTTGGGCTTAGGTTTTTAGGTCAATCGTTTAAGGTTAGGGTTTGGGTTTGGGTTAGGGTTAAGGTTAGGGTTAGGGTTAGGGTTAGGTTAAGGTTTAGGTTTGTATAGGTTTTAGGGTTTGTAGATTAGGATTTTTTTTATAAAATCTATAGTTTAGTGTTTAATGTTTGGTTTTTTATATTTTAGACTTAGGGGTTTTATTTGGACTTCTTTTTTGGAATGAGGGTTTAGGGTTTAGTTGTCCTTGTATATAGAATATTTGACTCGCTCACATTGGATTTTTTTCCTCCATATTTGCTAGCACATTTATTGTTCTAGAGGTTCCAGGATATGAATATAGGAGTAGCCTGTAATAACAATCGATAGGCTTCATTGTCTTTTTAGTTTCCCACCATTGCATAATGAGATGGTACTGTGATCTATGATCTGTGACTATCCCAACACTTTGTTCAAAACTCTTCCATATGTATGCTGCAAATGTTCCATTATTGAAATTATGCTCTATGGTATCCATACCTGCGTTGTTACAACAACAAAACCAATTTGTTGGCTCAATGACACAACCTGTTAGATTTTCATAAGTAGGCAATTAACCTCTTAAAATTCTCTACAAAAGGAAAGAATATTTAAAAGGGATACTCTTGTTCCATATGAGGGTGTTTAATTTTAACTTTGATCTCTTCTCCCTAATTTTATTCAAAGAAGATGAGCAACTGAATTTTCCATTACGTTAAGTTTCCAACTAGCTTGATCCGGAGTGTTTTGTTCGATGTGCAACTCAGTTGCAAGGATATTAGCAATCTGGTTAATAGGAGCTAGTTATAGAAGTATATTCTAGTTCCAGTGTCCTTCCTCCCTAAATTCAGCAACAATTGTGTTGTTGAATCGATTGTTTTCCATAAAAAAATGTGCTAGGGGTCCAACACCAAGCCAATTGTCCAACTAAAAAGAGCAATTTCAAGAATTGAGCTTCAAGTGCATGCGTTATTCAGCATTTTGTTTATTGTGAATTAGGTATTTCCATGTCAATAATTCGCCAGTGTCCCACTTTTTGCTAATAGGATTGGACCTCTAACAGTACTTACCTTAAAAAAATCTCCCCACAAGGTATGCTTATTTCTAAAGATCCGCTATTGTTTATATTGGAAAGACATGCAAACGTCCTTTAGAGTCCTCATACCAATACCTGCCTCCTCATAAGGGCAACTTAGATTCTTCTAGGAGGCCCAAGGGTATTTTTTGTTTTAATTTCTCCAACCTCAGTAGATATCATCAATAAGATATTGAATTTACTAAACAACAGTACTTGGGGGAGTAAAGTTTTATAAGAGGTTAATAGGTAATGCCTTAAGTACATGCTTAACGAGTGTTGCTCTACCTCCGTAGCTCAATGGTTTTTTTTGGAGTTAGGGTTTAGGGATAGGGTTAGGGTTAGGGTAGAGGTTTTTTTATATTTTAAAGTTAAGGGTTTAGCATTTGAGGTTTAAAATATATGGTTTAGTATTTAATATTTGGGTTTTGATATTTTGGGTTCTTTTTTTTAATGGAAACTCCATTAATTTTTCAGTCAATTCCTCCTATTGTAATAGAAGAAATAGTTCATGGGCAGACTAAAAGCCCCTTTCAGGATAAGCACTTGTCTAATTACAAACATTGTAAATACAACCATTTTCTTATTACTGGGCATTGAACAATCTCTAAGCCTTGCACACCAACAAGTCCAAAAATGTTCTCCTAAGATTGTGGATACAAATTCCTTTTCATTAGCTTGGCATGCACTCAGATTGCATATATGATCTCCCCGTTGATATCATTATCAAGATCAGGCTTTGAATCCAACTCAGCCATGTCATCGTCCATCCTTTCCAAGTTATACAATCCAATTGGTGGTATTGTTGCCTCTAAGATTATTTTCATGATCGTATCAATGCTCTGCATTTGTTGATCGGGTTCTTCAAACTGACCACTACTAATCTTATCCTGTATTAAATATGTTGGAAGGTTTTTCAAAAACCATACATGAATCTTTATTTTAGGCATTGTGATCCTCTGTACCGGATCTCCAACAAAGATTCTTGAGATTAAGTGGCGACATTCCTCAGATAGCTGACTGTTCTCAGGAACAGAATACTACACGCTCAGGATCCTATTGATCATCTTCAAAAATATTTTGGTTCATCAGGATCCTCAAAAGGGTAAGCATCCACTAGCATGACATAAAATGTCATTCCACAAGACCATGGCTTAGGGTTTCAAGTTTATGGTTTAGGGTTAGGGTTAGGGTTTTTAGATTATTAGGCTTAGGGTTTCGGATTATTAGTTCTACGTTAGAGTTTGGTTTAGGGTTGCAGTTAGGGTTTTTTTTTTTTTTGGGGGGGGGGGGGGTTTAGGGCTTGTGGTTTAGTATTTAATATTTAAAATCAATGGTTTCGTATTTAATGTTTTTGTTTTCATATTTGGACTTAGGGGTTTTTTTGGACATAGGGTTTTGGGGTTTAGGGTTAGGACTCGGGTTAGGGTGTAGTTTTTTTTTGGTTTTATGGTTCATGGATTAGCATTTTATGTTTAAAATATATGGTTTAGTATTTCATGTTTGGGTTTATTTATTTTGGGCTTAGGGTTTTGCGTTAATGGTTCAGGGTAAGGGTTAGGGTTAGGGTTAGATTTTTTTTGTTGGTATTTGGATTTAGGGTTTAGGATATTATGTTTAATATCAATGGTTTAGTGTTAATGTTTGGATTTTGGTATTTTGGGCTTGGGTTTATGGTTGGGTTAGGGTTATGGTTAATGTTAGGGTTAGGGATAGAGTTTAGGTCATTTTTAAGATTTATAGATTTGAGGTTAAGGATTTGAGTTGGAATATCTATGGTTTAGTTTTTAATGTTAGGGTTTTGGTATTTTGGGATTTGGGTTCAAGGTTTAGGCTTAAGTATAGCGTTAGGGTTAGGTTTCTTGTTAGGGTTAGGGTTAGGGTTAGGGTTAGGGTTAGGGTTTAGGGGTTTTTTAGGTATAATGTTTTGGGGTTAGGATTTTTAGTTAAAAATCTATGGTTTAGTGTTTAATGTTTGGGTTTTTGTATTTTGGGCTTGGGGTTTCGGGTTAATGGTTTAGGGTTATGGTTATGGTTAAGGGTTAGGGTTAGGATTTTTTTTAAGGTATATGTTATTTTAGGTTTTAGGGTTTGTGTTTAGGATTTGAGGTTTAACATCTATGGTTTAGTTTTTAATATTTGGATTTGCGTATTTTGGGCTTAGGGTATTTTTCGGACATAATGTTTAGGGTTTAGGGTTAGGTTTAGGATTAGTGTTAGGTTATAGGGTTTGTTTTAGGTTTTATGGTTCAGAGTTTAACATTTTAGGTTTAAAATCTATGATTTAGTATTTAATGTTTTGGTTTTGATAGTTTCAGATTGTTTTTTTTTAATCAAAAAAGTAATTTTTTAGTTTCCAATTTTACAACAGGGTGTTGTGGTTATGACTATATACTGTATCTTTGTAAATTTATTATATATAGATTTTCTGGACTGAGGCCAAAATATGCTTGAAAATTGAGGTGATGACTAGCGGTATCACCTTGTCAATAGGTACATAAGAAGTTTTGCAGCTTTATCTTATTGAATGTCAGAAATGTTGTTTCCTACTTTCTCAGTCACTACTAAGCTCTCTTGTGAAGTTGAGGGACGTAAAGTAAGTGAACCTCTAGGTCTGTAGTCTAACACAATGTTTTTATGTCATTCCAGTTTAGGCAATATGACTGTACAAAGGTCTGGCATTTCCTTCCTCTTGAGTTCGTAACATTTCAGAGATAACTTAGCAAAGGATAGCACCTTCTCTAAGGGCCAATCGTTCAATAATGGATCTAGTATATCATCAAACTTTCCTTTTTCAGTTGACCTCTCAACATGGTATGTCAAACTATTGGATCCCTAGCTGTAATTATTTGTAATAACATGATTCCCGAAGAGTAAATATCTGATATTATAATCAACATCCCATTCTTTTTGTATTCTGGGTCAATATAGCAAAATGTCCAAACAGCTGATGTCACGAGATATTGAGTGAATATGCCTGAGACAGACGGTCAAACTAATCTGGCTAGGCCAAAATCACTAATCTTACTTTTTAGTTAGCATCCAAGAGACATTAGCAGGTTTGAGGTCTCGATGCACAATGGGTTCTTGTTTTGTTACATGAAAGAAGTAAGAAGCAACAACAATTTATATAGCTATCTTTAAACGAGCAAACCATGGTATAGGAGAACTTTTGTCCTTATAGAACAACCAATCCTCTAATCTGCTATTCTCTATACATTCATAAACAAGGAAACCATACTCCGGACATATTCCCAACTCTTTGAAATGGAGAAGTAGATTGTTGCACGTTCAATTTCATCCTTTGAGTATCTCCCATAGCAATTCTCACTGCAGTTAAATGTATCTTGTGCTTTCTTCTACTCTTATACTTCATGACTTTGCTTCTTAGATTCCAATTTTGCTATTTGTTGAACCATCGGTGCTTTTTCTAAAGCATCTTTTCATTTTTCCTTCTTCTTTTCCAACATAGAATGTGTAGCTTCAGGGGGCTCTTTGGCTTCTTCTATTTTGCATGCCTCCTTTGACGTTGAATGATCAATCTCTCTTGGTTGTCATCTATAGTTCCCATTGTGCATGTTCAGGCTTTATTTCAGTTCAAATTTTAGCATTTTCTTTTCCTCCTCCAACTCATCTGCATTTCGGGAGAATATGGAACTCCTAGAAGCTTCTAAAACAGTATGAGAAGAGTCCAAATACTCAAAGGACATATCAGAGAAACGGTAACTTGATGAGCTTAAAAGATTACTCGAACCAGATGTAGAATAGAATGCATTCTCTTTAGGGCACATGCAAAAATTTAGGTTATTGGCTCTTTTTTGGGATGGATGTAGTAGGCTATCAAGGTGTCTATCATATAGTATTTTTGTAGTATCCGTATTTTAATTCATAGAAGCCTGGGAGGAATTTTCACTGCGTCCAGCTCTCGGCGGCTGGTGCCTGTTTACAAAAATCATCACTATTCCCCTATGATGGGATAGGAGTAAGATTCTTGCAGCCACACTACCTCGTTAGTTGACTTTTATTGAATACTTCACTGATAGTGCTGACAGAAAAATCTAGTGAAATATTCATGCTGGTGTTTTGGTTGTCTGACCATGCCTTTGGTATATGCTCAATAGCACTGCTATAATTGGGTGAAGTACTCTGACTTGCAAGATTCCTATATGAGGAACTACTGCAATCATAATATATGATTCGACTGCCAATATCAATAGATTCAAAGGTCTCAATACATCCCTAACTCCCCTAGGTAATATGAACTCGAGAAATTGGGGAATTGTGTGAAATCCAATTTCGCTGGACCTTGCTTTACTACTAGGAGTGGTTGGTTGACTTGCTGACTTGAGTTTTAGAACTTTCCCCTTTAATATGGCACAAATCGAGAAGAAATCATGCACAGATGTTGATAAAGAGCTTGGTACATCTTGAATTTTGAATGCTCTTGTAAGGGCATTCCGGGTAGAAGCACCAATGACAATGGTAGTGATGAACTTCTGAGATATATACTCGGTCACTGCTTGTGCAACATCACTATACTGGAGTTTTACATTCCTGTGCCTCAATCTTTTTTCAAGCACAAATTCCAGGATAAGGAAGGATGAACTGCTGCATTTCAGCCATTGTGGGAGAATTACTAGCAACTGTTTAGGGTTTTGGGTTTATCGGTTAGGGTTAGGTTATGTTTTTTTTTAGGTTTTTTGGTTTATGGTTTAGGATTTGAGGTTTAATATCAATGGCTTAGTGTTTAATGTTTAGGTTTTTGTATTTTGGGCTTGAGGTTTAGGGTTTATGGCAGGGTTAGTGTTAGGGTTAATGTTAGAGTTAGGGTTAGGGTTTAGGTTGTTTTCTAGGTTTTAAGGTTTGGGGTGAAGAATTTGAGTTTTATATCTATGGTATAGTGTTTAATGTTAGGATTTTAGTATTTTATGCTTTGAGATTAGGGTTTAGGATTTAGGGTTAAGGTTAACGATAGGGTTAGGGTTCGTGATAGGGTTAGGGTTAGAGTTTTGGTTTTTTTAGGTTTTTGGTTTTGGGGTTTAGGATTTTTCATTTAAAATCTATGGTTTAGTTTTTAATGTTTTGGTTTTTGTATTTTAGGCTTGGGTTTCGGGTTAATGGTGTAAGGTTAGGGTTAGGGTTTAGTCTTTTTTAGGTTTGGGGTTGTGGTTTAGGATTTTAGGTTTAAAATTTATAATTTAGTGTTTAATGTTTGCATTTTTCGTATTTTAGAGTTACGATTTTTTTTCGGACTTACGGTTTAGGGATTAGGGTTTATGGGTAAGGGTAGTGTTAGGGTGTAGGTTTTTTTAGGTTTTATGGTTCAGGTTTAGCATTTGAGGTTTCAAATCAATGATTAATTGTTAAATGTTTGGGTTTTGGTATTTTTTACCTAGGATTTTGGGTTTATGGTTTCGGGTTATGGTTAGGGTTAATATAAGGATTAGAGTTAGGGTCATGGTTTTTGGTTTCATTAGTTTTTTTATTTAGGATTTGAGGTTTAATATCAACGGTTTTGTGTTTAATGTTTGAATTATGGTATTTTGGGCTTTGGGTTTAGGGTTTATGGTAGGGTTAAGGATAATGTTAGGGTTAGGGTTTATTTTATTTTTTTAGGTTTTAGAGTTTGGAGTAAAGGATTTGAGTTGTATATCTGGTTTAGCGTTTAATTTTAGGGTTTTGATATTTTGGTCTTTGAGTAAGTCTTCCCTTGTTATTGGGGAACAACCCATCGAAATCACAAGCAAGATTCATGGAGTTTCGGTGAGAAATGTCGAAGAATTTCAATCCAATAATGAATATTTGGAGAATACCGATGAAAATACTCAATAACAATTAGCAACACAGTTACATGCTACAGCCACATAATCTAGGTAGTCAAGAAATTCCAATTTTAAAACCTTATTCTACTTCAGCAAAGTTGCAAGAATATGGGAAATTACAGCACAATGAAGAAGTGAAGCAAGGACAAGAAACATTACACCAGTCATCAGATTTGGGGCAATCTAGCATGTCTTCGATAGAAGTTCAAGGCATTACAACTTAAGTCAATCTCAAAGCTGAGGTATCCATTGCTAAATCTACTATACCTTTTATCCCTACAAATAAAAATCAGTTGAATATTGTTAATGAACCCCATCGAAATCAAGTCTGGGTATCCAAAGAACAGGAATAAACTATGGATCACACTAGGCATGATCTGGGTGATAGTTGGCTATAAGTGATGCCTCAAACTACTATTGAACATCTTTCCTCTGTTGGTTCTGATCACAGTCCACTGTTAATGGAAATGATTAGGACCAATGAGATCCATAGTAAGTATTTCAAATTCATATATTGGTGGGTTGAGAATGAAAATTTTTTGGAGACTCTGCAAGAGTGTTGGGACAAAGGGGTCACTGGTAATCCTATGTGGAGATTGCATCATAAAATGAAATAAAGTTAATTTCTACTCTCAGTAAATGGTCAAGAATGGAGTATGGTGATATATATGCTAAAGTTAAGGAATTTGAGAATAAAATCACGAAAGTTGAGGAGGATCTTCTCACACATAATTCTGAAAGTTATAAGCAACTGTTACATCTCATGAATGCCAATTATATTAGCTATTTGAGATTGGAAGAATCTAATCTTAATAGAAGTGTCAACTTCAATGGTTTGACGAGGGTGATGCCAATACCAAATATTTCCATGCATTAATGAGAAGTAATAGAAGAAGGTTATTTTTTGCATAAAATTTGTACTGACAATGATGTTTGTATACAAGGAGATGGTCGTATAGCCCAGGCTGCTTGTGATTATTTTAAAGATATCTATACTGGTCAGGATTGCAGAATTGATTACAGAATTCTTGAACATATACCTGCATTAGTTACTCCTAAACTGAATAATAAATTACAGGTTATGCCTACTTTAGAGAAACTTAGGCAGGTAGTGTTTGCTATGAATCCGATTTCAGCACCAAGACGTGATGGTCTGGGGGGCAAGTTTTATCATGCATGTTGGCACGTAATTAAGGAAGATTTTCTTGCAGCTGTGAAATTTTTCTTTAGCCACATTAGGCCTAAATTCATGTCACATGCATGTTTTGTTTTACTTCCGAAAACTGAACAACCTTCTAGTTTTAAAGACCTTAGACCTATTAGTCTTAGCAATTTCTCCAACATGATCATTTCCAAATTATTGAGCTTGAGACTAGCTACAGTCCTTCCTTTATTAATTTCAGAAAACTAGTCAGAGTTTTTCAAGGGTTTACTTATCACAGAAATATCATGGTTGCCCAAGAATTCACTCATCACATTAAGAGACCCCCTATACGAGACAATGTGGTTTTCAAATTAGATATGAGCAAGGCTTATGATATAGTGTCTTGGTCATTCACTTGTTTGGTCCTAAGGATGTTTAGGTTTTCGAGGAAATATTTATTCACTTAATATGGAGAATCATGAGTAATAATTGGTTCTCCATCATTATTACTGGAGATAGATACGGTTTCTTCCATTCTAGTAGAAGACATAAACAAGGAGACCCTTTTCTCCAACCCTATTTATTTTAGGTGATGAGGCTCTTTCTTGAATGATTAATGATATTCATCAGGTTCCTCTATATAAAGGTTTTGACATAGAGCCTCAAGGTCATTAGATTAATCATTTAAGATTTGAAAATGATGTGATTATATTTACTTCCAATGATAGACATTCTATGAAGCTTATTATGGACACTTCGGGTAAATATGAACAAGACTAAGATCATCTTATAAACAAAGAGAAAAGTCATTTTATGGTGCCCGATAAATACTCCTCACGATATAATCAATACCATTATAGAGTTCACATGCTTTTCTCAAAAAATATTACTTGCTTAGGGTACCCTCTGTATAATGGTAGAAAGAGGATCATATATTATTCCCACTTGGTTTACAAAATTTCCAAAAATATTAGTGGTTGGCAAATAAGAATCCTTAGCATTGCAGTAAAATGACATTGATCTAGCATGTCTTAATATCTATTCCATTGCAAACAATGGATTCAATATAACCTTCTAATATATTGAGTCACTAATTGCAAATCTCTTTTGGGGGAGAGACAAAGATAAAAGGAAGTTTCATTGGGTGTCTCTAGATACCATGAGTTTTCCTTGTTCGGAAGGAGGTGTGGGGGTCAGAAAATTAACAGATATTTGTACATCTCTTCTATTCAAACAATGGTGTATCTTTAGATCTAAATCCTCATGATGGAGTCAATTTCTGAAAGCAAAGTATTGACAGAGGGCCAATCCAAGTAGCCAAAGAAGTGGACACTGGTAAATAATTAGTGTTGAGATTATGATGAAGAGTGAAGATATAGTTGAAGAACACATTACTTGGAAAATCAACTATGGCAATAGTTCCTTTTGGTGGGATGATTGGTTAGGGTAAAGTGCCTTGGCTAAATACACAAATGTTTCCAGCTTAAATAATGATAGCATTTCCCATTTACTTATTAATGGTACATGGAATGAGACAAAGTTGAGGCAGCAGGTTCACCGCATGCTCATTCCTCAAATATTGCAAACTACTATTCAATAGCAGCAAGGAGTACAAGACATTGCTGTTTGAAAACTAACAGAATCTGGACACTTTTCACGTTCATCAGCTTGGCAACTTTGCAGAACAAAAAGGAACCTTACAAGACTCGATTCATTAATTTGGCATAAAAACATGTATCTTTTAAAATGTCCTTTCTTTTTTTGAGAGAATCAAGGAAGAAACTGTTAACGAATAAAAAACGTGCAACATTTGGTGTGGAGTCTGTAAAGTGCTATCGTTGTATCCAGCGAGGGTGAGATGTATTGGATCATATATTCATACAAGATCACTTTGCAGTCTATATTTGAAAGTATTTTTCCAGCAGCCTGAGAGTTAATGTCCAACAGTCCTCTTTGAGCAGTATATTATTGAGCTGGGCGATATTATAGGATGAAATGAAGCTCATACTACTATTATTCATACACTTCCTCTTATTGTATGTTGGAACTTATGGAAAAATAGGATCTCAGTCAAATAAGGAGGAAGAATCAAGCATCACTCAAGTCAAGTACCTGATTGTTAAAGATACCCTTCTTCTACTTGTACTTCTTTTCCTTCCATGCATTGGCCTTTGACAAGATTAGAGGTGATTGCTAAATTGGAAAATTGTAAGCATGAGATTAGAGTAACAATAGTTAAGTGGAATCATCCCATCCTACTATACTCAAACTAAAAACTTATTGTAGTGCATTACACATCCCAGGACAGATATGGGGGGGGGGAGGGGGAGGTATTCTGAGGTACCATTATTTATGCATTTTCTATACCTCTAGCTATGGGGATACTTAACCATGCATAACTTCAGGCTGAATGTTATGGGTTACATTGGTGCATTCAGCAAGGATACCATGAAATTATTTTAGAAGTTGATTCTGAACTTTAGTTAAGTGATTTTTGTAGGTGTCTACTCCTTCTTGAAAACTTTACAGGTTTGTGCAGGAATCACAGGCTTTGGATCAACAATGTGTACATTTCCAATGTGTGTACACGTACAGGGAAGCCAACAACTCAGCAGATCTCCTTTCCAAACAAAGTCACAATATGATATTATACAACATTACTACACTCCGCTAAAACTCATTTGATATAGTTGCAATTTGTTGGGGCGACTAAAAAGGCTGCTAAATCCAATTCGAATCGATTATTTATTCTCACGTAGAGTCAATTTTTATAGCCAGTAAAACCAACTAAATTGCCGCTAAAACACATTTGTTCTAGCGGAAATCGCTTGGCACTGGTTGGTAAATCCAAAAAAAATAGTTAGTTACACTTGCTTAGTGTCTATTTATATAGGCAGTAAATCCTACTAAAATGCCTCTAAAACGCATCAGTTCTAGTGGCAATTAAAATAATTGTCGAATCAAATTTAAAACGACAATCATGTTCATGTAGCGTCCATCTTTAAACTTTGATTGCCGCTTAAAGCTCATATCTTTGATGACAATAATTCGGTGGCTATTATAAAGGCTAAAATATTCTTTTGACAAAACTTATTTTCCCCCGTTTTGCGTCCAACAAAATTCTAATCAAAAGAGAGCCTATTAGATGCAATGATGTTAGTAGAATGCTAAAAAATATACAATATAATTCATAGAACATAATATATCTCATCAAATCAAAACAAAATGAAGTATTAATCCAAGCTATAGTATAATAACTTTAAAACTAAACTTATACAGAGGATATATCTAGTATCATTATATAACCAATCCAATAAAATAGTGTCTTCAAAGAATTACCATAATGGTTCGTCATATTGAAATATTTCATGGGAAAAACTTTTGAACATCATACCGCAATGACCTGAAATAATAAAATAAATGTGTCAAAAGATGAAATCCAATTGATGAAAACATCACGAGATAGGACAAGTTCTCATACTTAACTGAAATACTAAGTAGACCAAAACATCACGAGATAGGACAAGTTCTCATACTTAACTGAAATATTTAGTAGACCAAATATTACATAAAAAGATCTATGTGCAAATATACCAATGACCCTAGTTTCTCCCCTTATTGATACAGATACATTTAAGAGTAACAAAGATCCAGTTCAAACACATAAACATAAGAAAGAGTGAAGAAATTCACAACCTAGACAACAAGCAAACAAATATCAGACGCACATTTATATCCTGAGAAAAAAATTAAAGAATGGAATTTTATTAACAACCTGAGTAGGAAACTGAAAAAATAACAGTACGGAGGACAAAAACTATGAGAGGAATTCCTCCTAAAGCAATCTGCTCCATATCAATTAAAAAAAAGGTAAAAAACTTACTGGACTAGAATAATACAAAATAAACCACCGTAATACAGGCTTGCTAAATGTACAATACATATACATGAACACACATACATTAATTATGTTTCAGAATCGCACTTCAATAGGGGATGACAACCAAACAAATTTACATCAGAATTGAACACGTAAACCCTATCTAAGGTTTCTTATTGTTTGATAACCCCTCAATAGACCAAGACTAATTTTAAGCTAATGAGGATTAGTTAGTGGTGAAATATGAGAGTGTTGCAAGTGGGACAATATGTGAAGTACTGATCTTTAGTCAGACAAGAATAAATGACCTCAGATTGTGCACCTGTATCACCAGGACCAAATTTTGCAAATTCTGCATGTGTTGTTATTTTTCTTAGAGCAGTATTCTTAGGGTCACATGTATTGTCTGGGAACTTAAAATAATAAGGGTATTAATATATAATGTAACATTTCTCAATGGTGTGATTGGTAGTTCAAAACAAAACAAAAGAAGTTTGATGGATCAAAAGAATCTTTGGACATGAAGTGTGGTTTAGAGACTCTAGCAGTGAAAGAAGGAGAAATGGATCTAAAATGAGAAGTAGAGGAGACCTGTCTCTATTTCCATTCAACCAATTGTTTCTATCAGTTTAGACTAACGATTGGACAACAAAAGAAGTAGAGAAAATTCCTGAAGCAAAGGATACAGTGTTGTTCTACTTTAAAGGAGAACAAAAATGAGCTGGTAATTTGATCGAGATCTTTAAAGTTTAGAAAATTTTCACAAAGCAAACTTTTTAAACTGTTTCTTTGATGGAAATTATCTTTTTATTTAAAGTTTTCATATAGAAAAACGAACGTAAAAAATTTTTTTGTTGAAGAAGGCTTCTATTCTCCAGAAGTAAATATATTCATTTGATGATTATCGGACTAGTTCGAGTAATCAGACAACAAATATTGAGATATACAAAAAGAAGCTATAGATAAAATTAACTACATTTCAGGGGCTTGGAATAATGTAGACGAATCTAGGATACAATTCAAGGGCTGGCAAAGCATCGAGAAGACCTATCTCAATTGGAAAATACAAAATTGATGATATGTAGATAATAAAAAGACATTGAGAATAAGGGATGAGGTTTATATGGATCAGTTCAAGTAATCAGATCATTAACATTGAGCTATAAAAAAAGAACCTATGAATAAAACTAACTACACATCACGGACGAGCAACAATGGAGATGAATTTGGAGTCAAATAATAACTCAAACAATCACACCAAAGGATAAAGATGAGTAATACCATGAGCAGTTGGAGTATTTTCAGCAACAATAGGTATCCCTCTTGTTTGTGTTTTTTGTCCATGACAACTATCAACATAGCGGAACTGATAAATGTTAACACATAAGTTAAAAATACTTTTATATGATTAAATTTTATTTAAAAATTGTGTATTACACTTATGGAATCAATTTACCTGTCCACTTGAGGTGCCACTGATATTTTGAGGCATAGATTCTTTACGAGCATGTTTACGCATGAATTGTCGCATTTGGAGTAATTCTAATTGCATATCATCCTGATTTTGTTTCATCATATTAATTTCTTCATTTTGTTTCACCTTCAATTCATTCATCTCCTATTCTAACCTTTGTACATTTTCATAAGATTGAATCCTCTTTATCAATGTTTTCAATGAAAGATCTACTACCCCATAGAGAAGAAGGAGTTGGACAAGTCCTAAATCACGAACATATCCACTTTTTTCATTTCCTAGTAAGTGGGAATATACATCACCTTTACAAGAAACACGGTGACGAGGTTGGTCTGTAGATCCCTCATCTTCTCATTATCATGTCCTGACAATAGAAAATATATTAGATCCAATTTGAAATTCATGTGTTCAATTTTTGTATTTTTCCGTTTACTTTTTTTCAATGTAGATTATAAAACAAAGAAGAAATCTTAAAATTGGTTTTGCCAAATCATAATCCAATGGTCTACCATCCTTAAGTGTGTTATGAGTTACTAAGAATATTTATGCTCATGTAGGTTCTATACCATTTGAAGTCTAATAGAATAAATTGATCTCATCTATGCTTGTCATGAAGAGTTAAATTGTTATAGTTGAAAATATCAATAGGTTTACCTGCTCATTCATCAAGGTAACAATACTTTTTGATCTGCCTGTATGAGGCATCTTTTTTCTATTTGCTTATGTACGTCTCTGTCATTAAAAGATTTCAGAACACTCCATTGATCTCTCGGTATACGACTTGCTCTATTTTTTAGAAAAGCGTCTTTAGTCTTATACTTAGGAATGTGGTCACCTTTTAACTGACACTTGTAATTTTTCCATTTTCTTAACAGTGTCTTTAAGAAAAAGGCTTTTCTGCATTTTGGGATAGAGAACTTCTTCTGAAAAAATACAGCCCACATGTGGAAAATAACAGCATGCATAATAAACCTTTCTCACCTCATAATAAAGAATAAGTCATACCCTGACAAAATTAAGTAATTTTTTCTTTTCCTCATTGTCGAAATTTCTCCTATTGGTCTGGAGTTCTTGCAATAATTCCTAGAAAGCTTGAAAGCTTTCGACTCTCTTTTTCAATAGCCTGATTGCCACTATTAAACGGCGCGTCAAATGTTTTTCCCAAAGGAAGTTCCTAAATATCTTTTAGTAAAGTACGTCTACGCATCTTTCTTTCCCCCGAATTACCTAGAAGGCAAAATATTTGAAGGACATCAAATGATAAAAACATGTATGGTCAAACAATTGACAGATGCTTTCGAATATAATAAATAATAGTAACACGAAAAATATATAGAAAACAAAATCAATATAAATTACTTGTTGTGTGCCTGATGTATGTTTTAAAATTATGTCTGAATCAAATCTTTACTCTGCTTGCAAATCCAACATGAGACTTTAGAGGCATAGCCATTTTGAAACTTGGAATTTTGTAGTACTTCATAAAACATCTCTTTTTCAATTGAAGAAATAGGGAAATAAGTCGGAGGAAGATATGCTCTCCCACTAGCTCGATATTGCGGCTATAACTTGGTCTATTTTCATCTCCTTCAAGTCCAACTGTGCTTCAATGTTGTCTTTTGACTTTTTATCAAGACCCAACAGTGTATATAATATGTTATCACAAAAATTTTTCTATGTGCATTGCATAAAGATTATGCGCTCCAATTTATACTCCCAATAAGGAAGATCGAAAAATATGCTCCTCTTTTTCCAAGTTTTTTTCTTCACCCCACTTACCTCTTCACTTGACTTGCCTAGAGTAAACTTTATATCTTTAACTTTATCCAGCACTTGTGACCCATATATTCTGCAAGGTACAAATCTTGTTTCCTTAGTTCCATCAAATGATTTTGCATCATTTTGATATTTGTGTCCAGACTTCAAGAAATGTTGGTGGCCCATAAAAAAAATTCTTGCCATGTTTAAGAAATTTAAATTGAGTGTGTATGTTGTAAGAAGGACAAGCAAACCCGACTAGAACTGCTCCATCCTGAAAGATTACCATATGCTGGAAAATCACTTACAGTTCACATGAGAGTTGCTCTCATTTGAAATGTCTCCTTTGTAGACGCCTCGTATGTTTCTGCCACAACACTCCATAATTCATTTAACTCTTATATTAATGGTTTCAGGAAGATATCAATATTATTGCCAGGTGATTTTAGTCCAGGAATAAGCAAGGACAGAATAAAGAACTCTTCTTTCATGCATGTCCATGGTGGAAGATTATATGGTATTAAAATAACTTGCCATGTACGATGAACTGTTCCATTGTGCCAAATGGATTAAATCCATCAGAAGTTAATCCCAAGCAAACATTGCGAGGATCTCCCGCAAATTCAGGATACCTACTATCAAAACTTTTCCAAGATTCATAATTTGTCGGATGTCGTAGAATCTTATTTTTGTTTCGCTCTTCATGATACCATCA
Source organism: Solanum neorickii (assembly GCA_027704865.1). Lineage (NCBI taxonomy): Eukaryota > Viridiplantae > Streptophyta > Magnoliopsida > Solanales > Solanaceae > Solanum > Solanum neorickii. The sequence continues at coordinate 18,154,592 of JAKWJC010000373.1, read as the reverse complement.
CATTACATTAGAAGTTTTTGAATACATAAATAATATTTGTAGTCTCGGTTCAAAGGAAAATACCTTATGACCTTGGCTGGAATTTTCTTTGCATTATTTTCAATCTAGAAGCTCCACAATGTTTGCATTCATTGACATCCATACCGGCAAACTCTTTTCTGAAAAGCATACAGTCATTGAGAAAAGCATGAATATTTTCATAATTTAAGTCCAAACCTTCAACTATCTTTTTGGTTTCATAGCAAGAAGGAGGTAAGGTATCTCCTTCTGGCAACACATCCTTTAATAGTTAAAGTAGAGAATCAAAATATTCATTTGCCATGTGTACATGCATTTTGTACGATAGATATATAGTAAAAAGGAAAATTTTCTGAACTTCTTACATCCAGGATATAGTTCTTCATTTGCCTCTTTTACGAGTCCTTCAAATTTATCAATCTCTGGATTTGTTTGGATACCATACGTAGGAGCATTATTTTCTAGTATGTATGGCTCAATCTCGATCGTTTCATTGACATCAATAACGATGGATTGTGTACTACCTTCAAGGGCATCATGTATCATTCCTCTCATATCATCACCTCTGAAAGTTGATTGGCTGGAATTAGTTACTTGAGTATTGTTGGATCTATTTTGAGACTATCCATGACAAAAACAAGTATCATATAATAGCAAAATTCCAGTAACCACAAGATGGTCATATGCGTTATCCTGATCTACTTGATGAAAAATCACACATTCTGTACAGGAACAGGCAATATTGTCTCCATCTTGTTTTTCAGAAAAAGCATGATTTATAAAATCCGTGACTCCATCCATGTATTCTTTACTAACTCTATCACAATACATCAACTTTTTATTTCTATGATTTTCTTTAATGTTGAAGATATTCTTTGTTTTAGTAATTCCTGTAAGAGCTAAAAATGCATTAGTAAAAAGCAATGGAATAAATCAATATGTAATTACATATATCGAAAGATGTCCTAAATGTCTTATATGTCATGGTTAGAAATAAAGTTAAGACTTACATGGACGACTCAAATGGGGTTCACAAACTGACTAGATTATGTGTTATGCGACATGAACCTGAGGACATTGAAACCTTTTCTTTGTGTGACGATTTAATAGTATCATTTAATCTCAAACTTTATAATTTGCCTAAGGGTTTCCCAAACGTCTGTGGGCTGGTCTGACCAGGTTAGCTTGGGTACACAAAATGTTAGATGAAGTTCTACTTAAGCTGAAATTTTAATTAAATTATACTAACAGATTGTGTCTATCATTTATTGGTATAACGTAACCATCAAGTTAAAGCTTGCATAGTAAAGATTATTTTAAGAAGGGTTGCTCAAGATATTAACGTTCGAGAAGAAATTACAGAACCTACATGCAATTTTGTATCTTTAAGCATTTTATAGTTTAAGTATTTAGAGATTTTGATTGTATTACACTTAAGGATTACATAGATGGTTGTTGTGGGGCGACAACCTGACCAAATTGTGGCCTGATTATATGCTATTTAGCAAGAACCTAAGACAATATAGCACCTTTTATTTAAGTCCCAAATTACTTCTACCATTTGGTATCGACTTTAATGATTCCTAAGGGTATACCGAATGTCTATGGACTGATCTACTGAGGTTAGTTCTGCCAAAAAAATGCAAGAAGCAGTTCATGTTAAGTTGGAGTATTAATTATATTACTAATAGATTATCTCCACTTATGATTATAAAGGAACCATCAAGGTAAAGCTTTGCTAGTTTAGGAGATTCTAAGAAAGGTTGTTCAAGATATTCATATACAAGGAGAAATTAATGAAACAACATGATTATCAGTTCCTACTCACAGATTTAAGTGTTTGATTATACAAATAGTCAAGGCTTCAAATTATAATACACTTAAGGTTTACATAGGCTGCTGTAATAGAGTGTAAAAACTGACCAGATCGTGTGTTATGCATAAGGAACCTGAGATGATTAAGCACCTTTTCATTAAGTGTTGATTTGCTGCTATTGTTTGGTTTAAAGTATTACGATGACTAAGGGTGTATCGAATATCTAAAGTTTGGTACGACAAGGTTAGTTAGGCTAAAAAAATGATGAAAGAATCTGTAGTTAAGCTGACATTTTCATTATATTTAAAGAAGATTTTACTTGTTCACGCAGACCTTAGCGTGATCCAACTGAATCAGTTTGTCAGGCTGAATCTTACAAGAGGACACTAATTCGATTCGATTCTTCTCAAGGAAAATCACAGAATATATAGACTCCATTAGAAAACCTAAAGTTTAAATAGGTGAGAAAACTTGCAGACAAGACTGAAAATCAAGTCATTGCCAGTCCTCTAGAGATAACCCTTCACCCAAAAATCTGAATATTTTATTGTACATAACACCTTTTAAAAACAAACCTATACCTAGAACGGTTGCTTGATACTTAGCATATTTTCACATTTAAATTCATTCCCCACTTAAAGGATACGAGACTTTTAGCTAAATGAACTTCTTGTTTATGACTTTTTTGCTGGTAGTTGTTTGGATGTTCACTACAATGATGTTGCAGTTGCTCTTAACTTATTTTTCTCTTAGAAGTGCAGTAGTAAAAATGTTACATAGTGGCATCCTGGGCTTAGTTCAATTGGAAAAGGTTGAGGGACTTGTATCATAGGTCACAAGCTTTCCCTGGGCCATGAGAACTAAGCTTGGTATAAAGTAGAAGAAGGGCATAGCGGGGGGGGGGGGGCAGTTATACACAACTTTCGCAGGCTGACGTTGGTCGTAAAGATAGAGCCTAGATGGATTTCTCAGTCAACAAATTAAGTAAAATCAATTATGATTAATCTACTACCTAATGGACATTAATAGTAATGCTGAAATTATATTTTGTTACAACTCATGGTCGAGCTTTAATTGGTATAAATGGGCTACAACTAATTTCTAAAAACAAAGGGACTACAAGAATTGTGTTAATATTCCTCAAGTAAGAATGTCCCTTGGGAATTCAAATGAAACAAACCTCACTGTAAAACATGAAGACCAAAATACAAACCAAACATAATCAAAGCATCTATAAATTTGATAATTCTGATAAAAACATCTGAAGTCGTCAAAGTCCAAGGTACTGATACTAAATCATTACCTACAGTTTTAACTTGTTTATACTTGAGAGACATCGAATAAAACTGAATTACTAAATTGTGATTTGTGACAATTCAAAGATATATAAATATTGGTTTCGGACTAACGATAGATTATTAACCTAAAGATACTCAATTAAAAGAACTAATTGTACAGTTCACATATACATAAAATAATATTACTATGTCTGATGTTTTCAAAACATTAAAATCACCATTTCAAGTATTTAATGTGAGTAAAAAACAAAGAGTTTATGGAGTCATAACAGAGGTCCATATAATCGCTAAACCTTAATATTTAAAAGAAGATATCTTGACTCATTATAAAAACGGCCAAATATTACAAACACATGAAAACATACATTTATGAATAAATTCACTTGGAAATCACAACTAACGCCTAAAAATTGATTAGTTCGTCAAGTATTTTCTATTTTCCCCTATTAATGCTTAAGTATTTATTAATGACGATAGAACAAAATTACAGGCTAAATATTAACTAACATCTATAGAGCAACAAATATTATAGAAAATCATTGAAACAGTTGAGTGGTTGGATTTACATACCTTAAATTTTCTAAAAACTTGTTGTGGACTGCACTATGTTGCTGGACGTCGTTTATGTTAATGAGATATATGCCGTATGTGAGTCTTAATATGAGTTTAGGGTCAGGAATCCTTATTTGAATGGGATATACTTTTAGTTATCTTTTCCTTATTTGTGTAGGAGAGCTTTTGAGGGTAGTAAAGTGTAGGAAAACTTTTTTCTCCTTGATTTTGAGAAAAGCAAGCGTACGAAATTTTTAGAAGAACTGGAGGGAGTACTATTTTAGGAAAAAAAGAAGATCTTTTGTGGCTATTCATTAAAATTGCTACTATAATATACTTATTAGTGGCAATTATACATTAGCAGCTCATTGTATGCCCGGCGTAAATACATTAGCGGTAATTACCTGATTGCCGCAAAAAAAATTGCCCATAAAGTTCATTTTTGTAGCAGTGATACTGCAGTTAGAGGAAGCTATATGATAAGAAAAGTGAGAGTACACAATTTCGGAATAAACAAGTTTAGAATATTGAAAGAACCTTCTTGACATAATGTACAGGAACCATGTTAAAGTACAGGAAGATCAAGTTACAAATAACCAATGTTCATTCTAACATAAAACTAATACATCTAAATTTGTAAACAAGACAGTGCTGTGTTAGATTCTGCATAGTAGACCCTTTAGTGCATCTGGTACTCACTTTAGCTGAACTGTAGATAAGGTAAAGGAAACCACAGTAATTATAATTCAGGTGCATTCTCTCAAAGGCTAACAGTACACCCGGTTAGACACAATACAATGCCTCAAAGTGTTCATGAGACATAGTTTGATCAAATTAATATGACTGGTGTATTATCTATGTTTCTGTCATGCAAAATAATTAGATAGGATTAGTTTTTTATTTGTCTCCTATTGTAAGGAGAGAGTCTCCCTTATTTTTTTTGTATTTTAGAAATTTGTAAGGTGATTATTCTTATAATACGGCCAATCTGTATAGGGTTAAGTTGACTATCCTTAGTAGGTAGGTCGACTAGACCCACTATATGATTAGAGGTATCCTAGCCCCCTCCTTGTACATATTTTTGAATCTTACTAATTATTTGCATGATGGTGTTGCTAAGCCCCTGACCCCCTCAAGGGTCATTTATTTTTTGAAAAGCCCAAAATAAAAAAAAATCCAAACATTAAACATTAAACCATAGATTTATACCTCAAATCCAAAATGTGAAACCCTAAAACCTAAAAAAAACTAAACCCTAACTATAACTCTAAAACCTATAAAACAAACTAAACCCTAAACCCTAAAGCCCAAGCCCAAAATATTAAAATCCAAATATAAAACACTAAACCATAGATAATTAACCACTAAACCATAGATAATAAAAACCTCAATCCTAAACTCCAAATCCTAAAACCAAAAAACAAAACCTAAACCCTAACCATGACTAGCCCTAACCCTAAACCCTAATCCCGAAACACCAAACCCAAAATGCATAAATCAAAACATTAAACAAGAAACCATAGATATTAAACCTCAAATCCCAAACCCCACACCCTAAAACCTAAAAAAAGCTTAAACCCTAACCCTAACCCTGATCCTAAACATTGAACCCCAAGCCCAAAATACTGAAACCCAAATATTAAACACTAAATCATATCTAAGAAACCTTATATTCAAAACCCCAAACCCTAAAACCGAAAAAACCTAAACCCTAACCTAACCCTAAACTCTAAACCCTTAGCCCAAAATACCAAAACTCAAACATTACAAACTAAACCATAGATATTAAACCTCAAATCCTAAACCCCAATCACGAAAACCTAAATAATATTGAACCCTAACATTGACCCTAACCATAACCTAAACCCCAAATCCAAAATACCAAAATCTAAAAATTAAACACTAAACTATAGATAATAATATTTAAATCCTAAACCCAAAAAATAAAAAATATAAAAAGAAAACCTAAATCCTAACCCTAAACCCTAAATCCTAAACCCAAACCTCACGATCTAAATACCAAAACCCAAACATTAAACACTAAATCATAGATATGAAACCTCAAATCCTAAAACCCAAACTCTAAAATATTAAAAAAAAAAAAACTATAACCCTAACCCTAAACCCTAAACCCAAAGCCGAAAAATACAAAACCCAAACATTAAACACTAAACCATAGATTTTAAACCTCAAATCCTAAACACTAAACCTAAAATCTAAAGAAAAACCTGATCTTAACCCTAACCCTAAACTTAAATCGTACACCCTGAACCCCAAGCCCAAACTACAAAAACCCAAACATTAAAAACCTAAACCCCAAGCCCAAATTACATAAACCCAAATATTAACACTAAACCATAAATATTAAACCTAAAATGTTATACCCCAAACCCAAAAACCTAAACTCTTAGCCTAACCCAAATCCTAAACCCTAACAACAAGTCCAAAACCCGAAAACCCAAACATTAAACACTCAACCATAGATATTGAATCTCAAATAAAAAATCTCAAACCGTAAAACCTAAAAAGAACTAAACCCTAACCTTAAGCCTAACCCTAACCCTAAACCCTTAATCCCAAGCCCAAAATACAAAAACATAAACATTAAAAACAAAACAAAGATATTCAACCTCAAATTCTAAATGTCAAATCCTAAAACCTAAAAAAATCTAAACCCTACCCCTTAATAGTAACCCTAATCCTATACCATAATCCCAAAACCCCAAGCCCAAAATACACAAACACAAATATTTAACACTAAATCATAGGTATTAAACCTCAAATGTAAATCTCAAATCCTAAAACCTAAAAAAACCTAAACCCTAACCCTTACACTAAACCTAAACCCCTAGCTCAAAATACCAAAACCCTATTATTTATAAATATACTATCGATACTAAACCTCAAATCCCAAACCCCCAACCCTAAAACCTTAAAACATACCTAAACCCTAACCCTAACCCTAACCATAACCATAACAATAAACCCAAACCCTCTAAACCCTAAACCCCATGCCCAAAATACCAAAACCTAAATATTAAACACCAAACCATAGATATTAAACCTCAAATCCTAAACCCCAAAACCTAAAAAAAAAAACTAAACCCTAACCCTTACCTTAACATGCACTTACTTGGCCATTTTAAGTTTGTCAAAAAGTCTAAGTAGGTGATGCACCTACTTGGTCTTTTAATCTGATCCGTATATTCTAAGTAGATGATGCACCTGCTTGCATAATAAATTCAAGCAAGCAACTCACTTATTTTATTCCATTTCCAACTCTTAATTCCATATACATTTGGTCACTTAGATATTTAAGCAAAAATACTACCTTACTAGCTTGAGTGTAAACACTTTATACGAAGTTAACTTAGTCATATACGTGTCTTGAAAGTACATGTTATTACATCATCCCCTTTTAGGATCATTCTTCCTCGAATGAGAGGTGTAGCTAGAGGCAATGTTGACCGTAGATTTTTTCAAAAATTTGCCTATGTTTCCTTTGTAGGTAAGACTATTCCAATTCTATAGACTAACCAGAGTATATGCAAGTATCACGAGGCGTTTCATCAAGTTTTACACATGAAACAATAAAATTGTATGTAAGCCTCATTTTGGCCACATATAATCAAGTGAAACAATTTAGTATAACGTGACGTACCTTTTCCTTTTTTTCCACCAACCTTAAGTGACACTCTTGGATTTCGAGAATCACAAATATTAATTACCATCAAGACATGTGACACGTAAAAATAATAATAAGTGAGCTAATAAGAAATAAGCATATGATCAAGTGAGCAGACACATATGATAAATGATGATATTCAGTTCTTGTAACAATTATGGATACCTGGACTTAAGTGATTCCTTTACTTTAAGTGAATTTTTTAACCCTATGACGCCTACGTATTAATTATTCTGATAGAGTCTACATCTAAGAATCCTTGAATTCCTAACCTAATGGTGTAGAATGCATATAGAACCCCTTCATATGATAATCCTCCTTGACTTCAATATCTCCAAATGGAATTACAAAGTATACAATATCACACACGTTTTGATAGCATGTACACAAAAAATGCTATGTGTACTAAATCTAATTATTGATGTGATTCCATTTCATAGGAAACTTAGCCAATTTTGCACTAAAATCCTTAATGTTATTAAAGGATCCACTATCCTTTTCTTTTTGAATCTAATGATGTCTCACATGTGAATTTTGTTAGAACACACAATTAATTTAAAATCTAACTTTTTTATGTTTTATATTTGAGTAGGGCACTCTACTTGTCCATTTATCCTTGGCTAAATGTTGTACTAAAATTCCTATGCCCAACCTTTTATGTTTGATCCCCATCTCACCATAATATAGTGAAACCTTACCCTAACATGTTAAATACTTATGTAAATTAAAAAAACAAAGGGGTATAAACATGTGAGCATACAAGTCACAGTCTATGACACAGCAGAAAATCATCACGAAAATGAGAACATGTAACATATAAACAAGCATACTATACACAGTCATAAAAGAAATTGCCATGAAACATGAAGTAGGCGAACTATATCACATGGATAGGTGGTACACCTTAATAAGTACACATACGAAATAGAAGAAGTGAGCATAGACACATGTGCCAATAAAAGTGGGGCCTTTAAGAAAGAAATCCCTGAGGCATGTAACATATATGCAAATGGTCTATAAAGCATATAACATGTCGACAAGTGATCTATGACACATACAACCCAAGGGAAAGTTATTTAAGATGCCTATAGCATATGCGAAACTAATGAACTATGCTCATAAAATATAGACAAATGATTTGTGGAAAGTTATCAGTGAAATATAACATATAGCTAAGGCACTATGAAACATATGGGAATAAGTGAGGCTTATATGAAGTGTATAAAACCCAAAGGCCATTTGTCTATGACTATGTAATATGCTAGAACTAATTCATAAAGGGCTTATGTCATATGAATAAATAAGTTATAGGACATGTAGCATGTATGATTATATAAGTAGCTAGATAGTTTATAAGCGACATATATTTTATATAACCTCTTAGTCATACCTTAAAGTGCAAGCATGCTGTTGCTGATTCTAAATCGTGGCTGAGATATTTTTGCTCGTGTTTCTATACTCACATCACAACTCACACAATTGTTTACTTCAATTCTCCTCTTTATATTTGGAGATGTTTTTATTTAAGTTTTCCAACCATTGGAACATGGTCATCTCCAGTTCCATCTAAACATTCCGACCACTATAGAGGAGAAATTCTCTACTATTTATGTGTAGGAGTAAGAGGTGAAGGTCAACTTTTTCTTAATGTATGGTACCTTATGAAGTTTCAAAAAGCAAATGAATAGTTCAACTTGAAGGCGTTGGGGTATATAAAATCTTATGTATGGCTAGGCACACATACATGTCAAGTATATGTAAATTCAGGATTTTATAGATTTTGAGGGTTCGCCACTCTGGGATTAGCTAGACAGGTACAATCATGCTGATAGATTTTCCATAATGACATAATAAATGGAGAATTCTTACCAATTTCGCATTTAAGTGACCAAATAAGAACGAGTGTAACATGATTAATCCTCCTCTCTCTTAGTCAGGCTTTGATCCATAATTTGTGGATATAAAAATTAAATTGGTAGTAGCTTTATTTAGCTCTTGGCAGTGTATAAATATGCATAATGAACAATCGTTCTTTTGTACACATGATATTGGTGCATCCTAGTTTAGCACATTAGGATCAATGTATTTTCTATCAAACTGATCCTTCAATTTTACCTCTTGTGTGGAATTCATTTAACACTAAAATGTTTTCTCTATTGAAAAAAGTTCAAAATGTTAATTGGGGGAATAATTTTGGGTACATGTTTACGACTGTTAAGGTTGAAGATTTCTTCTGTCACATTCTTAGCATGCGTTTCTTATAGTTAGGGTACAACCAATGTCTCCTTCCGTAATATCTTCTCATACATATATGTCATCTTTCTTTCTTACTATCATGAAACTTACTCTACTCATGTCTCCGTAGCTAGGAGCCCTCGTTTATGTACACACTTGTTTTATGGTGTTCAAATATTGTTCTCCTTTATTCATATGTAACTGGTCACTCTCCTTCTACTGATTAACTGATACTATGATTTCTTCTACTTTGAATATTCTATCCGATCATAACTTATGTTAGATATTCAATTTTTTCACCCTTAATCATTAATCACATAGTTAGCCTATATAACAAAAAGATAGATCACAATGAGAAGATATTATGCGTATACTTTTATACAAAACAATTGATAAACTTACCACAAAGTTTTCTAACCATAAAAGGGATCTACATGTTTTTCTATTCTAGGTGGTCATACTCATATATACATATCTTGTAAAAAAAACCTCAACTTTTATCTCTAATCTATGTAACCTTGAAGGTTAAAGGTATATTAATGAGGAGGTAGTGAATATCATCTATTAGATTAAATCCTATAACCATTGCATGAGTCATATGGAGATCATCTGAAATTCTAGAATCAATTGTATCCTTCTAAAATGTTGCACTAGAAATCGTTGCAGCCATATTAGTTGAATTAGGAAACCAATCATGATATAAGAATATAAATATCTCTCTTCATATCCAATTTGGGTGAACCAGGTGATGATACAAGTGATGAAAACCCAGCTGTAGATGCAAGTAACACATAAACCTTTACAATCCCATTATTTGTGCTAACAACGGACCCAAATGGTAATCCTAGATGAGCTCTACTGAGCCCTAGCTTGTAGCACTTTTCCTTAAAGGTTGATACCTTTTTACTTGGGCATTAGCTATGGTACGCATACTCTGGATGACATAAAATAGAGTATTAGTAAGAATGAAATTCTTAAAACATAGCTTTATTGCACGATTTGAATTATTAAATGTCATAATTCCTAAATGTGTAAGTAGCCTGCTAATTATAAATGTGGCGTGCAACACATTCATAAGTAGAATTCTACTATACACGACTTTATAGATCCGTGGGAAACATGAACCTACTGCTTTACATTTTGTCGCGTCCCATGCTAGGGTGAGGTAGACAAGTAGCCTATGAACTATCTATGCCAATAACCTACAACAAACAAATTAATAAATAAGAAAAATAGAACTATATCTAAGAAAAGAATATACTAAACCTCCAACTGGCCAAACTCATACAAATGACAACTGAAACTAGAGAATCTTTGTCCGCTCAACTATCAAGTGGCTGGGACAGGGCCCTGACATACCCAAATTACATTTGTCAATATAACCAAAAGAGAACTAGAAACATCATAGGTCCAGTTAAGAATTAGTTCACCAATTCCTCGGTTGGATACACAAAAAGATCTCTAAGATTATCACACATGTCCTGCATTTATAGAAATGCAGCGCCCCCATTCATGGGGACGTCAGTACATGTACAAAATTTATTGCTATGTAGTGAAGGAAAATAAGAAATGGACAATTGATATCAGAAGATATTAATTAATAAGGTTCTTAACCTATACACCTGTATTGAGAAGTATCTTATAGAACTATAAGTAATGCATTAACACCATATAATTATTTTCCAAATATCTTATGGTTGTTCATTATCATGTGGTAAAGTAACACATTATGCACTTGGGTTTTGTTCTTTACATTATTTACCGTGAATTAACACATTATGCACTTGGCTTCTTTTCTTATACTTGTGGAATCTTTTACGTTGCGTTCTTTTGTTTAATATTCTTTGATTTATAATGTTTCTAAGGCTTACAAATGACCAACTTATCAGTTGTAGAAGAGGATGACCCATGCTAGGCATTTTAACCCCTGGAATGCTTTCCTCATACATATAGAAATTAGGATCGGCCCATGCTAGGTATTACAACTCCTGAGTTGCCACCCAAAATACATCTATTGGGATCGGCCCATGCTAGGTATCTTAACCTAGAGCTGCCACCCATAAATATAAAGATTTGCATTCAGGATCCACCCATGCTAGACTTTCATCCTAGGGGGCTGCCACCCATAATTAAATAGATTCAGATTATGTCATTCCCTTAATCTTTGAGATTGTTCATAACTATTTTGAACCTTGGTACTATATACTAGTGATGTAGATATGTGAATAAAATATTTGACACATCAACAATGACATAACAAACAACATTAATATTACCTTCGGAACTTATATGACACAATGAATCTTATTATGGGCTAAAGCATATTAGGTAAACAATATCAAATAATCGGGGCTGTGAACATCAGAACTAATGAGACACGTGGGAAGATTCAAGATAGGGACAAATGTACAACTCAAATTAGAATATATAAAATGTATACTAACTAGAGAACAAGTAAGGATTATGTAGAGTAACATTATACACTGAAACAATGGGAGTGATATCTAATGAAAGAAGCATGTGAGCAAACGAAGTATATGATCAAATGAACGAATGAAGCCATTTGCCAGTATATGAGTAGACTGTGTATCCACGAATTGAACACTTTAAACATGTGTAGCCTAGGATTTTGTTGGCTAAATTAGAAGAGATAGGTTACATAGTATGTACCTTAGAGGGAAAAAAATCTTTTATCCATACACACCAATTTTTTGGGCTATTATGACAACAACAACTCTGTCACACCCCAAGCTTAGGTGAGGCTGTAACGGCTTGTATTATGCATATGCTAGTTCTAGTCATGTGATACTTGACATAGACTTTTAGTATAGGTGAGGAATCATATTTCTATATGATTAGTGTTTGTTTAAACTAGATCAGAAGGTGATGTAAGGCCTTGCACATTTCAGCATGTGTATTGCAAGTTATCACTAACAGAAAGTAATTAAGTAGATATAGTAAGGTGGTAATAGAACTTAAAGCTGAAAGTTAAGTTCTAAGTTAAAGGAAAAGGGATTAACATTAAGAAATTGGAATAAAATAATTGAGTTGCTTGCTTGTCTTAATTAAGCTAGAAGTTGCATCACCTACTTGAGCTACAATAAAGTTAAAGCGCCCATGTTTGATGGAACAGAATTAGGCTTATATTAATGTGCTCACTTGAAGCCCAAACCTATAAAAAGATAATAAAAATTAAAGAAAGTCCAACAGCCAAATTTAATAAGAGCTGATCTTTTCACCCATTTTAACACATGAAAATAAGAATTAACTCTAACTCTCTCTCTCTCTCTCTGTCTCTCTTTTCTCTTACAGATTAAACTAGCACACTTAATGTTCTTCTTGTGTTCTTGAAGAAACCCTAATATCTGCAAACCAAGGTAAGTGAAACCACATGGATTTAGCTTAATTCTCCAATGGATGATTAGGAAACCATGTTATTCATGCTCTAGTATAAGTACAAAGACAGAATATTTTCAGCAGCTAATGCTCACTTCCTTAGTTATCAAAATACCTTTTTCTTTTTATTTTGTTTAACTGTGAAGGGAAGCTCAAGTTCTAAAAGAATTCAATTTATAAGGAGATGTTGCAAAAATTGAGTTAAGGTGACTGCTCCATTTTTGTCTTCCTCATGTATGAATTTGAGTGAGGAATTAGTGGTGTGATGTCATGAAGAACTCAAATGGGTACTGAGTTTAATAATTGGTTGTATGATAAAGAATATTTGGGGCTGTTCTATGTGTATTATTGTTGGCGCTATTTGGTTAATCTTGTGGGAAAGGATGTATAATTTATGTGTTGGAGAGAGAATGAGTGTGTGGTGATACACATTATTTTAATGGTTCTATGGGCTCATTATCTTTAAAAGTTATCTACTGTTTTACAAGGGTCACAGTATGATAGTTGCTAATTTTAGTTTACCATGACTTAGATTGTAGATTAAAACCAAAAAGGTGAGGTTGAATCGTGATTGTTATATCAGTCAAAGTATAAGGTATGTAAGGCTATTTGATTCCGTATTCCTTGGCATGAAATATTATACTTGCGATTAGTATCAATGAATTAAATCTCCTAAGTTATACTCCTAGTCAATGAAACATAGTGGCACCGTACTATCTCTAAATAGCTAACAACATTTACGCCTCTCCTTAGTGCATAGAACTACTTCATTCTACATTCACTATTCTATTGTTGTGTAATTATCCCCCTTATGTCATTTTTACTGCCTCGAAGTATTATTTTTATGTGTGTATTTCCATATCTCCAAAATGATTAAGACCACCAAAACAACAGGTTAAAAGAGCTTTGATTATCCAAGGAACATTCCCGAAAGAGTTATGAACTAATAAACTACAATCTCAAAGATTAAAGAATCTAAGTGAAGAAATCTATAAAATTATGGGTGGTAGCTTATAACATGGGCATCATGGATGACACTAACATTAGTCACATGTACCCCTCAAGACCATTCACACAGAGTCAACCAAAGGATCTCCAAAGCCTACAAGCAATGTTCATGAAAAGGGAAGCATTAGAGGAGATTTAAGGTCACCAAACAAGGACATACAATGTGTTTACATTACATCAAATTGAGAAGGAAGAAGGAAAAAAGCCATGTGTGCAAATGTCCGTTTCGTGAATTCAAGAATTCACAAAAGAAGGCCACCAAACAAGGGCCCTTACCTCATTAAGGGGAAAATTGTCAAAGAAGTCATCCTTATTTCCTTAGTATAAATATTAGTCCTTTATCATTTTGGAAGACTTAGACTATGTTGAATATTGAATTTCAAATTGTAGCATCTTCTTAGTGAGTAATTAGGGTTAATATTTGGATTGCTAGTTAACTTCTTGAGTTTGACTAATCGAAGTGTTACCCCTTTTTGATTCTTGGTTTCATTTGTTTATTCTTTCTTAGGTTAAATTAAGGTTGTTAAAGTCAATAGGGAGGTGAGGGTTTAATTCCCTTGTTGCCTATAATTTCAATAACTTGAGTATTAATCCACATATCTTTTATTTTTTTGTGACTTTTACTGTTTGATCTTTATCATTTGTGTAATGGCTTGTATTATGTATATGTTAGTTCTATTCATGTGATACTTGACATAGACTTATAATATAGGAGAGGGATAATTTTCTTATATGATTAGTGTTTGTTTAAACTAGCTCAAAAGGTGATGTAACGCCTTTCACGTTTCAGCATGTGTATTGCAAGTTTACTCTACCCGAAAGTATTTAAGTAGATATAGTAAGGTTGTAATTGAGTATAAAGTTGAAAGTTAACTGCTACTTGATGAAAAAGGTATTAGCATTCAGATAATGAAATAAAATAATTGAGTTGCTTTCTTGGCTTAATTAAGCTAGCTACTGGATCACCTACTTAAGCTACAATATAGTTAAAGGGCCGAAGTTTGATGGACCAGATTTAGGCTTATATTCATGGGCTCACTTGAAGACCCAACCGATTAAATGAAAATAAAAATGAAAGAAAGCCTAGCAGCCAAAACAATCAAGGCCCAATAGAGATAAATCCCATTGTGAAAACAAGTAGGTGTATCACCTATTTGCCCTTTTTCACTTTAAATGCAGTCCACTAATTCTAAGTAGGTGCATCACCTACTTGTCACCTACTAGCATAGTTTAGTCAAGCAAGCACCCCAATTATTTACCATTTCCCCATCTTACGTTCTTTATAAGACCGTAGCACTAATACACGCTTGATCCCTTTTACTTTAACTTCTAATACCACCTTTAACTATCGTGAGTTTCAATTGTTTTTGAGTTCAGTTATTCGTATATGTGTTGGAAGGTTATTGGTATTACAACTTTAAATATATTTTATTGTCACCCAGTCTCATAGAAAACAGAGTTAATAACTATATTGCAAGGAAATTTTTAAGCGACATATACATAGAACTAGTACAAGTAAATACGAGGTGTTACAAACTCAGCCTTTCCTTGAAGGTCGTACTCACAATATAAGTACATCATGAAGCTAATAGTAATAGGTAATCACAATGTGGTCCTTGTGAAACAATAGTGAAATGCCTAATGGGCAGTAAGCTCGTATAGTTCTTAAATAGACGGAGTATCACTACCCCCAACATTTCAACCTAAATACATAAATATAATGTCACCCAACTGTTCCAAGTAATATACGTATAAAACAACCGTTAAACTTTCATAAAATCGTTCAAAGTAACCAAAAATTATCGAACTTATGACTTCTGATCCTTTTCCAGTGAATTCTCTACTTTTATACCTAAATAATTCTCCATAACAACAAATAAAACTGGGGCAGTGACCTGACCTTTTTGGTGAAAATTCTTATACTACGAAAGTGGGACTTCTAATCTTGGATAGGGCTGGCCTACACTTAAAATATAAAGCACATGATTTCCAGAACCTTCCATGGCAGAAACAAGATAAACACACGAATTATTTTACTTACCTTGGCTTATTAAAAAGACATCTTTAAGAACCCTAGATGGATATAAGGGTGGTTGTTTGAACGTTAAGAGAGACATTGAGAAAGAATTACTAGAATATTTATTTTGTAAGTTAAAATGTTGAAGAATATAAACTAATATTGATCTTACAAGGTTCCTCTTTGACCTCTTGCTGATCATTTTGGACCACAATTTGGTCAAGCACGTGATGCATCTACTTGGCCATTTTAATTTGGTCAAGCAGGGAATGCCCTTTCTTGGTCTTTTAATTTGATCCATATATTCTAAGTAGGTGATGCACCTGCTTGCATAATAAATTTAAGCAAGCAACTCTCTTATTTTATTCAATTTCCAATTCTTAATTCCATATAAACTTGGTCACTTAGATATTTAAGCTAAAATACTACCTAAGTATCTCAAGTGTAAAAACCCTTTATACAAAGTTAATTTAGTCATATACGTGTTTGGAAAGTATAGGTTATTAAACAGAATGACAAGCTGGCAGTCAAAAAGGTTGAGTTATGGGGGTAAAGAAACTTTGATGAAGCATATAATCCAGTGTATGCAGCTATACATCTCCTTTCAGCTATTTCCTTTCCTTCAACCACCACAAAATATTCAATGATTATGGTTGATTTCTTTTGGGGCTGGACAAATGACAAAATAAGTATCATTGGTCATCTTGGAATAATCTACGTTTTCCTTATGATGACGAGGGTATTGGGGTTAGAATCATTAGTTATGTGTGTCAATCTTTTCAATACAAACAATGGTTGAATTTTAGGTCCATGCAAACTCTTTGAGGTGACTTCTTAAGATCTAAATATTGTCAATGATCTAAATTAGTGAGTAAACAACGGGATATTGGACACTCTCAAGCTTGGAGGCACATGATGAGGAATAAACACACTGTGGAGACTCACATACAATGGAAAATTAAGTCTAGTTCATGTTCTTTCTATTGGGACAGTGCGCTAGGTGTGGTACCTCATGCTCAATTTACTAGAGATAGCAACATACTTAATAATGATACTGTTTCGGAATTCATTGAGGGGCAATGGAACAGAACGAGGTCATTCAACTTTTTCCTCAAACATAAGTTCAAAACATTTTTGCTACACAACCTCAAATTCAACAAGACATACCGAACCAGCCTGTTAGGAACCTCAATACTAATGGTGGGTTTACTGTTTCCTCTGCCTAGAATTAAATTAGGGAACAAAGAACAAAAACCAAAATCAATATATATATACCTGGCACAAACACATCCCTTACAAATGATCTTTTCAGATTTGGAGATTATTCAGAGGGAAATTACCTAATAATGAGAATCTTTCTATCAGACCCCAAAACCCATTAATCCCGATGCCCTAAAGGCCCGAGAGAACCAACCTGTAACCTGTTCTTAATATGCATATAACTATAACAATCGTGACAAGTTCACGTAGGACGCAGCGATACAAACCAGCATAAGTAGACCCAAAAGTTATATACAAGACTTGGTCGTTGAGGCAACAACTCCTTAAGACACAACTGGCCCATGTACATACGTCTACAAAGCCTCTAAAAGAGAAAAGACTAGAGTAAGTGGGGACAAATCCCACCTTACCCTTAACTACGATACAATACAAAAATAAATTTTCCAAGGACTCAATAAAGCTCCGAATCAACATGAAGCTCACTATAAGTAGCAGAATGTCGTGTGCTACTACTGAGGAGGTCTACTAGCTAGAGTACATGTGCCTGCAACATGAAATTGAGCGTCCCCCACAAGGGACGTTAGTAGAAAAAATATACTGAATATGTAAGACAATAGCATATGTAATACGAAAAATGTGCTAAATATGTAATACTTATACTTATCAATTAATCACAATAAAGAATAGCATCATCACAAACCGTAAACCAAGAACACAATTTGAAGTAATTTTTTCACATATTTACGTATAATCGACAACACTCGCATCTACTTTCTTCCCAAAGGTAAACTTTAATTAATTTAGGCATACAAAACAAGCATCACATACCCTAGGTCAATCAGCAACTTTGAATACAAGTAATTTAATCTGGTTAGGCTTAATTTCATACCTTTATATGAATTTTCAAGTTGTGCCAGTGCATCTTTGAAAACCAACTTAATAATTGTCCTGTCCCGCACTCTCTTGAATATGAGTAAAGAAAATTTGGGGAAAATGTAAGATAGGAGAGAGAAAAGGAGAAGATCGGAGGAAATTATTAAATAGTGGAAGTTGGAACTGTTAAGGACGGATTTTGTGTGTGAAAGGGTGGGAAAGTGAGGGGTTGTAAGGGTTGGGAATTGAGGGAATTGAGATATGAATTTAAAATTGGAGGTTTTCATAAAAAAGGGAGGTGTGACGATAAATCATTTACGATCAATAATCATTCATACGAACTGTCGAAGGCCTCTGTCGTAATACTCAACACTTGGAAAAAAATCAGTAAACATACATGGGTCTACGGATGCAGACTATGGATTGTCAAAGTTAAAAATGTTCATATTGTGCATGCTTAGACTTAATGTTATTATTGTGTGAGGACTCTGATTCTAAGGATGCCATCTACGGTTTGTTGAATGAGGAATGAGTCGCAGATGGGAACAATATAATCCTCAACACTTTGATATTTTGCAGATTTTTCTTTCTTTGTTGCACATGAGCAAACCTAGGACTTCTTTTTACATTTTCTTAATGCCTTTTTGACACGAACCCTAAACTATCCTATTCTAGCAAAAAATCAAACGAAGAAAAGAAATTTCAATTAAAAACAAAATAGAGTAATTCATACTAGCTAAATTTCATCTTGGGTTGCCTCCCAAGTAGCGTAATTCATAGCTTTTCAATATTATTCCTTTCTCATTCTCAAGTTCAACCCTCTGTGTGACAACGGTTGTACAACTGTGAATGGTCTCTTCCTCTTTGACTTGAGCTCAACGGGAAACAAGCGCAACTTTGAGTTAAGTAGAAGTATCAAATCACCTGGATGAAATCCTTGCTTTCGATCTTTTGATCGTGGTACTTCTTCATCTTCTCCTCATACACCTTCAAAGCCATGGGATATATCCCATTTACCCAAGCTATAGAGAAAACCCTCATTTTTGTTATTTTATTTATCATCTTGATTATAATTTCTTATAGCATAGACACAATTGCCTTGTGTCGAGCTGGCTGCTAATACCCAAGCATTAAAACTATCATCCATGCTATTATCAACACTATAACATTTGAGAACTCCTTGAAGTACACCATCTTTCAAAGTCAAGTGTGATATTTTCAACAATTTTCTACCCTACTTTCTTAACTCACCTTCCCTGACCTTCAGATTCAAATGTTTCCCTAATACACTTCTAGAACTTTTTCGTTGTTTCAATACCCTTCTATTTCTTTGACCAGTTTAACAGAATGTATCAAGCTCACATTCTGTGCTCACAAGTAGGAAATACTTCCTGAGCAGAACTAATCAAATCCTATAAAAAACAGTAAACAATTGTGTGTATATGATGTAAAATCTGTAGTAACTAAACAAAATATATAGTACAGTAACTAATTTATATGATATTAGTAAAAATAGTAGGTAAACTGTTTAGCAAAATAAACAGTAACTACTAGGAAAAGTAGTAACTAATCATAAAGTGAATTTTATGCTTTGACTTGTTGTTTGTACTAGTTGATTAAAATGTTAAATTGAGTTAAAACTAATCAAGAACAAAGGCCAGAAAGGAATAAAGGTTTAAGAGTAGCAAAACTTACATTATCATAGATTTTTCACATCAATGATTACAGTAGTTTGATCCCCATTTCCATGTTGCAAGTCATCTTGCAAGATCCTCATAAACCATCTCCATGTTTCTTTTTTTTTCTACTACAGAAACAGCCCAAGCTTTTGGAAACATTTGATTGTTTTCATCTTTAGCAACTGCGACAAATAATGCCCTTTACATATCCCTTTGAGAAAACAATCATCAAGACCTTTATACTTCGTACACTTTGCCCTTACCTGATTTTGATCATTATTATCCTTTTCTTGCTGGAGTCATTTCTTTAATGCATAGTTGGTCAAATCTTCTCTAAATTTATTAACATTTTAAAATGCTTGAACAACCTGCCAAATGACTTTCTCACAAATTGGATGATAGACTATCGTGCTACTCTTTTTCCTATCCCTCAACTGCCCTTCTCCTCCTCGTCAATCATTACGAACCTGCTCACCTTCAAATTCACTTGCAAAACTATCTACATTTAATGAGTCTTAATATGGATCATCATCATCACCTCCAAAATTGTACCTCAAATTTGTGCTTTGGTTATCAATATCTTCATATCCTTCATCTAACCCATCTTCACTAATAAATCCATCCGGTTTCTCCTTAGCAGGAGCCTTAACATTCTGTTTTATTATATTCCCTTAGATATTCTCTCCCCACCCTATGTTTTGCATGAACATCACTTCAGTAAAAATTGGAGAGTTCAGATTCATTACTTAATTATTCTTCTGAGTTACATCACCAGTGGAGTTATTTCCCTGTACTGGCAGCTTCTTTATGCCCTTTAAAATGATCATTGGTAAAGAATATTGCAACTGTCGATGTCTTTTCATTTTAGAATTTGTGATGCTCTGTTATGGTGTAACTACTGGAAATAAAAAGGATGCATCTATGACATGTAAAACTGATTAATAGACATACATGAATTAAGAAATGAAAATAACATGATCTGGTTGTCTACACCAAGGATAATAAAAAAAATCAACACACTTCTAAATGTACTCAGATTTGGTCCACACAAATATCCATTCTTGCATTTCTTCTGGTCAACCCAACAATGTTAATTCTTCTATAACCATAATCATAAGTAGCTCGTACTCTCTTGAAATGTTGTCGCACCCATGCTTTCAAAAATGCACTACTTTTAAAGGATGTGACACACAATGGCATTTTTTGATGTTCGAGCAAGATTACAGAACCTCATGATCAACAATTGATACCAACAACAACCCATCATAAGATCCAAGTATAAGTGAACATTAGCACAACAAAATCACTGAACAAAAGCACCAATTAGACAAGAAACACAAACTCAACATAAAAACATCAATTAGACACAAAATAAGAATCGGTACTGCAGTCCAACTCGATCGGAAGAAAGTTGGCATTTGGACCTTGTGTCAATTCAAGTTTTCAGTTCACCATAACATCCAAACTATAAATATGCCGCTGATAAAATGGAAGTCTTTTGATATATTATAGATAGTAAACTCAACTCAACAAACATAGAGAAACACAGGTTGTTGAATGGCAATACAAAAAGATAAATTAAATTTTATTTGTTGCTTGATATTTATAACTACAAATCCACAATACTAGATTTATTTTCACTATGAGCCATACCTACAAAAATATGAAATATGTTTGAAGTCTATTAAGCTCATAATTTTGGAGGGTAACCCCTAGTTTTTGGTGTACTTTCTCAAACTATTATTAGAAGAGCGGTGCTTCTTCTACTTCTTTGTAACAGTCCATCATATATCTTGTGTAACTGTAGGTTGGGGGGATCGAACAATTTCGTGAAATTGGTCGTATATTCCGCGGTGAAGGCATTTGAACTCGTCATAATTCTGAATCACCTCCATTGAGGTAATTTCTCTATGTCAAAGGACTTCTCATTATTTAGTTTATTAGGCTTCAAAGCGAATTTGCAAATCAATTTTTAGAGCATTTAGCCAAATAACTTGCTGCAAAATGATCAATAATTACTTTTAAATTAATTTTAGATGTATGAAGCATACTCTGACTATGAAAGCATGATGAATATGGCAGAAGACATTGTGACAAGATGTTCACTTGCCCCTTTCTGTTAATGGGAAACTTAGAATTGATTACCATGTATTATGCTTTGTTGCAGAGTGTGGAGATTCACATGGAAGAACCTTCGAGGAGGAAAACAATGCATAATCTTGTGATAGAAGCTGGGATTGAAGTTTTCGGATGTGCATAGACTACAGGCAACTGAATAAAGCAACTATTAAGAACAAGTATCCTATTCCTCGCATTGATGATTTGTTCAATCAGTTACAAGGTGCTTGTACTTTCTCAAAAATGGATTTGAGATCTGGTTATCATCAATTGAAAATACGGGCAACAGATGTGCCAAAGACTGCTTTTCGAACCAGGTATGAGCATTATGAATTCTAAGTAATGTCTTTTAGGCTTACGAATGCCCCTACTGCTTTCATGAGCCTGATGAACGGGATTTTTAAGCCATATCTGGATCTCTTTGTTATTGTATTTATTGATGATATACTGATATACTCATAGAGCAGGAAAGAACATGAGGAGCATTTGAAAATTGTATTGGAATTGTTGAGGGAGAAAAGGCTTTATGCCAAATTCTCCAAGTGTGAGTTTTGGCTAGATTCAGTGTCCTTCTTGGGACACGTGGTTTCTAAGGATGGAGTGATGGTGGATCCATCTAAGATTGAAGCAGTGAAGAGTTGGGTAAGACCTACTAATGTTACTGAGGTAAGGAGCTTTGTTGGCTTGGCTAGCTACTACCGTCGATTTATCAAGGGATTTTCTTCTGTTGCTTCCCAATTGACAAATTTGACTAAGAAGAATGTTCAATTTGTATGGTCAGACGAATGTGAAGAAAGCTTCCAGAACCTCTAGACCTTGTTGACTACTGCACCAATTCTTACCTTGCCAGTGGAGGGTAAGAATTTCATTGTTTACTGTGATGCATCTTATTCTGGTTTGGGTGCAGTGCTAATGCAAGAGAGGAATGTAATTGCTTATGCTTCGAGGCAATTAAAAGTGCATCAACGTAACTATCCGACCTATGATTTGGAGTTGGGTACAGTTGTGTTTGCATTAAAGCAATGGAGACATTATCTATATGGGGTCAAGTGTGAAGTCTATACAGATCATCGTAGTTTACAATATGTCTTTACTCAGAAAGATTTGAATTTGAGGCAGAGGAGGTGGATGGAACTACTGAAGGACTATGATATAACTATTTTGTATCACCCAGGAAAAGCTAATGTCGTGGCAGATGCTTTAAGTAGAAAAGCAGGGAGCATGGGAAGTCTAGCCCACTTACAGGTTTCTAGACACCCATTGGCTAGAGAGGTTCAAACTCTGGCTAATGACTTTATGAGGCTGGAAGTACTAGAGAAGGGAGGATTTTTGGCCTGCGTGGAGGCAAGATCTTCTTTTCTTGACAAGATTAAGGGAAAACAGTTTACTAATGAGAAGCTGAGCCGAATTCGAGATATGGTATTACGAGGAGAGGCTAAAGAGGCAATAATTGATGAGGAAGGCATTTTGAGAATTAAGGGAAGGGTATGTGTGCCCCGTGTTGATAATTTGATTCACACTATTCTTACAGAGGTTCATAGTTCAATGTATTCTATACATCCTGGTGCAACCAAGATGTAACGTGACCTAAAGCAACATTTTTGGTGGAGTAGAATGAAGCGTGACATTATTGATTTTGTTGCCCAATGCCCGAATTGTCAGTAGGTAAAGTATGAACCCAGAAGCCCAGAGGAACACTTCAGAAAATGCCCATTCCTGAATGGAAATGGGAAAGAATTTCAATGGATTTTGTGGTTGGTCTTCCAAAGACATTGGGTAAGTTTGATTCTATTTGGGTAATCGTTGACATATTTACTAAGTCTGCTCACTTCATTCCGGTCAAGGTGACTTACAATGCAGAGAAGTTAGCCAAACTCTATATCTCAGGAATTGTTCGATTGCATGGAGTTCCACCTTCCATCATATCAGACAGAGGTACGCAATTTACTTCTAAGTTTTGGAGAACATTGCATGCTGAATTAGGTACTAGGTTGGATCTTAGTACTGCATTTCACCCTCAGACCGATGGTCAGTCTGAGAGAACGATTCAGGTGTTGGAGGATATGTTTCGTGCATGTGTGATAAAATTTTGTGGTCATTGGGATAACTTCTTACCCTTGGCAGAGTTTTCATACAATAATAGCTATCACTCAAGTATTGATATGGCCCCATTTGAGGCACTGTATGGGAGGAGATGTAGGTCTCCCGTTAGTTGGTTTGATGCATTTGAGGTGAGACCATAGGGTACCGATCTCTTGAGGGAATCGTTAGATAAAGTTAATTTCATTCAGGAGAAGTTTCTAGCTGTTCAGAATAGGCAGAAAGAATATGCAGATCGAAAGGTTAGGGACTTGGATTTTACGGAGGGTGAAGAAGTCTTGCTGAAGGTTTCACCCATGAAAGGGGTGATGCGGTTTGGGAAGCAAGGCAAGCTTAGTCCGAGGTATATTGGTCCATTTGAAGTTCTGAAGCGCGTGGGGGAGGTGGCTTATGAATTGGCATTGCCTCCAGGACTCTCAGGAGTGCACCCGGTATTTCATGTGTCTATGCTGAAAAAATACCATGGGGATGGAAACTTCATTATTCGTTGGGATTCATTTCTTCTTGATGAGAATTTGTCATATGAGGAGGAGCCTGTTGCTATTCTTGATAGAGAGGTCCGCAAGTTGAGATCAAAGCAGATTGCATCTATCAAGGTTCACGGGAAGAATCGGCCAGTTGAAGAGTCCACTTGGGAGAATGAGGCGGATATGCAAGAAAGATATCCACATCTTTTTACAGAGTCAGGTACTCTTTCTCGCCCTTGCTTTTCTTCCTATGATCGTTCGAGGACGAATGATGGGTAAATTGGTATCTATTGTAACAACCTGTTTAGTCAGTTCGAGCAGTAAAACTATTTTTGATAAAAACTGACTGGGTCGATGGATCACGCGACAGACCGTCGTGGTCACGACTGACCGTGATGGACTCTGTTATCCCATACTTGTGTAGTTTCTTCTGCTGCTCTCCTCATTACCCTCGACGACAGGTAGGGCGAACCGTCATAGGCACGACGGTCCGTCGAGGGCCTTCGTTCCAAAACACTTCAACTCTGAAATCTGGGTACAAGGATCGACTCTCTAAACTTCATGACGGAACTGCAGCACGGACCGTCGTAAATTCGACGGACCGTCACAAGCTGCGTAAACTCACTACTGAAATTAACTCTCTGAACTTGGTGACGGACCTGCAGAACGAACCGTCATAGATACGACGGGCCTTCACAAGCGGCGTAACCCCGACTTAGTCAGACTTCCGCTAAAATTTTTAAAGGGGTGTTTCGGACTATTCATGATTATAGTTATAAAATTAGTGGGGTAAGTTTAATAATTTATTTACTTGGGGGTTAAAGAAGACGATAGGGAATAAATAGTGGGTTACTTTTATCATCTTTTATAATTGATTATATGATAATTCGGGTAAAAGAAAAAGAATCTGAAGAAGAAAAATAAAAAGAATAGGAAAGGGAGAACGAGCGAGAGAGAGAGAGAGAACGAAGAGGACAACAAAGGCATTGGGAAGGTAGCTTGCTTGATCACGATTCTTCGGTGGAGGTAGGTTATGGTTAATTTCTATATGATAGATAAACTCTAAATAGTGATCGATATGTATTGGGTGGTATTGTAAAGTCTTCTATGTACTTCATTGTGTGATTGTATGTTTTATTGTGCAGTTGTAGTTTGTTAGAATGATGAGATTGTTGAACCTTCAATCTTAAATCCTCTCTATTAAGATGACGCCTTGACATAAAGAAGTCTTGACGAAATAAAAATAATGAGATAAATGGATAGGAGTGTCACGTTCCGACACGGTATTCTAGGATCGGAGTGTCACGTTCCGACACGGTAGTATTAGGGGATCGGAGTGTCACGTTCCGACACGGTATATGGGATCGGAGTGTCACGTTCCGACACGATAATAATAAAGAGAAGGAATCTTGAATTAGGATAATATACTCTAATTTGAAGAACCTATTTCCCAAATGAGTAAGGTGTGGAGGCTTGAGTCCTCATAGGTGTGCTTGGTATTGTTGTCAATGGTTCTTGTACTTGTTGCTTGTCACCTGTTAAGTATTGTGGTTGATTTTATATTATTATTCAGTATATATTGCTTTCTATTTTGAGTTGGCCGATGATACCTACTCAGTACGTGTTCCTTGTACTGACCCCTACTTGTAATTTTCTTTTTTGTTATTTGTGGAGTGCAGCAAGCGTGCCATCAACTTCGACTCATCCTCAGCTCTAGCCAGTCTTCAGTACATTAGAGTTCAGGGTGAGCTATTATTCCTAGCTCGTGCTGGATTCTCTCCTTCACATCTTGATGTCTTGAAGTTTGGACATGGACCATCTTTTTACTTATTTTAGCTTCTTAAATACTCTTTGATTTAGAAATTTGAGGATAGATGTTCTTGATGTGATAACTTCCAGATTTTGGGGATAATAATTGATAAACTTTAGAAGCTTATTTATTTGGTTATATTAATAAGTTTTGGGTCTTCCGCATTATATTTTGTTCATTATGGTTGAAATATTGGTAAATTTTGGGGTTTAGATTTGTTGGTTCGCTCACCTAGGAGGATAAGTGTGGGTGCCACTCGCGGCTCGTTTTGGGTCATGACAATATGCAATATCGATTAAACATATCAAGTTCCAAATGGCCCAATTATCTGCGACAGTGAACATACGGCAACCGGGCACTCTTCCTAGCAACACTGTCCAAAACCCAAAAAATGATGTGCCCCATATGGCAATCACTACTCAGGGTGGTAAGCAAACCATTGACCCACCTATGCCATCTAATGAGGAAAACGTGAGAAAGGATTATGATAAGGTGGTAAAGGGTAGTGGTCAGCAGAGGAAAGCAATGGAAAAGATGCAGAAGTCCCTATGAAGGTAATTCCCATGCCTAGGCCACCACCACCCTTCCCTCAGAGATTAGTGAAAAAGACCGAGGATGGTAAATATCGGCATTTCATAACAATGTTGAAGCAGCTTTCTATCAATGTCCCTTTCGTAGAAGCTCTAGAACAAATGCCCGGTTATGCCAAGTTTATGAAAGATCTGGTCCCAAATAAAAGATCGGTCAATTTTGAGGATGATGATAGACTGCAGCATTGTAGTGCTATTGCTACAAGATCCCTCTTACAAAAGAAAGAAGATTCGGGTGCGTTCACTATTCCTTGTATAGTTGGGTCATTACATTTTGCGAAAGCATTATGTGATCTGGTGGCAAGTATAAATCTCATGCCCCTCTCAATTTACAAGAAGTTGGGTTTGGGGGATCCAAAACCCACTGTGATGCGACTACTGATGGCTGATCGGACAGTAAAATGGCCTATAGGGATACTCCATGATGTGCTAGTAAAAGTGGAGTCATTCATCTTCACGGCTGATTTTATTGTTCTTGATTGTGAAGTCGATTTTGAAGTGCCTATTATTCTTGAGAGGCCATTCCTTGCTACAGGTAGAGCCTTAGTTGATATGGAAAAGGGACAGATGAAATTTCGATTTAACAATGAAAAAGCAACCTTCAACATATGTAGGACCATGAGGCAGAGTGGTGAGCTCCAATCGGTATCCGCCATATCCCACAAAGAAAAGATGAAAAAGGAAAATGAACAAAAAATGAAAAACAAGAGTTTATGATTGGGGATTTAGTGCTTTTAGACAATTCTGGGTCGCCTTGTCTTCCGGGCAAGCTCAAGTCCAAACGGACTGGCCCTTACTTGATTACCCAAGTATTCCCTCATGGAGCAGTTGAGTTAAAAGCCAAGGAGGAAGTGCGGTTTAAGGTTAATAGAGAACGAATAAAACTCTATTTTGGGAATAAAGCATCGGGGAATGAAGTGATAGAGGCATGCCATCTTGATATAGTCTGAGTAATCAAGTGTCCCCAGTCGTGCCGCGACATTAAATCAGGCTCTTGTTGGGAGGCAACCCAATACTTATAGTCTTTTTAGTAATGGTAGCATTTTTCTACTATTGGGTTTTAAATTTGCAGGCACATCACCAGGAAATTCTGCAGAAAATTACTCTGCAGCAGTCACTAGCGGATACAGCGATGGACCGTTGCGCCTGCGACGGACCGTCGCATGAATCCGTCATGCTAGGTACGTCTTTCTGTTATTTTCAAACTAGGGCACACACGACGGAACCAACGATGGATCGTTACATCTGAGATGAACCATCGTCGGGGAATTGTCGCGTCATTAATGAGGCATACCCGACCCGACCCGACTAGAGGTTTTTTAAAAAAAATCTTACCGTTTAAACACCCCAACCCCTAATTTCACCCCCATTCCTTCACTACTCCTCCTATTTCCCTCCCTTTTCAACTTCCAAAATCTCTCCCTCTATCAATCGATCATTGTTCCCCTAAAATTCTCCAAAGCCCTAAAGTTATCATCTACTAGTCGGAGTTGCTGCTGTGGGTGTCTCTTGATCACCAAGTACCTTTTCATCTTGTTTTTCTCCAATTCTCAGGTATGTGTCTCTAATTTCTACTCATTTATCTTGCATTTTTGTTAATCTATTAGTATTAGCCTAGTTCTTCTTGATATGCTCATTTCTTTTCTATAAAATTCTGTCTAACCTAGGTTAAAAATCTTTGAAATTGTCGTGTTTACAACCCTAGACATAGGTCCTTTGGCATTGCTAGTTTACTAGGTATTTGGGTTAGACAAATGTAGGTCTAAAACACTACAAATTCGATTTGGGTCATCGGGGATGAATGCGGAACCCCCAGTTCTGTCACTGATCTACAGAATGAGACCCCGATGACGGACCATCCTACCCACCACGGACCGTCGTATGGTCTGTTCCAAAAGCCCTAGCACCCCACTGTCCAATTTTATGCAAGTGTCCTCAAACAGATATATGCGATGGACCGTCATACCCATGACGTTCCGTCCTGCACAACCGTTCTAGTTGTCAGAGAACCTATTCCTGAGGATCTCTCACTTTTTCTAAATGTCCTCCAATGGACACATGTGACGGACCGTCGTCTTTACGACGGTCCGTACTGCACAACCGTTCTGGTTGTCATAGACGCTGCTTCTAAGGGTCTCTCTCCATTTTTCTAAGTGTTCTCAAACGGACAAGTACAACGGACCGTCATACCCACGACGGTCCATTCTGCATGACCGTTATGATGGTCATAGACCCCTCCCCTAAGGGTCCCCATATTTTTTTTCAAGTTTCCTCTGACGGACACCTACGATGGACCATCGTACCTGTGACGGTCTGTCCTGAACATATCATCATACTTGTCAGAGACTCTCCTTCAGGGTTCTCCATATATACATAGTCCAAGTAAGACACGACGGACCCCATGACGGTCCGTCATAGTCACAACGAGTCGTCACCTGGCCCGTCGCGTTTCACTGATACTATAGAATTGTCATTTTATTTTAATTTTATTTTTTTGTGAGGTTTTGCTTGTCTTGTTTGCAACTTCTCATACTAATATTGATCCTTTACAGGTACTATATACTATGGCACAAAAACATGATCAAGTCTATGCACGCGGGAGATCGAAGCATGTCGCCCCGTCTGCCCGCATGGTCATTGGCTATGATGATGAGCGTGACCCCGAGTACGTGCCCCCAGGCACTTCCACCCCTTCCCGTGCTGCCAGAGCCACACCCAAAAAGGTGGAGTCCGACGTAGTCACTGCCTCCCAGTCTGATGAGGAGCGCACACTGACCGGCACACCTTATGGGTCAGCCACCAATGAAGAAGGAGCGTCTGGCTCCTTAGGAGTTTCGTGGTCGGAGGAAGCCTCCGGATCTGCTGAAGCTCCCGCACCCACCACCGCTGCAACGTTGGCCTCGTATGATGAGGCTGACAGTTCGAAATCCACACCCGGTTAACCAGCTCATGCCTCCACCCCGCTACTGACTAGCCCAACCGGTGGTGTGTCAACGGGCAATTTCAAGTCTACTCCGACGCAAAGTTCCTGAATGACAAAGGAGTTTTGACTCGAACACTCACATTGGAGCGGCGGGTTCATACATGGAGTCTCCCGACGATGCCTGAGATCCACAATCTCTTCACCAGACATCAAATGGAGTGGATAGCACGTCCGTTGGGACGTTATAGTGAAGAGCTGGTCCGAGAGTTCTATGCATCCTACGTAGCGACTCTCCGATCGCAGATTGATAGGCGGGCTGCCCCCGCCAAAAAGGCCCCACTAGAGCAGGTCCGAGTACGGGGCGTTCAGGTCGATATTTCCCTGCCAGCCATCCGCCTGTTTCTATACAGCGAGGGTGTTGATGCTAATCGGACCCCTCCCACTGCCGAGTTTGACTACCAATGGAAGATTGTTAAAGATGGACAATTCCGGCATGATCCATCACTGAGAGAGACCACCAAGAGGTGGATGGACCTGCACTTGTCCGTTGATGGAGATGGTGCCGACTGGGTGACCGAGCCAAAGGGGGCCATCAAGAAGGCCAACCTGACTTTCACGACAGAGTTTTTGTGGTTGATTGTCCGCCACTGCCTTTCCCCCACAGCCGCCGATAATATCGTCACATGGGATCAAACAGTACTGATGGAGCCGATGATAGCCAGGTTCCAGGTGGATTTTGCGTGGCTTCTACAGGCAGTCATGCACGAGAGGGCTTTTAAGGTCACAACTACTTACTCTTTCCCGTGTATGATCTTTTCTCTCTGTAAGTCCTCAGGTGTGCCTATATGGCACGTTGATCAGCTCAAGACCCCTCTGGGCACTGATGACGTCTGCCTCATCAGATATGACGCCAATGAGTTGGCTTCACGCAAAGGGCCCCGTCCAGAGCTGCCCCCACTTGCTGACAATCTGGCTGATACGGTAGCCCAGGCCCGCACGGCTACGCAGGAGGCGTCCACTGACACTACCCCGGTCGAGTCTAACCCGGGTAGTAGCACTGCCACGAGCTCCTCTCGCACAGCCCCTCTACCCGTGCTGGTTCTGATTGCTAGTGTCCAAAAATTAGAGGCTCAAATGGCTACACTTCTGCATCATATCCAGCCGTTGATGCAGAGGTCTATTACCAAGGAAGAAGAGCACTTGGAGCGTAAAATGGTCTAGCATACAGAGCGGAAGATCGCTGAGGTTCACCAGCGCTTGGACGCTTTTAACTTGCGGGTGCTAGCCCGGCCAGCCCCTCCGGTGGATGTGTCGACTCTTCAGGCTGCGGTCGACTGTCTTCGCGCAGATATTGAAATGATCTTAGAGGCTAGGGTGCCTGAGTATGAGGCCCCTTCTGTCGAGCCTGCGGAAGACATAGTGTTGGCGGCCCTATTCGCCACCACAGAGATTCCACCACCTCCCCCTCGAGATCATGCCAAGAGTCGTAGAGGTCGATTGGAGGATGAGGTGCGAGCACGGAAGAAGGAGCTCCGTGAGATGGAGGCTGCGAGGAGAGCCTCACTTGCTGAGGAGGAGGTGCACCAGATAAGAGCAGGTGAGTTAGTAGCCGGGGAGTCTAGCTCCCGAATTTTGGAGATAGCGGGAGGCACTGATGTTAGTGCTGTTGTTGCTTAGGAGACCACTGAGGGTGTCCAGATTACAGAGGAAGTGGGTTCCGCGGAACCAGACCCACCAGCTTGCTGATCGTTAGCGTTTTGCGCCACAGGTTTGCTTCACCTACCACTCTATTATTTAAATTTTTTTATGCATTGGGGACAATTGCATGTTTTTTTGTTGGGGGTGGGTAAATGGTAAGTGAGTGCTAGGGTGAAGTGTGAGTAGCCCAATTCACTATTCTCTTATGGGGTTTTCTTGCCTGTGTTCTTTTTCCCCAAAAGACTGATTACTTTTTCTGTTGAACCGACATGTCTATATCTTGTGTACATTGTTTAATTCTGGAGCATGATGGCTAAAATGATATCCTGATAAAATGGAAAATGATGTATGACTAGGCATAGAAATTGATAAGTGTGTGGCTCTAAGCATGGCATAGAGGTATACCACTGCATTACCCTAAGTCTAAAATTCGAACTAGGTGTCTGATAATCTAGTAGAGTGATGAGATGTCAAGTGAGTGTGAGGAGAATTTGAATAATCCACTATTTTTACTGAGCTAGAACTTGCCTGGTTAGTCCTGCGAGAAGTAAGTTGTAATAGGCAATTAGGAAAGGATCATAGGCCCTTATTCAATATATACCATTTTAGCCTAAATAAAAGAGAACCAAATGAAATTTATCCTCCTTTGATCCAAATGATCTA
The DNA here is from genome assembly GCA_027704865.1 of Solanum neorickii. Classification (NCBI taxonomy): domain Eukaryota; kingdom Viridiplantae; phylum Streptophyta; class Magnoliopsida; order Solanales; family Solanaceae; genus Solanum; species Solanum neorickii. The sequence goes on along the minus strand of JAKWJC010000373.1, from coordinate 18,122,425 downwards.
AGCTTAAATTAGATCATTCTTTTTCACCCCAACTGATGTTTTCTGGGAATAATGTGTTGGCCCTGGTCCCTCCTAGGACATGTGCACCTCAGCTTATGCCAAAAAGCGTAAGTTGAGGGTGGCTAATGCAGTAAACAACCTTCGTTATGGACCTGACCCAACTTTGGGTATTGTGTACTTTGACTCATGGCAAAGCCATGAGTTGAGGGTTGCTATTATGAGGAAAGCTCTGGAAAGTGGGGTTGAAAGAACAAAGAGAGAGAAAGAACAAAAGTAAAGTGACTCAAAAATTAGTTGAAAGAAAAGTAAAGAAAAAGAAAAATATACAAGAAATACAAGCTAGAAAAGAAGATAGTCACATACACAAATGAAGAAAGAAGAGAAAATAGCAAGGTGAAAGAATATGAGAAACTGTGTGAGATATAATAGAAAATGGTATGTTTAGCCGATATGTCAAGGATGGCAAAAAGTCACTTAAGTATACCTAAATATACCCTACCTGACCCTGAGCCTATGTTACAAGCTAAGAAAGTCCTATCGTGATCCTAAGGGTTGTATAGAGAACTTAAGCAAGTGAAAATAAGGGCAAGCTTATGGCAATATGTATGAATGAGCGTGAATTTGTTATGAAAGCGAGTGTTGAAAAGTAATCCTTATACTCAAACTGAAATCATTGTGTGAAAAATGAGGATTTTGTTTGAAAGTGAAGACACTAGTTGCAATACCGGAAATATTAGCACCTCGGTTGTAAATTGAAGAGGATAGGTGTTAGTGCATGGTGAGTCCGTTTCATACTCTGATCCCACATAATTCAAGCCTAATATTGATAGCATGCATAAATATGATGAGATTAATCGGGATTGATAGCCAAATGATTTCAAAGGATAAAACATGGATACTATTGTACAAAGATTTTGTATTGAGTCATAGTGCGTCGCTTGAGGACAAACAACGAATTTAAGTTGAGGGTGTTGATATACCATGGTTTCACGGTATTATTAATACTTTTTCGTTAAGTTTAGTGTGTCCAAAAGCCTTTTTGTGCTAATTTTAATGTAAGTTACTCCTTATTTGCAGGAAATCTGTCCAAAGATGAATGCGGAGGTTTTTGAGCAAAGAAATGCACAAGAAACCTCCTACGGAGGTTGTGACGGTCCGTCATGCTTGTGACGGTCCGTAGGTGGCAGCGTAGTGCAGCTGCTGAAGGAAGATGGGGAAGTCTGACCAAGTGTGGGGTTACAAAGTCCATGACGGTCCGTCGTGTCTATGATGGTCCGTCCTGCAGGTTTGTAATGAAGTTCAGAGAAGTAGTCCCCTTACCCATATTCCAAGAGTTTAAGTGTTTTGAAACGAAGACCCTCGACGGACCGTTGTGACTGTGACGATCCGTCATAATTGCCGTCGATGGTAATGAAGAGAGTAGCAGAAGAAATTGCACAAGTATGGGAGGATGGAGTCCTTGACGGTCCGTCGTGACAGCGACGATCCGTCCCGAGGTCCGTCGACCCAGCCGCATTTTGACAGATTTCCAGCAAATAGAATCCTTGTTTACTTAGGTTTTTATTTTCTATAAATAGTTCAAAAAACCTCATTTTTGAGGTTAGAAACGGTATTATTAGTTAGACACTGGATTATTTGGTTAGGCTTTTGATTATCATTAGACTTTTTGTGAGATTCTTGATTACTTTGAGATTCTTTCAAGTGATTGTTGGTTATTTTTATTGATTAATCAAGCAAACTTTTGGATTTTACTCTTTTTCATTGAAGTAAGTACATGAATTCTTATATAATATATTTGAATATTGTGATTATGACTATGGGTAACTAAACTTCATAACTAGGGTTGTGGGAACCATAGGCAAATAATGAGGTAAAACCTAACTAAAATAACAATTCTAGAATAGTGTCTTGCATGTAATAATAATTCTTTCGCTTAGAAGTATTTTTAACGTATGGCCAACGTTAAAACTCGCCTTAATGCTACTTCGCGGACCAAGAAGGTAGATAATAGGAAAAGAATTATCAACATAGATTTAGTGTATACCATCTAATAGGCTAGTATTGATTGGTAAGAGGTAATAACTTAGTCAAATATCGAATACGATGCTTAATATGAGGTAAAAATAAGGGTTAGGATAGCAACACACGTAGTCGGACCAAGGTACGGAGTGAAATTTTCTAGATGTCGGACCAAGGATTTAGAAGTATATAACTTATCACTTTGTATGCAAGATATTAGGAAAGAATTGTTATAGTTAGAATTATCAAGTTATGAACCTGTGGGGAACACGTAAACCCTAGTTACTTTGATTAATTGATTAAACTCCAACATTCAAAGCTGTTTAGTGTCTCTTTCAATTTCGTTAGTTATTTTCATTCAATTAGAAATAGAAACCCCCGTTTGATTGTTTCTACTTTCCAAGGAAGTAATTGACTGAACAATAGTAATAATAGATTGAAGTTAAGTCTAAACTATTTTCCTCGTGGGAACGATCCCAACCTCACTAGTTGGATTATTTACTTGACACGACCGCTTTACTTCTTATTTGAGAAGTAAGTTTGAGCGTATCAACTACCAAATCTCCAGAAGGTCTTCATGCAAGTTAACTTTTATGTACGGTAACCATTATTCAAAACATCTAATTTCACTTCTCTCATGTTAATGCCTTCTATGTTTTCTAAATTAATTAAGTCTTTTTTTGTCTAGGTTGTGTCATTTTTTCAGAACAGTGGTGGTTGTTTTTCAGGAAATCAACCTTTGCATCCATATGCTAGAAGGTTTGGTGTGAAGACCCAAAACGAGTTGTGAGTGACATCCACACTTAACTACCTAGGTGGACGAACCAAGAAATTCAATTGTCAACATGTTCCAATAATTCAACTGCGAATAGCAAAATATTGCGGAAGCTTCAAAATTTATTAACTATCATTTCCCAAAATCTGAAAGTCATCACAACAAGGACATCTAATCTCTAATTACTAAGTCTAAGAGTATCAAAGACACCAAAATAAATGAATAAAATGGTATGTGTCTGAAAGTATAGGACATCATGTCATGACCGAAAGAATCCAACACGAGCTTGAATGAATAGCTCGCCCTGGAGCTTAATATGCTGGAGGCTGGCTAGAGCTGAGGGAAATCTGAAGTTATAGGTACACTCTTTGCATTTCATAAAAGAAAAACAAAGAAAAACACAAGTAGGACTCAGTACAGGGGCAACATGTACTAAATAGGTATCATCGGCCAACCCAAAATAGGAACTAATATACAATAAATAATAGTATGAACTCAACTATAGCACTTAACAGGTGATACACAACAAACAACATGAACAAGTATCAACAACAATCAAATTCAAGGGACTAACCCAATTTTATATGCACTTTATTGCTAAAATCTTCAATTTACTTCACCTAAGTATACTCACTAGGGGTTTCTTTCCCTATAAGTTTGTCTTTCTTGTATATGTCTACCCTTTGAAGCTTGAGATAAAATCACCTGTCCTCATTCAGATGCTTCAAGATACGTTTCACAAATCAAATGTATTAATATTGTACCAAAGATCCATCACTTAAAATTTTCTTTATAATAATGCTCAATTCAAACACCCGTAGTAATAAACTAGTTGGTTTCTCAAATGTGAAGCAATACTGAATCTTGTTGTCATACCACTAGTAACTCCTTATGTAGTTAGTACTCACACTTGGCAATCGATGTATTCGTTTCCACGTAACATTAGTACCTTCAAAGGTCGTTAAATTCATTACTAGAACACATCATGTTTATCGAGAATATCATACCCAAATAGCCCACACATTTTTACCCCTTTAATAACTGTAAAACATTATCGAATTTATTCTCTCTCTAGCCCAAGAAATTTGCTTTACTTCTTAGATCAAGTCAATAACAAAGGCAATACACTTCAAAACTCTAACCAAGTAAGAATTGATGATCCTTTCTGATATACACTCAATATATGGATCATAGTAGAGATTTTGACCTTAACTGGTGCAATATATACCACTTCTTATTCCATAACTCATATCTCCTTCTATCCCTCAAGTCTAGGGTATATAATTCTTCATGAATATGCTAGAAAAATATTGCCTTAAGTTATAGGTAGTTTCTATATTAATCGCCACTCAACATGAGACTTTTACCACATTTTGCGTATCATCAAAACTAGTATGTCACAAACTTAACACTAAGTCTTTCCACTATATTCATTTTATGAAGCAGCTCAAAACAATCAATAATGGAAGCATAAACATATTCAAAATCAATAACCATGAAGAATAGAGTTTCAGCTTTGTGAACTTAAAAACAAATCATGTTGATTACTAGTCATTAGAGGCCATATAGTCGATCGAGAAAATTTTTTCACTTTCAAGGACACATTCTTTCTTTTTTTTTTCCTAGTGATGCTATTTCAACTTTTAATACTTTAGTACTAACCATATGTTAAATAGACTGAAGAAGTTTATATACCAATTTGTATCACCTAGATACAAATTGGATCCAAGTAATAGCACGAAATAAAGAAAGAATAGAGTTTTCCTAAAGTCCTATAGCCTCTCGAAGAAAAGTAAAGGCGTCCCCATACCATTCCTCAAGACTCTACCAGACTTGTCCTTGTGTGATGAGACCAACGAACCTAATGCTCTGATACCAAGTTTATCACGACCCAAAATGATTCGTGAGTGACATCCACACTTAACTACCTAGGTGGAGGAACCAAGAAATTCAAATCTCAACATGTATTAATAATTTAATTACGAATAACAAAAAATTGCGGAAGCTCCAAAATTTATTAACTATCATTTCCCATAACCTGAAAGTGATCACAACAAGAATATGTAATCTCTAAATACTAAGTCTACGAGTATCGAAGACACCAAAATAAATGAATAAAATGGTGTGTCTGAAAGTATAGGACATCATGTCATGACCAAAAGAATCCAACACGAGATTGAATGAATAGCTTGCCCTGGAGCTTGATATGCAGGAGGCTGGCTAGAGCTGAGAAAATCTGAAGTTATAGGTACACTCGCTGCATTTCATAAAAGGAAAACAAAGAAAAACACAAGTAGGACTCAGTACGGGGGCAACATGTACGGAGTAGGTATTATCGGCCAACCCATAATAGGAACTAATATACAATAAATAATAGTATGAACTCAACTATAGCACTTAACAATTGATAAACAACAAACAACATGAACAAGTATCAACATTAAAGTATTAAGATCACACATGAGGACTCATGCCTCCAAATCAAGCCATTTTGGGAGTTGAGTTATTTGAGATTGAGTACCTTCCATTAATTCAACATGTTTTTCCTTTAATATTACCGTGTCGGAACGTGACACTCCGATTAAAGAATAACGTGTCGAAACGTGACACTCCAATCCAAGAATACCGTGTCGGAACGTCACACTTCGATCCAAAAATACCGTGTCGGTACGTGATACTCCGATCCAAGAATATAATTAACTTATCATTTAATATCACCACTATTTATTCGCTAATAATATTTCATTTAGCCTTCTTTTTTCAAGGCATCACTTCAATAGAGAGGGTTCAAGATTATAAATTCCACGGTTTCAGGATTTCAGACCAATCACAAAACACACAACAAAACCACACAACCACACAATCAAGTACATAGAAAACTTCACAATATCATTCACTGCATATCAATCACTATTAAGAGTTTACTATCAAATACCATAAACCATAACCTACCTCCACCGGAGAATCAAATTCAAGTAGACCACTTCTTCAATGATTCTCCTTCCTCCATGCCTTTGAACCTTTCCAATCTATCACATATGCGTAATTTGTAAGTTAACGAGTCTATAGGCACTCATATTATTCTATGTCTATTCTAAACTCAAAAATCACCTAATTTTATAATCAATTCACTAATGTTCAAACCTAAGGATAAATCTTTATTCCTCTAATTTAACATAACTTTAATGGAATTTAAATAATTCAATATACGTAATATTTAAGTACCTATTTCAATATATCAAAATATCATTTATAATATGATAACTAAAGAAAAATATTAATAATCTAAAATTACAGGTTACCAAAGCACTGGTAGCATACGATGCATTCAATACAATTTCTATCTAATTATAAGTATTAATTTTAATACAAATTGATAATTGAATAATAATATCAATAAACTCCATACTCTACTGCTTGCAATAATTTTTTTATGGAATCAAATCATATACAAACCGTCATATATAATCCTTATACTCACTATCCAATTACACACATATATAACCTTCTCTAATGGTGACAACAACCTAACCTCTACAACCTTATTTGTTAGTATCCTAATTTGTCTCCCCAATATTCTCCAACCCAAAATATTAACAGAACCTCAATTTTTTTGTGTGTTCAACCATTGACCGACTAAAGTTTGCCAATATCCCCCTTTTCCCTTCTTCCTCATTTAATTAACATATTATAAGACTAATACATGAATTAAATTATATAAGTACTATACATAATATTCCTTTTTAGCTTTGACTACTGAAAGGAATGAATCTTTGTATGCACACGATAATACACTTATATTGATCCATCATTTTCTATTGATTTGTTATCATTAATTATCCCCTTAGACTTTCATTTTCTTATTATTAATTTTGCCATAACATGACACTTAGTAGTATATGTAATGGTAAAATTAAGCGTCCACCGAACATTCAATATGTGTAGGAAACAAGGCGGCTAGTTGAAGACTTACCTGACGGCATAACCGCCTCCTCACGCCTCATGTAAGATTTTTGTTGTTCTCCGCTTCTCTCCTTTTCTTTTTCTCTACAGATTGCTTAATACACTAATTAATATATCTGACTAATTATATAAAAAAATGATAAAAGTCACCCATTATTAATTTTAAAGTTACTTTTTTAACCACCAACTAAATAATTTATTAAATTATCCCATTAATTTTATAATTGTAGTTATGAACAGTCCCAAATATCCATTTAAATTATATTGAATGTGTATTTTGTGAAATAAAAAGCTCTAATGTATAAAATGATCAAATGGATCGCTGCATTTGGGGTGCTGTACTGCCAGATGAATCCATTCTTCATAGGTTATGGAAGCTCTGTGAACGCCAACTAAATATTGAAGGTAGTTTTTTCTCTTCCAATCAATTATTTCTCTAAATTCGTGGTAGCGCTAGCTCACATCGTACTGTTATAGAGGAATAGTAGTATGGCTCTAACCCTATTATTTTTCTTTCCATTATATAAAACCTGCATCTAGAACAATTAAGCTTATTACAATCATGAACTATAAGTAATTACTTTTTTGAACTTGTAACTAAAAATTGTTTTATATAACTTTTCAGCGTTTTTAAATCTATTATCCTTTTCATGAAAAAGGCATTTTTGGCATGGTGAGATGGAAGCTCTGAGATATTGTGTAAAATCTATGAAATTGAGAGTTATGGGGGGTAACACGACTCTGCCCTTGACAAATTGAAGGGTATTGTAGATGAGCTCAATATTATTTTTAAAGCATCAATTAAAGAAGTTGTTGCATGTGCCCTTAGCAAATTGAATGTGACTATGTGTTTTATTGATTTGTGTTGGTTAAATGTCAAAGTTTTGTTATGGCGATGATGAATATCCACTACTTCTTAACTAGAAAAGGTTGTATGAACTTCAATTATCCAAGAAAATTTCCATCGAAAGGTTGCTTAACAATATTGCAGCGACTTCCAAAAACATCAGAACTATTGATGATGAGGTGGGTATAGTGCAATTTAAAAAAAAAAATTCTTCTTGCCAGTACTCGACTTCTTTGGCTTACTATTCAGATTATTGGATTTCGTCTTCTTAACATGCATGTGCATGATTGCTGGCTACACTCTATCATAAACTCTAGAAGTATTCTAGAATAATCTATATCTTCCTTTATCTCCAAGCCTTGTCTGAACTACTTGAGTCCTTCTTGACTACTTAATCTTTGGAAGTTCTTTGTGCAAGTCATTACAAACATCAATGCTCACTTATTTCTTGTTATAGTGCCTTTTATACTTTCTTTTGCATGACTGAGTTTTTTTATTTTTTCTTGGGCTAGGTTGTGTTATTTTTTTAAAAGAGATGTGTTTGTTCAGAAAAGCAACCCTCGCATTCACGGAGCGAGAATCCTTGGCGTACTCTCCATACTAATCTATTCTCCAAAAGTTCTGGAAGCTTTGGGGATGCCAACTAAATATTCCTGGTGATCTTTGCTCTCCAATTCAATGTTTTCTCTTCAGTTGTAGTAACTCTAGCTCACATCTTATTGTTGTATAGAGGAATTGTAGTGTAACACCATAAAAAAATTAGGTTTTGGACTCATGTGCACCCTGATAATAGGAGGACCACGGGACCCTTCTCCTGCCGTTGGGAGAACCCACCAAGCCTAGGTGTTAGACCATAGAGACCTCCACCGGCCGTGGTCTTCATAGTGGGTAGTGGTGGCAGTGTCTTCTGAACCTAAGCCAATAGATCCTAGCAGAAGTGAAGAACCACGGTGACCGCCACAATTTATGGCCCTTCAAACGGTTATTGTAGGGCTCATGGCTGAACCATGGTGACCGTCATAGTTCATGGACCTTCCGTGGTCGACATCGTCTTATTTAAGCCAAGGGTCATTTGGTATTTTCTCCTATGCGTTGGACACCTAAAAATATGTTATTTAACCACGAAACTACATAGTTATGGTAAGTTAGAGCCTAGTAACTTAGTGAGAACCTCCCATAATCTATCACTCACCTAAATCAATCAAACTTAGAGCAAAAGAAATAGAAAGACACCATTTTTTCCAAGAACAACCAATAGATTTCTTTCAAGATCATTCTTAGAGTCTTTATCTAAGTGATAGAAGGCACATACAACATGAGGACATTGGATTTCCTCTCAATTGCCAACTTCTACAAGTACATGTCCTTCTTACAAGGTCAAAAACTAGTATCACCCTTACAAATTTCGTATAAGGAATCTCCATTACAAAATACTTTACACCTCTTAGAGATAACTTTTTTCTTCTTCTAAAGTTAACATTGCCATTGGAAAAACATCGATTATCCAAGTATTAGCGAATCGCCTCATATCGATATGCCTATTAATAATTTTGTGTCTGATTTCCAACAACATAGTAATAACTAATAATTGACTTATGTTTGGGACCGACTATCCAAGAATTATAGGACTATCCAAGAATTATAGGTTCGACACATGTTGCCTTTAACAATACAACATTTAGAAGATGCACAAAAAGAAGCCTTGTACCAAAATTCTTTATTGTATGCTAATTGCTCTTCTCATGTACCTTTCATCAGGTTTTGCAAGTTCATCCTTCTAACTTCACTTCATATGAAGTAAGGCACATCGCCAAAACTGCTTCCTTCTTCTTTTCCTTTCCAATTTATGAACCAGTTGGACCATGTGTCTAACAAACCTTATATGTTCTACATTAGGTAAAAGATCTTAAATAGTTCAAATTAGAACCAACAAAATATGAAAATTAGAAACTTCCACAAACAATATACAATAGGAAAAAAATCTGAGTAGTAAATATAAATGATTAAAGAGTGAATTTCTTTTTGACAATCTGAAATTATTGTGAATCCCTCAACATTTATTAAGTCCGAATTGGAAATCAAATATTCAATGAACCAAGTGCAAGAATGTTTAGTCTCATAATAAAAAAAAGTCTATGCCATGGGAAAAATCTCATTATTCCCACTCCTAAAAAAGCTACCAGTAATTCCCTTTTACATAATCCCTTCAATAACCATCCATCAATACCAAATAATTTTCCAACTCCTTCTAAACAACCTCTTTTAAGAGCATCAAAACACACATAAAAATATACAAACAAGTTTTTTTCAAGTATTGTATCCTTGTTTGTCCTAACCCAACAAACTTCCAGGATTTGTCTTCTTAATAATGTCTGCATGGTCCTCCCTACATAAAAACCCAATTGATCCCTTACAAACTCCTGAATCTCCCACTGTTTTATGTTAGGTTGAGATACAATCCTATCTTGAAAATTATATGCAATGTACACAGAAGTTCATAACTTCTTCCTGTTCTTAGTTGGGAAGAGATGAAATGGGTGGTACTTCTTCACAATAAAGTCCCTAGAATTCGTGTCATTGCTTGGATATATTTCCCATTTGCATAGTATTTCACTTTTACATTTGACTCTAATTTTGTGCTTCTCATTAGGCTTAAGTTCGAGTTGCACTTTGTTCTCTACAACATAAGATTGCACAACTTTTCTTTAATTGCATGGTACTGTCAAAGACCATGTCATGTTTAAAGATAGTTATCTGACAATCGGGTTCAAACCTTAGTTTTCTACTCTTTCTTCTAGTTGGTAAGTTGATTCCTCTTTAAGCTAGAACATCAGTTTTCTACTCTTTCTTCTAGCTGGTAAGTTGATTCCGCTTTGAGTTAGGACATCCAACTCATCTCTACTGTCATCACTAACATTGGGGGTACTATAGTACTCCTCATCTAGTGTCAGAACATGCACCTTCCTCTTCTTCGTCTGATGAATTTTCTTTCTTCTTTTTGTTCTGAATGCTCTTAACTCCTCATTTTCATCTTCCTAACATCTAGTTCAAATTCACTGGTGGAATTCTCACTTTTTTTAAACACCCCAATGTCACTTGAATTTAACATGGGACCCTCTCTTCCACCAAAATAGGTTGATTAACAACATAGCTAATGAACAAGTCTAAAAAAGCACAATGTAAAAGGTAAGACACAATATTTTAATCTGTCGGTCATTTTCCAACAAAACAAATTCATTGGAATTAGAGTTAAATACATAGAAACTCCAAACAGATTCATACCCTATAATCCTTTTTATAACAACCCAATTCAACCAAAGAAAATTGGTCTTTATCTAAAGGAGTGACCTTATTTTTCTCTCCCCAACATATTTCAGATTTAGAGCTTTTAATAAAAGAATCCCCATGATAAAATCGAACAAGAATGTATTCGTCAGCCATGAGTTATATTTACATTGACATGAAAAGAAAAGGGGAAAGAAGAATATCATATAGAAGATTTACAATGAATTTAATAACTATATATCTAAATTTTGCATAAAAAAGACCTAACGAGAGACGCTAAAAAATAAAAAATATAAACCACATAGCATCCATAAGGAAACTACAAAGCATGGTTATAAGATTTTCTTACAAGCAACAATCACATAACATAAGAAGGTTTCATATTCTAAGGGTGGGGATTTGGGGAAGAATGATTGTTTTTAAAGGTTTCTCCAAAGAGTAGGTTACGTAAGTCTTCTCATATTTGGAGGGAAATAATTAATGGATCTATAATATAATTTGTTTAACCTTGATGATATGAAGAAAATAAAACATATGGAGTTATGTAATTAGATGTTTTTTTACTTGTCTAACAGGCGCATAACAATTATGTACGGTAAAACAATTGTGTTAAAATCGAACATAGAAATTGGACTTGGAGGGTTAAAATGAAACAAGGTTGAGTTGGAGTGCCAAAATGAAGTTTAAATACAAGTTTAAGATTGTTTTACATATGTTTGACCACTTTTTTTTGTATTGGCCATCAATAATTTTAAGTTCACTTTTTTTTTTCTTATTATATTTTTATTTTATAGGCTGATATCCTTTGTAACAGTAATATATCCTGGTTGCTAAGAAAGTTTTAACACTGTTCAATTCCATGAAGTTTGTAAGAGTCCTGCCTTTTCTGCATATTATTAGAGTACACACTGACATGATGTTCACTGATTCCAACATTTGCAGGCATGTTTAAGTTAAGACACGGGTTACTACTTTCCACCATGCCACATAGTTAATATATGTGTGTTTTGGGTGTTACTTGACTGCTCTATTGACCTTTCATCCCTAGTTGTATCCAATTGTTATTTTTCCCTACTTAATTAAAGAGCATCAACTTGTAGAGGACAAAGTTCATCAAATTCAGAGTTTCAAAGCTTCTTGATACGAAATTTAATACAGGATGAGCCTTGGTTTCAAATTGTAAAAAGCTTGCAACTTTGGAGTATTTATTCCATTGATATGGTACTAATCTAAAGTTCAATGTGTACGCTTGGGTGACAATTTCTTACCATCCTTAATGACTTCAGAGCATAGGTGATAGAAAGAATATTCTATTTCATTTATAAATATAATGAATTTTATGTTGGTAAAAAAAATTTCATGTGCTTATGTCATCTAATATGTGCAATGGAAGCAGCTTTTAGACTACAGAAACTCATGACAAATGACCTTATTTCTATGCATATGGAGTTGGGAGAATCATATGGACCTGAAAAGTTTGGTTGCACTCAATGGATGAAATGGGAAAAACATAAACTTCTCCCTAGGCACTAAAGGAAATTTTGGCAGTGAAAGTGAAAGGATAGATCTTGGTGATGTATGTCATACAGATAACACTTCTTATATCATTTGATATAAAGATCTCTTTTTGTTACATTTTTTGTTAAAAGTGTCAAAAAGAATTTTTTTTGTAGAATTGTGATGATGAATATTCACTACTTATTAACTTGAAAAGGCTGTATGAACAACAATTGTCAAGATAATTTCCATCAAATGCTTACATAAAGATCTTCCAAAGACTTTCATAAATTTCAGAAGTACGGTTGACGGGGTAGGTAAACTATAGTTTGAGAAATTCTATTTTTGTAGTAAGCCACAATACTCTACTACTTTGGCTTACTACTCAACTTGTTGGATTTCTGCTTCTTGACTTGCATTTGCATGTTTGTTGGCTACACTATCATAAACTCAGGATCAGTCCTGGAACAATCAGTATCTTCCTTTATATCCAACCTACTTGAGTCCTTATTGTCTACTAATTTTTTTGAAGGTCTTCGTGCAAGTCAACACGTATGTTTGGTAACCATTATTCAAAACTTCTATATTCACTTATGACATGTGATTTCCTTCTATGTTCTCTTTTGTAATTGTGGTGGTCGGGTTATTTTTTAAAACCGGTTGTGGTTTTTCAGGGAAACAACCTTATGCATCTATAGAACTATAAGATTTGGGGTACTGTACCTCCAAATGAATTCATTCTCCAAAAGTTATTGAAGATTTGTCAACACCAACTAAATATTTGGGGTGGTTCTTTCTTTCCCAATCATTGTTTTTGCTAAATTTGCATTCGTTGTAGCTCACATCTTACTGTTTTATAGAGGAATAGTAGTATTGCTCTAACACTTTTATTTTTTTAAAACTATATAAAATCATGCATCTAAAACAATTAAACTTATTACAATCATGAACTATATAGGGGATTGTCACGTATATATTTTTTGAACTTGTAACCCGAAGCCCGAAAAACCCTAAACGTAAATCGTTAAAATATCATAACCCCAAAACCTAAGCACTAAGAAAATACCAAAACCTCAATTCCATAAACACTATGAAACCCTTAGCCTAAATTTAGCCTAAACCCAAAAAGACCAGATATAAACCTTGAAGACCTTGAATGCATACCCTAAGAAACCTAAAGCCTCAAACATAGGGATAAAACCCCAACCCTAAGCCTAATGAAAGTCTAAGAAGCCTTAAATCCTAAGAAAACCTAAACTCTACCTTTTAAATCTCTAAAACAAACTTTAAAAACCCTAAAAGATTTCACTAACCGAGGCCCATGAATCTCTAAATCATAAAACCAATAATGATCCTAAAAAATCTTTACAAATTCTATATTCAAAAAGTTATTAACTTTAGAAATTTCTAGAAAAATTTAATCTCTTAACCATAACCTAAAAACTTTTAACCAAATGCAATTTTTCATCATGTTCAAATTATATCATTGTTCAATATGCTTTGTGCAATTATACAAATTTGTTCAACTTCATCGTATACCTTTCAAGTATTTACACATATTTTACACTACATCTTCTCGTCATCTCCAGGTCCTTAACATTCAGAACATGTGGAGATCGGTTCCCAAATCATTATTATATATTATCAATGGTGAGTCTCGTTCTTTGAGGACAATTTACATGTTCGATATTCCATCTTTCATTTTAGTTTCAGTTTTGCTAGAATTAGTTGTAGGCATATCCCATCATCTCTAGTAAGTAAGAGGATTTTTTATTCAGGCAGAGTTTTTGTCACGCTTGAGTTTACTCCCTTGACGTAATATGGGACCAAGGATCGCGAGTCATCCAAAGCTAACCTTGAATTTGCATATCATAGACATATAACATCACCTTAAAGACTCTTAAAATCCTGAATGTACGAAATATCGAACCCTTAAGAAGCACAAAATCATAAACCATAAACCCTAAAAACACCTTTAAAAATACCTAACCCCTAAAATATCCTAAATCATAAATAATAAGCCATAAGACCCCTAAATTGCAAATAACCATAAAAATTTTCAAAACCAAAAATTTTAATAAACCTTAACATAAAAGAAATCTCTAAATCTAGAAATTGTACAAAAACATGAGACCCTAAACCATACACCATAACAACTTGTACCTATGAAACATTACAAATCTTAAAAAACTCTAAGGCTAAAAACTCTAGGAAAAAATAAAAACCCCTCCCTATTTTAGAATCCATAAAAACCATAAATCTAAAAACATTGAGCTATATACCATAATTTATAAAACATTTTTAAAAAAGCCCTAAACCCCCAAAAAAATTGTGAAAACTTTTACCTAAGAAACCCTAAATCCCAAACTCTCAATTCTGAGCCCAATCCCAAAGAAACCCTAAATTGTTAAAGCCTTAAGAAATAATTTGCCAAAACCCAAACAGTAAAAATACACATATAAGCACTAAGTTATATAAGACATTAAACTTAAAAAACTCTTTAAAATGTTAAACTTAAACCTTCGAAACCCTAAACTTTAGCGTTTTACCTTTCTATTTACCCTACACCCAAAAAGTTCAAAAATAAACCTAGGAGACCTAGAATGCTAAATTTGAACCCTAAGAAACCTAAACTTTAAGCCTTAGGGATAAACCCCCAACCCTACGCATTATGAAACACTAAGAGTCCCTAAATCTTAATAAATCCTAAATTTCAAGAAAATCTAAACATAAAAAACCTAATAACCATTGAAAAAGTACTAAAACAAACCTTAAAAACCTGAAAAATAATCTTTAACCCAAGACTGAGAACCTCTAAATTGTAAAAACAATAATGATCCTAAAACTCGTTAAAAATTCTAAATCGAATAAAACTCTTAACCTAAAAGAATTCTAGAAAAAAATAAGCTATAAATCCTAACCTAAAACTCTTAACTAAATACCTAAACTCAATTCATCATGCTCAAATTATAAGTATTTGTTCAATTTTGTCTTATACCTTTCATGTACTAACACATATTCTACACTACATCTACTCTTGATGCTCAGGTCCTCAACATTTAGATCATGTGGAGATTGGTTCCCAATATGTATTCATTAATATCAATGGTAAGTCCTCGTTCTTCCAGAATGATTTACATATTTTATATTCTATCTTCCATTTTAGTTTCAATTTTGCTAGAGTTAGTTGGGGGCATGTCCTAACATCTTTGGTCAATTAGAGACTTTTATTCACATATAGTTTTTGGCATGCCCCGCAATTACCCCATTGATGTAACACAATACATAAGATCATGATTGATCCTAAGCTAAACCTTTATTGTCAAATTATAAGCATAGCAGATCAACATCTTCAAAACCACTTTAAAAGCCTAAACCTAAGAAATTTAAAACCCCTTATAAGGCCAAATCATAAATTCTCAAGTCGAAGAAACATTAACTTCTAAACCTTAGGAAAAATCCTAAACCCCAAACCTCATGAAACATCAAGAAAACCTAAATCTTAAGAAATGCACACCCTAAAAACATCTTTAAAAACACTAAACCTAAAAAAAAAAAAAACTTAAACCCCGAAACTCTAAAAAATCCTAAACCTAAAATCTAAGTCCTAAACCCATAAAAACTCTAGAATAATCTAAGCCTGAATCCTTAAACACTAAGAATAGTTATACCTATGGAACTTTAAAAATCATTTAAAATTCAAAATGTAAAACTCTAAGATAAAGTAATCCATTTTGGACCTCCTAAAAACCTTAAAACACTAAGCCCTACATGATAATTTACCCTAAAATCATTTTCAAAAACCCTAAAATAAGCCTAAAAAATACTTGGAAGACCTTACCCTATGAAACCCCTCAACCCTAAACTCTAAACTCTAAACACCCTACAAAACCCTCAATCATAAAGCCCTAAACAAAAAACCCAAACCCTAGGAAAACTCCAAGCCCTAAGAAAATACCTTAAAAACTCTAAACCTAATAAACCCTTAAATTTCATAAACCTAAACATAAAACCCTAGAAAACCCTTAAACCTTCATTCTAAGAGACCAAAAATATACCTGACAAGACTTATATGCTAAACTCAAACCCCAAATCTTACGAAATTCAAAACCCCTAAGAAATCATAAATGTAAAATCCTAATTCCTAAATTCAAAGAAAGTCGAAATCATAAAAACTCATATAAATCTTCAAAAAAAACCTTTTAAGTCCCTAAACCTAAAATATTCTAGAATAATTCGAGCCCTAAACCTTATAACTTAATAAATAAACCTAAGAATCCTAATACCATAAACCCTATGAAACCTTAAAAATTGTTAAAACACATTTTCTAAATCACACCATAAGTTGTAAACCCTAAACTAATCATTGACCTAAGTCTATGAAAATATAAAATGTAGAAACAATATTGATCCTAAACATCTTTAGAAATTCTAAATTGAATAATACTCTTAATCTAAAAGAATTCTTGAAAAACATAAGTTGCAATACCTAACCTAAAACTCTCAACTAAATACCTAAACTTAATTCATAATGTTAAGGTTATATCATTGTTGAATTATAAATATTTGTTCATCTTTATCTTATACCTTTCAAGTATTGACACATATTCTATGCTATAACGTCTTATGATGCCAAGGTCCTCAACATTTAGATCACGTGAAAATCGATTCCTTATTCGTATTCATTAATATCACTGGTAAGTTCTCATTCTTTGACACTGATTTACATATTTTATATTCAGTTTTCCATTTAAGTTTTAATTCTGCTATAGTTAGTTGGGGGCATATCTAGTCAGTTAGATACTATTACTCAGACATAGTTTTCGTCACACCCCGCGGTTACCCCATTGATGTAACACGATACATAAAATTATGAGTCACCCTAAGCTAACTCTTGAATTATTACATCATGAGAATAATAGATCAAAATTTTAAAAAACTCTTTAAAAGCCCAAACCTAAGAAATCTGAAACCCCTATTAAGGCAAAAATCATAAATTTGGAACTCGAAGAAACACTAATTTCTACACTTTAGGAAAAATCCTAAACCTCAAGCCTTCTGAAACATTGAGAAAACCTAAATCCTAAGTAATCCACACCCTAAAAACCTCTTTAGAAACACTAAACCTAAATAAACCTTTAAACCCCTAACCTCTAAAAAATCCAAAATCTAAAATCTAAGTCTTAAACCCATAAAAAACTACATTAATTTAAGCCCTAAACCTTAAACACTAAATAATTATACCTATTTAACTTTGGAAAAACCAGTTAAATTCTCAATGTAACACTTAAAAATAAAATCCATTTGAGACCTCCTAAAAACTGTAAACTTAAGTAATCCTAAAAACACTAACCCCTATATGATAATTTACCCTAAAAAAAATTCTAAAAAATCATATACCCAATGAAACCTAAATAAGCCGAAAAAACACTAAGGAAAACATACCTTAACAAACACTTCAACCCAAACTCTAATCGCTGAACCTAAAACCCTACGAAACCCTTAATCGTAAACGCATAAGCACAAAACCAAAACCATAGGAAAACTCCAAGCCCTAAAAAAACAAAAAAAATCCTTTCAAAAACTCTAAATCTTATAAATCCTTCAATTTCTTAAACATAAACTTCAAACCATAAAAAACCCTAAACCCTACATTCTAAAAGACCCAAAATATACATCGAAAGACTTATATGCTAAACTCAAACCATAAATCCTAAGAAATTATAAACCCTAAAACACATTTAAAATTATTAAACCCAAAAGAATCCTGAAAACCCTAAACCCCTAAATAAATCGCATGTGTGAAATCCCAAGACCTAAATTCAAATAAACTCAAAAACGTAAAAAAATCATATCAATCTTCACAAACCTTTGACGACCCTAACCCTAAAATATTCTACAAAAATTTGAGCCCTAAACCTCAAAACATAATAAATTAACCTAAATATCCTAATACCCTAAACTCTATGAAACTTTCAAAATAGTTAAAACACATATTTTAAAACAAACCTTAAGTTGTAAAACATAAAAATAATCATTAACTTTAGCCTATGAACCTCTAAAATGTAAAAACAATAAAACTTCCAAACATCCTTAAAAATTTTAAATCTAATAATACTCTTCATCTAAAAGAATTCTAGAAAAAACTGAAGTTGTAAATTGATACGCTCAAACTTACTTCTCAAATAAGAAGTAAAGCGGTCGTATCAAGTAAAGAACCCAACTAATGAGGTTTGGATCGTTCCCACAAGGAAAATAGTTCAGACTTAACTTTATTTTATTATAACTATTATTTAGTCAATTATTTCCTCAGAAAACAAAAGACGATAAAGGGGGGTTTATATCAAAATTAATGAAAATAATTAACTAAATTAAAGTAAACAACTAATAGATTTAAATTTTGGAGCTTAATCAATTAATAAAAGTAACTAGGGCTTAAGTGTTTACCACATGTTCCTACCTTGATAATCCTAACTATAACAATTCTTTCCAAGTATCTTGCATGTAAAGTGATAAGTTATGTATCTTTAAATCCTTGGTCCGAATCTAGAAAATTTCACTCCGCACCTTGGTTCGGCTACGTGTGTTACTGTACTAAACCTTACCTTTACCTCATATTAAGCATTGTATTCAATATTTGACTAAGTTATTACCTCGTACCAATCTACACTAGCCTATTAGATAGTGTACACTAAATTTATGTTGATAATTCTTTTTCCTATTATATACCTCGTTGGTAATGCAAGTAGCATTAAGGAGAGTTCTAACGTTGGCCATCCATTAAAAAGACTTCTAAATGAAAGAATTATCAATACATGCACCACACTATTCTAGAAATGTTAGTTTAGTTAGATTTTACCTCATTATTCACCCATGGTTCCCACAACCCTAGTTATGGAGTTTAGTTACCCATAGTCATAATTACACTATTCATATATTTAATATAAGAATTCATGCACTTACTTTGATGAGAAATAATAAAATCTAGAAATTCACTTGATTAATCAACAAAAGCACCAACAATCAATTCCAGAAAAAGTATAACAATTGCTGAAATTAATCCTTCAATACTTGAACAAGAGAACTAAAGATAATCCAAGACTTTAACTCTCAAAAAGTCTCCTATGAAAAAGTCTAACATAAAAAATTCTAACCTCAAAAACGAGGTTTTTCAAACTATTTATAATTAAAAAAACTAATAAAAGAAGGATTCTAATTTCAGAAAATCTGTCAAAACCTGTCGGAGTTGAAGAACCTCGTGACGGAATATCGTGGTCACGACGGGCCGTCATGGCCACCGTTGTCCAATACTTCACAAATTCTTCGGCTGCTTTCTTCATCACCGTCAACGAACAGGTAAGACGGACCGTTCCAAGCACGACGGTCCGTCGAGGGATTTAGTTCCATAACACATAAACTTCTTGGAATTTGGGTACTGGAACTACTCTCTGATCATTGAGACGAACCAGTATGATGGACGTCGTGGCTATGACAGTCCGTCGTGGACTTCCGTAATCCCACACTAAGTCATACTTCCCCATCTTCCATCAGCAGTTTCACTACCATGCCACCTACGGACTGTCACAAGCTTCGTAGGTGGTCTCTTCTGCATTTCTCACTCAAAAACTACCGCGTTCAGCTTTGGATAGATTTCCTGGAAATAAGGAGAAACTTACATAAAAATCAATAAAAAAAAAGGCTTTTGGACACAGACTAAATTTAATAAAAAGGAGTTAAAAATACCGTGAAACCACGGTATATCAACACCATCAACTTAAATTCGTTGTTTGTCCTCAAGCGACGCATTATGAGTCACTACAAAATCTTTGTACAATAGTATCCATATCTTAGATTTCACAATCATTTGTCTATGAATTTTGATCATTCTAATAATTTTTATGCATGTTATATCTATTAGGCTTGAACTATATGGAACCAGACCATGACACAGACTCATCACACACTGACACCTACCCTCTTCAATTTCTTACCGAGGTGCTAATATTTCTGGTATTGCAACTAGTGTCCTCACTTCAAAATAACTTCCTTATTTTTCACACAATGTATTCAGTTTGAGTATTATAAGGATTACTTTTCAAGACTCACTCTCAAAACAAATTCATAACTCATTCATACATATTGCCATAAGCTTGCCCTTATTTTAACTGCTTTAAGTTCGCCATACAACTCTTAGGATTACGATAGGACTCTCTTAGCTTGTAACATAGGCTCAGGGCCAGGTAGGGTATATTTAGTTATACTTTAGTGACTTTTTTTCCTCTTTGACATATCGGCTAAACGTAGCACTTGTTATCATTTTATTTCGCCCAATTTCTCATATTCTTTCACCTTGCTATTTTCTCTTTTTTCTTCATTTGTGTCAGTGATTTTTTTCTTTTCTTGCTTGTATTAATTATATTTTTTTTATTTCACTTTTCTTTCAATTGGTTCTTGAGTCACTTTACTTTTTTCTTTCTCTCTCTTTGTTCTTTCAACCCCACTTTCCAGAGCAATCCTCATAATAGCCACCCTCAACTCATGGCTTTGCCATAAGTCAACGTACATAATACCCAAAGTTGGGTCACGGCCACGAAAAGGTTGTTTACTGCATTACCCACCCTCAACTTATGCTTTTGGCATAAGCTGAGGTGCACATGTCCAAGGAGGGACCCAAGCCAACACATTATTCCCACAAAATATCAGTTAGGGTTAAAAAGAAAGGTCTATTTTAAGCTCAGATCATTTGGATCAAAGAGAGATTAATTTCATTTTTTTATTTAGACTAAAAATTGGCTATATTGAACAAGGGCCTATGATCCTTTCCTAATTGTCTATTACAACTTACTTTTAGCAGGACTAACCAGGAAAGTTCTTGCTCAGTAATAATAGTGGACTATTCAAATTTTCCTCACACTCACTTGACATCTTATCAGACACCTAGTTCGAGTCTTAGACTTAGGGTCATGCAACAGTGTATCTCTATGTCATGCTTAGAGCCACACATTTATCAATTATTGTGACTAGCCATGCATCATTTTCATTACATCAGGATATCATGTTTGTTTTAGCCATCATGCTTCAGAGTTATACTATGTACACAAAATATATACATTCTGATTCAACAATAAAAAATATCAGTCTCTTGGGGAAAAAGAACACATGCAAGAAAACACTCAAAAAGGATCGTGAATTGGGCTACTCAAACTTTGCCCTAGCACTCACTTTTCCTTTACCCCACCCCAAGAAAAAGATATAAAATTCTACCCAATCCATAAAAAATTTGAAATACGAGAGTGGTAGGTGAAGCAAACCTAGGGCGCAAAGCGCCGGCGATCAGCAAGCTGGTGGGTCCGGTTCCCCGGAACCCACTACATATGTAGTCTAGACACCCTCAGTAGTTTCCTAATCAGCAACAACACTATCAATAGTGACTCCCACTGTCTCTATATTTCTGGAGCTAGATGCCCAGTAGCTGACTCTACAGCCATGATCTGACGTGCCTCTTCATCAGCAATTGAGGCTCTCATCGCAACCTCCATGTTACATCGCTCCTTCTTCCGTTCTCTAGCCTCATAATCCTCTCGACCCCTACGCCTCTTGGCATGCTCTCGAGGGAGAGGTGGTGGAATCTCAGAATTGGCGAATAAAGCAGCAATCACTGTGTCCTCAACAGGCTCTGCAAAAGGGGCCTCAGACTCAATCACCATAGCCTCTAGGATCATATCAATATCACCTCGCAGACTCTCAATCGCAGCCTGAAGGGTCGACATGTCCACCTGAGGGACAGGCCAAGCTAGCACCCGCAACTCAAAAGCGTCTAAGAGCTAATGAACCTCAGCGATCTTACGCTCTGTGTATTGGGCCATTTTTCGCTCCAAGCACTCCTCCGTGTCAGCAATGGACCTCTGCATCGAAGGCTGGATGTGATGCAAAAGTGTGGCCATCTGAGCCTCTAATTTCGTAACCTTAGCAAGCGGGACAAGAGCAGGTAAAAGGGCTGAGCTAGAGGAGCTAGGGGCAGTGCTACTACCCAGGATAGACTCGACCGTGTATTGTCAGTGGACGTTGAAATAGCCTGCGTAGACGTTCGAGCATGTGCTACTGTATCAGCCATATTTTCACCAAGTGGAGGCAACTTTAGACGCGGCCCTCTATGTGGAGCAAACTCATTCGCCTCATCCCTGATGTGGCCGATATCAACAGTGCCCAGCAGAATCTTGAGCTGATCAAAGTGCCAGATGGGCACACTAGCGGACCTGCATAAGGGAAATATCATGCACGGAAAAGGTTAAGTAGTAGTGACCTTGAAAGCCCTCTCATTCATGACTACCTGTAGAAGCCAAGCAAAGTCCACATCAAAATATCATCGCCGCCATCAGAACTGGCCGATCCCATGTAACTATATTATCAGCAGCCATGAGGGAAAGGCAGTGGCGGACAATAAACCATTAAAACATAGTTTTGAAGGTCAAGTTAGCCTTCCTGATGGCTCCCTTAGGCTCTATTACCCAGTTTGCACCCTCTCCATCAATAGGTAAGTGCAGGGCCATCCACCTCTTGGTGGTCTCTCTCAGCGATGGCTCACGCAAGAATTGGCCATCTTTAACAATTTGCAATCGGTAGTCGAACTCAGCAGTGAGAGGGGTCTTATTGGCATCAACGTCCTCGTCGTACAGATACCGACATATGGATGGTAGCGAGATGTCGACCTGTAAACCGCGTACTCTAACGTGCTCAAGTAGGGCCTATTTGGCAGGGGTAGCCCGCCTATCGATCTGTGATCGGAGAGTAGCCACACAACAGGTGTAAAACTCTCGGACCAACTTCTCACTGTAGCGGCCCAAAGAACGAGCTGTCAACTCTAGCTAGTGTCTAATGAAGAGATTGTGGATATGTGGCATGGTGGGGAGACTTCTTGTAAGGACCCGTCTCTCTAGTGTAAGGGTCTGTTTCATGACACCTTTATCATTTAAAACTTGGAGTTTGAATACACATGATATTGCCCGTACACCACCGGTTGGGCAGGTCGGCAACCGGGGTGAGAGCACCTGTCTGTGAGCCTGGAGTGGAATCAGGACTGTTAGCCTCATCAGACGAGGTAGACTGTGCAGCCGTGGCAGGTACAGGGACTTCGGACCTAGAGGATTCTTCTGACCATGAAACTCCTAAGGACCCAAATGCTCCTTTTTCTTGTGTAACTTACCCAGAAGGTGTGCCGGTCAGTGTGCGCTTTTCATCAGACTGGGAGGCACTGACTACGTTGGATGCCACCTTTATGGGCGTATCTCTGGTTGCACGTGCAACTCATGCTGGGGTGGCAGTGCCTGGGGGCACTTACTCGGGATCATGTTCATCATCAGAGCCTATAACCAGTCGGACAGATGGGGCGACAGAGTTTGAACGCCCACATGCGTAAAATAGATCTTGTTTCAGTGCCATTAGAGATAGTACCTGTAAAAAATCAATATTAGTACTAGAAGGAGCAAACAACACAATCAAAAATGACACAAAATACACATAAGAGCAAAGTTGTAATGACATCTATGTAGTAGCAGTGAAATACGACAGACCAGGTGACAGCTCGTCGTGAGTATGACGAACCATCATGGGGTCTGTCATGTCTTACTTCAACGCTGTGTATGTGGAGAACCCTGAAGGAAAGTTTCTGATAGTTAAGACGGATAAGAAAGATAATGACTGTTCGTCGTCGATGTCTGTCGCGGGGCACTTAGAAAAATATGGAGACCCTTAGAAGAGGGGTTTATGACCGTCATGAGAGTTGTGCAGAAAGGATCGTCGAGGGTGTGACGGTCCGTCGTAGATGTCTGTTAGAGGACACTTGGAAAAAAAATTGAGACTATTAGGGAAAGGGTCTCTGACAACCATGAAGGTTGTGCAGGACGGACTGTCGTGTTAATGACGGTCCATCTTAGATGTCCATTAGAGGACACATAGAAAAAGTTGGAGACCCTTAGGATAGGCTCTCTGAAAACCATAACGGTTGTTTAGGACAGACCGTCGCAGGAATGATGGTCCGTCGTGGATGTCCGTCAGAGGACACTTGGAAAAAAAATGAAGACCATTAGGACAAGGGTCTCTGACAACCATTACGGTTGTGCAGGACGGACCGTCGTGGGAACAAGGGTCCATCGCATGTATCCGTTTGTGGACACTTAGAGAAAACAAAAAGTGGGGTGTTGGAACAGATTCTATGACGGTCCATCGTGGGTACGACGGTCCGTCAGTGGGGTCTCATTCTGTCATTAAGTGAAAGAACAGAGGATGCCACAATCATCCGCTGTGACTCAAACGGAAAACTTAGTGTTAACCTACATGTTTTATTACCCAAATACCTAGCAAACTCGCAATGATAAAGCGCCAATTTCTCGAGTTTTGACAAGGCAATTCGGGGATTCTCAACCTAGGGTAGAATAAATTGGATCAAAGAATGAAGAACCACAAAAAAGAAATAGGAAAATAGTTATTGAATAACAAAAATGCAATTTAAATGGGTAGAGATCAGAGACAGATACCTGAGAAGAGGAGAAAACAAGCAGGTGAGGCACTTGGTTATCAAGAGCACAACTACAGCAGCAGACTCCGACCAGTAGAAAGAAGATTTCCGAAATTGGGGATTTGGGGAAGTGATGAGTTGAAAGAGAGGTAGGACTTGGAAGTTTAAAATGGAGGGAATGGGATAAAGAGGGAAAGAAATCGTTCAAATGAAGGGGTGGGGTTTTTTAAAGGTTGAAAATTTTAAAATTCCCAAGCCGGGTAGGTCGGGTATGCTGGTTAATGACGCAACGAGTCCCCAACAATGGTCCGTCGCAGATGCAATGGTCCGTCACGTGTGCCCTAATTTTGAAAATAAATGAAAGACATATCAGGCACGACGGATTCATGCGACTGTCCATCGCGTGCGTGATGGTCTGTCGATGTATCAGTCAGTGAATGTTGCGGAGTGATTTTCTGCAGAATTTCCTGGTGATGTGCCTGTAAATTTAAAACACATTAGTTGAAAATGCTACCATTACTACAAATAAAACTATACGTGTTGGGTTGCCTTCCAACTAGCGCCTGATTTAACGTCGCTGCACGACGGAAGACACTTGATTACTCAGACTTCATCAAGATGCCTCAATTACTTCATTTGCTGATTCAGCATGCCTGAAATAGGTTTTTATTAATTTTCCATTCACCTTAAACCGCACACCCTCCTTGGTTTCCAACTTAACTGCTCCATGAGGGAACAGTTGGGTAATCAAGTAAGGGCCAATCCATTTAAACTTGAGCTTGCCCGAAAACAAGCGCCACCTAGAATTGTATCAGATTACCAAATCCCCAACCATAAACTCTTGTTTTTAAATTTCTAGGTCATGGTACTTTTGCATCTTTTCTTTGTAGGATATAGAGAATCCGATTGGAGCTCACCACTCTGCCTCATGGACCTACAAATATTGAAGGTCATTTCTTCATTGTTTAACCAAAATTTTATCTGCCCTTTTTCCATATCAAATAAGGCACTACCTGTAGAAAGGAATGACCTCGCAAGAGTAATAGGCACTTCAAAATCAACTTCACAATCAAGAATAACAACATCTGCCGGAAATATGAACGACTCCGTTTTTACTATCCCATTGTGGAGTATCCCTATAGGCCCTATTACTGTCCGATCGACCATCAGTAGCTGCATCACAGTGTGCTTTGCATCACCCAAACCCAACTTCTTGTAAATCGAGAGGGGCATGAGATTTATGCTTGCCCCCGAGCACATAATGCTTTGGAAAAAATGTAATAATCCGACTGTACAAGAAATAATGAATGCACTCGGATCTTCTTTCTTTTGTACTAGAGATCTTTTAGCAATAGCACTACAATGTTGCAATCTATAATCATCATCAAAATTGACCGATCTTTTCTTTGCAACCAGATCTTTCATAATCTTGTCATAACCGGGCATTTGTTCTAGCACTTCTACCAAAGGGACATTGATAGAAAGTTGCTTCAACATTGTTATAAAACGCTGATATTTACAATCTTCGGTCTTTTTCACTAATCTTTGAGGAAAAGGTGGTGGTGTTTTAGGTATGGGAGTTACCTTTTTAGGCACTTCAACATCTTTTCTAGTGTTATCTTCTACTTCACCACTAACCTCTACTACTTTATCATTCTATTTAATCACCTTTTCATCATTACACGACATAGGTGGGTCAATGGTTTGTTTACCACCGTGAGTAGTGATTTCCATACAGTGTGCATCATTTTTTGGCTTTTGGATAGTGTTACTAGGAAGAGTGTCGTGTTTCTGTATGTTCACAGTCGCAGATAATTGGGCCATTTGCAACTCAAGCTGCTTAATCGATATTGCTCGTGTATCAACTTTCTGCCCAACACCCGCTAAATCACTCTCTAATTCTTTAATAATCTCATCACTACCATCAAACCTCCTCATCATTTTGTGCAACATATCCTCAACTCGCGCCATACTACCTCCACCATCCCTAGGAATAACTTCATGATTTTGAGGAGGGACATAGGGCTCATTCCTATCATTTTTGTTACCATGGTTACCCCTGTTGAAGTTGTTGTCACAGTTTTAATTTCCATCTCAGACATAATGACCCTAAAGGTTATAGTTACCATAGATCCGACCTTGATTTCCTTGACCTTAGCGCCAATTCTCCTGATTTGAGCCTTGGGAACTCGATCAAAAACCCCCCATCTGCTCATTTACCGCATAAGAATTCTCATCATAATAACATTCATCATTTGGTGGTGGTGTTTTAGACAAGTAGTTCACTGCATTTATCTTTTCTGCACCCCTAGTGACAAGTTTTAATACCAACCTAAGCTCAGTTCTCATCTGAGCCATCTCTTCAGGAATCTCATATGTGGTTGGGTTGTGTGTGGATTGCACTGCGAAGGTATTTCTTCTAGTATCTCACTTCCTAGTACTTCAATCTTTATTATTCTGAGATTTTTTCTTTAACTTATCGGCAATCTCGGCATAAGGACACTCCCCAAAAGAACCACCCACTAATGTATCCAATACCGCTTTATTGTTATCATCCTGTCCCCAATAGAAGTATTCCTTCAGTAACTCATCATCTATGCGGTGATTGGGTACACTTTTAAAAAATGAAGTGAATGTATACCAAGAACTACCAACTCACTCTCCTAGTAGATCCATAAAGTTGTTCAATCTTTCTTTGTTGTTTAGTTTCTTGGAGACCAAGTAGTATCGTGCAAAGAAAATGTGCCTTAGTTGGTTCCAAGTGAAAATTTAGTTATAAGGGAGCCCAGTTAACCAATTAGCAGCCTCTCGCATCAATGAGAGGGGAAATACTCTTAGCCCTATTACATCCAAATCCAAATCACGCCTCCCTACACATCTTTTTCACACTGCCCTTACCTTAGCAATATGCGCATTTGTGTCCTAAGAAGGTACCCCTTGAAACAAACCTCTCGCAGTGAGCATTTGAATCAGACTACTAGTTAACACAAAGGTGTGGCCTTGTGGTAGAGGGTTCAAGACAAGTGTCCCATCAGAGTCTGCAATATTATCATAACCTCTTTAGTATTCTTAAGGGCATGGAGCGAGAATTTTTCCCCTTTGTTGATTTTCACCACGATCATCGGGTAATAATTGACCCTGAACATCAACCGGAGCAGGGATGTTCTGGTTCGGATCATCATCGTTAATACCCAAGTTTCAATTCATATTGCATAGTGTACGCTCTGATTCGTGGTCGTAGGAAAACAAGGGTTCTCTTCCTCTCCGTGTATTTGGCATGCAAGAAAGTTAGTTCTGCAAGAATAAAAAACAAAAGAAAAGTAAAATTAAGAAAATAAAAGCTAAACATTAGTAATAAGTTTAAGTTAATCTCAAAGCTACTTTCCCTGGCAGCGGCGCCAAAATTTGATATGCTCAAACTTACTTCTCAAATAAGAAGTAAAGCGGTCGTATCAAGTAAAGAACCCAAATAGTGAGGTTGGGATCGTTCCCACTAGGAAAATAGTTCTGACTTAAGTTTATTCTATTATTACTATTATTTAGTCATTTTATTTTCATAGAAAACAAAAGACAATAAATAGGAGTTATATATCTAAACTAGATGAAAATAATTAAGTAAATTAAAGTAAACAACTAAAAGATTTAAATCTTGGAGCTTAATCAATTAATAAAAGTAACTAGGGGTTAAGTGTTCCCCACAGGTTCTTAACGTGATAATTCTAACTATAACAATTCTTTCCTAGTATCTTGCATGTAAAGTGAAAAGTTATGTATCTCTAAATCCTTGGTCTGGCATCTAGAAAATTTCACTCCGCACCTTGGTCTTGCTACGTGTATTGCTATACTAACCCTTACCTTTACCTCGTATGAAGAATTGTATTCGATATTTGACTAAGTTATTACGTCGTTCCAATTGACACTAGCCTATTACATAGTGTACACTAAATCTATGTTGATAATTTTTTTCCTATTATCTACCCCTTTTTGTCCGGCAGGTAGCATTATGATGAGTTTCAACGTTGACCATCCCTTAAAAAGACTTCTAAACAATAGAATTATCAATACGTGCAAGACACTATTCTAGAATCGCTATTTTAATGATATTTTACCTCATTATACACCCATGGTTCCCACAACCCTAGTTATGGACTTTAGTTACCCATAGTTATAATCACACTATTCATATATTTAATATTAGAATTTATGCACTTACATTGATGAGAAAGAATAAAATCCAGAAATTCACTTGATTAATCAACAAAAGCAACAACAATCAATTCCAGAAAATGAATAACAATTACTGAAATTAATCCTTCAATACTTCAAAAAGAGAACTAAAGATTATCCAAAAGTTAAACTCTCAAAAAGTCTCCTATCAAAAAGTCTAACCTCAAAAATTCTAACCTCAAAAACGAGGTTTATCGAACTATTTATAATAAAAACAAAAACCTAATAAAAGATGGATTCT
This sequence comes from Solanum neorickii, assembly GCA_027704865.1. Classification (NCBI taxonomy): domain Eukaryota; kingdom Viridiplantae; phylum Streptophyta; class Magnoliopsida; order Solanales; family Solanaceae; genus Solanum; species Solanum neorickii. The sequence goes on along the minus strand of JAKWJC010000373.1, from coordinate 18,093,057 downwards.
ATTTACTAAAAATATGTCAAAACGCGTCCAAGTCGACGGACCTCGTGATGGATCATCGTGGTCACGACGGGCCATCATGGACTCCATTGTCCCATACTTCACAAATTCTTCGGCTGATTTCTTCATTACCCTCAACGGACAGGTATAACTGACCGGTCCAAGCACGACGTTCCGTCGAGGGTCTTCGTTCCATAATACTTAAACTTCATGGAATTTGGGTACTGGGACTACTCTCTGATCATTGCGACGAACCAGCAAGACGGACCGTCGTGGCTTGACGGTCCGTCGTGGACTTCCGTAATTTCACACTATGTTATACTTCCCCATCTTCCTTCAGCAGGATCATTACCATGCCACATACGGACCATCACATGCTCGACGGACCGTCTAAAGCTCCATAGGTGGTATCTTCTACATTTCTCACTCCAAAACTCCTGTGTTCATCTTTGGACAGATTTCCTGTAAATAAGGAGAAACTTACACAAAAATCAATACAAAAAGGCTATTGGACACACACTAAATTTAAGGAAAAGCATCAAAAATACTCTGAAACCACAGTATAGCATAAACCCTAACTAAAACTCTTAAACTAAATACCTAAACTTTATTTATCATGTTCAGATTATATCATTGTTCAAATTATAAATATTTGTTCAGGTTTATCTTCTCGTGATGCCCAGGTCCTAAGAATTTCGACCACGTGAACATTTGTTTCGAATTCGCATTCATTAATATCATTGGTAAGTCCTCGTTTTTCGACGATGATTTGCATATTTTATATTCAGTCTTCCATTTTAGTTTCAATTTTTCTAGAGTTACCTGGGGGCATGTCTCAGTATGTCTAGTCACTTATAGTCTTTTATTCAGACATAGTATTCGTCACGCCCAGAGGTTACCCCATTGATGTAACACAATATATATGATAATGAGTGACCCGAAGATTGTCATATCATAAGAATATTAGATAAAAACATTAAAAAATATTTCAAAGCCTAAACCTAAGAAATTCGAAAACCCTAATAAGGCCAAAATCATAAATTCTAAACTCGAAGAAAGACTAATTTCTAAACCTTGGGAAAAATCCGAAACCCCAAGCCTTATGAAAAACCAAGAAAACCTAAGTTCTAAGAAATCCTACACCCTAAAAAACATTTTTAGAAACACGAAACCTAAAAAAAAAAAATTTAAAACCTCTAACCTCTGAAAAATCCTAAATCTAAAATCAAAGTCCTAAACCCAAAGAAAATCTTACCATAAGAACCCCTAAACCGTAGAAAACGAATAAAATATTCAAACCTAAAAGAAATCTCTAAACCAATACATTTCTACAAAAACTTAAGCCTCAAACCTTAAACACTTAGAATATTTATACCTGTGAAACTTTAAAAAAACCTTTAAGATTCTAAATGTAAAAAATCTATTAAAAAAAACCTTTTTTAGACCTCCTACAAACCTTAAACCTAAATAATACTAAAAACACATGATATTTTACTCTAAAAATCATTTAAGAAAACCCTAAACCTATGAAATCTAAAAACCCTAAAAATACTAAGAAAACCTTAACCCTCCCCTCAATCCCAAACTCTAAGCTCTGTACCTAAAACCTTACGAAACACTTAATCGTAAGCCCATAAGCACAAACCCAAACCCTAGGAAAACTCTAAGCCCTAAAAAACATTAAAGCCTCTAAACACATTAAACTTAAAAAACCCATAAATTTGTTAAACCTAAACTTGAAAGTCTAGAAAACCCTATAACCTCATTCTAAAAGATCCAGAATATGCTTGGGAAGACTTTAATGCTTAAATCAAACCCTAAATCCTAAGAAATTCTAAACCCTAAAACACCTTTAAATTCATTAAACTAAAAAGAAATGTGAAAACCCTAACCCCCTAAAAATCGTAAGTGTAAATTGCTAACTACTTTATCAAAAAAAACACGAAACTATAAAAAATCATATAAATCTTTAAAAGAAAACCTTTTAAGACCCTAAACCTAAAATATTGTACAAAATTGGGTCTAAAACTTAAAATTTAATAAATTAACCAAAGAAATGGTAATACCCTAAACCCAATGAAGCCTTACAAATCGTTTAAGCTGTTCAACGTAAAAACTCTAAAAATAAGCTCTACACAATAATTTACTCTTAAACTCATTTTTTAAAAAAATCATAAACCCTAAATATAACTAAGAAACCCTAAATCTAAGAAGCTTTAAATCCCAAACACTAAACTTGACCCAAAAATGCTAAAAACCCTAAATTGTAATTCCTACAAAAATTATAGGCCCAAAGCCCAAACCATAATAAAATCCTAAACCCTAAAAAAACAAAATATAAAACTCTAAAGATAAAAATTCCTTGAAATATCTTTAACTAACAACTCTGTACTCTAAAAGACCCGAAATAACCTAGGAGCCCTCAATTCTAAATTTAAACCTTAAGAAACCTAAACCCTAAATCATAGGGATAAACCCTCAACCCTAAGCATTATGAAACTCTTAGACAAACCTTAAAAACATCTTAACTTAAAACTTAATCCTTCAGCCTTAAGTTTCCCTAATTCGTTCAAACAATAATGATCCTAAATAATCTTATATTTTAAAAAAAAAACTCTAAATCTAAAAAGTCCTAGAAAAACATAATCTATAAGCCCTTTGGAATTCCTTAAAACCTTTAAAAACTATAAACCTCCAAACTCTAAAAGAAAACCTTTCAGAACCCTTAAAAACCTAAAACCTAAAAAAAAACATTTAAACACTAAGACCATATAATTTACCCTAAATTCATTTTTAAAAAACCCTAAACCCTGAAAATCACTATGAAACCCTAAAAAAACTATAACACCCCTAATCTTAAGAAACCCTTAATTTCAAACACTAAACCCTAAACCTTAAACCCTAGCAGATCTTAAACCGTAAATCCTAAGAAAACCCAAAAAACACTAAGACACTCTAAGACTTTAAGCCTAAAAAACCTTATAAAAGTCTTCAATGTAAAAAAACCTAAACACTAAACCCTAGAAAAAACCTAGACCGAAAACACAATACTTTGAATTTACCTTACACCCCAAAAACTTGAAATAAACCTTGGGATCTTGACTTCTAAACTAAAACCCTAAGAAACCTAAAGCCTAAACCATAAAGATAAACGCCCAACCTTATGCCTTACGAAACACTAAGAAACCCTAAATCTTAAGAAATGCTAAATACTAAAAAACCCTAAAATCTATAAAACATAAAGTCCCTAAAACAAACCTTAAAAACTAAGACTAACAACCTCTGAATCGTAAAAATAATAATGATCTTAAAAAATCTTTGAATATCCTATATAAAAAGAACTCTTAACCTAAAAGTATTCTTTAAAATTTTAAGCTCTAAACCCTAACCTAATTACTGAAAACGAATTACCTAAACCTTTTTATCATGTACCAATTATATCATTGTAAATATGGTTTGTTCAGTTATACAAATTTGTTTAACTCCATCCTATACCTTTGAAAGTACTGACACATATTCTACGATACATCTTCTCGTGATGTCTAGGTCCTCTAGATTCAGATCACATGGAGATCGATTTCTGATTTGTATTTAGCAATATCATTGGTGAGTACTCATTTTTCGAGGATGATTTACATGTTGTATTTCGTCATCCATTTCAGTTTCTGTTTTGCTAGAACTAGTTGGGGGCATGTCCCAGCATCTCTAGTCAGTAAAAGACTTTATTGAGGCATAGTTTTAGTCATGCTCAAGGTTCCCCATGATGTAACACGCGGGACTATAGATCAAGAGTGAGCATAAGCTAACCTTGAATAATAAACCCTAAACGCCAACTTATGAAACACTAAGAAACCCTGAACCCAAAATACATTTCTAAAAACACTAAACCTAAAAATGCCGGTAAAACTCCTAAGATCTATAATATCCTTAATATAAAATCCTAAGTCCTAAACCTAAAGAAATTCTAAACCCTAAGAACCTCTAAACCATTAAAAATAATAAAATAATTACAAAAAACATATAAAACATAAACCTAAAAATTCTCTAAATCTAAATTTTTTTACAAAAACATGAGCCCTAAACCTTAAATCGTACGAATACCTATACCTTAAAAACATTTTAAAACTCTAAACCAAAAACATAAAAAAAAACATTTTTGAACCCCTGAAAATATTAAACCTAATGGAAATCCTAAAATCACTATGCCAAAACCATAATTTACTGTAAAAACCATTTAAAAAGTCCCTAAGCCTTATGAAACTTAAACCCTAAAAATCACTAAGAAAACCTAAACCTAAGGAACCCTAAATCCCAAACTCTAAACATTGAACCTAAACTCTAAAAATCCTACATCCTAGATCCTTAAACACCCATAATCCAAATCCCAAACCCTAGAAGAACTCCAACAAAACCCTAAACCCAATGAAAAATTAAAAAATTAAACCAAAAAAAATCTTAAAAAAATTTAAACCTAACCAACCTAAACCATAGACAAATCATAAAATGAAAATGCTGAACCCTAAATTTACCATACACCCTAAAAGACCTAAAATGAACCTATGAGACCTAAAATGCTAAACTCAATCCCAAAGAAACCTAAATCATAAACCTAAGAGATAAACCGCGGACCATAAGCCTTATGAAACTATAAGAAGCCCTAAACCCTAAATTTACCCTACACCCTTAAAGACCAGATAAAACCCTTAGAGACCTTGAAACAAACCCTAAGAAACCTAAAGTCTAAAACATAGGGATAACAAAACACTAAGAAGCCCTAAATCCTAAGAAAAGCTAAACTCTAAAAATCCCTAAAAACCTTTTAAACCGCTAAAACAAAAAATCATTAAACAAACCTTATAACCGCTATGAGAATTACTTAACCTAAGCCTAAGAATCTCTAAATCGTAAAAACAATAATGATCCTAAAAAATCGTAAAAAATTCTATATTGAAAAGGTTCTTAACCTTAAAAATTTCTAGAAAAATTTAAGCTCTTAAACCTAACCTATATACACTTTATCAAATACATACACCTTTTCATCATGTTCAAATTATATCATTGTTCAATATGCTTTGTGAAATTATACATATTTATCCAACTTTATCCTATACCTTCTAATTACACATATTCTATGTTAAATCATCTCGTGATGTCCAGGTCCTCAACATTCAGATCACGTGGAGATCGGTTCTTGATCTGTATTCAACAATATCATCGGTGAGTCCTCGTTCTTTGAGGATGATTTACATGTTTTATATTCTGTCTTTCATTTTAGTTTTAGTTTTTCTTGATTTAGCTGGGCATGTCCTATTGTCTGTAGTCCATAAGAGGCTTTATTATTCATGCATAGTTTTTTTCATTGACGTAACATTACCAAGGATTGCGAGTGATCCTAAACTAAACTTGACTTAATATATCATAGGCATATTAAATCATATTAAAACTCTTTAAAATCGTAAACATAAGAAATTTGAAACCCCTAAGAAGCACAAAATCATAAACCCTAAACAATAGAAACACCTTTGAAAATAACAAACAAAAAAACCCTGAAAACCCCTAACACCTAAAATATCCTAAATCCAAAATACTAAGACCAAAACCCAAAGAAACTCTAAGCCCTAAGAAACCCTAAATCGCAAATAACCATAAAAATCTTCAATTTTTTATAATCCATAACCTAAAAGAAATGGTTTTATCTAAAAAAAATCTACAAAAACTTAATCCCCTTAATGATAAACCAGAAGCATACTTATACCTGTGAAAACTTTAAAATCATTAAAAACTCTGAACCTAAAAGCTCTAGAAAAAAAAAACCCCTTCCCATTTTAGAACCCCTAAAAACTTTAAACCTAAAAAAACCAAGTTGTACACCATAATTTATCCTAAAAATCATTTTTTAAAAAGACCTTAACCCTATGAAGTATAAACTGTAAATATCACTATGAAAACTTTAACCGAAGAAACCCCTACACCGAAGAAACTCTAAATTCCAAACTCTTAACTCCGAATCCAAACCCTAAGAAACCCTAAATAGTAAAGCCTTAAAAACCCATAAGTCAAAACCCAAACCATAAAAAACCACAAAGAAACACCAAGTTCTATAAAACTTTACACCTAACAAACTCTTAAAAATCTTAAACCTAACGAACCTAAACCTAAAACTTAGAAAAATCCTAAACTTTAGTGTTTTATCCTTTAATTTAGGCCCAAACCTTGGAGATCTAGAATGATAGACCAAACCCTATGAAACCTTAAACCTAAACATTAGGATAAATTACCAATCTAAGCCTTATGAAACTCTAAGAAGCCCTAAATCTAAAGAAATACTACATTTCAAGAGAAGCTAAACAGTAAAAACCCTAAAAACTTTTTTTTAAAAATACAAAAACAAACCTTCAAAACCCTAAAAAATCTTTAACCTAAGCCTAAGAACATCTAAATTATAAAAACCGTAATGATCCTAAGAATCTTTAAAAAAATCTAAATCAAATAAAACTCTTAAACTAAAAAAGTTCTAGAAAAGCTTAAGTTGTAAACCTTAACCTAAAATCTCTTAACGAAATACCTAAACTTTATTCATCATATTAAGATTATATCATTGTTAAGATTATAAATATTTGTTCTACTTAATCTTATACCTTTCAAGTGCTAACACATATTCTACGATACATATTCTTGTGATGCCCAGGTCATCAACATTAAAATCACGTGCAGATCGGTTCCCAATTCGTATACATTAATATAACTCGTAAGTCCTTGTTCTTTGACGATGATTTCCATAGTTTATATTCATTCTTCCATTTTAATTTAATTTTTTCTAGAGTTAGCTGGGGGCAGCACCCATCATCTCTAGCAACTTAGAGGCTTTTATTCATACATAGTTTTTGTCACATCCCGATATTATACCGTTAACTTAACACGATACCTAGGATAACTAGTGACTATAAGCTAACCTTGTGTTTTCATATCATAAGCATATTAGATCTACACCTTTAAAAACTCTTGAAAAGCCAACAAAATAGGAAACCCTTAATAGGGCCAAAATTATAAATCCTAAACTCAAAAAAACACTAAATTTTAAACCTTAGGAAAAATCCGAAACCCCAAGACTTGTGAAACATCAAGAAAACCTAAATCCTAAGAGATCCTAACCCTAAAAACACCTTTAGAAACAATTAACCTAAAAAATCTTGTAAAACCCCTAACCTCTAAAAAAATCCTAAGTCTAAAATCTATGTCCTAAACCCAAATATACTCTTACCCTAAGAACCCCTAAACAGTAAAAAAACAAAAATAAAATCAGAAAGAAAACCTTCTATAACCCTTAATCCAAAAGAAATCTCTAAACATATAAAATTACAACAACTTAAGCCTTAAACATTAAACACTAAGAATAGTTATACCTATGAAACTTTATAAATCCTTAAAATTCTAACGAGTCTTTTGCTTTGGGAGATGATGGCATACTTAGATACCAGAACCGGTTGTGCGTACCAGATGTAGATGATTTACGGACCAGGATTGTTACAGAGGCCCATGGTTCCAGATATTCCATACATCCAGGTTCCACAAAAATGTATCATGATCTTAAGCAGATTTATTGGTGGGATGGCATGAAGAAGGATATTACAGACTATGTGGCTAAGTGTCCTAATTGTCAGCAGGTTAAGACAGAGCATCTTAAGACTGGTGGTCTGACTCAGATTATTGAGGTTCCGACTTGGAAATGGGAGGCCATTAATATGGACTTCGTAGTTTGTCTTCCGAGGACTAGAAGGCAACATGACTCTATATGGGTTATTGTGGACAAATTGACTAAGTCTGCCCACTTTATCCCTGTGAAGTCTACTTAAAGGGCTGAGGATTACGCGAGACTCTACATTGATGAGATTGTGAGATGGCATGGGATTCCCTTGTCTATTATTTCAGATAGAGGAGCTCAGTTTACTTCGCATTTTTGGAGATCTTTCCAGAAAAGCTTAGGCACGCAGGTGAAACTTAGCACTGCCTTTCATCCCCAGACAGATGGGCAGGCAGAGCGCACTATTCAGACATTGGAGGACATGTTGAGAGCGTGTGTGATTGATTTTAGAGGTAATTGGGATGACCATCTACCTTTGATAGAGTTCTCGTATAATAATAGCTATCACTCCAGCATTGGGATGGCACCGTTTGAGGCATTGTATGGTAGGAGGTGTAGATCTCCAGTTGGGTGGTTCGAGGTTGGAGAATCATCTATTTTGGGTCCAGAGATCATTCATGAGGCCTTGGAGAAAGTTAGAATGATTAGGGACAGGTTGTCTACTGCTTACATCCGACAAAAATCATATGCAGATAACAGAAAGCGACCGTTAGAATTTAACGTTGGTGACCAAGTCTACTTGAAGATATCTCCTAAGAAAGGGGTGATGAGATTTGGTAGAAAGGGGAAGCTGAGTCCGAGGTATGTAGGGCCATATGAGATCCTACAGCGTGTGGGTGAGGTGGCCTATGAGTTAGCATTGCCGGCGGAGTTAGCTCCTATTCATCCAGTCTTTCATGTCTCTATGTTGAAGAAGTGCCTAGGTGATCTAGCATCAATCCTACCTGTAGAAGGTTTGGGGGTCGGTGAAGACTTGTCCTATGAGGAAATAACTATTGAGATCTTAGACAGACAGGTCAAGCGGCTGAGGAACAAGGAGATTGCCATAGTGAAGTTATTGTGGAGAAATCATCTTGTGGAGGGTGCTACGTGGGAGGCTGAGGCTGACATAAGATCCCGATATCCCCATCTTTTCAACTCTTGAGGTTAGGCTTCCTACTCGTAAGACTATAGTTCCTTATCTCTTCGTATTTTGTTGCTATTAGCTGATTGTACATAGCAATTAATTTATGATCTGATTGGCATTATGATGTGTAATGGTAGTGTCATTCGGGGACGAATGTTCCTAAGGGGGGGGGGATAATGTAACGATTCAAAAAAAATTATATAAATAATAATAAATAGGTATTTAAGGGCATAATGGTCCTTTCACGTTTTAAATGAATAAATAAATAAATCAATCAAAAAAAGATTTGTATTTATTTATTTTAAATGTTATTTGACTAATTCTTTAATTAGTCTCCTAATCCTAATAGTTCTCTCTTTTTCACGCTTCTTAACTCTCTCTCTCACGTTCTCCATCTTCCTCACATTATTTCTGCCTAATATCAACAGTTCTTCATGCTTCAATAACTCACACAAAATTTTAAGAAAAACAAAGCAATCAAAAAAATATTAAGGCAAAGATGAGTTGTTCGTTGAGTGGTGTGGACGTTGAAGTAACTTGTGCTGACTTTTGGTGAGAATTTTGGGTAGCGAATTCTTCATTTGAACATCAATAAAGGTATGGGTTTCTCTCGTGGAATTCTTTCTCCAAGAGTACTTTCTTTCGAACGTTTCTTAAACTCTTGAAACTAAGGTTGTTCCCCTTCTTATGTCCTTGTCCTTAGCTCCCTAACGAATTTGTAGGATGGGTATGTTGTGCTGATAGATTCTTGCATGAATGATGTGTTTGAATTTTGTTTCTTTCGAAAAGTATGAAGGTATATATGTATGTATTTGTGCAAGATTTTGACCATGACTTTAAGTCTTTCTTTAGCATGTTAATAGATTAGAGATTTCTCGTATTTTATGTGCAAATAGAGGCTCTTAAAAGCTTGAGGTTCACTTGTTTGAAATGTTAGAAATTTTAGTTAAACAAATGATCAAATCATACTTTTAACTTGTCTTAAGAATCCTAACTAAACGACAAATAAAGAGGTGCTTAAAAGTCCCGTAAATCGCTTCATAAAAATGTGTAACAAAGTTCCAGAATCTGGAAATTTGCTACAGGTGAAATCTGGAAATTTTGGGTGTCAAAAAAATAAAATTAAAATAGGTGAGGTCTGCAGGGATCGAACCCAGGACCTCACCAACGCCTGGAAAAAAAATGCGCTAAGGGGGATTCGAACTGGGGGCTGGGAGCAGCGAATTTTCGCTACAAAGAAAAAAAATAATGGGGCTGGAGGGAATCGAACCCTCGCCCCTGTTTCGTGCGAGGAAAAGGAAAAGAAAAGGAATGCTGGGGGCGGGATCGAACCCACGACCCCCATTCGCGAAAAAGAAAAAAACTAAATAAAAAGGGAATGCTGGGGGCGGGGATCAAACCCACGACCCCCGTTCGCAACAAAAAAAAAGAATAAAAAGGGAAGCGAGGCTTGGGGATCGAACCCACGACCTCAGGGCTGAAGGGGGGAGTAAAAATATTAAGGGAATAAAGGTGAGGCTGTGGGGGTTCGAACACACCACCTCACAGCCTCCATCCTCAGCGAAAATAAGTGAAAAATAAGGGGGGCTGTGGGGGTCCGAACCCACAACCTCCCTATTCAAGCGAATTTAATAAATAAATATATATATATATATATATATAATAAATTAAAATTCTAATTAAAGTTGGAAGATCAATTCTTTTATGAAAATATTGAGATTTAAATTAGAATTCTAATTATAATAGAAAATTATTCTTTCATGTAAATGATTGAAATTTAATTTAGAATTCTAATTAAAATAGAAAATCTATTATGTCATGAAAATGTTGAGATTTAATTTAGAGTTCTAAATTTATGAATATTAGAACTAAAATCAATGAAAAATATAGATGATATCCAAATAATTCAAGATTTCGGTTCCCGTGTCCAAACCTCCGTATTGATACATAAGTCATACGTGAGTAAAATATTCAAGAATAATGTCATCTACTCAGATAAAAAATCAAAGATCTTGGTATATATACAAGATACGTAAGTCTTGTAATACATAATCTTAGGAAAATAAGGATCACTTAACGAACTATAAATGAAGCCCCATTGCATGTATATATAGACACATAAGTTTAACATACGTTCAAAAATAAGTGAACCTAAGATATACGTAATGAAATGAAGAATGTGGTGACAACCATGATGTGAGGCTAATGTATATGATGAGAGTAATCTCAAATGAGCCTACGTAAATGTTACCAATACATACTCACCAATGAGAGTGTATGAAGCAGACTCTGTGTTTGCTAAAGAAGGCTCCCTAGTTGAGGTCCCATATGTTGAGCCCTCATTTTGGATAGTCTAAAGTTAAGTCTATGATAATAAGGTCTCATGGTATATGAATGAATAATATGAAAGAAAGTATGTGTTATATGTTATGTGCTATATGAATATGTTATGTGTTGTGTGCCATACGATAATTATAATGATGCATGTCACTCTCATGGCAGAACTTTCCTAATTTCATTTTATCAAGTCCACTGACTTGACTTCCAAACATCATGTTGTTAGGAAAGAGCTCTTCTTCCTCATGCATGTCCCTGGTGTGTGCTTACATATACCCATACTTAGTACTAGTGTGTACTAATTCCATACAAACATCTACTTTTAGGTGCAGGCACAGGTGGACGGTAGAGCTACAGGTTCGCTGTTGCAGCTATCCGGACGTCAGCATTCATCCGGAGTTTGGTAGGTCCTCATGCTTTCGAGGATGCTACTGTTTTACATTCTAGCGTAGTTTTAGAGTTGAGCTAGTGGAGCATGTTCCACTAGCGTTTCTTTCCTATTTTGATTCAGACTCTGTATTGGTGCTATTTTGGCCGATATACAATTATTATTTAATGAATTATTTCTTTTAGTTGCTTATCTCTTAAATTTTATATGGTTGATGATGAACGATTACGAAATATAAAGAATGTTTAACAAGTATGATTAAGGAAATCAAAAATTTCAAATTTTCCGCTAAAATTAATCTATGTAAAGTAAGAATGACGTAAGTAGGCTTGTTTGCGACCTCTGAGAGGTCAACGACGCCGGTCTCGTCTGGGGTCTAGATTCTGGTCGTGACAAAAAGGTATGCATGTTTACGGCAAAAAGGTCTTGCTAAAATGAGTCATCATGAAAAAAATGTTCTTTTGCTTGATTGCACTTATATTGTTTATTTGGTAAGTTGATGCCTTCATGAAGTGATATTGAACATGTTGTTATGTTTTGAAAGGAATTTTGGCATAAATGATTCTTTGATGTCATGTGAACTCTTGTTGATGTTAGAAGGAAAATTCCTCATATTGTGATGTTGAGCTCTTATATGAAGTAAATGATGCTTAGAGTTGTTATATGTAAATGTCATTTTGTTATGTTGATTTGAGTTGTAAATTTTCTCTACAATGTGTGTTGTTTTTTGGACTTCTAGTATTGAGTCGATCCTTTCCCTTCAAAAAGTTTAAGTGTTATTCGGGGACGAATGTTCCTAGAGGAGGGGATAATGTAACATTCCGAAGGTCTATGACCTAATATAGAGTCTCACATTATAAACTAAACCTTCAATAACTGTTTTTAAGCCTAACATAATGTTTATAAACCATTTAGGAAGTTTTAGAGCCAAGACGTCAAGAAACGTCCAAGACATCCGGAAGCTAGGCTAATTTAACTAGAGAAACATCCTTAGGTTTTGGATAGATTAAGAGGTGTTGTATGGGGTATAAAACTTGTAAAATGACTTTAAATATGTAATAACATTTATATAGGGTGGAAACTTCCAGTTCTCACCCCCAAAGGGTAGCCTTAGGGGTCCACTAAGGGAACCCAAACTTGGCCAAGCAAGCTGCCAATGCAGCAGCCAAAATTCACATAGATGAAAGTCATGCATATTTTAGACCTCAAGTCGCGGACTTGGTGGTCCTTAGGTCAAGAATCAAGTCTGGGTCTTCGGTACACAGCGTACTCTACTGCCTCGAAAAATAATTTAGAAATCATGCGGGAGCAGCTCCGCGTCGCAGGCTTGTTCCCCTACGAAAATCTTAAATTTTTTATTCAAGTTTGACTTTAGTAATGGGTCAATTTAAGTAATGATTTTTATGGGTATTTCATAGGAGGTCTATATATTTATTCTAAATAAGTTTTTCCTCACATTCACTCGCTCAAATCAAATCCCCAAATCAAAATTCAAAAGCTCTCACCTCTCTCTACTTTCTCTCTCTATTTAATCTCCATTGAAGGAAGAAGGAAGCTCGAAGAAGATGGACAATTTCTCTATGATTTCACTTTATTTTCGTGTATTAAGATCCATTAAGTTATGGGTTGTTCACTCAGGGATTCCTTTACCGAAGAAGTCCTTTCTAAGTTTATTTGTAAATATCCCAATTCCAAGGGTTTCCCTCTTCTATTGGGTTTTCTTCTAAACTTGCAATTGATGATTGATTATGACTAATTGTGATTACCTTTGACTAATTAAGTGTATGTTGTTGAGTAATTTATTTTAATTAGGGGAATTTCCTATGGACCATGTCCCTTTCCCCCAATTTCTCCAAATCTTGGATCTTAGTTATAAATTCATGGAAATTAATGAATGCATTGATTGTTAGATAAGTCTGTCTATTCTAATTCATTTATAGACTTCCAAGGGTAATTTATCGTTGGGATTGGTTATAAATATTTATGAATTCATGATGAACCCTTTCCCCCTAACCCTAGGTTATGAAATGATGTTAGTTGGGATAGTCATGATGAAATTGACCTAGGTATTGTGTTATTTACTACTGATCATTTTATTACACCTATTATTGTATGGAATTAGTTCGTTGATGTTAAGACAATGATGATTGCTTTTTAAGGAGATTTGGTAAGTCTTTGTTATCCTAAACCTTTACTTCAATTATGATGTCTTGTAGTTGGTTATGAAGTTCAATTGAAGTATATCTTGTAATTCGATTAAGTAGGTATGGTATGATTGTGCAATTGAAATATCTTGATCATGTTATTGTAATAATATGCTTAAGATGTAATGACATAATGTTGGTCATGAATTACCTATGTGCCTTACTATGATATAATGATGTTAATGTGCTAATCTCACATACTAGGGTTGTAATGAAAGGTATTCTCATGCAATTCCTATTGAGATAATGAATATGATTATACAAGGAGCTATTCTCCTATGACCTAAGCTAAGTTATGAATTTTAAAGAAAGACATTTAAAAATTGACTCTAGGCTTAGCACCGACTGAACTAGTAGTGAGGAATGTCCCTTCCCAAGTAGGGAAGGTAATTTCACTATTGTACTCATGAGATTGGACACTATATTGTCAAAGGCATAAAGAGGGTCCCAAGTAATATTTCCTAGTTCTTGAACTATGTTTCCCCAATAGGAATACAAGCTAGTGGATCCACCTATATGCTATGTTTATATCTTGGTGCTACCTTGGGAAGTAGTTTGCCTTCTTTCGGTATAGGGTTTCATGACACCGGATTCTAGCTCATCTGGTCTATGTCGGTTAAGGCAAGATGTTCCTGAAAGTAAAATGAAGTAATAAGGTGGACTCTAACTACGATGACCTAAGGGGTTTGCTTAGTCTAGGTAGGGGTATGGGACTCTATCGATACATTGCACTAGTTGACCTTGGGGGAAGTCTTAGAAAGATGTACTTATGTTCTTATGCTCTTATAAAGAAAATTATATACATACGTTCACTTTAAATGTTGAAGATACTATATGATGTTGGTGTCATGTATGAACATGTTAATGGTCGATATTGCTAAACATGATGATGACTATTGTTGATGCTATATTATGTGATGTTAGGAAATGCTTATGATCCTTTGTTGGGTTTACTTGGTTGAGTAAGGTTATGGGGCTTTACTTGGTTATTGCACTTGTGGACTTGATGGTTGGTTATGAGTAAGGGTTTGGTATATGTTGTAATGTTATGAACTTTTATACATACTTTATTATTATAACATGATGTTGGAGTTTTTTTGGCTATAGTTCTAGTACGCTATATACATTTTGACTTAATTATGCTTGATGATGTTGGTCTTGTGTCGAACATTCTATTGTCTTAATGTATATATGATTATAATCTTATATGGACTCTTGAATATGTATTAAAGGCTTTCAAATGACTTGGCGTGTCTTTGAAAGTAAATCTCTCTTTCTCATGCATGTTTTCAATTGTTTTATGTGTATATGCCCATACTTAGTACAAGTGGTGTACTACTGTTTCTATGTTTACTACAAAAATTTAGGTTCTGGTTGTTGATCTTTTAGGGGGCCATCGAATAAGTCTTGGAATCCTATTTTGCAAGTTTGGTAGGTCCTCATTTTCTGAGGACGATTCCACTATCTTTCTATTAGAGATTGTTTATTCTTAAAGATGCTTTCGTTAATTCTTTTTCATTTGAATACTAATATTGTATATGCCTATATGTGGCTTTTATATTAATGATGTATGGGATATGTCCAATGTTGTATTCATTTTATATAGTTTCAATATGAGACGTATTCTAGACTTCTTATGAGATGATTTTGCTATATTGTATATGTGAAAAAATAAAAAAAGAACCTATGTATTTCTTCCTATGGTGGGAGTCTATGTAAACTCCCTATGTCAATATATTATGTCTAAGCGAGAGTCTATGTAAACCTCAATGTATAAGTGGATAAAAAAAATTTAAATTTTCCGCAATTTAACCTATGAAATGTAATGACAAATGCTAAGAGGTTAGTCTTAGTCTTCTTCGACGGGGGTGCTCCCCGGATGTGACACATTATTTCACTGGATTGGGACAACGGTTTTAGGTAATGTGTGGTGCGATTGGAGTGGTAGTTTGTGTGGTATTACGATAAAGGCAAGAGAAGATTCTTCATCTTATTTATTATGCTAAAAAAACTCTAAATATGTCCCACAAGAATTATACTGTGACGGAACAAGAGCTTCTTGCTATGGTTTTTGCATTCAAATAATTTAGTCTGACTTGCTTAGACTAAGGTCATAGTGCATCCTGACCATTCAATATTAAGCCACTTGATGACAAATAAGTATGTAAAACTGAGGTTGATTCGATGGGTATTGTTTCTGCAAGATTTTGATTTTTTAGTGAAATTTATAAAAGGGACTGAAAATCAAGTTGTCGATCACTTGTGCAAATTTGAGGAAGAGTATATGCTAAAGCTTGGTGATATGGTTGAAATTTAGTAGTTCTTTCCCTAATGAACAGGTATTGGTTGCTTATCCGGATCGGATCCCTTGGTTTGTTTGTTTTACATATTATTTGGCAAGCGAGTTGGTGCCTCCGGACTTGTCATTTCACCAAAGGAAAAGGTTTATGCATGATATGAAGAAGTTCTTCTAGGATGAACCTTATTTGTATTGTAGTTGTGCTGATGGAATTGTTTGTCGTTGTGTGCCTAAGGTTGAGAAGTTGAGTATACTTAAGGCGATCCATTCATCACCTGTTGGTGGGCATCATAGTGGTTTTTGGACTGCACATAAAATCATTTATTGTGGGTAATTACTAGCCTACCATCAACTAAGATGCTCATGATTTCTCAAAGTCTAGTGATTGTTCAAAAAGAGAATAAGGAATTTCAAAGAGGTAAGAGATCCCTATTAATACGATATAGGTGATCAAGTTTTTTGATGTTTGGGGAATTGATTTTATGGAACCATTTATGAGATCACATGGGATGAAGTATATTTTTGTTGCAGTTGATTATGTGTCAAAGTGGGTGGAACCGATCGCACTTTCCAACAAATGAAGGTAAAGTGTAAATGCATTCTTGAAAAAAGAGTATCTTCTCCATTATGGGCGATAGATGTTCCTTACTTTTTCCATAAGTTGTTCAAGGCACTACATGATAAATATGGTGTCCGACACAATGTAGCCACTTCTTACCATCCGCAGACTAGTTGTGAAATTGAGGTGTCGAATGGAGAGATCAAGAATATTTTGGCAAAGAACGAGTATGAAAATAGAAAGGATTAGTCACAGAGGCTAGATGATGCACTATGGGACTATTGCACAATATACAAGACTCTCATAGATATGTCACCATACCAACTTGTGTATAGGAAGTTTTGCCATTTGTCGACAGAGATAACGCATCAGGTTCTGTGGGCAATGAAAAAGCTAAATTTGTCGGGCTCCACATCTAATCGATTAGTGAACAACTTGAATATGTGTGAAGAGTTTCTCCTAAATATCTATGAAAGTGAAGATTTATACAAAGAAAAGATGAAGAAGTACCACGATCAAAGGATTCAAAAGCAAGATTTTGTTTTGGGGGATCTTGTGCTTTTATTAGACTCTACGTTGGACTTGTTTTTGGGCAAGATCAAGTCCAAATGGACTGAGCCATTATTACTCAAGCAAGTTTTTCAACATGGAGCGGAGGAGATTTTGAACAGTGAGGGAACAAGGTTCTAGGTAACCGTGCACAGGATCAATCTATATCTAGGAAACACGGAGTCTGTGCAAGAAGTTATTAAGACATACTATCTTGATGAATCTAGAGAAATAATGAAACATGTGTCTTGCCATGATATTAAACCAAGCGTTGCTTGGGAGTCAATCAAAGTGTAAAATCTAGCCAATGATTGGTTTTTGTTTTTCGTTGGTAATTTTCTTTTTATATTCATTTCTTTGTACTCACTTAGATTGGTGTTTTAATTTTGTTTTAGTGTTGGCTATATACAACATAGGGTCCCTATAGAAAAAGTGTCCAAAAAATGTAAAATAATGGCCTAATGGTTTCTATACGTGGAGGGACAAGAATAAAAATCTGCAGAAAAATGTTTGGTGTAGAGGTCTGCATTCCCCATCAAAGGATTGTAGTTCATTCTACTGACCATCCTGCACATTTTTTGTTTCAATGAGAGACCACAATCTTGGCTCTACAAAGGGGTTCCACGAACCATCGGTGGCCACTGTAGCTTACTGTCTAATTTTTATGTTTTAATTTGTTCGTTCATAGTTATAAAATTATTTCGAGTGTGTTTTCGGTTAGTTTTTATACTAACAACAACTCCAAAAGTACAATAAACCGCAAGAAAGAAATTGTCACCAAAAGAAGTTGGTCTAAATCAACTGGACCTTCCTATAAAGTAATCTACACAGACATAGAAGTGGAGAATGACCTAGAGTATGTTCCTAGAACTGGAATAATACAACCCTTAAGATTCCATAAGACTCAGAACCAAGCAGTCTAGGTCAACACCGACATAGTCATTGCCTCCCAATCTCATGAGGAATATAAACTGATCAGATCACCAAAAAGGTCTGCTTTTTGTTTGAAGTCCGTTTCTCTTGTAGATTTTGCTTTCGGCTCCACCACCGGCTCCAGTGCACATGATGGGGCTTCCTACTCTGATGAGGCCACCAATTTGGGAGATGTTCCCATTCCACCAATTATTGAACCTACTCTAATAGAAGAGGAGTTGAACAGATGGTGTGCCATGGAGAAATGACACATCTATCGAAATGCCAAAATGCAAAACAACAAAAATAAAATTTCCAAGCTTATTACAGAGGAACGTCGAGTCCTAATTGCCAGCATATACACCGTACCTGAGATCCATCGGCTATTTTAATCATACAATTGTGAGTGGATGTCCTGAGACCCAGGATCTTACAAGAAGGAGATTGTGACAGATTTCTATGCTTCCTATGCGACTACTCTATGAGGTTTTATTCATAAGAATGCCCGAACCATTTCCCATAAGCCCCTCACAGCGACACTAGTTCGTGGGATCTCTATCGATATATCTGAGAGTACCATCCATCTCTTTCAGTAGGTTACATGTCCTGATAACTCTTGGTCGATCAACACAATGGAATTAGAATAAAGATGTGACATTCTGACATGAGAGTTTCAGCGAAGCATCAAGAAAAGAGAGGTGATTTACACTTGCTAGCTAGTCAGATTGCTACTGAGAGGGAGTGATCTAAGTGGGTGAACACTCGGGGCATAAGAATCAAAAAAGACACCCTCACATTTGTCGATAATTTTTTCTACTTGTTGGTTCAAAATTGTATTTCGCCCATGAAGGATGATAATGCACTATCTTGGTACCGAGCGCTGATGGAATCAACAATGGTGGCGGGATCTAAGATTGATTTTTCCCGTATGCTCATTGCAGAGATACATGAGACGACTTTCAAAGCCTCTACCACTTACCCATTTGCTTGTCTTATTTTATAATTATGCAGTGATGGTGGAGTGTCGATGTGGCACTATCATAAGTTGATCCGACCTATGAGGACACTACACATAGTCCTCATACAAGATGAGGCAATTGTGGGAGCACCACGAAAATAATCACATGTTAAGGTACCCTTCATTGTAGCAACGTTTATTGATTCTTTGGATAATTTACAGGGTGATGACCCTACCCCTCTAGCCCACATTGATGCTTCCTTGACATCCTTCATTTGTGCCACTATTCGGGCTCGTAGCTCCTTCAGACTCACCCTACCATTATGAGTTGTTGTTATGCCTTTGCCTAGGGTACAAAAATTAAAGGCCTAGATGAACACATTGCTTCATCATTTCTGTACATGTATGAATCAATCGCATAGTCGATGATGGGAATGGATCCTAGAATGGAGGCTAAGATGGACCAGAAGGTCCAGGACGTGAACAAGTGCTTGGATGCCTTTAAATTGAGAATGTTGGAGCCATAGACCCATACTACAGATATGTCCTCCTTCCGGGATGAGTTAGCTAGTCTCACGTTGATATCGATGCAAATATTGCCACACCTGCAGTTGAGCAACAGGTTGCACCGACCGCATTATGTGATGATATGGTCGTCGATGCATTATTCAGTAGAGACGCAGAGGAGGTGCCCAAACCCGCACGTAACAAAGGTAATATGCACCTATGTAGCCGCACTATTGAGGCCACTAAGGAGTAAACATACAAGAAAAAGGTACGCAAGCAACAAAAACTAATGAAAAGGCCTCTACAATAGATGAGCAGTTGCAACAACACATGGTCCGTGAGATTTTTGTTGGGGCATCGAGTTCTACGCCCGTGACAGAGGTTCTGCCTATAGTAGTGATGACGTGAGCACCACTGATGGTGAGGTGAGATCGAAAGAAATCAGTAATTATGGTGTCGTGATGAAAGATGTGAGCACTACTAAGAAAACATTTGCACCAAAGAAGCGATATGGTATGGAGAGCCATGTGATTTCTTAAGCTTGAATTTCTTGCTTATATACAAGTGTTGTTAGAGTCTTAGTGTGTCTCTTGAGGACAAACAATGAATTTATGATTAGGGTGTTGATGTACTGTGAGTCTACTATACTTTTGCTATATTTAACTTAAGAGTTGTACGTGTATAGGGCAACTTTGTATTGGTTTTATGTGTTTTTCTTATGTTTTCAGGAAATATGTTCAGACACAAAAACTTGGAGACACAGACGAAAGAAGTACTGAAAAGAGCATCGAAAGAGGTGATCTACAGACTGTAGGTCCATTCACGCTCCGCAGATTATGAACGTAGAAGGGAAGAATTCTTGACGAAGTGTGAACCACAGTTGTAACCTATGGACCATAGAGTGATCTACAAATCGTACAGTTGCTCCATCGAATCAGTCAGAGAGTTTGTTCCAATACATAATAGTGAACATTTTAAGTATGGAGATACGAAGGATGATCCACGACCCATAGATTGATCTACGGTCCATACTGTTAATACGTTGAGTTTATCAAAGATGTGGGTTTTAAACCTTAAGTCAGTTCCGTACATCAAACACATGTGCTCAATTATTTCCTTATTTTGTTTCCTTTTTAGTTAGGACTTATTTTTTTAATATATTGGGCATGTAAATATTGTTTTTGGGGAGTATAATACATTATTCTTGTTCTATTTCTTGACTTTGGAGATTAATTTGAAAAACATTAGCTATTATTTATTTCGAAAGCACATTTTAAGGATTTTGACTTTACAATTCCAGTTGAAATTATGGGTTTAATCGTCATGTTACTTAAGGTCATGATTCTTTCATCTAAATATATGAACTACGTTCTTGCTAATATTGCTAAGTAAATCAACAACTATGGTTGTGGGAACAATGATCGATTAACAAAGTATGAATAGTAATTAAGCCATTCTTGAATAGTGTTATTGCATGAATTTATAATTATTTCGTTCAGAAGTCTTTTTAATGAGTTCACACGTTAAAACTTGCATTTTTTATACTTTTTGAACTAAAGAGGTCATTAATAAGAAAAGAATTATCAACATAAATTTAGTGTGGTACTATCCAATAGTTTAATGTCGATTGGTACGAGGATGAAAACTAAGACATACATTTATGTGATGCCGATTAAGAGGAAAATATAAAGGTTAGTAAATTATGCACACGTAGCCGTACCATGGTTCGGGGTGAAATGTTGTAGTTGTAGACCAAGGATTTTAGGATAACTAACTTATCACTTTGCATGTAATACGCTTGAAATGAATTGCTATTACTAGTATTACTACGTTATGAGCTTATGGGGAACACTTAAACCGTAGTTAATTTCTCATCTTGATTGCAAATAAAGTTTGAAACCGTTCATTGATTACTTACATAATTTTCTAAAAGTTTTTCACAAATCCCCCCTTTAATTACTTGTTGCATAAATATTTAGGCTAAACGAATATAATCATCAGTTAAGTTTATGTCTAAACCATATTCCTCATGGAATCGACCCCAACCTACAAATTGGGTCCCTTACATGATAACGATCACTTATGCTACTTTAGGGAGGTGTAATTTAAGTGTATCAAGTGTCATAGTTGATTTTACTCTATTTTTTATTGCATATAAGTTTCTATTGTAAGTTGGTCGATGATACCTACGCAGAACATGTTACCTTGTACTGACCCCTACTTGTGTTTTCGTTGTTTACCTTTTGTGGATTGCAATGAGTATATCATGCTGATTCATTCGACGAGACAGGCCTACGAGCTTTAGTTAGACCGACGATCAATAGGTCCCTTCCATAGCTTGATACTTAGAACATTTTTCAAAGAGGCTAGCACTTTCAACACTTAGATACAAACGATGGATGGGAAACACGGACCGAACGTTGACCTAAGGTCTATGGGTCGCCTTTCGTGGTTCCACACTTAGAACTTTTCATTAGGTAGTGGAACTTCAACTTCCAGTGATCATTAACGGAAGTAAAGGATGGTCCGTGGGTCGACCTACCCTCTATCACTTACCTCTGTATTTCCATAATTAGTATGACTTCCCTGGTGATCATTCCTCGCCAATCCATGATGGACCATGAATGGACCTATTGTCCGTAAGTCACCTCAATGGGTGGCTCTTTTTGAAAAATTTCAGCTTTTATCTCTCTTGATATCGTTCAGGCCTATTTCCTGCAATTATAACAAATAAAACATTAGTTTTAATACAAAATTTCCTTAGAGACACAAAACTTATAAGCGAAATTTATTCAAAATATCATAAACTAATGGTATATCATGAGGAAACTTAGGAGACACATTTTTATATACATGCTAAATATCCTAATCTTTTTGAATCTTCATTTAATTTTTTTTTCTCTATATTTGAGGATAATTTTGGTTTTAAGTGGTCCATATTATATTGACCTCGGTCGGTAATTTTTGGAAAGGTTTATGAATTGACTACTTTTCGCCTCCCGTGATCGACCCTAAGTCTTTTATGTTTGAGATTTAAAAGTTGGTTTTGAAAATTAGCTTAAAAGTTGAAAAATTTGTAACTTATGAGTTTGAAAGGATAATATTGTTAACAAGGTAGTTTATATATTTATATATATGTATATAGTTAGACTCTAAGCATCTTTGTAATCTTAGGCTTTACATCATTAGAGTAGATTAGCGACACGACCCTTACAATAAAAAATAATAAATTAGCTATTACATTAACTTTAAGAATAACTTGACATAGGACATCCTTGGACTTAAGGATCCCTTTCCTTGAACTTGGAAAAGCTATCCAAGCCCTACACTTTAAGAGACATCCTCTAGTCATCACCGCCTACACTTTGTGTAAAAATATGAAGAAGAATGTTGTTAGTACAAAAATGCACTAAGTACGACAACCATACAAAAACATGCATTCAAAGAAGACATTTGACTAAAAAACCATGCATCATTCCTTTTAGTAAAATTTCATGAACAATAATACAATAAGTACAATATAGTTCACAGACTTCATATATACATGTACAATAGCAACAACATCACATAAAGTCACATATTACATTTAAGGAACATTTAGCATTTCATAACATTATCCTTATCTTAACTTACCCCTTATCTCCTAAGTAACTCTCTAGTGATACTTGGTGCAATGCATAAATAGTGTCTCATTTCACCATCCACACTCAAGCATCACCTTAAGACCACCATGGTGAATTTCATATAACCATCATTAACCTAAACATACATATCCATATAACATAGCATATCATTGGACTAATACTTCTCATTTGACCCAACATACTTCATGAATCACATAGAAGACTGATAACAAAACAACATACAAGTCAAGGCTTCGCATAACATCATAAATGGAAATTGTGAATAATAGCCTACTTGAACTTTAATTCATAAAGAAGTCATAAGACTTTACTCATAATCCCAATATAAGTCTACTACTGCAATGTACATGTGAAGCCCCATAACCTCACACATACCAAGTAAATTTACACAGAGACCACAAGCCCTAACATTTACTTTGTACATCAATATTGTAAGTGTAGACAACTTCATACAAGCTAAGTAAGACCTTCAACATATAGTTACTAAGATAAATATAATACATATAAAGTAAGACCTCATCATATAGACTCAATACGATCAATACTATGCATTTTATCATAAGAAGTAGAAAACACTACAATCTCATGCATAAGGCATAAACATATACATATGCATATAGATAACTTTCATAGAATTCCCATGAAGAGCTACTTGTGCAATGCATAGGTAAGTTCATTACTCTCACCTAACCTATGCAATTTCCCTAAGGTTATCCTAAGTTAGGGATCTTTACTTTACTTCCATTGTCCATTTTACATTAGGGAACTATAACCTTAACCGACATTAAACCATGTGTGATAAACATGGAATTTAGTGTCATTTTCTCACACTAAAGAGGGTATCTTACTTTCCAAGGTAAGACATGAATATCATGCTAACATCTTAGGTGGATCCACTTGCTAGGTCCTATGGGGCAACATAGTTTATGGAACATTGAGGTATACATGGAAAACCCTTTTTATGCCAATTGGGTACAATAGTTATCCACCTCGTGAGGACTATGGTGAACAAGCCTTCCCTTTGGGAATGGGCACCTCTCATTATCAAGTTCACTCGTTGCTAAGCTAACTTCCGTTTATCGAAAAGCCTTTATTAACATTACTTTATAAAATAGTCTTTAGGAGATTAACTTCTCATATTCATAGCGCTAGGTAATAGATGAGAACTTTTTTTCATCAACCTAGGTCATGTGAGAAAACTTTTAACATGGACATAGCACATATAAAACATAGTCTAGTTTAGAGTATAATTGAGCAAACCCTTCAAGAGACCCTAATTAACTAGAATATCATAGCATGCTTCATTCATACATTTAGTGTGTGTGTGTGTGTAAATATGTGAGAAGACCTTTCACATAGACATTCTAAGGCAACACACATTCATGCATTACTTCATTCATGCATGTGTATAGGTGTAAATATATGAGAAATCCTTTCGTATTACACATTTAGAAACTACACATATTCATGCTTGATCATATCATATAATTTCATGTTCATAGCTTAATCATTCAATCATATTCATGTACATAGAGTAATACCCCTAGGAGCTATTCTATCAAGGTGGACATATGCGATGTGTAGGCAAAGTCCATACCTTTTCCTACAATAGTACACCTATCAAGTCATCCTTGTTAAGTTAGATATCATATTTCATTGACATATACTTTACATGCATAGTCGTAGACATTAGATGCATATGAGAACAATACTTTCATAAGCTACCTTGAGTGTATCCTTCTTATAGTCATGCATAAGGGGGGTGTACATTGGAAAACATGATCATGTAATGGTAACAATCCTAACATTGAGGTAGCAACCTTAAAAAGGTCACAATAAACATTCAAATCCCTTAAACCATAGACAACTCAAATATAGAGTAATAGGAACTATAGACAACACACCAATGTTATGGTAATATCTACTAAAATCCACATGTATGTATGACGATCTATACCCAGAATAAGAAGCAGTGAATACAAGGGTAGAACCAATCATAAAATAATGCTAAAAATAAGTAAAAACAAAACCGAGAAGCAAACAAAAACTATATACAAAGGAACCCTCCCAAATACTGGAAGTCACGAGTACATAGATGTCTAACAAGATAAATACATGTCCCAAAAGTTTACCACAACAAGTCATCTCAATGGCAAAAGACAGGCAAACATAAGTACATAATGAGACAGGCTACTCCAGAAATTCAAGTGCTTACCCTCGTCTCCGGTATCCACCAGCTGCAAAAGATGGCACCAACGATCATTGTTGGTAGCTGATACTAGGTCATGTATCATGAAAAGATATAGAGTGTAGCATAAGTACCAAAACAATGTACTCAGTAGGCATCACCGACCGGCCAAGCAAAAAAGGTAAAATCAATCTTAAAATATAGAATATAGACAAAAGCAGAGGTCAAAGCGGACATGAAAAAAGCACATGAGCGTACCGAAAGTAAATCTAAGTATATCTAAACTAAACCTAACTAGATCCCATAAGCCTAAAAGGTACACTCGTGAGTAAGTTAAAATAAAAACACGAACGGACCCTCATAAGCTGATAGGTACACAAATAACTAAGACTACAAGAATAAAATACTGAACCCAGGCCCAAAAGAATTCAACCGCCTCAGACTAAATTAATAGGATCGGGGCCTCAAACCCAAAGTGGTAAAAGTGGAGCCTTAAACCCTAAATGATATAATCTGGGCCTCGAACTTAAGGTGATAGAATTTGGGTCTGAAACCCAATGCACTAATCTTAAGCTAGAAATAACGAGCTCGAAATGTAAAGTGTCAACCCTGAACTAGAAATAATGGCTTTAAACCATAATAATTACTCCCTCAACCAACTCATAACCTAATAAAAATAATTCCAAAGGTGTGTCAATTCCAATGAGATTCCAATGTCAAAGTCAAGTAATTGTGGGACAACGCCCACCGAAAGGTATCAACAGAAGGCTCCCTCCTAGTACAGCTCAGTCTCCAATTATTGATATAACATAAACCTCTGATAACACTTGAGAACCACATGAATAGGAAGAGAGGATAGAAAATCTAATAAGACATGAATTTGCCTGAACTGCTCATACTATCAGACTCAAGTCAACTATTTCAGTCTATAAAGATCTAGTATGTTCGAAACGACTTCGGAGATAATGCAAAGCAACAAAATTTGAGAGTTTATGGCAACACTGGTCCATCCTAGGCTAAGGCTGGATGTGCATCTCAAAGCAAGTAAATTCAAGTAATTCACATAGTGTGCGCAAACCCAAACCACCCAACGGGCAAGGTATTATGCTTGAAATAATATTGATCAACCTAAAACATGGTATCTAAGAATAGAGGTAAGAATACTAGGTTCCTGCCCCCAATTCACACGAATAAACATGAGTTTTACACATTTCGGCTCAATCTAGATGAAAAGGAAGCCTAGCTTAAGGCCAATCGCGCACGCTCCAAGTCATTTCACCGGAGATTTTCTTTTAAGAACGACCTTTGAACGCCTGCCATGCTATCAAATATAGTATGCAAATGTTATGGCATCTCCAACCCAAACATCAAATTTTTTCACCAAATTTGGTGTCATCACTATTTTTTATGTAATCAACTCCTACCCACTACTAAGAGTGGCAGCGGAACCGGTACCTACCGGTTCCCGGTCCGGTTCGGTACCGGTTAGTACCTGTTAGGGTATGGTATTTTCGGTTCCGGGACAGAAACCGGGACGAAATTAAGGAATATCCGGTTTTTACCGATTCCGGTTATTACCGGTCCGGTCCAGTCTGGTCCGGTCCGGTCCGGTCCGGTTTAAATTATTTTTTTTAAATAGAGCCGATACTAGCCGTTGGGTAACGGCTAGTTGAAGAAAAATTCATCCAATAAAGCCCTTACCCCACCCCTAACTTTATTAATACCCTAAAGTTTTAAAAATTACACTTTAACCAATTTATTTACTTATAAATACCCCTAAATTTTATTCTTTTAAATCACAATATCATCTATTCATCTCTACTCTCTCAACTCTCTACTCTCTATCTCTAATCTCTAATTCTACAATATATAATATCTTAAATTTCGGTGTTGCCTTACTTGGTCTTTGGAAATTAGATTTGGAGCTTCAAAATTCAATTTTCAACTTTCCATGTTCGGCTATCGGCGGTCATAAACGTCTACTTTTTTTAAGTAGACGTTCGGTACATTCGTTCTAACTTTTATTTTACGTTTCATTTATATTTAAATAATTATTTATTTGTTTGTGATTTATTATTTGCATAATTGCATAACATTTTTCTTATTATATTTAATCTCATGTTTAATTTTTAATATGGATTTCGGAAAAAATATTGTTCAAAAAGGAAAGGGGAAAAAAGTGCATTAGAGCGTGTAAGAAATGTTTGTAACTTTACATCCTCCGATAATACAAAAAACGGTAGTTCTTCTAAATCAAAAACTAAAAAATCTACTATATTAAGAATAAATACGGATGATTATACACATGTTGATGATACAGTTTTTAATATTGATAGTAATTCAGGATTAGATCCTTATCATGAACATTTACAACGTCGCTTTGGTAATTTTGATGAGGATTTGCCTAGTGATAATGATAATGATAATGATATTGATAATTATACTGATACGCCTATCTTTGATGATGATGATGATGATGAAACTCAGCCACCTACGGCTACTACTACTCCTAGTCCCGCTTCTTTTCGTTGTCCTGCCCCAGTTCCCCCAGTACATCCTAGGCCTAAGGTAGAACGTGTTAAAAAATCGGTTGTTTGGAAATTTATGACACAAAACGAAGATAAAACACAAGCTATTTGTAATAAATATAAACATATATTAAATCATAAAACTATGGGCAAATCTGGCGGGACTGGACATTTGAGTAGTCATTTAATGTCTTGTTGTAAAAATGAATTTTTGCATGCTAAAGCGGTAGCGGAAGCTAAAAAAAACGGTACCCCCCTTCCTGAAAATGTAGGAGTAGGCGGCTCTAAAATGGTACAAACACAATTAAATCCGTCTAGTGTTTCTGGCTCTAGTTTACTACCTTCATATAGTAGAGAAAAAGATCTTGAAGAACTAGCTAAAATGATATGTGTTATGGGTTTGCCATTTAGTTTTGCTGAAAATCCCAGTTTTATACATTATATTCAAATTGTATATAATCCAAATTTTAAAGGTTTTGCTAGAAATACAATAAAAAGGCTGTATTTGATTATCATGCACAACATTTTCAATATCTTCGTTGTTTATTTTATTATAATACTTGTAAAATAGCTATTACTTCTGATATGGGTCGTAGTGTAAATGGTAACGATTATTTGACTGTTACTGCACATTGGATTGATGAAAATTTTTAAAAAAAGAATTTTAGGTTACAAATGTTGTCAAATGCAAAAAAACGGTAGTTATATTGCTCAAACTATTTTAGATATTTTACAAAGTTATGGAATATGTGATAAAATAAGTAGTATAACCTTAGATAATGCTTAAAGTAATAATTCTGCTGTTCAATATTTAAAAACTACACTTTGTCCTTTTTATGGTGATAATTATCATATTAGGTGTACTGCACATATATATAATCTGATGGTTAGAGATGGTGTAAATATGTATGATAACGGATGTACGAAAGTTGAAAATGCGTGTCATTTTATATTTAAATGTCAAGTTAAGTCTCGGCGTAAAGATTTTCAAAATCGCTATTTTGAAAATAATCTTCCACCTAGAAAAGTTCCAAAAACAGTGGCTACTAGATGGAATACTTTATATGAAATGCTTGTAGTCGCTTATGAATATCGAATACCCTTACAAATGGTTTGGAATGCTCATAATTCTGATATGACATATAGACTAGATGATAATGATTGGCGTGATATAAATGAACTTATAGATTTCCTAAAAGTTTTTTACTTAACTACAAAAAGAATTTTTGTACTTTATAGTCCATCAATTTGTACTGTTTTGCCTGATATTTGTATGATTTCTTCTAAATTATATAAATTTAAAAATAAACCAAGATTTCAGCAAACCATTGAAAAAATGATTATAAAATTTAAAAAATATTATATTCCTATTCCTCAAATTTATTTAACTGCATGTTTGTTACACCCTAAGTATAAAGAGTTTGGTTCATCAAGAATGTTTGAAAAAATATATTTTAACTTAGATATTAATGATGAATTAGAAGAAATTCCTAGCTGTCAAAAAGTTAAAGATAGCATAAAAATTGAAGCAAGAAAATTGTATGATTTATATAATGCTAATAAAAATCTATCAAGTGAAAATGAACCTGAAAGCTCTAGGGTTAGATTTAATGAAAATAATATTGATAATTATTTAGAGGATTATCTTGAACTTTCTCACGATAATAGAAATGATTTTGATGCATATATTAATCAAATTACAGAACCTACTGAAGATGTTCTCAAATGGTGGAGAGAGCGCACCAAAGGATTTCCAAAACTAGTACCGATGGTTCGAGATATATTAGCAATGCAAGCGTCGTCGGTAGCTTCGGAAGGCGTCTTTAGTGCAGCAAGGTTTCAACTTGGAGAACATAGGCATTCACTAGCAGCCGACAGCTTGGAGATATCGGTATTATTTCGAGATTGGATTAATGCCGAGAGAAGAAATTTGGGTCGTGAACCACTACCGACCAAATTTCAAGATGACGTTGATGAAGTAATGCAGGATTATAGTGACGACGGGATTGAAGCAATGGAAGATCTTTCTATTCAACCTATTCCCGAACATGTTACTAAAGAAATGCTGAATGATTTACGAAGGGATTTATATGGTGGCACCAACTATTAATTCAAACTAATATTTTTGTAAATGTAATTGTAATATCAAATATATATTAATAAAAATATAGACTATTCGCCTTAATTTGTTTTTTAATATTGTTGTATTAAATTTAATTTTTGATATAGTCAATTTTAAATTTTATAACTTTAAAGTTTAAATTAAAAATTTCAAACTTTAAGAGTTTGAAATTTAAATTTTATAACTTTAAAATTTGAATTTTAAATTTTCAAACTTTAAAAGTTTGAATTTAAAGTTTGAAAATTTAAATTTGAAACTTTAAAATTTTGAAAATTTTAAATTAAAACTTTAAAGTTTATAACTTTAAAGTTTGAAATTTAAATTTAACTTTAAAATTTGAATTTAAAATTTTCAAACTAGTTTGAATT
The DNA here is from genome assembly GCA_027704865.1 of Solanum neorickii. Classification (NCBI taxonomy): domain Eukaryota; kingdom Viridiplantae; phylum Streptophyta; class Magnoliopsida; order Solanales; family Solanaceae; genus Solanum; species Solanum neorickii. The sequence continues at coordinate 18,062,729 of JAKWJC010000373.1, read as the reverse complement.
TAAAGTTTGAAAATTTGAATTTATAACTTTAAAGTTTGAAATTTAAATTATAATAAAAATTAGATTCAATTAAATTTTTTTTTAAAAAAAAATTCGGTTCGTCCCGGATACCGGTCCGGTCTAGTACTGGTTTACTATCGGACCGGGACAGAACAATATTTATTTTACTGGCTTCCCGGACCGGTCCGGTTCCGGTTCCGGAGCTATACCGGTACACACAGTACCGGTTCCGTACCGGTTCCGGTAATTACCGGTCCGATTTTGCTGGTTCCGGTACCACTGCCACACTTACCCACTACATCAAATTTTACACCAAAAGAGTTAATTTTTCTCTCTCTTCAGTATTATTTTATTTTATTTATAATTTCTTATTTCATAGAAAAAATTGTAAAACATTCATCTTATATAATGCATATTATATCTTTTGTAATCGTTTAATATAAAATTATGTTGTATCTTTTTTTAAAAAAAATAATATAAATTCCTAGAAAATATTATACATAATAATGAATGATACAAATACAAGTAGGAATTGATGTAATCAACTCCTACCCACTAGGCCACTACATCAAATTTTACACCAAAAGAGTTAATGTTTCTCTCTCTTCGGTATTATTTTATTTTATTTATAATTTCTTATTTCATAGAAAAAATTGTAAAACATTCACCTTATATAATGCATATTATATCTTTTGTAATCGTTTAATATAAAATTATGTTGTATCTTTTTTTAAAAAAAATAATATAAATTCCTAGAAAATATTATACATAATAATGGATGATACAAATACAAGTAGGAATTGATGTATGTCAATTACTATTTTGTTGAATGTTTATGATTTTTGGTTATTTTTAATTACATTGTATTATTTATTTAAAAATTTATATGTTTGCATTTTTAACTTTTTTGAAAGCTAATTGTAGTTATATTATTTCTAATTTATAGTAGAGTTAACATAAATTAATTTTTTTTAAAAGTCATATGTAGAAAAACTAATTTATTAAAAAGCTAAATTTTATACCTAATCATAATAAGATAAAAATATTACATAAAAATAATTAAATATACAAGAAATTAATTTAAAAACACAAATTATATAATGTTTGATCAAAAGTTTGTATAACAAAATAATATTAAAATATTTAAAATTAAATTAGTGCGATGAATAGTATTATACCAAATTTTGTGTGGGTTGGAGCTCAAAACACAAATTTTTACACCAAATTCTAAATTTGATGTAAAATTTTAATTTAGTGAAAATTTGGTGTTGGGTTGGAGATGGTATTAGTACGGTCGTCTAGACAAAAAAAAATCATAACAAACATAAACGGGTCAATTTTGGAGTCGAAACATGAATCATGGGACCTGCACGGGCTTTCCGGATTTGACTCTGTCAAAAGACCCAAAACACTATCCCTAACTTTTTTTTCTGAAATGGAACACAATTCAGGGCTCAGAACGCAATAAAAACTCAACATGCAAATAAATCACACTTTAATCAATCATATATTATACATTATACTAAAAGTGGGACGTTTTAAGGTCCAAAGTTGAGTTACCATTTTATTTCTATACACTAAATCAAAATATAGAATTAAAATAAAATTGTTATAGAACTAACTAATTAATATTAGGTTGTTCAACTTCTCCTATTCTTTCCAACATGAATGAAATATATTGAGATTGGAATTTGAAATGGAGAAAGTATTTATCTCATGTCACTTTAATGATCTACACAATCAATATTAATTCAGTTCAATTGGCCATTAGAGCCATTCATACTTCCCTTCATTTATTTTCAAGAGGCTTTCCATCATAACTATACTGAAAAAATTTCTCCCTCTTTTTCGTTTGCTTGAATTCTTTACTCATACGAAATATAACAATACATGATTTGATCTTTTACGGTTCTTTTTAATTAATTAGCAAAATTAAAATCATATTATTATTACTATTATTATATAAAGTTCTAGTCAAAACAACCTATATAGTTGAGAAACTACTACAATACCCTTAAAAAATATTTAAATTTTTTTTTTTTTAATTAGAGAACTTATCCGTGATACTAGCAGTTAAAAAGATGATAAGATGCCAACATTTTTATGAATATATATATATATATATATATATATATATGTATATATATATATATATATATATATATATATATATATATATATAAGTATTTCAAAAGTCATAAGTTGTTACTACGGATCAAAACAATAAACTTGGTATAATAAAAAACTCTTATAACATATAACAAAAAAATTATGAAGAGAATGCAAATAAATAAATAAATAAATAGTGCAACTCTTAGTTATTAAGAAAAAGAAGAAAAAAATGTGAAATCAATGCACAAATTTTTAAACTCTAATGTGATCATTTGTAAAAAGTTTTACAGTGTCTTTGTTTATAGACATTTAGATTTTTACGATAAAGAATAGAAATAAATGCAAAAATAGTAATTAACTTTTTAGTATTATAAGGGAAAATACATAAAGTGTTGCTAACATGGTACTAGCATTTTGTAAACGTAGTTCGATTATTTCTATTTGTCTTTATCTATTGGTAGCAAAATTTACTTTAATCCTTAAACTACATGTGCGTAAATAACCTCTTAATATTTCTCAAGTAATTTAAACACCCCCTAATGGATGACGTGATAGGAAGAGTGAGTGTACTATCCTTAAAGCGCGTGATAAAAGAAAAAAACTGGTTCTTTTCAAAGACTTACACATGACCTTTTTTTAATGGTCAATATACCATTGATATTTTAAAGAGTTTTTCTTGATTTATTAACTCTCTACAAATATGTAAAAAAAAATTATTTAGAGGTATATAGAATAAGTGGATCCCCTAATAATTTCTTTAATTTTTTTTCTTTTCATTTTGTTGTCTTCCTCACACTTTTTTCTCCATTGAAACACCTCCTCCTCCATCTTCGTCTCACTTTAAAAAGAACTATTTTCAATTTACTAATCATTTAATAATCCGTAAAATTTAAAACCAAAGTTATTTTATTGACGTTGATTTCGGTCTAGATTATTGGTGTCAATGTCGTAAAAGTAAACTTTCTTGAATTTTGAGTGACTCATTTTGATTTCTAAATCTATTGAAATATTTCTCCTAGAATTTATATTTTTTTACCAACTTTCTTATGCAATCTTAATTTCTATTTGAGTTGTTAAGAAAAACTTTGCTTTCAGAAATTAATTCATTCTCCAAGAGGGTAAATTTGTGGGGTGGGTTCGAAGAAGATAATGTGAATATTATAGTGAATTTTTTTCATTCTACTTATTTTTAAAAAATGTTGAATAGTAAAGAAGAAGAAGAAAAGTAAGTATTGAATTTGAAATGATAAACAACAAGGAAGAAGAAAGAGAGGGTGGGATCTTAAAAAATGTTTAATAAAAAATAGTGAATAAGTAAGAAAGAACTAAAAATTAATGATGTGGTACCTACATGGTTATGATGTGGCGCTTATGTGGCTATGATTTGGCGGGTGAGAGTGATGTTATAGTCTCTGGGTGGAAAAAATCACTTAGAAGATGATAAGGAATATTTAAATGCATGTGTAGTTTAAGTATTAAAAAAAAAAATTGTTGTCAAATTTAGAGGGGGTTTAAATGTATTTTCCATTATTATTATTATTATAGTGTATTTGGCCAAAGAGAGGTGTCGATTTTATTCATTCATTATCTTTCATCTAAATTTCCATCATTATCTAAATAAAGTTTGCCTCTATGATTTATTATAGTATTTATTTTATATTTTATATATGTTTTCTTCTTTTTCTCTTTTCCTTCTTCTATCCTACTTAATACTAACTTTTATAGAAACAAAAACCCATCCTCCTTAAAAATTTAATCATAAGATATATAGATGGTTCTTTGTACTGAAAAACGTATCATAAAAATTATATTTCAACATTTGTCTTATAAAATATAAGCTCATAATGATATAAACATAAAAAGAAGAAGGCAAAATATAGAGATAAAGAAAAGGACTTTTCTTCTTATTCAAGTATATCTATCAAATGGTGAGTGATATCACTATTTATAGGGTTGAGATATCACTCCCAAAGGTCACCAAACAAATAGGTACATAGTTATACACAATGGATCATATCACCTTGGAAATATACATACATGAATTCAAGTAATTCATGAATATATTCAATGGACAATCCACTGGATTAGTTCAAAGGATTTATAACACTGCATTTTGGATGTCTATAGATAATGTGTCTCGTTAAAACCTTACTAGGAAAAATTCTATAGGAAACAATTCTAGTGAAGAAAAAAGAGTACACATGATATCATTCAATATGCACTATTTGTTGCCTCATTAAAAATCTTGCCAAGAAAATCCACGAGACAAAACCTCGGTCAAGAAAAAAAGAGTGCAACGCATATTATTCTCCCCCTGACTAAAACATCACTTAACTTATTATGATGAAGTCATCCAATCTTATATACTAACTTTTAAAATATTTGCAGTGTCTTTGTCATCAAATCATCTTCACGAAGATGTTGCATGATTGAACTCATTCTAATATATCATTTTCTGGATTTCATGAATATGATGAGGCTTTGAGCTTAGACGAATACATTCTTGAATATCACTCTATTCTTGACCTCGTTACACCATGTAAATTGCTCATTCAACTTGTTCATAGCAACAATCATCTAGTGGAAACTTTCATTTGCAGTTGATTATCTTCGTAATTTGCGGTTGGTATATTCTTTTACAAAGAAAACTAACACATGTTCTGAGTATAGTGTGTCATTGATCTCAAGCAGACGCACTCTCAACTTACTTCATGGAGGATTGTTATTTATGCATGGTGGCTATCAATGTTTGCTTTATTGATCATCAAGATATTATTGTGCCTCAACATGTAAATAAATAGCGTGTTTGAGACTAGGTTTTATGCGGATCATATAAATACTTTGTATCTGCGTAACCAATCAATTCTGACCTGGATCCCTCAGAATAGAATAAATCCATGTCTATGATCCTTTGAGGATATTTAAGTATGTTCTTAACACCATTTCAATATCCTTTTATTGGGAGAAACTAAATCTTGCCAAAAATTTACTGCAAAACAGATATTTAGTCAGTATTGTTAGCATGATGCATTACTGCCCTGAATTCACTAAGATGTGGAGTTTCATCACCAAGAAGCTCTTCGTTCTTCTTTGGAGATCAAAGTGAAATCTTTATTTATGTCAAGCAATCTCACAATCATTGGGGGGTACTCAATGGATGTGATTTATCCATATAAAATCACATAAGAACTTTTTTGTGTATGCTGACTGATAGTCAAATATTTCATTTCTAAAATTATCAATGTAGGTCAAGATAAAAAATTGTATTTTTGAGATCTTTTTATTTTAGATTTCCTTCTCAAATACTTAATAGTTTTTAAAAGCTCTTTAAGATTATTAATAACGTTCAAGTCATCGTCATACACAATTATAATAACAAATTTAGATCCTAACTTGTTTACAAAAATGCAAGGACAATTGGGATCATTCTTTTTATACCTTTTTCTTTCTTGGTTGTTTAAATCCATATAAGGATTCTTAAAAGCTTTACTAAAAAAAATTTCTTCAAACTTTTATTTTCTTCAGACACCTTGATTGCTTCAAGGATTTCATATAACCTTCAGTATAATCTAGTTATATAAGATAATTATCTATTATATGTATTCAAGTTTTCCATATGTTTCCAGATTAAAACAAACATCGTTGTATCCACCATAGGAGAAGACATCTCCAATAATGTTCGAATTTTTGCGACAAATCTTTATGTCCCAAAGCACAAGTTGTACTTGATATATTACATTTATCCCATCACATAATAATTTATTTGTATCACGTTGACATTAAACCTTGATTTATGGACTATCAGTCCAAAATGTAACTTTTCTAACTGAAACGAAATATAGTTGAATTATGCATTTACTTGGTCAATCATTCATCTGTCCACACTATATGATCGATGTGAATTCAAGATCCTCATCAACATTTATTTGATTGAGCACTACTTCATATCAAAGATAACAAAGATGGTTATTTGATATAGATTCCAATATGACATAATTTATCAAGATTTTTTCATTTTCATCATTTTTAGGTACCTAAACCTTTTTAAAGGTTTTATTGTTATGTCGTGGTGATCTTTTATAGAATTTGTCTCATTTGCATGACCATATTAATCATTTTCTCATCTCCTTCTTCAAGAATTTTACATTTGGAACCGAATGATGTATTACGATTCAAGCGTATCATAGAATCTTTTCAGCAAGGACTTCTCATTGGAGCATTTGTAGCTAAATTATATCACAGGGTCAATAAATTCATATGACAATTGATTTTTATCATGATGCAAATGAATTATCTCTTGAACTTCAATAATCTCATTTTAGTTGTCAATCATCTCATCGTTTTTTTAGAAAATCTAATATTTATTCCAACCTAATTTGAGAATTCATCTTTGTGCGTGGTGGAGCAATTAAATCATAACTGCACACTCAACGTTTTTGATTAAAATTATTTGGTTCTTGACCCTGAACCAATTATGATGGGAAAATATTGTTGGCTTGATGCATACATTTATTGCTACGTGTTAAATAAACTTATCTCATACCAAATCTTATTTGAGAGTTCTGTTCTCATACCCATCGTTTATCTATAATTGGAGGCATACAATTTCTACTAACACATGTGACCATTCCATAGATGCATCTATCATATAGTTACAAATGATACACATGATAGGTGAAAGGACCCATATTCACATTTTTATATGTTCCATAAACTTTAGGGGGTTATAACCTCAACCTTAGCTGGTAAAATGTTCATTTTATCAAGAGAACAAGTAACACAAGAGAATTCTTGAAGAATCTTTTATTTCTTCATCATATAAGTTACATGACTACTCAATTACATTTGCATCACATTTAAACCTTATTGATCAACCGATCATGCCAACTGATCTTTATTTCAATACACATATAGTTTACTTTTGCATGTGATTCTATCAGCATGTCCACGTTTGTGTGCAATAAAGAGGAAAAAATGGATAATCTTTTATATAAATATTTATAATCCGCTTTAATTGTAGTAATATAGAGATATTAAATCTTTTCATAATTTATAGTCTCAAATATTTCTTTTCAATTCATCCAAAACTTAAAAAGTTTTTTTTGAGACTTGCTACAACCCCGATATTATACTTCAGGTAATAATATAACTCGTTAGAGCTTGCAATTAATTTTGTGTACTATCACATATTCAATGACCCCCTCTCCCCCCCACCCACCCCACCCCACCCCACCCCCATATGGTGAGCATCTTCTTCAAGGAGAAAATTATATTATTATTGTCATGATCAAAATCATTACGAGCAAGACATGTTTATTGATTTACTTTGTTGTACCATAGGTACACAACCAATGACAAATTTGTACTGGTACACCATAATATTATTTTGGTCATGGCCACAACCTTTATAGGCAAGATTTATTTCTTTTGCCCTTTATATATTTCACAATAAACATATTATAGTATTTATGACGTATAAACGTACATGACCATTGACCATTTCAGTCAAATAAAATTTATTTATTTCACTTGAAGCTCCCATAGAGGTGAGCTGTGGCATACTTCCTGTTATAGATAAATATGTTTTTATTCATATTTTGACACATTTACTTTCAGAATGGTCAAACATTCATCATGTTTATCACAAGTCACGTTCTCTTTAAGGAATGGATTAATCATTTGTCTGTTACTTCATAAATTTTATTATAAGCACATTGTCATGCTTTTAAAATTCATCATATTTTCATGACACACCTCAACATCACTTTGAAAGATCAAGTGTACCATCACTTTATCACTTTGGAAGGACTATTTGGAGAACTGATAGTGTTCTTCCTTTTATAATTATCACGATGATGACTATTATAATTTTGTCTCCTCCATGACCTTATTCATATGGTTAATCATTTGTCATGTATCAGACTAAATATTCAATGTTACCACATTCATATGATAGAATGAGCAACTCAACATGCGGATTTCAAAGTAATCATATGTTGCTACCACTTTCTTTTCAAGGAATAGAGGAAATTAAATATGGTGAATTTCAAAACTTTTCATCAAAATATATTATTTTGTCTTAGTCATCATTTTATCATCACAATGGTGCATTGAGACTCAAACTCAATGTCTTATCCATATAAGGTGTGTTAGGTTATGATTCTATTAGATTAGAACTCAATTATTTATCATCATCGTGCATCAAAACTCAAATAGATGTCTTATCCTTTAGTGTGATAGAACTTGAATCTATCATCTTATTCTCAAACATTTTTTCATTTTGTGCATCTGTACTTTAACATGATGTCTAACCCTTTTGGTACGATGTGACTTGAATTCATCATCTTACCCTTCAACCAATGACATAAAAATCAAAATAGATAGAACTCAAGCATGAGTCTTTAAAGTTATTATCTATTGTTGCTATATATAAATAAGTGAACTAAATATCAATAAGAAATTATTCTTGTATGTCACAAGTCCATCTCCTTCTACCATTTGTAACATGAGTATATGAGTATCTAATCTTGCAAAGTGAATTTCCTTATCGTTGATTCATCTGCAAACTTAAATCAACTTATTAAATAAAGTAAAACTTAATATGTAAATAAAGCATCCCTCTATACTCTAAAATCTTAATAAAGTAACACATATATGTCCAGATTTACTATACGAATATGTACTCCTTTTCATCATCACCATCAAATCATTGGTATATATGAAAGTCAACTTGGATGTTGTGGTGAAAAAAATTGAAATTAGAGACAATTCGTGCTAATAACGTGTTATAAAATATAAGCTCATAATAATATAATCATTAAAAAAAAAAAGACAAGATATAGAGATGAAGAAGAAGATTTTTTTTCTTCTAATTCAAGTGTATCTACCAAATGGCTAGTAATATCTCTATTTATAGGATTGAAATATCACTATCAAAGGTTTCCAAACAAATAGGTACATAGTTATCCACAATGGATCATATCGCCTTGAAAACATACATGAATTCAAGTAATTCATGAATATATTCAATGAACAATCCGCTTAATTAGTTCAATAAATTTATAACAGTTCGATATATATTATTTCCTAATCTATCAATAATAGTGTTTGAACCTTGATAATAATTAGCATAAGACAAAGTTACAGTAACTAATTTTTGTCTAACTAAGTACAAACAAAATGCTCTTACATTCTAAGTTTAAGAAATTACATAGAAAGAACAAAAAGCACATACATTCATCGGGATCTTAATCATTAATGAATTAATGCACCATATCTAAGAGTCCTCCTTATTGAGTCTACATGTACTACAATAACAAAACATGTAAATATCACTTTCATTATGAAATAAAAAGGATAATCGTGAGTAGGAGTTTCATGATATAAAATATTATGATTTTTATATGGACAAAATAGAGGAATATTTTTTTTTATAAAAAAAACATAAATAGTTTTTTGTACAATAATATTGTATTACATACAAGTTATAATAAGTGATTTGCATCTAAATATAAATGCAAACTTGCAATACTGAAAAGTTATACAAATTCAAATAAAAGAAGTTACAAGGAGAAAACACAATCACAAATATCTTCCTTAGAATCTTATCATAAGAAAATATAGATAAAAATAAGAATACAAACAAGTGCCCACTTTTTTTAGCTCTTTTATTCGATCACTTTTTTGAGCTCTTGGCCGATGTTGAAACTCAATTTTGGACCTCCAAGATATAAATTAATCATTGAGCTTCTTCAATTTCAAATGATTTAAAATAATTAGTTTTATAAAAAAAAATAAAAAATATATATGGTTTGTAAGTTATTTTAAATACCTTTTTCACCTTTTATAACTTTTGATAATGTACGTGTTTACATAATTATATATATAATTAGTATATTTTATGAATATTAAAAAAAATTCAAAAAAATATATTTTAGTTTTACTTAAATATTTTGTCAATTATTTTGGTTTTAGTAATAATTTATATTTTAAATTAATTAGTTTATAATTAAGTTTAAATATTTATTTCGTCAAGATTAAGAAGCTCATTAATTAATCTATATTAATTCGTCTTATTCAATTATTAGTCGAATTCACAAATTTAATTAATTTGACTAAGTTCTTAATTTCAGTTGGCTATAATTTCAATCAATTAGGCTAAATCCTTAAAATCAAAACTAACCATTTTATCTCATCTTGAAGAAAAAATGGCACAGTATGCCAGCATATAGACTTTATTAGCAATAAATAGCCCACTTTATATTTTTTAGCAAAAAAAAGATTTTTTTATTATTATTTATTTGGCATTAAATAGCCATATCTTTATTGTTTGAAAATAAAAAAAATTCCTGATTTTTTCACTCTATTTCTTAATAGTTATCATGTCTTTTATTGTTCCCTTTTCCTCTCCCCTTATAATTTGTCAACAACTTTTTTATGCGTATTCATATCTTTCAATTCTTTCTTCCCTTTTTTCCCTCCGTTTTTCAAATTAAGGATTTCTATCATTTTCTCTAAAATATTTTCATTAAAGATCAATCACAACATTAACTCTTCACGGTAAGTAATAACTCAAATCATATGAATTTTATTTATATTCATCCTGTGGCCTTTGTAAGTAGGAAATTGAATGATGCTGAACAAAGATATTGAACACATGAAAAAGAGATGGTTGCGGTGGTACACTGTTTACAGGTTTGGAGAGTTTATCTCCTGGGTACTCGATTTGTTGTAAGAACTGATAATGTAGCAAATACATTTTTCAAGACACAAAAAAAGTTGAGTCCTAAACAAGCACGGTGGCAAAAATTCCTGGCAGAATATGATTTTGTGTGGGAACATAAACCAGGAAAACACAACCAGGTTGTTGATGCATTGAGTAGAAAAGAAGTATTTGTTGCATTATATTCAATTTCAAAACTTGAAACTGATTTCTATGATAGAATCAGGTTGTGTGCTGCAAATGATTCATTGTATGTTAAATGGATGTGTCAAGTGCAAGATGGCACAATGAGACGGTATTGGATCGAGGAGGATCTGCTCTATTTTAAAGGGGAGAGAATCTTTGTACCAAATCAGGGTAGACTGCGCAAAGACTTAATGAAAGAGGCGCATGATTCTGTTTGGGCTGGACATCCAAGTGTTGAAAAGATGTTAGCCTTATTGTCTCATCTTATTTTTGGCCAAAAATGGAAGACGATATAGAGGCATACGTCAAGACTTGTCATGTTTGTCAAGTTGACAAGACTGAACGTAAAAAGGAAGCAGGTTTGTTGCAACCTTTGCCTATTCCTGAAAGGCCGTGGCTATCAGTAAGCATATAATTTCATTTATGATTTCCTAAGGTAGATGGCAAAGCATCTATCATGGTGGTAGTTGACAAGTTTTCAAAATATTCTGTTTTTGTTGCTGCACCTGAACTATGTTCATCTGAAGTTGCTGCTGATTTGTTCTACAAATATGTGGTTAAGTATTTTGTGTTCCGGCTGACATCGTGAGTGATAGAGTTACAAGATTCACTGGTAGGTTTTGGACAGCTTTGTTCAATATGATGGGAACTGAGTTAAAATTTTCTACTGCAAATCATCCACAAACAGATGGACAGACGGAAAGAATTAATCACTTGTTGGAAGAATATTTGAGGAACTATGTGACAGCAAGTCAATGGAATTGGGTGACATTGTTAGACACTGCGCAGTTCTGGTATAATCGGCACAAGTCGTTTGCAACAGAAATGAGCCCTTTTGAAATCGTTTGAGGCAAACAGCCTATGACGCCACTAGATGTTCTCAAATCTAAAAATCAGGAAAATGTCTAGCAGCATACAAGGTTGCAAGGGACAGACTTGAAATGTTATCTGAGGCACAGGATAGCTTGCGCAAGGCTCAGCTGCGAATGAAGAAGTATGCTAATCAATATCGTCGTTCAGTTGAGTTCAATGTGGGTGACAAAGTGTTACTGAAACTTACTCCACTAATCTGGAAACAGATTTTAAGTAAGAATATACATCGGGGTTTGATTCCTAAGTATGATGGTCCATTCGAAGTGGTGAAACAAGTGGGCGAAGTTGCTTATAGATTAAAGTTGCCAGAAAGGTTGAAAATTCATCCCACTTTCCATGTGAGTTTCTTGAAACCTTACTTTGCAGATGCAGATGATTCGGACAGAAACTTGTCAGAGAGGGCTCCTCCATCAGTACCTACACAGTATGATGATGAAATTGAGAAAATCCTTGATCACCGGGTTTTGGGCACAAGTAAGAAGAATACTAAGAATGAATTCTTGATTCACTAGAAAGGCAAGAGTGCAGCTGATGCAGTTTGGGAGAAGGCGAAAGACTTATGGCAATTTGATGCTCAAATCGAGGACTATCTTAAAACAGTCTCGATGAGGACATCGAGTTTAAGTGGTGCAGGTGACCTGTTAGACCCGTAAACTACTTGATCTAACTACGTGCAGACATGTTAAGGACTTGGGTATTGGTCTTGACATGGATAGGGGCAAAACAGTGCAACACAGGTTCAAGGTGCTTGGGTGTTGGCAAGGCAACTTGAACATGCAAGGCTTACGTGCGGGCTAGGGTCATCGGCAAGGCAACGTGTTGGCTTGACAAGGCAAAGTTGTGAAGACTTGACGATGGCAAGAACAAAGGCAGTTCACGTGAATTGCTGAAATAAAACTAAGTGTTGAAGGGTAGCTAAAATATTCTTAGTATTGGAAGCTGTTGAAATATTCTAAGTGTTGGAATGTAGCCTGAAATATTATAAGTGTTAGAATATTAGTATTTCGTGTGGATAAGGATGTAATTTGAATTAGATTCTATCTGTTAGAAATATAGCTGTTGGAAACTTAGTTTGAATCTTGTGATGACAAGTGTCGGACAGGTGTCATTTGTAACTGCCGCATGTAATTGCCATGTGCAGAAATTTTATCAAGGGTGGAAATTTCTTCTAAGGCTCAAAGAGTGTTTTCTGGCCTTAGACAAATTCGTGAAGCCTTCCTTTGTATTAATTATCAGATTAATAAAGGTTGGGACAAGTTCCTGTAAATGTTGTTTGTTGTTTAACTTTGATGTTTAAATATTTCTATTCTTAGTGAAATTTGTGAGTGTAAGATAGGCTGAATGTTGCAGGCGTTTGTAAGACTGCCTAGGGTGGTCGTCGCTAAAAATAAATCGACCCTCTTTGTGTTATTTTTACAAAAATTGAAATTTTCTACATTCTTTATCTTGTAGTTGGATGCAAGATTTTTTTTTACAAATTGTCGTATGTGTATTTTTTTGCTAAGTTCCCCCCCTCCCTCCCCCCCAAAAAAAAATTCAATATATCGTGATTTCGTGAATTGAGATTTTCTCAATTTCTAAAAAATAATTAACTAATATATTTCTGACAAGTTTTTAAAATATTGAATTTTATTGATTGGATTTGATAACGAATATTTATTTTTTCTCTCCAACAAATGTATTTAAGTTTGTTATTGAATACAAACGAACACATAATAATTTAAAATTATCTAAATTTATCAATGATTTTCATTAATTGCATTCCAAAGTTGTAATGCAAGAAAGTGTATACATATATAAAATTATAAAGATACTAATGCAAACAAACGTATACCAAATTATTAATGAATATGGACGAATGTATCCAATACAAATGTATACCTATGTTAATTTGAAAGATATCATTGCAAATAAATGTATACCAATTTATTATGAATACGAACAAATGTATACCAATTTATTATGAATATGAACAAATGTATACCAATTTATAATGAATATGAACAAATGTATACCAATTTATTATGAATACGAACAAATGTATATCAATTTACTATAAATATGAACAAATGTATACAATACAAATGTAAAATTAGAAACATACTAATGCAAACAAATATACCAATTTATAAATGAATATGAGTGAAGGTATCCAATATAAATGTATACCGATGTAAAATTTGAAAGACATTACTGCAAAAAAATATATAGATATATAAATATATACCAATTTATTATGAATACAAACCAATGTATCCAATACAAATATATGTCAATCAATTATATAAATATTGATTAATAGATATTAATGAAAACAAATGTATACAAATTTGTTAAGTGAATATAAATTGAGTTCAAAGGCAAAATAATTGATAGGTAATGAACTTATAGGAACCTTTGAAATAAGAATAATCATGATCAAAATATTATTTGTTAATTTAAAAAAAAAAAATTCTAAACTATATTTTGCTAGTTTTAAGTGAAAATGGTTGGATATAGAATAGAGATGGTATTAATTATTTTTTTATTTTTAAAAATATAAAATAATTTGAAAGAATAGAGTTTTGTATACATATACAATTATATGATTCGTTGGCCTAAATGTATAATTCGCTGGCCTATTTTGCTGCAATTGTATAATTCGTTGGTCTATTTCAGTACAATTTTATAATGCGCAATTGTATAATTTGCTGGTCTATTTCGCAGCACTACGTGTATAAAATTTGTTTTGCATACAATTAAATCGAAGTAAAATATTTGTATATTGTATAATTATAAGTGTATAAAAGAAGATATATGTTTTCTTCTCGCTTTATACAAAAACAAAAACACAATTTATACACTTCTGTTGTATAAAGCGAGAGAAAATTGTATTTCACTGCAATTATATAATTCACAATTGTATAATTCGCTGGCCTTTTTCGCTGCAATATTTTTATAAAATTTGCATTTGTATACAATTGAATCGAAATAAATATTTGTAAATTATATAATTAAGTGTATAGCACGATGATATATATTTATGTATGTATATATACAATTTTTACTCACTTTATACAAAACAGAAACACAATTTATACACTTGTGTTGTATAAAGCGAGAGTGGCAAGAAAGAATTTTGGAAAAGAGGCGACTGGACATTTGCTAAGGGACACAATTATATTAAACAATAGATACTACATTTTTTTTAAATTATTAATTTGTTATTATATATAATTATCCATTCCTAAATTCCCAGCCCAATGATACCAAAGAAACCCAATTTAACAAACAACATATCAAACGAACCCTGCTTCTTCTTCTTCAGGCAATACAGCAACACATACCAAAACCCGACCCCACCATGTTATCGTCCAACTACCCTGCTGAGCCCATAACCTAGAAGCCTATTTGTTTCCATCCGCTATCCCCCTTTTCCTCCTTTTCGGAACTTCCCATACCATTTACTGTTGCTTCGGGAAGAGCACTGAAATTTGAATTTCAAATTCAAAATTGTGACAGTTTTTCTCCCTAATCCATCCTGGTTTTCTCCTATAAATACCAGTTGTCTTCACGGTTGGGGTGAAGAAGTTTGAGAAGGCAGAAAATCGCGCTGAGAAAAATAGAGATAGGGATAGACAGAAAAGAATAGAGGGAATGAAAAATAGAAAAAAAAAAAGTAAAAAATATGTGTTAAAAATGAGATTTAAACCTTGGTACAACAATACTAAAAGAGTTTAATTTTATACAAATACCTATCATTTCTACATAGATAGATATATTTCATAACGAATTTAATGGGTGCTCGAGCACCTGACGGACATCATGTGGTTCCGCCCCTGAGCTCATCGTCCCAGTCGCTGCCCCATAAAAGGTAATTTCGCATCCTCTTACACTTTGTTTTCGATATGGTGTGTTGAACTATTCGATATTTGATATGGAGTTTGATATTAAGAACGGTTGGTTCCCTTGCTTAAAAGCCTTTGCTTTAATGTTGGTTTCCTGTGCATTTTTGAGCAGTAAGAATGATTCAAGTATAAATGGAAGTCGCTTTAGTATTATATGTTGATCATTACATGCATTAGCTCGATTTTGTATCTATGAAGCTAGCTAATTTGCTACTCGGTGTTGCTCGTATGCTTTAGCATTTATTTTCTTGCTTTGTTCTCATTAGTTATCTCTTACTTTGTTAATCTTTTTGTTCAAGCTCATAAAAATGATTAGGAAGTCATGTAATTTGCTTCAACAATTATCAAAGTAGTGTCATTATTGTTGTTATTTCTGCATATTTTTTCCAGTGAACTTAGGACTATGTGTCTGTTTCATTTGATTTCTTTTCTTCTCTTGACTTGTCCGACTTAAGGGAAATCATCTACTTCCTTGTTTGGAACATGTTCTTAGTTCCTAATAATATGTTTGTTGATACTAGTCTTTGCATAATGTAGTCACGGCCACATAGTTCTTGTTCACAAATTTAGTTGCATTTTTTATCTCACGCTCTCTTTTGAGTTCTTTGTAATGTATAAGTAGTCTTTCAATATCATTAAATATGCCTCGTCTACATACAAATCCTCCTTATTTGCATACAGAAGGGTACATTTTAGTTTATTACTTTAAAAATGTCATTATATGTTATCTTAATTCGAGTTCACTTTGGACTCATTCCTTGCATTTCTTCGAGTTGCGGTCCATACTTTAGTCAGCCTCATCAATGTTCGAAAAAATTGGAAGCTGAAACAGGTGTTCGGGAAGTCTGAAAACGGGCAGTATACATGTTGTATATAGAAATATACACTGGTATGCATGGTGTATATTGCTATACAGGTTCAGAAATCAAATATAGGTGCTGGAAGTTGAAGTGACTTGTATACATTCGGGATACAACCCGATATAGAAAATTTGGGCCAAAGGACAGCCTATATACATAAGTATGCACTTGTTGTATACACAAGCTTTCAGAAGCAAAAATGTGCTGGAGAAAACCCAAATAATGCAGCTAGCCCATTATTAAATATTAACTATAATCTGTCATATTTAATTTAGTTTAACTTAATTAAATTTTGAGAAAAGACATAAAGACACCATCAAAGTTATCCTGTATTTGCATTAAGATACCTTAACTTTTAAAGTGTCCTATCACCCCACAGAACTATTTAATTTCTTTGTAAATGAACTATTTTGACCCATTTTCTAGTCTGAGTTGTTACCACGCACATGAGGCGCGTCATGCATTATTTTTACCGCCATGGACCAGTTTAAAGGTGCCATGTGTCATTATTTTTCTTTATTATTAATTATTTTATCAATTTATGTCATCTTCCCCAAATTTAAACCCAAAATAATCATTGTTAGCCCTAATTTTTCAATTTCGTAGTTTTTTCCATAGCAAAATCAACGTTGATACTCTTTGTTTGACCACTTCATCATCTTCTCTAAGAAAATAAGACACCACTATTGGCGAGGAACTTCTGGATCAATGAAGAATGTGATTTTCTTGTTCAGTAATTCAAAGTAAACACTTCCAAGCTATGGATGCTCCTGTCTAAGCATCACAACTGGCCATAATGGCTGAGAAAAAGATTGTCTGCCACAAGTTGGCCAATGGAACATGATGAACAAGAAAATGGTTAATGGAGGAACTGTTGTCAATTGGATCTACATTAACTTTTCTTGCAATGTGCAAGAAAGTGTTACGCATGGGTTTTGTTCTGAGTTAGCATAAATGTGTGAGTTATTTAGGTCTGAGTTTTGCTACCAAAAGGGTTGCAACTAATAGCAATCCCACATTCAAAATTTTGTTGTCACCTAACTCCATAGCTGAATTAAAAAAATCCGAATGAAGAAAAATTAACGAAAATTTCTTGAAGGTGCAAGCCAAACAAAGAAGAAAAGAAATGGAGAAGATGACTTCTCTTTAAAGAATAGGGTCGGGTCGGGTCGGGTCGAATTAGATCATTGGGAGTTGAGCAACACGCGCCACTACATAGACGAGAAAATGGGTCAAAATGTCCCATTTACAAAGAAATTAATTAGTTTTGTGGGATAATAGGACACTTTAAAAGTTAAGGTGTCTTTATGCAAATACGAAACAACTTTGATGGTGTATGTATGTCTTTTCTCTTAAATTTTCCAAAAGATAAACTATAATCTTTATGTTAGTTTATTTTGACAAAAATCATTATTTTTATTGAATATCTTTAAAATGGTTTTCATACTTTAAATAACTAAATTGGTTTAAATTGTTATTTGAAAATTTATCAAATAAATTCTTATTTATCTAATTCTGTTAAAATCTTTATCACTTGCAATTTAATACAAATATTTCAACTAATATCCTATTTTGTTGAAAAAAAATAAAAATGTTCTTTGTTTAACTATTTTCTCAAGTTAATTATTTTTCTAAAAAATAGTCAAATGTTTAACCTATGCCATTGGATCACCGCACCTTAGCAGACGCTTCAAATGCCTTAAAAACCTTCTTGAAGCGTAAATAAGAACCTTTGAATCATTTTCTCTAAATTTTTAAAAACTTTATCTGTTAGAGTCTTTTAAAATTAAATTTTCATAATTTCTTTAAAAGATTAAGTGCAGACTCTTTCTAAGTATTTTCCTAAATTGTGTTATACTTAGAATATTTCAAAAAGTTATTTTTCTAAAGATAGTAACTTACTGCATAACAACCGACACCTTCTTTTGTCAAATTAATCAACAGTGAAAAGTCTTCTTCATCGTGTACTACAAAGAATAATGAAATATATAAAATAACCTTGAGTAGAAATTTCACGAAACAAAAAGCTTGTGAATTTATAATGACCAAAAAAAAAAGAAATATCATTAAGTAGCTTAAATTTTATAATTTAATAGTTGGGGGTTAGGAATATGAAAACATAAAAGTCATGAAATTAATTATATTATTAAGAATTAAGCTTTAATAGATATATATGGAGCTAAACTTTAAAAGTATATAAAGGTGAAATAAATAAATAAAAAAGATTTAAAAGATACCTTTATACTAATAGAGATAAATATTTTGAATTGAATAAATAAATGAAGTGAAAAAAGAATAAGGAAAGGAAGAGAAGCGACTAAAGAAAATGTTATAAATGTCATAAATGATGAGATTTAGGAACAAAATCGTAATTTTTCTAATAAAAGAAACTTTATATTATATAAAGGCTTAAGTCATATACCGCCCTTCAAAGTTGTCCGCATAATTCACTTAGACACCTCAATTGAGATTTGCACCTATTGAACACCTAAATTGTTCAAAACATGTACCTGTTAGACACAAAATGTTGATATGGCAAAAAATGTGTATTGCACTTCCCTGAAGCACGTGAAAAGCCTTAAAATAGTGTTTTTTTTTTTACATTTTTTCTTCTTTTATTGACACTTGGCATTATAATTAACTTAAAAAATATTTTCTTTATTTACACTTTTCTCAAAAAAGAAAATACCCCACTCCCTATCTATCATCTTCTTCATAATTTAGTTTACAAAACTTTCTTCATTTTAGCTCTAACACTATTTTTTTTTCTTTTATTATATACAAAAAATTTATATCTTCCAAATATGAAGATAAATGAAAATCAACTATAAAGTATGAATATGAATAGTTATTCATGTATTGACTCAATGGACTATTTACTCATTCAATGAATTTATAACACTCCACTTTGGATGTCCATAGATAATGTGTTTCGTTGAAACCATATAAGAAAAAAAACTTGTGAGAAAAAAGTCTAGTCAAGAAAAAAAAGTACACACATTTTTTGATACGTATAGCTTGTTTCCTCGTTAAAAACCTTGTCACACATCACTTAATTTCTTGTGGTGATGACTCCAATCTTATACACGAACTTCTCAAATATTAACGTTGACAATGTCTTGTGATCAAATATTGCATTGTTGCACTCATCCTGATATATCATTTTCTGATTTCATGGATATGATGAGGCTTTGAGCTTAGCCGTATACATTATTGAATATCATTCTATTCGTCACGACCTCATTGTTACAAGTAAATTTCTCATTTAACTTTTTCATATTAATAATCATCTTGCGGACACTTTCATTGAATTTGCAGTTGATTATTTTCGTACATTGTGGTTGATATGTTCTTTCTTTTTTTTTTCAAAGAAGGTCCACACATTTTTTGAATATGGTGTGTCATTAATCTCAACCTCACGCACTCTCAACTTGCTTCATGGAGGACTATTATTTTGCATGGGGGCGACAAGCCTTTACTTCATTCATCGCCAAGATATTATTATTGTGCCTCAGAATGTAAATAAATAGCGTGTTTGAGACCGAACTTTATGTGCTGCGTAATTAATCAGTTTCAACATGGATTCCTCGAAATAGAATAAACCCATGTTTATGGTCCTTGAGGATATTTAAGTATATGCTTAATACCAATTCAATATCCTTTTGTTGGGGAGGAACTGAATCTTTCCAATAAATTTACTGCAAAACATATATGTGATCGAGTATTGTTAGCAAGATACATTAGTACCCTGATTGCACTAAGATATGGACTTTCGTCACCAAGAAGCTCTTCATCCTTCTTTTGAGATCAAAATGAATCTTTATTTATGTCAAGTAATCTCATAACCATTAAGGTACTCAATGAATGTGATTTATTCATATAAAAATTGCATCAAAACTTTTCTATGTACGTTGATTGATAGAGAAATGCATTTTGCTGACAATACTCAACAACATATATGTTTTGTAGTAAATTTACTTTTTTAATTGGATAAATTTTAAAAATATAATTTATTATCAATTAATCAATGTCTTTTCTAAAATCTACTGTTTTTGGTCTATGTATAACTGTCATATTATACTACCTGCAGTATCAATAATGTTTTAACATAGACTTTAACTTGAAAATACCTTAATAATGTCAGAATGTAAACTCATTGATCTTATACACACTACACACATAGATATGCATCGATAGTTTGAGAGTTTCATATATTTTGACAATCAGTACATATTTTCATTTACACATTTCACAATGATAACAATAGTTCAAATTCCCCTTTTTCAATGTTAACAGCTGCTTACTTTTTTAGTATATAAGGCAATTCCTCATAAACAACTCAAAAACCTTCATTTTTACAATGTCTCAAACATCCAAAATAAAAAAAGTCTTACAATTGTCATTGTGGTTAAACAGCTACGTTGAGAACGTCACACACCGATACAAATTCAGGTCGATAATTCTTTAATTGTGCAGTTGATATATGTCCATTTTTAGGTGGCATGAAATGAATCATCATCGAGCAGCCCATCAAATTTTCAAGGTGTTGCCAAATTTGAATTATTAACAAAGCTACGGGAATTCGAAGAAAATAGAAATATGCTAATGACTTTCTTAAAAGAGATCAAAGAGCAGAGGAATCACTTGAAAGTGTTGCTAAAATATGCTGAAATAGATTGAGATCGACTAAAAAAACGTTGATTTTGACAAAAGAGAAAGAAAAACGCCTAAAAGATATATTGTGTGATTTATTTTGTGTGTTTGCTTTTTTAGAAATTTGTAACAAATGAGTAACATAAATGTAATGTTGAATACATAAATTATTTCTTTCTATTTGTTACACTGTTATATCTTTTATTTTTGATTTATAATATTGTGATAACAATTTATAGTATTAGACATACAAGTTTATTAAGACATAGATTTATAAGAAATCTATATATCCTTCATAATATAATATGTACTGTCATACGTACATTTTTGTCTTCAGAAACGGCAAAACAACAATACCACTTTAACCCTATCAAAAAGCATGTCTTCAGACCAGGTAAAAATTTAACCATCGCAAAAATCACCCCAACTATCACAAAAACCAATTATTTTTTTTAAAAAAACGAACAACTTCACACATTGTCTTAAAATACAAGGGAATAACCATCCCAAAAATCACAACTGCCCTTAATCATCACCAACCTGAGCGCTATGCTCCATCATAATACCAATCACATCTCTTTCTACTTTAGTGGTCAACCCTTCCTCTTCATGCTTTTTCACTTCTTCATTCTTTGTTATCTTCTCCTCTTGTTGTTGTTTCTCTTTTTCTCCATTTGCTTTATTTTCTTCTAGCTTCTCCTCTTTTTTTTTTATTTATTTATTGTTCTCTTCCATAGTCTCCTCTTGTTGTTTCTCTTCTTCTTTTGTCTCCGTTTTATTAACTTCTTTAGCAAAGTATGTATCTACTACATCAAGATCATCAATCACTACATCTAATGGAAGGATGTTGTCATCCATTGTTGTTGATGAAAAGTTGTCATCATGTACTGCAAGATCAATGACTAAGAATTAATACAAACACATTATATCAATTAATAAGTATATAAATTTATCTACTTTTGTTTTCCTTTTTTTATTCATTTCTTCTCAACTTCTCCTCTCGTACAAAAGCAATGATTTTCATCATTGATTGCTCGAGGGATGCAACACGCTCACCTAGGTTTCCATCTTTAGAAGTACTTGGTATAGAATTCTCCCTAGGTTGATTAGAAATGTGTTCGATTAAATATTCATCCTTCACATGACCTACTGCAGAAGTGAGTACAGTTACACCTTTCCAACTGGCCTTTAAGGCATCAATAATTGTGTCCTTCACTTCGTCCATATATGACTTTCCTGTTGCCATATAATTTTATTTCTTCTCACAGATTGTAGGTACTAGATATGGATGCACAACCTAAAAAAATATATAATTAGTACAAGACCTTCACTAATTTACAAATATTGTTATATAACAAAATAAGTATATACCTCTGTATACTTAAATGGATCACCTTCGACAATGTTATCACTCTTTGTCGTGTGTCATCTAAGTAAACGGGGAATTAGAAGTGAAGAATCCAATGACTTATTTGCATATATACCAAGATGAGGAAAAGACTCATATATCCAAATCTGAAATTAATAAAATAAGAAATAAATGAACAAAAATATGTAAGAGTTTAATATTAATCAACTCCATAAGTGATAAAAAAAATTACTAGAAACGCCCAGGGAAAGCAATACAAAGCATACGATACATTTTCTCTTTCCTTGTATACGCCACATTGTTTCTTCAAATTAAATTTTGTCTTCAAATACTTCATTCTTTAATCAAAACACTCTTTGCCCCATGGATAACTGTTAAAAACCTCTAAATCATTGGCCATCATAATGTGGTTTGATTCCACAATCTTAGATCGACCGTGGGCAAACAATATTTAGTGGACAAATCAAATAAAGAGCACTTGAACTTTTGCTCTTAATTCAATCTAGAACCCTTAATCAAACTCAACAAATTCGAACCACTAATATTCTTATTGTTGGTTACTTTAAAGTAAAATTTCTCACATTTGTCAAATACTTTTTTTTTCATTTTTATATCGCGAGGTATGCTCCACAATTCAGATTCGAAATCAATGCAAACTCTTTAAAGCCAAAACATGTAGGCTTATCATTCACACAAAATCACATTTCTTGCAATTTTTTATCATGATTTACACGACGCAACATGTAATGGACCATTGGTCCATTAAACTTGTAAAATTCTAAATTATGTCTTAAATAACCAAAATAACTACCTTTAAAGTCATTAAAAAAATTTCAAAGTTAAGTAAAACGTTTCTAAAATCATTATACAGAGTCATTCCTATTCTCAAAGAAATCTTAACTAGAAAAGATCCTAACTCTTCTATACATGTAGCGAGATTATAGGACTTATCCAAGATTTATCTTGAACAAGTTGGCAAGGACATAGGATCATCATCCTCATCTTCAGTATCTCGGCTATCTCCACATGTGGACTCGTCTCCACTGCTCTCTTCACTAGACTCAACTTCATCAAGAATCTCCTCATAGTTTTCTATTTCATCTATCATATCAGAATTCGAATCATACTTGGGTTCTTCAACAACTTTTTTCTTTTTTGAACACCTTGGAACTTGAGGTTGAACCTTCCTTTTCTTGTTTTTGCAAGACTTAGGAACAAATTTTTTAACCAGACCACCTCTATTTTTAGCCATAACCACAGTAAACCTAAAATATTAAAGTCAATCAATGTCTAACAAAAGAGTGCAACGAAAAATACTGCACAACGGAGAAAACAATAATCCATAACAAAAGCCAAAATTAAAAAATCAACAGGCGAGATACACATTTTTTTAAAAGCAACCAAATAGAGACAAATATTTATATTCAAACAAAAACGTCATTAGAGACCACAAATATTCATCCTAAAAAATAACATGAAGAAAATCATCCTGACAAAGGGTTTATTAAACTACTATAACAAAATAAAAAACTAAATACAACATCCTAAACAAGAACATGAAATAAAATCATCCAGAAAAAGGGTTTATTACACTACAATAACAAAATGAAAATCAAATATGGCATCCTAAACAAGAACATGAAGAAAACTCATCTAGAAAAAGGGTTTATTACACAAATATAATAAAATAAACAATCAAATACGGCATCTTAAACAAGAACATGCAGAAAAATCATCCAGAAAAAGGATTTATAACACTACTATAACAAAATAAACAACCAAATACTACTAAAATAACCAAAAACCACCATTAAACTCAAATGAAATTACCAATGATGAAATCTTTGAACTTTGAGAAGAAGAAACAAATGAAGATTTGACGTTTAGGACGATGAAATGGTTGAACGTTTGTTTAATGGACGGTAAAACGTATGTGGAAGAAAATCGATGATATTGAAAGAAGAAACAAAGATTTCTCTTCTTTCTCTTGAAACGTTTGGAGAAGTGTATAGGGAAGAGAGGCGGGAGGAGATGATATGATTAGTGATAGAACCAATGTATGGGGAAGAACAAAAGTTGAGAAGAAGAAACGTCGGAACAGTTCCAAAAAGGTGTCCTTTTTAATATATATTTTTTAACATGTAAAATCAGAATATAATATAAAATAAAATGTATTGAGATTATAATATATTTGGTAAACATACATATTTTCCCTAAGTTTTAAAAACACTAAATAAGTCCTTGACCCCACATTCACAAATGTACCCCAAGCTGTAAAAAAAAAAAACCATGGCCCCACATTTTTTTCCTTTTTTTAAAAGCCAATCCTAAAAAGTAAAGTAAAAATAAATTAAGTCTCTATAGAGTGAATTAAATTTTATTGGTGTCCCCAATGTCAATTCTTCTCCTGAAACAAATTAATTAATCTTTTTCCGTTTCCACATCAAAATTCAAAACGAACACCATTTTATTCTAAATAAGATTCTAGAACATACATATCCGATTATGTATAAGTACAAAATCTTAAGACGCACAAGTACCTTACCCTAGAAACAGCTTCATTTCGCAAACACATACAGTTAAACATAAATTTTCTCCAGATTCTCCAAAATTTATATCAAATTTCTTCCACATAATATATGGAGTACTAATAAGTGAGGCTACTAATGATCAATCCAAATACTTTTACCAACATAATTAAAAGGTATAATACATACATATGCTTTTAACTTGATATCAAATTGTATCTATGTCATTTAATTTTGAGTGTGCACAACTTGACACTTAAACTCGTATAAAGTTGAATAATTAGGACACACATATCTTACATGACATAATACATACAGACAAGACGTCATGTATCATGCCACATGGATTGCCACATATGACATATCTGCGGTTTGTCTACTTGTTCAACTATATATAGAAATTCATTTGTGTACTTGTGTGTATTCTCTGAAAATTGAAGGACACGTGATATAGATGCCAGAGGTAAACTAGGTCGCATGTGTCTAATTGTTCAGCTCAAAAAAAAAAAGAATACATTACTCTAAAAGCAGCTTCATTTTTCGCGAATTCGCATATAATGAACAGCAACGAAAGTCCCATCTTCTTGCCTAAACCACTTCCTATGTGCATTCAAAATCCTACCCGTAGTAGGCGTCTTATGAGCAGGAAGCTCTTTACAAAGACAAGCTAATCTTTCCTTACGCCATTGATCAGGAATATCCTCTAATTCCCTCTCCTCAACAGCTGGGGTTTCAAACTTCTTCAACTCCACAGAATCAAAAGAATAAGAATAATCAAAATTGAAACTTTCTGCAACCCCACAAGCAGAAATGGGGCCCCATTTGTCAAAATCAACTTTATTTTTTTTGGGAATCGAGCAGAAGTTGTTGGGGTAATGTGGAAGATGAAGAAAAGGGGGTGCAGAGGGATATTGAGGGAGATGATGAAAGGGGTTTTAGGGGAAGGAAAACGGGTGATGAAGGTAAGAGGTGGTGACGATGATGCTTCCAGCAGCCGTTGTGGTGGTGGAGTGAAGAGGACGGAGGACGGAGGGCATGGAGAATGGGATAAGGGAAGTATTACATGACAATGGAGAGGACATGAAGAGTAGAGTAGTTAGCTTATTGGAGTTATCCAAACATAGCATCATTCATTCCGAATATTTGGTTCGTAGACTAAATTATTTCGAGTTAGTCTAAGCAATTCAAATATTTTAAGTTTGGGTAGCACATGCATATCAAACAAAAAGACATGTTAGTAACTTTCATTTTATTCACTCTGCCTCAATACGATTTGTATTTTCATTAATATCTCAATTATCATGAATTAGTGACTGTAATTATGTCTTAAAATTTCCGTTCTTAGGGATAACATGTGTGTCAAGCTTCAAGTGTATATCTCCTTTGTGAATTACTTTAATAAACTCGTACTTCAAATTCTTAATTTTGATTCAACTCAATATGATTTTTTTACTTTAAACTCTGTATTCAAATCTCTAACTTCACGTTTCTTCAATTGAACGTATATTATCAGCAAATAACATACATTACATGTCATATCTGTACAATATCGTCAATGCAAATAGATTTGAGTAAAAGCAATACCCATAGCCCACAAATGTGACCCAAATTCCAATCAGAACTGAAATCCATAACTCATCTCTGACTCTCGTCAGTTGTCTCTTAACTCTCATCTCTCAGCTCGTCGTTCGTCGTCTCTTAAGTTCAGGCCAGCCGTTACCCGTTGCTCA
Source organism: Solanum neorickii (assembly GCA_027704865.1). NCBI lineage: Eukaryota > Viridiplantae > Streptophyta > Magnoliopsida > Solanales > Solanaceae > Solanum > Solanum neorickii. The sequence continues at coordinate 18,035,809 of JAKWJC010000373.1, read as the reverse complement.
ATCCTCCTCGCTAAGTGCTCACCACCCGCACCTACAAACCTCTTCTCATTGGCCACTGCTCAGTGCTCGCTCGCGAGTGAATAAAATTATTTATGTCAGAAAATAACATAGTAAACATACTTTTATTTCTAAATAAATAATCTTATACATATTAATAAATTTCTTATTACAAATTTAGGGTTTAAAACTAAAGTCATTGGGCTCGATCAAATACCTAGCTAACAGAGTGACTTTGTCCCTACTTGGGGGGTGAATCGCAAATGTTAAGAAGGACAATTTTAATTTAAGGTAATATTAAATATTTTTTCAATAACGTTTCCTAATCGAAACACATTTATTAAGGAGAATATAATATTGAAGTATCATCACATCTGGGAATGTAAGATTACAATATTTATTTTATTTGCTTATGGAATTTATGAAAATTTTATGATATAGTATTTGATTATGAACTCAAAATAAACACCAAATTTTATTGGATCACGTATTTCAAATATATATAATTTTAGAAAAAATATCCGATCAATTATTAATAGTTTCCTGAATAAATGTATTTACATCACTCTAAACTATCATTTTTTAGAAAAAATCTTATTAAATGTTCACCTAACCCCACGCACCATATTAAAAATTAAATGATGACATGAGTTTTGCAAGATTTGATTGATCACGTAAAAGGAAAGCTAAACATTCGATTAAGCAATTAATTGAAGATCCACATAATTGTTATACGATTTCATTTTGGTATAAATAATAGTAATATTGGTGAAGGATCTTAGTGGGTAAGAAAGAAATATTGAGTAGTCATTGTCAAACTTTCAGGAGGAAAATGGATAATGTGAGTCAAATTATTGAATGATCTAAATGAATATTCTTTTTGTTTTTTACAATTTTCAATATTTTAAAAGAAATTCATATCAACTAATTTAAATGAAAATCAATTAAATAAATTTGATGACTTTGCAGATAAATACTCATAATTGAGTAAATTTGAATTTAAAAATAATTGAATTAAAAAAGAAAGAATCACTTATTAGAACCAAGAGCTTAAAACTTACACGCACCAAAGATATGCTCACATCGTCACATGAGGAGAAAATGCTTACAAAATTTTAGCAGTATTTCTAACTATGTTTCTTATACTCAGATGGTAATGACCCATGTTAATATATTAACATGTAGTTGTTATTAACTAAGGAAGAATTTAGAATGAAATATCCAATTAGTCATATTCTCATTATTCATATAATATAAAAAACTAATCATCAAAAGAGAAGAAAACAACAACAAAATTCATTATACCTTCTCTTTTTCTTTATGCTCACATAAATGACAAATTATTAGTTCATTAAAATAATACAATTGCACAGTAAGAGATGAGAGAACTGAATCAACTATTGTTCGACATATATATTTTGCTTTAGAAGAGTCAAATTAAGAAAATGTCATTCTATGAACATTCTCTCAACACCGTTGAGTTGGCTGACAAAAACTTGATAAACAGCATATTAGACATTCTTCCTATAAAATTTTCTTGCTTAAGTTCCTTGAGATGATCAAATGTCATGTCCAACAAACTTTAGAGTTTAAGTAATTTTTATGTATCACTATATACTATCTTCATAAAAAATCTAAGAAAGATATCACGAAGTGAACTCTCAGATTATTGAGAAACCAAAACAGTAGGACAAATGACCCTTATAAGGAAAAAAAAGAACTAAAAGCACTACAAACCTTTATATCGAAAAATTTCAAATATGGGAAAATTCTTATCAAGAAAAGAACACACGAACGCTTATCTAATTCCATAAACAAAATGTTAGGTGGGTAAAATCATTTGACATTATCAGGATTAAAGAGAAGCTTTGTTGGTGCTTCATATCCTTCTTCACTCTGAATAAAAATATGAAATACCAACAAGGTTTCCTTTTAATCCTAACAATGTTAAACGATTTTATCTGCCCGATAATTTATTGGTGGAATCATATAAGCTTACATATGCTCTTTGCTTGTTGTATTTGGAATATCTCAAAATGCGGTTTTATAGTGTTTTCACTCCTTTTTTCCTTATTTATTGGTTATTTATCGTACTTTTGGGATCCTCAAAATCTAAGAGTCGACTTCTTGTTATGTTTCTTAGATTTTCTATGAAGATGATAGTGATTTGAGATCGAAATTTTGTCGGACATGACATTTTCTTCATGTCTTTTGTTTCAGATTTCTTTTTATTTTATAGAGCTCGACCTACAAAGAAGAATATATAATGAATCCTTTCATCTAGTACCAGTTTGCTATTACTAAATATTTTTATTTAGAGTAACAAAATAAATAAACATAAGAAATTGTTTCATTTTCTGGATTTAGAACATCAAATCAACAATTTTACTAGTTTTAAAATTTAAAAATCCTAACAAACCTATGTAATTATAGCATATCGCTACGCGAAAAGAATTTTTTTTTTAAAGAAAAAGTAACGTAAATTTTGAATAAGTTTTATTAGTAATTTTAATCATAAGACACTTTTTGGATGCTTCAAGTCTTCAACCTTAATCAAGAATAAGAAATCTAGCCTTTAACTATTCTTTTGAGAAAATGATTTTATTCTTTTGAGAAAAACAAACAGGTTCCATACATGTATATTATCAAGAATTTGCTAACAAGGATCACAAACTAGCCAGATCATTGTCTCTTAAGGTTTTCTTGAATAGATTAAAAGAAAAATTAATTAAAACTGATGTTAGATATATTTTACAAAAACAATTTATAGAAAGACAATAGCATCAAATCAAATTGAGAAGAACAAAAGGGGCAAACTTTAGGATGAAAATTGAGCAGATAATATATATATATATATATATATATATATATATATATATATATATGTTGCCCTCAAACATCAAAATAATAAAGAATATCAATAGATTAATAGATTAGTTATAGATTTACCTATAATCATGCGGGAAATGGAGTGGAGTCCAGGAAGGCAAAAAGGATGAATTGACACTATCGGGATATTTTTATTGTACTAACAATGAAACCTATAGAAAATGAATTTCGAAAACGAATTGGCACTATCAGATTTTTTAAAGATTACTATGTGTATTGAGTTTCTTACGTCACACATAGTATTCTTTCTGTGTACATTCTACACTTGTACCTATGAAGGGATGTATATAGTCAAATCTGCCTAAATTTTACACTCCTATTTTTTATTAGATAAATAGACATTTAATCTTTTTTGACCTTTGACTAGATGTATTGTTATTGTAATATGACTAATGGTTTGTATATATTCTACGCTTTCTTTTACCTTTAACTAGCTATATTGCTGTTGTACTATAATTTATGATCATTTTCCATTCAAGTACCAAAAGGCAAAGATACATTGTTGTTGTAACATAATTAATGGTCATTTCCCATTCAATAACAAAAAGTTTTTTTTTTTTTTTATTATTGGTCATTTTTCATTTAATACCAAAAATCTCTTTTTGTTCTATTTATTTTTGTCTCTAACGAATTAATATTTATAGTTTTTTCATTTAATATTTATATTGTTGTTGTAATATAATTAATTGTCATTTTCCATTCAATACCAAAAAGCTCTTCTCATTTTATTAATGGTTATTTTTCATTCAATGCCAAAAAATTCTTTTTATTTCCATAAGTATTTTGTGGAAAAAAATCTTTATTCAAGAGAGTAAAAACTATGACCTACCTTTGTACATGACTATTTCAAAACTTTTCAGTAAGCTCGAGGTCAAACTCCAAATAAATTTATAATTGTACTTTGTAACACCTTAATAACTGTTTTCAATAGTTTTGCTTCTATTCTCTTAAAAATTCAATAGTGTTACCTTATAAATGAATTCCAGAACATAAAATAGCAACACCTGCAACAATATGAATGTAACATCAATCAAGATCTCTTATCTTAGAACTTCTCCAAAAAAAATAAAAAATAGCCATCACAAATTAAAATAGCTCTGAATAACCAAAGTACAATATTCAGACTTCACTGTAATATTCTTGTTTGTTTCAACACTTTTTTGAGTTTTATAACGATTGGCTACTTTTACACCTATAACAATACTTGACAGTTAAATAATATATTTTGTCTATTATAGCAAAACTTATTCGAAATATTTTTTTTCATTTCTTAATGTTACAAAAGTACATTAAATTATTTAAATTTGAAATATTATAAATATGTTGCTCTACTAATTAAAATTCCAATACAGATTCAATAAATTAACTAACTAAATGAACACATACAGATTTGTTCTCTAAGAGTTGCATTAAATCTCCTTGAAAATTAAGTTCTTTCAAAAAGAAAAACTTTCTACGAAAAAAACTTTAATTATAAGTGTTGACACATAAATTTTATAGAATACCAAATTCTAACTTCATCACGCTTTGTATACAAAGAAAAATCTTAATCGATCTCAATCGACAACTAAACATTCAACTTTAAAATATACATTCGAACATCTTAATTTGGTTTAGGTTGACTCAATTAACCACTTCATCCTCGAAAATGAACATCTAGAATACACCCTCTTAAATGAGCATGTAGATGTCCATTTTAGAAATTATTCATAAAACACACTTATATTAAATTGACGCGCAAACTACAGTCGGTCCAACACCTTTCGTCACAAAATTACATTATATATAGGTCAAATCTTACTTTATATTGATATATATAAAATATCTTAAACACCAGCATATCACTGGAGACCTATATCACAATAAAATATATCTATCATATTTAATTCCTTGCTGTATTTTTTTTTAAATGCCTAAATTTGACGTGAACTTATTGAGCACTAGTTCGGTGACAATTGAGTGTAGAAGTATACAAGGGCGGTCAGGTTGAATCCCTATAGAGTTAATTCTTTTTTAGTTTTACTATCCAATATTTAGCATCCTTCATGAAATTTCTAATTAAGTCACTATAAATGTCTAGATGCACCTATTATTAGTTGTAGATGTCTAAATACACCTATTATTAATTAAAATTAAATATACCACTTGTTTCTTGTTATGCATATTAATCAGAAAAAGGAAACTATAATAGACATTGGCAGTTGTCTTATGATGACTACTTCATATAACAGAAACAGATCAATCAATTTTTTATTTTTATTTTTAGAAAAACATGCTAATAAATACAGATTCAATGATAAAGTCACACATGTAAGAAAATAACATCATAAACGTACTTTTATTTCTACATTAAATATGATTAATTCATAATATTAAAGTTGGTGTAGTATAATTTTTTTTTTGATAAATGGCAGATTATTGGAATATACATGAGAAACACTAAATACAAAACATGTTATGTTAGTCCTTTATTTTTTCACTAATATAAAGAAGTGAAAAGTAAAATACATGTCATAATCTTAACTTTTTCAAAAGGTCAAACATATAAATAAATTTTTAAATTTGTTGGGTTTTTTTCCATCAGCTAGTTCAACTATGTCATTTTCCTATTGAGTCATTTAAACACCCATAATTTGTTTGTCATTTTCCTATGAGTCATTTAAACACCCATAATTTGTTTGTCATTTTCCTATGAGTCATTTAAACACCCATAATTTGTTTCTTTTAAACACTGTGAGGAGAATAGATAAAGCCACGTGCAGAGGAAACATTTGTAAGTTAATCACCTCATTATTGTCTTATTATGTTGACATATATTGTCTTTTGGTGTCTATTGCTCCCATTAATGACCGATCATTTTTAATAGTTATCAGAGATCAAAAGAGTTTGATAAACTCAGCAAGCTCTCGCACAAAACTTAAAAAGTGTATGTTATTTAATTGTCCTTTCTACGTAATGAGCATCTCAAGTCACTCATTAAGACAGGAAAAGACATGTGAATTCAGCTATGAATATGACATCCTTAAGGAACATATTTTTTTTTTCATCTTAGATCATTGAACATAGTTACTAGCTTATTGCAATCTAACCTTCTAATAATCGGCTAAGAATTGACATTATTATTAGGGAACAAGTTGCATCTCCCCTATAAAATCTTACAGAAAAACTTAAGTGATTATTGCTCTTAAAAAATGAAGAGAGGGAGAAACTGTGATGGTGGAATAAGAAAATCAGGTCTTTTACTTCTCAGTATGCAACTTTTTGTTTGATCAACACATTATGCACATAAATATGTGTATCTTCTTGTAAGGTATGCATCTGCATTGACCACTTCAATTACTTACCAGTTACCTTCATGTTAGAATGAATGAAATGTGTAATTAGTTGAGCTTGTTAATCTGTCATTAGTTAGTTACAAATGCTAATTAAAAGTTTAGTTAATTAGTCAGAGGTGATGTATAAATAGGTACTCTTTCTCTTTTAATCAATCATGTCAGTTAATTCATTTTTCCTCTGTATCTTTTGTGGGGTCCTTCCCATGTATCAAATTTTGAATAACTCTCTGTCAATTTTAAAGTTTGGCAAATTTGGTGTATTTATTTTCAGTTTTCCTCATTATTCAAATGTTGGTAAGCTGTGAAGAGGAAAAAATTATTTTTTCTTCTGTAGCACATTTGGATGGTAGTGTATTTGTTCTCTATAAAAGGGAGGACAATTCTTCATTCTCAACGTACACAAAAAAAATTCAAAGGAGAGAAAAGAAGATTGAGAAATTACAGAGGAAAATAGTATGTGAGAAAAATAGGAGTGTGAGCGATATTGTAGTGAGGTGGAAAATTAAAAGAGGGTTATTTCTTTTGAGTGTGTAGTGGTTTTTGCAGTTTTACTCAGACCTACTAGTGTAAAAAGTTTTACTATAATGATATCAGTTGGTCCTCTTGGGTCGTGATTTTTTTCTTATTTAGGAGGATTTCCACTTAAAATCTTGGTGTCATTATTTCTCTTTTATTCTCGTTGATTAACCGTATTGTTGTGTTCTGCTTTTATTGTTTTTATTACCGCAAATCTTATTTCTCTTACGGATCTATTCCTAACAATTGGTATCAGAGCACAGACAGTGGCAAATCCAGGATTTAAAGTTATGGGTGCTCACTTCCTTTAACATAAACCTTTTAGCAATCACATAGTATAAACTATACTAACTGAAAATCTTCAATAAAAAAAACTCTTAATTAGGAAAAGGACTAAGTGTAAGAAAAAAGAAGAAAAAAAAAGGTTTAAAAAAAGCCCTTAATTAGATAGAAAAAAGAAAAAAAATTAAAAAAAGAAAAGAAAAAAAGGGTGCAAAATTCGCTGCAAAAAGAAAAGAAGGAAAAAGTGTAAGAAAAAAAAAGGTTAAAAAAAGAAGCTCTTAATTAGATAGAAAAAGGAAAAAAATAAAAAGAAAAGAAAAAAAAGGTGCAAAATTCGCTGCAAAAAGAAAAAAAAATTGGGGGGGGGGGGATTCAAACCCTGTCAATGTGCTTTGCGGGCCTCTTGTTTCCACACAGAAATTTTTTGTAGCTTATTGTACTACACTTAGTGAAAAAAAATGTCTGCAGTAAAGTACGAGGTAGTAAAATTCAACGGTGATACGGTTTCTCAACGTGGCAGAGAAGGATGAGAGTTGCTCATCCAACAGGGTTCGCACAAGCCACTAGGTGACAAATCTAAAAAGTCCGAATTCATGAAACTTGAAGATTGGGAAGAAATGGATGAAAAGGCTGCTAGTGCAATCAGATTGCACTTAATAGATGTAGTCAATAACATCATCGATGAAGAGAGTGCATGTGACATTTGGACAAAGTTAGAAAATCATACATGTCCAAAACGCTGACAAATAAGTTGTACCAAAAGAAGCAGTTATACGCGTTAATATGGGTGAAGGTACAAACTTTTTGTCTCATTTAAATGTACTTAATGGACTAATTACGCAGCTAGCAAACCTCTGAGTAAAGATCGAGGATGAAGATAAAACTATTGTGCACCTAAACTCGTTGCCATCTTCCTACGATACTTTAGCAACAACCATTTTACATGGTAAAGACTCTATGGTTGAAGGATGTCATATCAGTCCTTCTTCATATTGAGAAGATGAGAAAAAGGTCTTAAAATCACGAGCAGGCTCTCATCACGGAAAGTAGAGGCAGAAGTTACCAAAGGAGCTCAAGTAACTATGGTAGATCCGGAGCTCGTGGAAAGTCCAAGGTCCGATCAAAATCGAAGGCAAGAAATTGCTACAATTGCGATCAACCAGCCCACTTCAAAAGAGATTGTCCAAATATAAAAAATGGCAAAGGGCAAAGCAACGGCCAGAAGAATGAAGACAACACCGCAAAATAATGACAATGTTGTTCTCCTCATAAATGAGGAAGAAGAATGCATGCACTTGGCAGGTGTAGAGTCGGAATGGGTGGTCGATACAACAACATCTTACCATGCCACACCGGTAGGAGATCTTTTTTGCAAATATGTAGCAGGTGATTTTGGCAATGTAAAAATAGGTAACACAAGTTACTCAAAGATTGCGAGGATCGGAGACATTTGCTTGAATTTTGCGGATTAGTAAAGGATTAGTAAAATGAATTTTTTTTTTTAAGTGGGAGGAGGGTGGAGGAAGAGCTGTGTCAATGAAGAAAAAAGTGTATTGGGGAAGACAACAAAATGAAAAGAAAAAAATTAAAGAAATTAAAAGGGGAACCACTAATTCTATATACCTCTAAATAATTTCTTTTTACATATTTTTAGAAAGTTAATGTATCAAGAATAAGTATTTAAAATATTAATTATATATTAACCAATAAAAAAAGACCATGTGTAGGACTTCAAAAGATTCAACTTTTTTTTTAATTATTTTTTCACGTGTTTTAAGGAGAGTACACTCACTTTTCCTGCCACGTCATTTCTAAGGGGGTGTTTATCACTTGAAAAATGTTAAGGGGGATATTTAAACGTCCGTGTAGTTTAAGGGTTAAAGTAAGTTCTGCTGCCACTTCATAAAACATAAACAGATCAATATGAAAATTAGTTAATTTATTTTTAAAAAAATACACGCTAATAAATACGATTTCAAGGATAAAATCATACATGTCGGAAAATAACATAATAAACATACTTTATTTCTACATTAAATATGATTAATCCATAAAATTATAGTTGGTGTACGTTTAGTATAATTTAAAAAATGGAAGATTATTAGAATATACATGAGAAACACTACATGTCATAAGCTCAACTTTTTAAAAGGTCAAACTTATGAACAAGTTCCTAAATTTGTTGGGGGGGGGGGGAGGTTTCCCCTCAGATAACTCAACTACGTCATTTTCATATTGAATCTTTAAAGCACTCATAATTTATTTATTTTAAATATTGCGGGGAGAATGGACAGAGGCACATGCAAAGGAGGCATTTGTAAGTTAAACATTTCACAATTGTTTTGCTATGTTTACAAAAATTGTCTTTTGGTATCCATTGCTCCCATTAATGACCTAATAATTGTTAATAGTTATCAGAGATCAAAAGAGTTTGATAAACTCACCATGCTCAAAACTTAAAAAAATGTGTTTATTGTCCTTTCTACATAATGAGCATCTTAAGTCACTCATTAAAACAGGAAAGGACATGTAATATAAAGAGGGTAGGGAGACACGGGAAAGGACATGTGAATTTGGCTATGAAAATGACATTTGCATGAAAGAGTTTGGAGGCCTCAACATCCTTAAGGAGCATATTTTTTCTTAATAGGAGCTTAGTGCTTCTAGATGTTTTGATGGTATCCTCACAAGTACGGGGACCCGTACGAAGAACTTATTCAGTTGTCAAAGTGCTACATAGATGTAAAAGTTGCCTGCGTCAGGAAATCGGAGAAGCGACATACTATTTCACCAATCAGAAGTGACGAGGTTGTTTGTTCGATGGGTCATAACTCTTTATGATATTAATCAAACAAACAACAACTTATTTACTTATTCATTCAAAGAGAGATATTCTCAAACTTCATGAACAACAAGGTAACTAATAGAAGTGCTTTCATTACGTTTTGTACATGTTGCATTTGTTTAGTTGCAATTGTTGTATATTGTAGGATTCGTTTTAACTGTGAAAGAAACGTTTCAAACATGGGTGAACCATTGTACGGGCTGGGTTAAGGGTAATTTAGGTTCTTACTTCAAGTATATATTAATCTAGTATGATTAGTATATAGAGCAGTGTTGTATCCGCTCAGGCTTAAGTAATCGATAGGAAATATTTCTTATTGTAACTAACTTTTACTTTTGCTTGTTGAAGATTAGTGGAAGCGGTTTAATTTTTTTTTTGTTAAGAACAGGTCATATTTTTCCTCCCTTGAGCAATCAGGTTACCAAGTAAAGTTGCTTGTCAATCTTTGTTTTGTGTATTTATTCTTTATTACTATTATTACTATATTGAGGACCTTTTCTGATCAATATAAGTGGACCATACATCCCAACAAGTGGTATTAGAGCCTCACATTTCAAATTGGTAAACACCAAGAAAAGGAAGATCCTGAAGGAATGACTGCTCAACCAAATCTGAAGGAAGAACAATCATGTACTAGACTACCTCGTTTCAACGGCCAGTACTATAGATGGTGAAAAATTAAATGCATGACTAGATCAATGTAGAGGACTCTGAGTTTTGGGTTGTCATTCTTAATGGACCCTATATTCCTATGAAGGAAGTAAAGGATGGAGGGTTTACCACCTTCGTGGTGAAGACCAGATAAGAATACAGTGAAGCAGGTAGGAAAAAAGATCGAAAAGAACTATGCAAAAAAGATTCTAGTATGCGTATTTGTGCTGATGAGTATAATAGAAATTCTGTGTACAAATCTACAAAGAAGATTTGGGATTGTCTTCAAAATGCACATGAAGGAAATAAACGAGTGAAGGTTTCAAAGGTTGACATGCTTACTACTCAATATGAGAACTTTGTGATGAAGGAGAGTGAAACCATCTTTGAGATGAACTCTGGTTTCACTGCTATCACTAATGAGCTTAGAGGCCTGGAAGAACCCATTCCTGTTCACAAGCAAGTTCGCAAAATCCTTAAGTTGCTTCCAAAATCCTGGGAAAGAAAGGTGGACACAATCACAAAATCTAAGGATCTGATGACACTTCCCATGGATGAGTTGATAGGAAATTTGCACACATATAAGTTAAATAGGAAACAGGGAACCTCAATAAAGGAAGGAAAGAAGGAGAATTCCATTGCACTAAAATCATCTCAAAGTTAGATGATCGAGGAGGAGGCTGGAATGAAATATGTGACAAAGAGGTTTCAGAAGATCATAAAAAAGCATAGAGGATTTCAGAAGAAAGCATCAACTAATAGAACTGCTACAACAAATGATAAGTGCCATAAGTGTAGTAAGCTTGGTCACTTTATGATAAATTGTCCCAATCAAAAGCAGGAATCTGATGAAACCAAACATTGCAAGAAGGACCTGGTCCCCAAAATCTTTCAGATGAAGGCTCATGCTAATCAGTTGGTGAAAAAAGTCCTTTGCCGTCTTGGAAGATGATTCAAGTGAGTCAGATAGAGATGCAGAAGATCATGAGGATGTCTCAATGATGGATATTGAAGATGATGAGAGTATCTTCAACTCAATATTCTCCTTGATGGCGAAATCTGATGACGAAGAAGACTCCAATGAGGTAACTCTCTTTAAACTAAAAGTTGATCAAGATAGTATTCCAGCAAAAAATTTGAGGAAACTTGTTGCTTTGCTAATTTATTCTGTAGATGAGTGTACTATTGAAAACTTAATGTTGAATGAAAAATTAAGTCTATGTGAGGATGAAAATACAGCTCTTGTAGCTCAAGTTTCTAAAATGAATGTCAGAATAGGGATGTTGGAATCTAGTAACATAACTCTTGAAAATAGGCCTAGCACCTCAGAAAAATACAAAAGAAAACATAGTTTTTTTAGGAAGAATTGAAAGACAAGCTTAAAATCTCTGAATCTAAGTTAGTTGTTTCTCTTTAAACGAACACTCAATTGAGAAAGATCTGAGTAAGATCAGGGAAGAGTTGAGTAACTCGTTAAAATGGACTACTCTTCCAAGATTCTCTCTAACTTGTCTCAGTTGAGTTTCAATGGGAAGAAAGGGTTGGGATGCAGAACGATAGAACCCCTTTATAACCCTCATAGCAAATATGTGTTTGTAGCTTGATACGCTCAAACTTACTTCTCAAATGGGAAGTAAAGCGGTCGTGTCAAGTATATAACTCAACTAGTGAGGTTGGGATCGTTCCCACGAGGAAAATAGTCTAGACTTAACTTTAACCTAGTATCACTATCGTTTGGTCAATAACTTTCTTGGAAAGTAAAAAAAAATATAAAAAGGGGGGTTTGTATTACCTAATAAGTAAAAATAACTAATGTAGTTGAAAGAGACAGTTGACAGCTTTTAATAGTGGGTTTTAATCGATGAGTTAAAACAACTAGGGTTTACGTGTTCCCCACAGGTTCGTAACTTGATAATTCTAACTATAACAATTCTTTCCTAGTATCTTGCATGCAAAGTGATAAGTTATGTATTTCTAAATCCTTGGTCCGGCATCTAGAAAATCTCACTCCGCACCTTGGTCCGGCATCTAGAAAATCTCACTCCGCACCTTGGTCCGGCTACGTGTGTTGCTTTCTTAACCCTTATCTTTACCTCATATTAAGCGTCGTATTCGATATTTGACTAAGTTATCACCTTGTACCAATCAATACTAGCCTATTAGATAGTATACACTAAATCTATGTTAATAATTCTTTTCCTATTAGCTACCTCCTTGGTCCGGCAAGTAGCATTAAGGCGAGTTCTAACGTTGATCATCCGTTAAAAAGACTTCTAAGCGAAAGAATTATTAATACATGCAAGACACTATTCTAGAATTGTTATTTTAGTTAGGGTTTATATCAATACTTGCCTATGGTTCCCACAACCCTAGTTATGGAATCTAGTTACTCATAGCCGTAAACACAAAGAGTCTAACCCTCAAAAACGAGGTTTTTCGAACTATTTATACAAAATAAAATAAAAAAGACCTAATTAAACAAGGATTCTAATTTCTGGAAATCTGCCAAAACGCGGCTGGGTCGACGGACTACTCGACGGACCGTCGTAAGCATGACGGACCGTCGTGGGATCCGTCGTCCCATACTTGTCCAATTTCTTCTGCTGCTTTCTTCATTCCCCTCGACGGCAAGTGTGACGGACCGTCATAGGCACGACGGTCCGTCGAGGGTCTTCGTTTCAAAATACTTCAACTCTTGAAATCTGGGTACTGGGATCACTTCTCTGATCTTCACAATGGTCCTGCAGGACGGACCGTCATGGCCATGACGGACCGTCACAAACTTCGTGATCCCACACTTGGTCAGAATTCCCCATCTTCCTTCAGCAGCTCCTCTACGCTACCACCTACGGACCGTCACAAGCACGACGGACCGTCATAAGCTCCGTAGGTGGTCTCTTCTGCAATTTTCTGCTCAAAATCTCCGCATTCAGCTTTGGACAGATTTCCTGCAAAACAAAGAGAAACTTATATCAAGATTAGCACAAAAAGGCTTTTGGACATACTAAACTTAAGGAAAAAGCATTAATTATACCGTGAAACCACGGTATATCAACACCCTCAACTTAAATTCGTTGTTTGTCCTCAAGCGACGCACTATGACTCACTACACAATCTTTGTACAATAGTATTCATGTTTATCCTTTGCAATCATTTGGCTATCAATCCCGATTAATCCCATCAAATCTATGCATGCTATCACTATTAGGCTTGAATTTTGTGGGATTCGAACATGACACAGACTCACCATGCACCAACACCTATCATCTTCAATTTCTCACTGAGGTGCTAACAATTCCGGTATTGCAACTAGTGTCCTCACTTTAGAACAAAATCCTCATTTTTCACACAATGATTTCAGTTTGAGTATAAGGATTACATTTCAACACTCGCTCTCAGAACAAAGTCACACTCATTCATACCTATTGCCATAAGCTTGCCCTTATTTTCACTGCCTTAAGTTCGCTATACAACCCTTAGGATCACGATAGGACTTTTTTTAGCTTGTAACGTAGGCTCAGAGTCAGGTATGGTATATTTAGGTATACTTTAGTGACTTTTTGCCCTCCTTGACACATCGGCTAAACCTTCCGCTCTATATCACTTTATTTCACCCAGTTTCTCCTATTCTTTCACCTTGCTGTTTCCCTTCTTTCTTCATTTGCGTAAGTGACTCTTTTCTTTTCTTGTTTGTAATTCTTGAATATTTCCTTTTTTTTTTTTCAACGAGTTCTTGAGTCACTTTCCTTTTGTTATTTCCCTCTCTTTGTTCTTTCAACCCCACTTTCCAGGGCATTCCTCAAAACAGCCACCCTCAACTCATGGCTTTGCCATGAGTCAAGGTACACAATACCCAAAATCGGGTCAGGGCCGTAACGAAGGTTGTTTATACATTAGCCACCCTCAACTTATGCTTTTGGCATAAGCTGAGGTGCACATGTCCAAGGAGGGACCAGGGCCAACATATTGTTCCCAGAAAAGGTCAGTTGGGGTGAAAAAGAAAGGTCTAATTTTAAGCTCAAATTATTTGGATCAAAGAAGGATAACTTTCATTTGGTTTCTTTATTTAGGCTAGAAATGGGCTATATTGAATAAGGGCCTATGGTCATTTCCTAATTGTTTGTTACAGCTTACTTTTAGCAGGACTAACCAGGCAAGTTCCAGCTCAGTACCAATAGTGGACTATTCAACTTTCCTCACACTCACTTGACATCTCATCACTATACCAGATTATCAGACACCTAGTTTGACTTGAAGATTTAGGGTAATGCAATGGTGTAACTCTATTTCATGTTTAGAGCCGCACAATTATCAGTTACTACGCCTAGTCATGCGACATTTTCCAGTTTTATCGGGATATCATTTTAGCCATCATGCTTCAGAGTTAAACTTATGTACAAAAGATATAACGTGCCGGTTCAACAGAAAAATAATCAGTCTTTTGGGGAAAAAGAACACAGGCAAGAAAACCCCAAAAGAGGATAGTGAGTTGGGCTATTCAGACTTCACCCTAACACTCACTTTCCATTTACCCCACCCCCATCAAAAAGCATGCAATTGTCCCCAATGCATAAAAAAATCTAAAGAATAGAGGGGTAGGTGAAGCAAACCTGTGGCGCATAGCGCCGTCGATCAGCAAGCTGGTGGGTCCAATTTCCCGGAACCCACAGCCTCTGCAATCTGGACACCATCAGTTGTGTCCTCAGCAATCTGGACGCCCTCAGTGGTGTCCTCAGCAACAACCGCACCCTCAGTGCCTCCGGCGGTCTCTACAGTATGGGAGCTAGAGGCCCCAGCCGCTATCTGTGATGCTCGGATCCGGTGTGCCTCCGCCTCAGCAATTGAGGCTCTCCTCGCGGCCTCCATCTCGCGGCGCTCCTTCTTCTTCGCTCGCGCCTCGTCCTCGCCTCGATCCCTACGCCTCTTGGCACTCTCTGGATGGGGGGATGGTGGAATTTTAGAAGTAGTGAACAGTGCTGCCAACACTGTGTCCTCAGCAGGCTCGGCAGAAGGGGCCTCAGAATCCGGCACCCTCGACGCTAGTATCGTGGCGATGTCGGCACGAAGACTGTCGACTGCAGTCTGAAGAGTCGACACATCTACCGGAGGGGCTGGTCGAGCTAACACTCGCAACTCGAAGGCGTCTATGCGCTGGTTAACCTCAGCAATCTTCCGCTGCATCATCCTCTCTGTACGTGCTTCCGACTCAGTAATAGACTTCTGCATCCACGGCTGAATATGGTGCAGAAGAGTGGCCATTTGCGCCTCCAGTTTTTGGACCCTAGCAAGCGGGGCCAGTAACGGTAGAGGGGCTGTGTGAGAGGAACTCGGGGCTGTGCTACCCCCCTATAGACTCGACCGGGGTAGTGTCAGTAGATGCCTGGGTAGACGGCCGGGCCTGGGCAACCGTGTCCACAAGATCATCAGCAAGAGGTGGCAGCTCTGGACGTGGCCCTCTGTGAGGTGCCAACTCATTGGCCTCGTCTCTGATGAGGCCGACATCAACGGTGCCCGGCGGGGTCTTCAACTGATCTATGTGCCACACGGGCACACCTGCAGACCTGCAAAGGGCAAAGATCATGCACGGAAAGGGGTAGGTGGTGGTGACCTTGAATGCCCTCTCGTGCATGACAGCCTGGAGAAGCCATGCATAGTCCACATCAAAGCCGGCTATCATCGCCGCCATCAGCACTGCTCGATCCCAGGTGACTATGTTATCAGCAGCTGTGGGGGAAAGGCAGTGACGCACGAGCAGCCACAAGAACTTGGCGACGAACGTGAGGTTGGCCTTCTTGATGGCCCCCTTCGGCTCAGTGACCCAGTCGGCACCCTCGCCGTCGACTGATAGGTGCAGGGCCATCCACCTCTTGGTGGTCTCTCTCAGTGTCCGCTCGCGCATGAAGTGTCCATCCTTGACTATCTGCCAGCGATAGTCAAACTCGACAGTAGTGGGGGTCCGCGTAGCCTCAGCACTCTAGCCGTATAGGAACCGGCGGATGGCGGGCAGGGAAATGTCGACCTGCATGCCTCGGACTAGAACCTGCTCCAATGGGGCCTGTTTCGCGGGAGAAGCCCGCCTGTCGATCTGTGATCGGAGAGTTGCTACGTAGGACGCATAGAACTCTCGGACCATCTCCTCACTGTATCGTCCCAACGGGCGGGCTGTCCACTCTAGGCGATGCCTGGTGAAGATGTTGTGGATCTCCGGCATCGAGGGGAGACTCCCTGTAAGTACCCGCCGCTCCAGGGTGAGTGTTCTAGACATTACTCCTTTATCGGTCAAGAACTTTGCGTCGGAGTAAATCTGAAACTGGCCTTCAACGCACCACCGGTTTGGCTGGTCAGAGGCTGGAGTGGGGGCCGGGGCTGGTGCACCGGATGTGGAGTATGAACTGTCAGCCTCATCAAACGAGGCCGACGCTGCAGCAGTGGCGGGTGCGGGAACCTCAGCAGATCCTGAAGCTTCCTCGGAGCAGGATACTCCTAAGGAGACAGACGCTCCTTCCTCGTTTGTGGCCGACCCAGAGGGTGTGCCGGTCAGTGTGCGCTCCTCATCAGACTGGGAGGCAGTGACTACGCCGGACGCCACCTTCTTCTTGGGTGTGGCTCGGGGGGCACGTGCAGCACGGGAAGGGGCGGAGGTGCCTGGGGGCATGTATTCAGGGTCCCGCTCATCATCAGACCTGAAGATCAAGCGTGCAGACGGGGCCACAGACTTGGATCGCCCGCGTGCATAAGCTCGGTCTTGCTTGGGTGCCATGGTCGATAGTACCTGAAAAGGATCACTATTAGTACGAGTAATGTCAAACAAGACAAGCAAGCCCATACAACATAAAACATTTAAAATAGTGTGTTAGTGATAGTGAAACTGTATCACACGACGGGACAGATGACGGCTCGTCGTGGATACGACGGACCGTCATGAGGTCCGTCGTGTTGTACTTGGTCGAAGTTCAAGGAAAGAACCCTGAAAGAGGGGTCTCTGACAACCATGACGGTCGAGCAGGACGGACCGTCGTGGTTGTGACGGTCCGTCATAAGTGTCCGTCGTTGGACACTTGGAAAAAAATTTGGAGACCCTTTTCAGAGGGGTCTCTGACAACCATGACGGTCGTGCAGGACGGACCGTCGTGGGTGTGAAGGTCCGTCGTAAGTGTCCGTCGTTGGAAACTTAGAAAAGTTTTAGACCCCCGTAGAAGAGGGGTCTCTGACAACCATGACGGTCGTGCAGGACGGACCGTCATGGGTGTGACGGTCCGTCATAAGTGTCCGTCGTTGGACACTTAGAAAAGTTTTAGACCCCCTTAGAAGAGGGGTCTCTGACAACCATGACGGTCGTGCAGGACGGACCGTCATGGGTGTGACGGTCCGTCGTAAGTGTCCGTCGTTGGACACTTAGAAAATTTTTAGACCCCCTTAGAAACAGGTTCTCTGACAACCATGACGGTCGTGCAGGACGGACCGTCGTGGGTGTGACGGTCCGTCATAAGTGTCCGTCGTTAGACACTTGGAAAATTTTGTGGAGACCCTTTTCAGAGGGGTCTCTGACCACCACGACGGTCATGCAGGACGGACCGTCGTGAAGACAACGGTCCGTCACATGCGTCGTTGGGGAATGTGCTAGGGCTTATGCGACGGACCCTACGACGGTCCGTCGTGTTCGGGGTCTCGTTCTGACTATCAGAGACAGAACTGTAATTGCCCTAAGCAACCCCCATGAACCCACGTGGTCTTGTAGTGTTGTGGACCTATATGTGGCTATCCCAACTACCTAGGAAACTATTAATGTGAAATCACCTATGTCTCGGGTTATGAACATGGCAAATTCAAACATGTAGAGTCTAGGTCTAGATATAAGCATATCAAGGGAACAAGATACGACTAAGAACAAATCTAATACTAACAAATAATAAAAATACAAGAGAAATGAGTACAAATTTAGAGACACATACCTTGGAAATGGAGAAAACACAAGTGGGGAATGATTCAGGTAGCAAGGTAGATACCAAAAACAGCAGCACCGACAAGTAACTGATAGTGACAAAGTTTGGGGAGAATGTGGAGGCAATGATCAGTGGGGGGAAGTTGAAAAGAGAGGGGGCATGAGAGGGATGAGGAAGTAATGTGGGAAATATGGAGGGGCGGGAGTATAACGGTCAGGTTTTGAAAAAGGGTCGTCCGGGTTGGGTCGGGTTAATTTCATTAAACACACGACGGTTCCCCGACGACGGTCCGTCGCATGTGTGACGACCCGTCGTGGGTTTCGTCGTGTGTGCCCTAATTTCAAACTGATAAAAACGTACCTGGTATGACGGATGAATACGACGGTACGTCACGTGTGCGACGGTCCGTCGATGTATCCGTCAGTGGCTGCTGCAGAGTAGTTTTCTGCAGAATTTCCTGGTGATGTGCCTGCAAATTTGAAACCCATTAATAGAAAAATGCTACTATTAAAAAGACGATAAGTATTGGGTTGCCTCCCAACAAGCGCCTGATTTGATGTCGCGGCACGACTGGGACCACTTGATTACTCAGACTTCATCAAGATGGTATGCCTCGATCACTTCATTTGCCGATTCAGCATGTCCGAGATAGATTTTTATGCGCTGTCCATTCACCTTGAACCGCACACCCTCCTTAGTTTCCAATTCAACTGCTCCATGAGGGAATAGTTGGGTAACCGTGTAAGGACCAGTCCATTTGGACTTGAGTTTGCCTGGAAACAAGCGTAATCTGGAATTGAATAGAAGCACTAAATCCCCGACCATAAACTCTCGTTTTTCAATTTTGTTGTCATGATACTTCTTCATCTTTTCTTTATATAGGGCTGAGCTTTCATAGGCTTTCAAGCGAAATTCATCAAGTTCATTCAACCCATTTAACCGTTGCTCTGCAGCTTCGCTCCAATCCATTTTTAACTTCTTCATAGCCCACATGGCTTTATGCTCTAACTCAATCGGAAGATGACAAGCTTTCCCATATACAAGTTGGTATGGAGACATACCTATGGGAGTCTTATAAGCTGTTCGGTAGGCCCACAGAGCATCATCAAGCCTCCTTGACCAATCTGTTCGACTAGCATTCACTGTTTTGGACAATATCTGTTTGATCTCCCGATTCGATACCTCAACTTGCCCACTAGTTTGAGGGTGGTAAGGCGTGGCCACATTATGGCGAACACCGTATTTCTCCAATAACCCCTTGAACAATCTGTTACAGAAGTGGGAACCCCCATCACTAATAATGGCCCTTGGAGTGCCAAAACGGGAGAATATATTCTTTTTCAAGAATGCAGTGACACTCTTCCCTTCATTGTTTGCGAGAGCTATGGCTTCGACCCATTTAGATACATAATCAACTGCTACAAGAATGTACTTCATCCCATGAGAACTCACAAAAGGGCCCATAAAGTCAATACCCCACACATCAAATAACTCAATCACAAGAATGGGGTTTAGAGGGAGCTCTTGCTTTCTTGAAATACCACCCTCTCGTTGACATTTGTCACATGATTTAGCAAACCCATGAGCATCTTGATGAAGAGTTGGCCAATAGTACCCACATTGCAATATCTTGTGAGCGGTTCGGATACCACTGTGATGTCCGCCAACAGGTGAAGAATGGCATGCCTCCAATACACTCAATATTTCACATTCTGGCACACAACGCCGAATAAGCCCGTCGCACAACTCCTATACAAGTATGGTTCATCCCAAAAGAACTTCTTCACATCGTACATGAACTTTTTCCTTTGATGAAAGGACAAGTCTGATGGAACAATATCACTAGCCAGATAGTTCGCAAAATCTGCGAACCATGGAATCAAGTCTTGTGACGCAGCCAATACATGTTCATCGGGAAAGTATCATCAATGTCAGTCTTATCCCCTAACTCTCTCATAGCTTCATCCTCTAGACGGGACAAATGATCAGCAACTTGATTTTCAGTCCCTTTTCTATCCAGCACTTCAAAGTCAAATTCTTGCAGCAGTAATACCCAACGAATCAGCCTTGGTTTCGCATCCTTTTTCGCCATCAAATATCTCAGTGCTGAATGGTCAGTATGCACTATGACTCTAGTACCTAGCAAATAGGAGCGAAATTTCTCAAAAGCAAAGACTACTGCGAGGAGTTCTTGCTCAGTCACTGTGTAGTTCTTCTGGGCTTCATTTAGGGCTTTACTAGCATAGTAAATTGGGTGAAGGAATTTGTTTTCTTCTCTGTCCCAATACTACACACCAAGAGCCACCCCATAGCATCGCACATTACTCAAATGGACTGTTCCAATCCGGAGAAATAATAATAGGTGCAGACACTAACTTCTCTTTTAGCTCACCGAATGCTTTAAGACAGGACTCATCAAAACAAAATTTACATTCTTTTTCCAGTAATTTGCACAATGGGTGTGCAATCTTTGAAAAGTCTTTGATGAATCTCCGATAAAAACCTGCATGCCCAAGAAAGCTTCTCACACCTTTCACAGAGATCGGTGGGGGAAGTCTCTCTATTACCTCAACTTTAGCTCGATCAACCTCTATGCCCTTTTCTGAAATGCGATGACCCAACACAATACCCTCTTTCACCATGAAATGACACTTTTCCCAGTTTAGTACTAAATTGCAGTCTTCACATCTCTTAAGGACCTCAGATACATTGGACAAACATCGCTCGAATGAATCACCAACCACAGAAAAATCATCCATAAAGACTTCTATAGTATCCTCCACCATGTCAGAAAATATTGACATCATACATCTCTGAAAGGTTGCGGGTGCATTGCACAACCCAAACGGCATTCTTCTGAACGCAAAGGTCCCATATGGACAAGTGAAAGTGGTTTTCTCTTGATCTTCTGGTGCAATAGAAATCTGATTATACCCCGAATACCCATCAAGAAAACAATACCACCCTTTTCCGGCAAGTCTATCCAACATCTGATCCATGAAGGCATAGGGAAATGGTCTTTTTCAGTCCATGAGTTCAGTTTACGGTAATCCATACACACCCTCCATCCAGTACCGGTCTCATTGGGACAAATTCATTCTTTTCGTTGGGGACCACAGTCATTCCCCCTTTCTTGGGTACACACTGAACTGGGCATACCCAACTACTATCAGCGATTGGATATATGACTCCGGCATCCAACCACTTGATGATTTCCTTCTTCACAACCTCTTGCATAGGAGGGTTCAAGCGTCTCTGATGCTCAACACTCGGCTTATGATCAGGCATTAGTTGGATTTTATGAGAGCAATACCGGGGGGAATCCCAATAATGTCCGCAATAGTCCACCCAATAGCTCTTTTGAACCTTTTTAGTATCGTCACCAAACTCTGAACCTGTTGTGCATCCAAGTCTGACGCAATGATTACCGGCAAAGTGTCACCTTTTCCTAAGAATTCATACCTGAGATGAGGTGGGAGAGCTTTTAGTTCTAATTTTGGAGCTTCCTCTATAGATGGTTTCGCGGGTGGGACTCGCGATTCTTCATATCAAGCTCAAATTTCATTGGTTTAAATCGAACATCACCTCGGTCAAGAGCAGCGACTAATGACTCATACTCTTCAATGCAATCGCTATCGAAGTTCATTATCACTGCCGCTAATGCTTCGACACCTAGACGTTCTTCAATTTGTGTCTCAAATGTCTCACCCATGTTGTAGGATATCGCAGATGCCGATTGGAGCTCACCACTCTGCTTCATGGACCTACAAATGTTAAAGGTTACCTCCTCATTGTTCAACCGAAATTTCATCTGCCCCTTTTCCATGTCTACTAAGGCTCTTCCCGTAGCAAGGAATGGTCTCCCAAGAATAATGGGCACTTCAAAATCGACTTCGCAATCAAGAATAACAAAATCTGCTGGAAATATGAATGACTCCACTTTTACTAACACATCGTGGAGTATCCCTATAGGCCGTTTTACTGTTCGATCGGCCATCAGTAGCCGCATCGCAGTGGGTTTTGGATCACCCAAACCCAACTTCTTGTAAATTGAGAGGGCATGAGATTTATGCTTGCCCCCAGATCACATAATGCTTTCGCAAAATGTAATAGCCCGATTGTACAAGGAATGGTGAACGCACCCGGATCTTCTTTCTTTTGGACCAGAGATCTTGTAGCAATAGCACTACAATGCTGCATTCTATCATCATCCTCAAAAGTGACCGATCTTTTCTTTGTGACCAGATCTTTCATAAACTTGGCGTAACCGGGCATTTGTTCTAAAGCTTCTACCAAAGGGACATTGATAGAAAGTTGCTTCAACATTGTTATAAAACGCCGGTATTTACCATCCTCGGTTTTTTTCACTAATCTCTGAGGAAATGGGGGTGGTGGCCTAGGCATAGGAGTCACCTTTTTAGACACTTCAGCATCTTTTGCAGTGTTATCATCTAATTCAGCATCAACTTCTACCACTTTATCAGATTCTGTTGTCACCTTATTCTCATCAGATGGCATAGGTGGATTAATGGTTTGCTTGCCACCGCGAGTAGTAATTGCCATACAATGTCCATCATTTTTCGGATTTTGGACAGTGTTGCTAGGAAGAGTGCCCGGTTGCCGTGTGTTCACAGTTGCAGATAGTTGGGCCAATTGTAACTCAAGTTGCTTAATTGATATTGCATGGGTATCAACTTTTTGCCCAATACCCGATAGATCATTCCTCAACTCCTTATTTTGCTCATCACTAGCATCGAACCTCCTCATCATCTTATGCAACATATCCTCAACTCGCGACATACTACCTCCACCATCCCTGGGAGTAACTTCACGATTTTGAGGAGGAACATAGGATCCATTCCTGTCGTTTCTGTTACCATAGCTACCCCTATTGAAGTTGTTGTCGCGATTGTAGTTTCCATCTCGGACATAATGACCCTCACGATTGTAGTTACCATAGTTCCGACCTTGGTTCCCTTGACCTTGGCGCCAATTTTCCTGATTAGAGCCTTGGGCACTTGGTCGGAAACCCCCCATCTGTTCATTCACTGCATAGGAATCCTCCTCATAATAACACTCATCGTTTGGAGGTGGTGGTTTAGCCAAGTAGTTGACTGCATTAATCTTTTCTGTACCCCCAACGACATGTTTTAGTACCAACCCAAGCTCAGTTCTCATCTGAGCCATTTCTTCACGGATATCATCTGTGGCTGGGTTGTGAGTGGACTGCACTGCGAAGGTGTTTCTCCCTGTATCGGACTTCCTAGTACTCCAAGCTTTGTTGTTACGGGAGATTTTCTCTAACTTCTCAGCAATCTCAGCGTAAGGACATTCTCCATAAGATCCGCCTGCTATAGTGTCCAGCACCGCTTTATTGTTATCATCCTGTCCCCTATAGAAGTATTCCTTCAGTGACTCATCATCAATACGGTGATTTGGGACACTTCTCAAGAATGAGGTGAATCTATCCAAGAACTACTAACCGACTCTCCTGGTAGTGCCCAAAGTTATTCACCCTGTCTTTGTGGTTTAATTTCTTGGAAACCGGATAGTAGCGTGCTAAGAAGACATCCCGTAGTTGGTTCCAAGTGAAGATAGAGTTGTATGGGAGCTCAGTAAACCACATAGCAGCCTCTCCCGTCAGTGAGAGAGGAAACACTCTGAGACCTATTACATCTAGATCCAAATCAGGCCTCCCCACGCAACTCTTACACACTGCCCTTACCTTAGCTATATGGGCATGTGGATCCTCAGAAGGTAGCCCTGAAAACAAACCTCTGGCAGTGAGCATTTGCATCAGACTACTAGTTACCACAAAAGTGTGGCCTGTGGGTAAAGGAGGCAGAACCAGTGGCCCATCCGAATCTGCTATGTTATTATAGCCTCTGTAGTATGCTTGGGGCCATGGAGCGGGATTCTGTCCCCTCTGTTGATGTTCACCCGGAGCATCGGGTAACATCTGACCATGAACATCAGCCGGAGCTGGGATGTTCTGGTTTGGATCCTCATCATTGATTCCCAAGTTACGATTCATGTTTCGCAGAATACGTTCTAGCTCGAGATCGTAGGGGAACAACGGTTCTCTTCCTCTCCGTGTATTTGGCATACAAGGAGGATAATTCTGAAAAGGAATCAAAAACAATAAAACAAAGTAAAATCAAGAAAATATCAACTAAACTATAGTAAGAAGTTCAAGTTAATCTAGAAGCTAATTTCCCCGGCAACGGCGCCAAAATTTGATACGCTCAAACTTACTTCTCAAATGAGAAGTAAAGCGGTCGTGTCAAGTATATAACCCAACTAGTGAGGTTGGGATCGTTCCCACGAGGAAAATAGTCTAGACTTAACTTTAACCTAGTATCACTATCGTTTGGTCAATAACTTTCTTGGAAAGTAAAAAAAATATAAAAGGGGGGTTTGTATTACATAATAAGTAAAAATAACTAATGTAGTTGAAAGAGACAGTTGACAGCTTTTAATAGTGGGTTTTAATCGATGAGTTAAACAACTAGGGTTTACGTGTTCCCCACAGGTTCGTAACTTGATAATTCTAACTATAACAATTCTTTCCTAGTATCTTGCATGCAAAGTGATAAGTTATGTATTTCTAAATCCTTGGTCCGGCATCTAGAAAATCTCACTCCGCACCTTGGTCCGGCTACGTGTGTTGCTTTCTTAACCCTTATCTTTACCTCATATTAAGCGTCGTATTCGATATTTGACTAAGTTATCACCTTGTACCAATCAATACTAGCCTATTAGATAGTATACACTAAATCTATGTTAATAATTCTTTTCCTATTAGCTACCTCCTTGGTCCGGCAAGTAGCATTAAGGCGAGTTCTAACGTTGATCATCCGTTAAAAAGACTTCTAAGCGAAAGAATTATTAATACATGCAAGACACTATTCTAGAATTGTTATTTTAGTTAGGGTTTATCTCAATACTTGCCTATGGTTCCCACAACCCTAGTTATGGAATCTAGTTACTCATAGCCGTAAACACAATATTCAAAGATGTTAAATTAGAATTCATGTACTTACTTCAATGAGAAAGAATAAAGTCCGAAAATATGCTTGATTAATCACCAAAAATCACTTGTATCATCTCCAATAATCAAAACACTCAAAAAACACCAAGTCTAATAATCACAAAGTCTAACTATATGGAATTTGATCATCAAAGAGTCTAACCCTCAAAAACGAGGTTTTTCGAACTATTTATACAAAAAAATAAAAAAGACCTAATTAAACAAGGATTCTAATTTCTGGAAATCTGCCAAAACGCGGCTGGGTCGACGGACTACTCGACGGACCGTCGTAAGCATGACGGACCGTCGTGGGATCCGTCGTCCCATACTTGTCCAATTTCTTCTTCTGCTTTCTTCATTCCCCTCGACGGCAAGTGTGACGGACCGTCATAGGCACGACGGTCCGTCGAGGGTCTTCGTTTCAAAATACTTCAACTCTTGAAATCTGGGTACTGGGATCACTTCTCTGATCTTCACAATGGTCCTGCAGGACGGACCGTCATGGCCATGACGGACCGTCACAAACTTCGTGATCCCACACTTGGTCAGAATTCCCCATCTTCCTTCAGCAGCTCCTCTACGCTACCACCTACGGACCGTCACAAGCACGACGGTCCGTCATAAGCTCCGTAGGTGGTCTCTTCTGCAATTTTCTGCTCAAAATCTTCGCATTCAGCTTTGGACAGATTTCCTGCAAAACAAAGAGAAACTTATATCAAGATTAGCACAAAAAGGCTTTTGGACATACTAAACTTAAGGAAAAAGCATTAATTATACCGTGAAACCACGGTATATCATAGCTGAAATCTCTTATGTACCCATTGTGGGCGTAATGGACACCTCAAAGAGAATTGTGATAAACTGAAAGGAGCTAAAACAAGGCATGTGAAGTTTGTCAGATCCGAAAATAATCAAGAAAAGAAAGAACGGGACCTGATCGCCATGCTAAATTTGTTAAATCTGATAGAAATGTGAAAAAAGAGCGAAAAGGACCTAGTCCTTGCTTCGTTTTAACAAGAACACCTTGCCTCCTTGAATGGGAAGGTTTCTTTGTAAGCTTTTTGACAGCTACTGGGAACTCCATTTGAAGTGGGTTCCTAGGATTAACAAGTAATTCTTGTGCAGAGGAGAGGAAGAGGTCAGTGTTGGTACATGCATAGAGGATATCACGACCATTTTCCCACACGGGGTAAGGGTTTTTCCAATTTAAATGACATTATTAATTTAGGATTATTTTTAATTTTGCAGAGTCGCCACCTGGAATTGAGTTATGATTTTCCAAGTCACCTTTTCTTTTTAATCCCTAACCAAAAGGAAATTACTCTTTATTTTGACTTGCGAACCAGAAATTCAGGTCAGGAATTCTGTTGATCGAGAGGAAGTTATTAGGCATCCCTTGAGTCTCGTGATTCTAGCACGGTCGCTTTTATTTACTAACTTGACTTAAAATAATTTTGGATATATTATTGTCAGGCCATAACTTGTTCACAATTATATTTTTTTGTTGAACTTTTATTTGGTTTCGACCTAGATGCATAACCGCATTCTTGGTCTTGACATTTGGAGACGTAACTGTCTTCTCCTCTCGAGTTCCTCACACCTAATAATTGTCCATAAGTATTACTTTAAATTAATTCAAGTTATTTATATTTTTAAATAAGGTGCGTCACCGCATCCTTGATTTTTTAATGTCTCAAAAAAAACGTGTAATTGCATTCTTAATCGAAATAAATATTGATTAATATGCCTAAAACTCATCTAGTCATTAAAACAAATATTTTTTCTTCATACATAAAACCAAATAATGTAAAATAAATCTAAATGTTGAGAATACAATGTATAATTCTGGCATTATTCCTATATCTTTTATTCTATATGCTTATATTTTATATTTTTATTACTCTTAAAGTTAATGTCAAAATGAAGCATCAACTTTTTAATACAATAAAACAATAACAAATTGTTAAAATAAATCTTATTTCTGTGTGATAACATAAAACAAAAATAATTGTTTTCTTTATATTTTTTTACTCTAACTATACCTACTTTATCATTATTATTTAAATCAAGACAAGATAAAATGTCATGACATTCATTTTAAGAGATCACAACTTAGATTTTTCCAAAACTCAATGTACTAACTCTAAATTCTTAATTAATTTTCGATATTCAATGAGATTCTACGTGGCATTAACTAGAAACTTTTTCAGAGCATCAAAATTGTACAACAATAAATAACAACGAATATATTTAATTTCACATTTTTATTTCAATCGAATTACGAATGAAACAAAACTATTTATAAAAAAACAATAAAATTACTTCACATTTCCTAGATCAATTAAAAGAGATAAGTTAAAGTTGAATAGCGTAAAAATCTTGACTAAACCTCGATTAAAACATCCACAAATTTTAATGTGAATGTGTGTTGTGTTTTTCCTTCATTCTCTTTTCTGTTTTTTTTTGCTGTGTCGTGAATGTGTATGGCTGTATGGCTTGTTTATATCTCCTCTTCTTTCTTTCTTTTTTCTTTAAGTATGTGGGTGTTAATATAGGTGTAGGAGTGGGGAGTGGAGTTGTGTGCGTGTGTTGTGCATATTTGAAGGGCGAGGGAGAGTGGGTTAGTTCGAATGAAGTGGGCAAAGGATTAGGGGGGTAATGATAAGTTCAGGCTAT
This sequence comes from Solanum neorickii, assembly GCA_027704865.1. Taxonomy (NCBI): domain Eukaryota; kingdom Viridiplantae; phylum Streptophyta; class Magnoliopsida; order Solanales; family Solanaceae; genus Solanum; species Solanum neorickii. Next base: position 18,007,645 of record JAKWJC010000373.1, on the reverse strand, counting down.
TTTTATTTTCTAAATCAAATATATATAAAATTATAATAACAAAGATATTAATTGTTTTGAACTAAAAAAAAAAATACTAAATGGCTAATTAAAAAATATAATTAACAAGTACTAGTTTATTTATTAAATTTAAATTAAAAGAAAATATATTTTTGTAACTTTTATTTCTTTTTAAACAAATAAACTTACCTAAAAGATTGATTAGTTTTTTTTTTCTGTAAATCCTTTAAATAAACTTAATAAAATAAGATAAAAGTCAAAATATTTAATTTAGATTTATGAAAATATATATGCTCTAAAAATTGTGTGAAATAATAGGTTCGATAAAAAATTACGTGTCTAGAGTTTGCCCCTCTTTGACTGAAAACACGAAGTATTTTCTGACAAAGAAGTAGACAAAGCGACAAGTTTTGACCAGACTCTTATTTGAAAGAAAAATATGTGACCGAGTCTTGGTTTTGGACATCCTACATATCCCGGGTTATAAGGGAATCAGATCACATGTAGTTCAAGGAGATGAGGTGATGAGTTGGACGTTAAGTGAGGTTCCATCGAGACTCCAGATCGTGGCTCCTATCCTTAATTACATAAAAATGAAAACTAATAGTCAAAAAGAAACAAACTTCTATCTATGCAACATCTCTTGAGTCTTGACTTTCAAACATCACCTTGATTTTTTTGGGTGAGTATCTTGATCTTGCATGGATTCTTAACTTGAAACTTAGAGTGAGTTTTTGGCACTCTTCGAAATGACAATTCGAATAAGTTCTTGAATGATTGCTTGGTATCTTTGATAAGAAACTGAATAAAAATAGATGTGAGGAAGTCGGGCTATTAGATGCATTGAAGAAGTTGATTCTGGCTATTAGATTGATCATTCTGAAAAGAATTGAAATGTTGTTCTTAAATTTCAAATCCATCTTTCGCTTGAAAAATCCTGAAAACCATCACAAGCAAAAGAAATAAACAATATTTTTGCCCTAGTTTCCATTGGAAAAATGTTGTGAGTTATTAGCAAACGTGAATTTAAATAAATAAACAAATAAACTCAGACTAGAAAGTATTTATCGTAGGAGAAAATAAGAAACAAGATCTCAGACTAAGAAGTGTTTATCCTATGAAAAAGTGATCAAATCTCATTATATAGGATGGTTCTGCTAATCGCATTGTCTAGGAGGGTCATGCTAATACTACTCTCATTATTCATGAGGGTCCTGCTACGCTAACTCCCATTGTTTAGGAGGGTGCTTCTAAGCTAATACTCATTGCTTAGGAGGGTCCTGCTACGCTAATTCTCATTGTTTAGGAGGGTCCTGCTAATATAATTCTTATTGTTTAAGAGGGTCTTGTTAGGCTGATTCCCATTGTTTAGGAGGGTCCTGCTAATATGATTCTCATTGTTTAAGTGGGTCCTGCTACTCTAATTTTTTTTGTTTAGGAGGGTCCTGCTACTTTAATTCTCATTGTTTAGGAGGGTCTTGCTACTCTAATTTCCATTGTTTAGGAGGGTCCTGCTAATTTCCGTTGTTTAGGAGGGTCCTTTTATGCTAATTCTCATTGTTTAGGAGGAACCTGCAACTCTAGTTCCCATTGTTTAGGAGGGTCCTGCTACTTTAGTTCCCATTGTTTAGGAGGGTCTTGTTGCTCTAATTCTCATTGTTTAGGAGGGTCATGTTACACTAATTTCCATTGTTTAGGAGGGTTCTGCTACGCTAATTCTCAGTTTTTAGGAGGGTCCTGCTACTCTAATTCTCATTGTTTAGGAGGGTCATGCAGTTATGATTCCCATTGTTTAGGAGGCTCCTGCTACTCTCATTCTCATTGTTTAGGAGGGTACTGCTATGACAATTCTTATTGTTAATTAGGATCATGCTATTCTAATTTTCATTGTTTAGAAGGGTCCTGCTACTCTGATTTCTATTGTTTAGGAGGGTACTACTACTGTAATTCTTATTGTTTAGGAGAGTCCTGCCACTATGATTCATCAAATATAATTACCATAATTTAAGTCTTAGTTTTAATTTTGTTATTTTTTTTTTATAATAGAAAGTTTTTATTCTAAAAGAAAAAAAATGAAAAATAACTGCCTTAAACTAAATAGTGTTTTTTCTAGGACAGAGAAAATAATAATACTAATAACGGTCTCTGACTAGAAAGTGTTAATCCTAGGAGAAAATGAGAAACATATGTCTCAGAGTAGAAAATGTTTATCCTAGGAGAAAAAATACATGTAATTTTGTTTTGTTTGCAATAATGTTTACAAAATTGAAGTCTTCAATCTTTATTTTTTATTTTATAATGGCGGTAGATTTGTAGCAGTGGCTTTGAGGATAATTGTTCCTATTATTGTCATGTTTGAAGTTAATTTAGGCTTGAGATAGACTGTTCTCATCCTCTAGTTAGCTCACCTTGATAATCTTAAAATACATCTTTAGTTATTCAGAATTTCCATCTTCAAATTTGTCATATTGTATAATTATTTTATTGTAAAAATATATTATTTTATTTATACAAATAAATATTTTATTAATGTAGGAACATTATAAAAAAAACTCTATATATTTATCCTATTTGTTTATCTCACTTCTAATCATGAAATCATAATAATTTTTTTATTTATTTTAAGTATTTTTATTTTTATTTTTTAATTTATTCACTAGGAGTTACTACTCATGACTTGCCCCTCTTTAAATTTTACTTTTACTAATATTCATAACTCTCATAATTTTTATGTCCATAACCTCCAAATTAAATTTATAAGTTTATGATGTCTTATGGTATTCCTTTATTTTGCCTATAAATTCATATTAGCTTCATGGAGATTCACATTCACAATTATCCTTTCTTTTCATATTATATGTTTGGTTTGTAACAAAAAAGAAGTACATGAAGGTAAGAAATATTTCATTGTAAATTTTTATTTTTTGTTTTTGTCTATATAAATTTGTATTTGGTTTGTGAATGAAATTAACATGTAATAATTATTATTTAGTATTGTTAGTACTATTGAAAAGATAAAATACAGCTATATGAAATATAGTTTATATTTTTTTTTTTGACATAATTATTTTTGATTGATATATGATATTTTTTATTTATTTGGTTGCATATAAAGAAGAGTTTGACATCTATATCAAAACATGATGGCGGATCTCTTTGCAAAGGAAGATGGTAGAAGGAAAAAAATGAAGCATAATTAGAGATTATTTTTTCACTTTGAATTGTATTAGCAACTTAGTTACTTTTGCTAGAGTTTTTACAATTTTGATTTATATAAATAATTTAGCTAAATGTATGATATTGTCAATGCTAATCATTTGATCCTTTAATATTCTACTTTCTCCTTGTTATGAAAAAGAATTAATATAATTATTTCATTTTAATAACAACAACAAAATTTATGATGATTAGTTTCATTTTTATTATAATTATAAAAAGTAATTGAAAAATAAAATATTATTTTCATGATGTCATTTTTGTGTATGTAACAATTTGTCACTGTTCTTTTTACTTTGAAATGTATTTATAACTTCTATGTAATCACCAATTATTATATTTTCTCTGTTCATTTTTTGTGTTTTCACCCCTTATTTTTATTTATTTATTTTACAAATTAAATTAATACATAACTAGTAATACATTTAGGGGTCGTTTGGTAGAAAGAGTGATAATGCAGGGATTAGTAACGCAGGGATTAACAATGCAGAGATTAGTAATGCAGGGACTAACAATGCATGGATTAGCAATACATTAATTAGTAATGCAGGGACTATTTTTTATTAAGTGTTTGGTTCATTATTTCCAATCTAATCTTGTGTGTGGCTTAGGACTCTACAAAAGCTTATTTCCAATTATACCCTTGAATTATTATGTGATTTTTTATTTTATGTATAACATTATGACATATTAATTATGAAAAAGATGTGAAATAAAATGGTTATGGAATAATTAAATCACAGTATCTATTTAATTTTCATTAACCATCAAAAAAAGAATATGACATCGAAGTAAAAATAGTAAAAGGATCAATGTGGCAAATTATGTTAGTGAATTCAAATAGTAGCTTAATTATCATTTTTACAAGATTGTCAATTAATGATTAAGAGTTTAAGATCGATGAATTAATAATATACAAATTATTTACATAATTAAATTACTTAAATGGTAATTATATGTAACTCTATTTATCAACATACAGGGTTAAATTATAACAACAAATTAATAGCCATAGTTTTCAGTTTATTCTATCCGCATCGGCAACGTTTATTTGCAATATTTTTGAAAAAGTCAACCGAGTTCTCTTGGACAATTGAGTACTGTATAAAGAAATTGAGGGGCAGTTCAGTCATTTTGTTGCTTTATCCAAAGCTTATGAAACATGATATTAGTAATCCCTAGGTTTCCTTGGTATTAGATAAGACCACATATGATGTATTAAGTTATCTATGTATTAGGTGGATTTGAGTTAAAATGTGCTACCAAATGTTGTATTGAATGAATTAAATTTTAATTCAAGGATTATTTTAATTAGTACGTTCTACCAAACGACTCCTTAATGGCTAATAAAATTATACATTCGAATGATTTATAACTGAAGTCTTTTCAACTTACTTGTAATTCATTTTTTGTAAGTCTTAAAAATCTTTAATTTATGTTTAAAAAATTATAATAAGCAAATATAATAATAAAATTAAAAAATCAATTTTGTTTTGACGAAATCAGAGTTTGAATAGAACATTAATACTCCAACAAAAGATAGAGAAAATTAAAACATATAAATATTTTCAACCTAATACAAAATACTATTATTTCAACATATTATCTCTTATTCCATTTACTTCGCCACAGTGAATATATTGTTATAATATATACATATACAAATAAATAAACATATTTTATATGTTTAAAAAAAGTCTATGATATCGCAGACGAGGAGAAATATTAATATTATTTATATATTCGATACTAACCTAAATATTACATATTTCATATTATTATCTTATAAAATTTTATATAGTTGCGTGAAGCGCGAATAGTTTCACTAGTTACACATGACAGATAACAATTGGTTCGGGAGTGCAGATAACAATTGGTTCGGGAGTGCACTTTCTTTTTTGCAATTAAGGGTGGTTGAAAAGTGAAATATTTATAACACTTTAAAATTACTTAAAGGGGATAATAAGATTCCCGCAAGGTTGAAGTGTCTTTTTAAAAAAACATGTGTTAGTTCAATGGGGTAATTATGTATTTTCTCTTCAATGAATTTATAACATATTTTAAATAATTTTATAATTTGTTTAAAATGGAATAAGAAAAATGTTGAAGAGATATATAAATGGTTATACTTCCCAATGAGACACGTCACGTCATTTTTGTAATTGTTCAACTTTAATATTATATATAAATATAGATCTTTATTAGAAGAATAAATTAGGTAAAAATTCAAAAAAAATGACAAATCGGATTTTATAAAAAATAAAATGCAATGCTGTTAAAGTTATAATAGTTAATTCCTTGAGACGAATAAATAAAGGAAGATAAAAAAAACCCAAAGGAATATGAGTAATTTAAGGAAGTGATATAAATAATATTCATGAAATTGTGAAATGTAGAAATTAAAAGAGATAAATAACATTAATAATGAAAGAAATATTATAAAATCAAGCTCATAATAATATAATCATAAAGATAAGAAGACAAGAGAAGTAGATAGAAGAAGAGAAATTTTCTTCTTATTCAAGTGTATCATACAATGATGAATGATATCTCTATTCATAGTGTTGAGTTATTATAGTCTAAGGTCACCTTGGAATTATACATAGTTATTATCAAGGTTCATATCACCTTGGAATCTTATCACATTGGAAACACTAATACATGGACCCAATTAATTGTTGGATAACTCTAATGGATCATCCACATAACACAATATGTTTGTAACACTCCCTCTTGGATGTGCATAGATAATGTGCTTCGTTAAAACCTTACTAGAAAAAACCCGGTGGAAAAAAATTCTAGTGAAGGAAAAAGAGTACACATATCTTTTTGATATGCATTATTTGTTGCCTCATTAAAAACCTTGTCAGGAAAATTCAGTGGGAAAAAACCTCGGTCAAGGGAAAAGAGCACAACACGTATTATACCTCCCCTGATTAAAATATCACTTAATTTCTTGTGATGATATGTCCAATCTTCATACATTGTGGTTGATATATTCTTTTTTCAAAGAAAATCACACATTTCCTGTATATGGTGTGTCATTTATCTCAACCAGACGTAGTTTTGACTTGCTTCATGGAGGGTTTTTATTCCATGCATAACAACATTTGCTTCATTGATCGCCAGGATATTATTGTGCCTCCACATGCAAACAAATAGCGTTCTTGAGATAGAGATTTATGCGGATCAGATAAATATTCTGCATCTGCGCAATCAATCAATTTTTTCTTAGATTCCTCGGAATAGAATAAACCCATAACTATGGTCCTTCGAGGATATTCAATCATGTGCTCAACACCTTTCAATGTCCTTTTATCGCGGAGAAACTGAATCTTGCCAGTAGATTTACAAGAAGCTCTTCATACTTCTTTTGAGATCAAACTGAATCATCATTTATGTAAAGCGATCTCATAATCATTGGGGTACTTAATAAATGTGAATCCATATAAAATGCATCAAAACATATCTGTGTATGTGCACTGATAGACAAATATTTCATTTGTCAAATTATCGATCATAGGTCAAGACAAGATTCTGTCTTACCAATACCTTTTCGTAAAATACAAGCACAATTAGGGTCATTCTTTTGTACTCTTTTCCTCCTTGACTATTTCAATCCTTATAAGGATTCTTTAAGTTTTATTGAAAAAGTTTCTTTCAAACTCTTATATGCTTCAGACACCTCGATTGTTTCAAGAATTTTAATATAACCATCGTTGTCTAGCTAGACATTACAATTATTCTTTACATGCATTCAAGTTTTTCATATGTTACCAGATCAAAACAAACCTCATTGCATCCACCATAGGAGAAAAACATTTTCAAGAATGTCAGAATTTTTGCGATAAATCTTTGTGCCCCAAGGCACAAACCGTATTTGATATCTTACGATTATACAATCGCATAATAATTTATTTATACCCCACTGACATTATACCTTGATTTATGGACTATTTGTCCAAAACGTCACTTTTGTAAGTGAAACAATATACTTGAATCATGCATTTTACTTGGCCAACCTTTTATCTGTCCACACTATATGACATATTTGAGTTCAAGATCCTCGTCAAAATTTATATCATTGAGTGCTACCTCATATCAAAGATACCATCGACGGTTATTTGATGTCGATTCCAATATGACATAACTTATCGAGATCTCTTCATTTTTCATCATTTTTCAGGTACCTTAACCTTTTTTGAGGTTTTATGAAGTGTTATGTCAATGTGCTATTTTATAGCACTTGCCTTATTATCATGATCATATTTATCATTTGGTCCTTCCTTATTCAAGGAACTTTTATATTTGGAACGGATTGATCTATTATGCTTCCGGCGTATCATAGACTCTATCCTTCAAAGACTTCACATTAAAGCATTTGTAGCTGAATTATTTCATAGGGTCAGTATATTTATCTGGCAATTGATTTGCAACATTATGCAAATGAATTATCCTTTGAACTTTAAGTTCACATATTTATTTAGCGAGGATCTAGATAATTCATGATTAACCTGACACATAATTTTCAGTTGTCAATCATCTCTCCTCCTAATGTTAGCAAATCTAACATTCATTCCAACCTTTGGGAATTCATCTTTGTGCGTGGTGGAGAAATTGATCATAACCGCACATTTAACCTTTTAGATGAAAATTATTTGGTTCCTGACCCTGAACCAATTTTAATGGGAAAACTTTGTTGGCTTGATGCATAGATGTGTTGATACATGTTACTTATCTCATACCAAATCGCATTATGGAGTTTTGTTCTCATAACCATGATTTAGATATAATTGGAGGCATACAATATCTGCTAAATTAACCAGCATTATCACTATAATTTCATAGTTTAGAACTGTGCTCTTTATTTTAAAAATTTAAACAAACAATCTTACAAAAACCAATTTGTAAGTTGACAACAAAATACATGTGACCATCACATAGATACATCGATCATATAGTTGCAAATGATCCACATGATAGGTGAACAGACCCATATTAACCTTTTTATACGTTTCAAAAATTTTAGGGAATTACAATCCCAATCTTAACTGGTACAATGATCATTTTATGAAGAGAACAAGCAACACATGAGAATTCTTGAAGAATCTTTTATTTCTTCATCATGTAATCCACATGAATTTCAATTACATTTGCATCACATTTAAATTAGAATGGTCAACCGGTCATGCCAACTAATATTTATTTCAGTACACTTATAATTTACTTTCGCATGTGATTTCATCACTATGTTCATGTTTGTCTGCAACAAACAAGAGGAAAAAATGGGTAATATTTATAACCCGCTTCAGTTGTAGTAATTTATAGTCTCAATATTTATTTTCAATTCATCCGAAACATAAAAAGTTTCTTTTGAGACTTACTACAAACCAATATTATTCCTTTGATAATAGCACAACTCGTTAGAGCTTGCAATTTAATTTTGTGTACTATCATATTTTCCATGATACCCTCCCTATGGTGAGCATCTCCTTCAAGGAGGAAATTATATTATTATTGTCATGGTGAAAATCATTACGAGCAAGACATGTTTTTTGGTTACTTTTGTTGTACCATAGGTACACAATGAATGACAAATTTATATTGCCACACAATAATGACTACAACCCTCATAGGCAAGAACTATTTCTTTCTTTTGCCCTTTCGGTACTTCACAATAAACATACCATAGTGACGTATAAACATACAATATCATTAACTATTTTTGGCAAATAAAATTTATTTCCTCCCAAACCTTCCGTAGAGGTGAATTTTGGTGTATATCATTTTTTCTCAAACCTCCCATAGAGGTGAGTTGTGGCATATATTCAACCCATAATGATTTTATCACATCTTGATCCATTCTCTTATAGAATGGTCGAGCATTCACGATACTCATCACAAGTCACATTCTCTTCAAGGAATGGTCTAATCATTTATATGTACTTAATAAATTTGCATTATAAGCACATTATCATGATTTTAAAATTCATCATATTTCCATTATACACCTCAACATCACTTTGAAAGATCAATTGGACTATCACTTTATCTTCTTGTCTCTTGATGGAGGATTGATTAACTTGTCAAATTATTGGGTCGACAACATTCACAAGTCTAATGACCTTTCTACCATTTTGATGATAAAAATTGCCTTCACATTTTGAAGGTTGAAGAACCAATAGTGTTCTTCCTTTTATAATTATCACAACGATGACTATTATAATTCCGTCATTTCATGCCCCTTTTCATATCGTTAATCATTTGTCATCTTTCAGACTAACTATTTACTGCTACCACATTCATACGATAGAATGGAGCAAGTGAACATGCGATTTCAAAATTATCATATATTGCTATCACATTCTTTTCAAGGAATGGAGCAAATTCAATAGGACGAATTTCAAGACTTTTCATCAAAACCTTAGTCATCATTATATCATCACTATGGTGCATTGACTCAAACTCAATATCTTATCCATATAAGTCGTGTTACGCCATAATTCTATGGGACTTGAACCCAATCACGGTGCATCGAAACTGAAATTGATGTCTTACCTTTTTGGTGCGATAAAACTTGAATATATCATCTTATCCTCAAATATTTTTCATTATGGTGCATCCGGACTTTAACCTGATGTCTTACCCTTTTGGTGCGATGAAACTTGAATCTATCGTTTTACCCTTAACCAACGGTATAATGAACCAAAGTACAACATGACTCACCCTTTGAGTCTTTCAAAACAATCAAATAACATTCAAACTCATGCTATTAAAATTTTATACCTTCTTCTATTTAAGAAATTTTGTATAGCATGTCATATTCAACCATGTAGTATATGTCTTCGGTTCCTAATAATTGTTTGTGACTGAATACTATTTTTATTCTAAATCATAAAAATATTCTAGAAAATACATACCTGATTTTATGTATATAATACCTTGATTCTCATAACGAGATCAACCAAAACATGAGTTAAAGAAAAACTAAAACTCAATCTTAATTGGCTAGACACTCGTGCTGATAAAGTATTATAAAATCATGCTCATAATAATATAATCATAAAGAGAAGAAGACAAGAGAAGTAGATAGAAGATGAGGAATTTTCTTCTTATTCAAGTGTATCATACAATGGTGAATGATATCTCTATTTATAGTGTTGAGATATCATAGTCAAAGGTCACCTTGGAATTATACATAGTTATCATCAAGATTCATATCACCTTGGAATCTTATCACATTAAAAACACTAATACATGAACCCAATTAATTGTTAAATAACTCTAATAGATCATCCAATAGATTTATAACAAGGAATTAAATATAATTATTTCAAATATAAAATTGTAAAGTAAAATCTTTAGTCTTTTAAAAAAAATAAAAAAAGAAGCATTTTTTTATTTTTTATATAAAAAGGGATAATTGACAATTATCTTATTTATAGTTTGAAGATTGTTGCACCGTCAAGTGATATCTATATTATATACTCCCTACGTTTCCAATAACTTGATCTTATTTCGAAGCAATCTTTGGAGCTTTCCCTTATCCGAACGGGTCTTGCAAGAAAATCAGATTTCGGGGCGGTGGCATTCTTGAATGAAGTCTATCCGAACCGAATTAGCACTTCTCAGATCAGGCTAGGCCTCTCTAGCTGAGCTGGGCGCCGTAGATGGAATAAGGTTCTCTTTCAAAAGTACTTTTGTACCATCTGCTAGAGCTTGAAGAATTCCTAAAGGGCAGGCATATTCAGGCCCAATACGTTCATATTTTTTTTAAAATTATCAATAATTATTAATCTATTTTGACAAATCAAAAAAAGATAAATTTTTTTTACTTATTATATTCTCAATTAAATGACTAATTTTTTTAAAAAATGTAAAACTTTTTATCCACGACATAATAAATAAGAGTAAAATAATAAAATTACTATGTTATTAATTATTTTTTAAAAATATTTATCATGTCTAAAGTGAACAACTAAATGAGAACAACGAAAAATTTCTAAAGTAAATAACTAAATAAGGACGGAGAAAGTATTAGAGGGGGATGGCCCGTGGTACATTATATATTTTTTGACAATTCTATTAAGGGATGTGAACGACAGTATGCACAACTAAACTTAAAAAGTCATTTATATTCTCACTTTACTTACAATTACATAAACATGAAGAAAAGAAACTAATGCTAATACATATCCATTTACATCGATCTAGAACTATCCTCGGCTTGAAATGACAAATGTGTGATGAAAAAAAAATGAAAAGAACTACTACTAGTCCTGCAGGGAAGTAACCGGCAATAGAAAAAAATTGATTGGGAAAAGAAAAGTCAACATCACACAAATCTCAGAGTTATTGAATCATCTTTCGATTATAGCTGAATTTAATATACATTTTTTTATTATTTTAGTGAGCAAAAAATACTCTTATATTTTATTAAAAATGACAAGAATTATCCTTCAATTTATATTTTGTTAAGAAACTAATTGAATCAATAAAAAAAATTGATCATATCTTGTTATGACGAGAAGATTAAAGTTACCTAAAAAGAATAAGGATATGGATAGGAAATGAATCTTTCATTCTCAAAATTTAAATTTTGCGTGTCGTAAGCTTATATATTTTTTGCTTTATCAAGTAAATTGACTTGCAACAAGACATAAGTTTTGAAATGTCTATACAGTAGATTTCGAAGGTTACAACAATTATGTAAAAAAATTATTTTAAAAGTTATATCCAACTATTTAGAGATTTTCTTTAATGAAATATTTAGGACGCATATACTTTAAATACAATGCAATTCGCATTTTATACAATGTACAGAAATGTTAGAAATTTAGGGTGCATATTGTATTCAAAAACTTGAAGTTGGAGTATTATTTGGCCATATTTTTATAAGAATATTTAGAATTTAAATATACTTTGTTTGAATATGATTTAAATCTTCAATTTCTAAAAAAATCACTTTACTTGATTAGCTTAATCACGTGTACATATATTTATTCGACTTGACACATTTAATTTTTTATTGGTGGCGTGAGTCTTTTTTTTTAAAAATAGATAGAAGAATTAATCTTACAACTTTTTGAATAGTTTAAAAATGTTGTTTATTCACTTATATAACACAAGAATGTACTTTAAATTTAGATCATACTTCATGAATGATTTTATGAAAAATTTCAACCTGCATAATCATATGTATTATGCAGCCTCGAATGTACTGCAATGATCCTGTATCAAAAGCCACATTTAATATCAGAAAATGAAAGAACATTTACTGAAAATGACCGAGAGTCATATTCATTACTATCAAGTATGTAAAAGTCTACAAAGTCAAATTGTATGATTGATATCGAACTCTTCAGTAAGTCAAACGTTGAGGCTTTTGTTTTTTCATATGTTGTAAATTGGGAGGGAAATATTTACGTAGAATCTCACTTTTTAAAACTTTATATAGGAGAAATGCATAATCATAAATTATTATATTCATTTTTTTTTGGTAAAAACATACACTACTATATTCATGTTCCCTTTAACCTTTTTCCTTTGGAAAGTTTTCAGTCAAACTCATTGTCAATCAAAGGAGCATTCTATTCTTAAATAAATGATTAAATTTGAAACACCAGCTAATGAAATATCATTACCAATTGATATCACAATTAAAGTAATTGGAAAAAGTTGATTTTGATAGAGAAACTAAAATAAGTCCCTTATTTTTTATCAAGGGATTGAAAAGTTCATTCTTAACTTGCATAATATGAGCAATCCACATATGATTATAAAGCACATTTTTATCTCACTTAGTATGAGCGGTCCACGAAATATAATCAAGTAGATCATTTAAATACACTATGCAGCAGACCATGCCCTTGAGTAACAACATAAAGGTATTATCTTAGGATTAAGGGAGAAGGATTTTGAGAGAAATCGAATTTAATTAGTTTTATTTATTATGTCTTAATGCTAATTCAAATACCAAAAAATATATCAAAACAGAGTTAGAACACTATCAATGAAGAGATTATTTACTTTGATATGTTGTTTGCCTTCTCTCACTCTCATTACAACTTAGTAACTTAAGATAGTCGGCTTACATTATCCTTACAGGATGTCTCCTTGAAAAAATTAACAATGAAAAAGAAAAAAATATTTAATGAAAAAACGATGTCTCCTTTATAGAACCAGAATTATACAATTTAGATACATAAATTAACATACTTTCTTTATCTAAAAAAAACACAGAAAGAGGAACTTGAGACTCTCTCGGCAGTTGAGAAGTTCTCAGCTCCCCTGCCTTTTAAACTATTCAAATACACTATCAAGCAGACCAAGCACTTTAAACTATCATATCACAACAATATTCTTCTGCTCAATGAACAATTCGTCTAAATATGACGACTATTAAAATATCAGCGTTAGATTTTGTATTACTAAAAAGATTTAACATATTATTGTCCCTTGTTTCATGAAAATTGCTTCCTGGGTTGTAATTCCAAAGAGCCGTGAAAGTCACTTTATAATATAAATCATCTTTCAATGTGTTAAAAATTTTCAAAATGAAAAGAACCCCACTAAGCTTCAATCAGGAACAAAATTAGAGACAACTATATAAATCATCCATAACCATTCTCCTTTTGGCCCAATATTGCTTTCATTTAAATATTTTTTATTTTATTGCAAGCAGAGAATCTTTGTCAAAGACCCAAAATGGATGCATGTCATTTAAATCTTCAGAGGATCTCAAAATAATAATAAAAAATCAGTTGGCAGACCTGAATGCTTAAATGGAAAAACTCGCTAGCAAAAATTATTGAAACACATTCAAATAACACTCCAAAAATGTAAAATACTTGTCAATTTTACATATTTACTAAGGTTTGCAGTTTTTCATTTGGTGCACAGGCAATAATTATCATGTAGCACCCCAGAAAATTTTCGAACTAAGACTCAAACCGTTCATCGTAGTGAATGAGATTTTACCAAGGAATTATAAATTTCTTAAGTATTAAGGTCATTTTACTAGATTTAGCACCAAGAGTTTCAAAAAGAAACAAACTTGGAAATAGCAAAATCTGAAATTCTGCAAGTTAACTAAGTATGAGTTTTTGGTCAACTTCAAACGACCATAACTTCTAGCACAAGATGATTTAGGTGTTCTACAAGATACCATAGGACAGATCTTTGAATAATTTCCAACGCCGCCGAGCTTTCTAAGTTTCGAGTTCGGATGAGCGAGATATGACCTTTTGAAGTTAGGTTGTCCAGTGAAAGAAAGTTAGCGGAAAATTGTGAGGGGTATTTTGGTCCTTTCCTTACCCAATCAGACCTTATTTATTTTTAATAATATTTTATGGGTCTAATCCTTTTCGGTTCAGTTTTATTATCATAATATACACCTAAGGTTTTAGTTGAGAGTTCAAGAAGAGAAAAGAAGAGAAAAGAGGAGAAAAGAGAAAAGGATGAAGATGTTCGTCGACATTCTTGAGTTTAGTTACAGATTTTAGCCATGGATCTAATCCTTAATAGGTATGTAAGCTTTCATAGTGTTCGGCCTATTAACACACTCGCCAATCATGTTATATTCAGCGCAACTTTATTCTTAAAGTTGAAAGATTATAGTTCTTGATGAGTTTTTGATAAGTGTTCTTGAAATTTCATTAAGTTTTGACTTAAGATTCTACTTGGGTCAACTTTAAACGACCATATATCTCAAAATTAAGAGTTACATGAGTCATAACCTATTTAATTAAAGGTAATTGAATCTACTTTTCAATGTCACCTTTTGCGCCAATCCAATTTCTGAGTAAGAAGTTATGACGATTTTAGTAAACTATACAGTGCTGTTATGAATTAGCCGATGGAAAAAATATTACAAAGAGTCGATTTTGTCTTTTTACCTCCAAGAAAATTCTAAACGAATTTCTTGATTAATAAAATCTTCAAAACAATCATATTTTAATCTTTACTAATGAAAAACATAATTCTTGACCATATAAGTTTCAAGAAACTAATTCAAGAATGTCAAGAAATGTTTTCTTGATCATTTATCTTCAAGCTAAGGTTTCAAGGTTTCTATTCAAGTTCTTATCCAAGATTCTTCAAAAAAATTATTTTTTTAAATCTAAAATCATTCCTAACATGATCATAATCTTAAATTCATAATTCAAATTCAAGGTAGAATTGAGAGTTAAGTGTTAAGAATTCGTTCGAACATTCTAAGAAAGTCCTGTTGATTAGTTTCTACAAATTCTACTAATTTGTTCCAAGGCTCGAGTAAATAAGTACTAGAGGATGAGGAAAGAGACTTCATGAGTCTACTTTGTCATCATGAGATCCTTCATATCATGAATCATAACTCTTGAATTCATAATTCACATTCAAGAGACAGAGTTAATAGTAGAGTTCAAGAAAGCTTTTAAGTTCAATTGTGAATTCTTTGAGATCCATGATTGTTTTGAACTAAGATTTGAGAAAGAAACTAATAGAATGAGAATAGTTGTATACATGAGTTCCATGTAGTTATGTAGACCTTTGAGTCGAGTCGTTTATGCCCATAAATTTCGCATGTACTCCATAAATATGAGTATCATGGAGAGGAGTAATATCTTTAAGTTCTAAGTCTTCAGTATTGATTCTTAATCCCCTATGAGATTTTATTTACAATCATGACACTATAACATGTTACCCATTGATACGCTCAAACTTACTTCTCAAACGAGAAGTAAAGCGGTCGTGTCAAGTAAATAACCCAACTAGTGAGGTTGGGATCGTTCCCACGAGGAAAATAGTCTAGACTTAACTTTAACCTAGTATTACTATCGTTTGGTCAATAACTTTCTTGGAAAGTAAAAAACATGAAAAAGGGGGGTTTGTATTACCTAATGAGTAAAAATAACTAATGTAATTGAAAGAGACAGTTGACAGCTTTTAATATTGGGTTTTAATCAATGAATTAAAACAACTAGGGTTTACGTGTTCCCCACAGGTTCATAACTTGATAATTCTAACTATAACAATTCTTTCCTAGTATCTTGCATGCAAAGTGATAAGTTATGTATTTCTAAATCCTTGGTCCGGCATCTAGAAAATCTCACTCCGCACCTTGGTCCGGCTACGTGTGTTGCTTTCCTAACCCTTATCTTTACCTCATATTAAGCATCGTATTCGATATTTGACTAAGTTATCACCTTGTACCAATCAATACTAGCCTATTAGATAGTATACACTAAATCTATGTTAATAATTCTTTTCTTATTATCTACCTCCTTGGTCCGGCAAGTAGCATTAAGGCAAGTTCTAACGTTGATCATCCGTTAAAAAGACTTCTAAGCGAAAGAATTATTAATACATGCAAGACACTATTCTAGAATTGTTATTTTAGTTAGGGTTTATCTCATTATTTGCCTATGGTTCCCACAACCCTAGTTACGGAATTTAGTTACTCATAGCCATAAACACAATATTCAAATCTGTTAAATTAGAATTCATGTACTTACTTCAATGAGAAAGAATAAAGTCCGAAAATATGCTTGATTAATCACCAAAAATCACTTGTATCAATCTCCAATAATCAAACACTCAAAAACACCAAGTCTAATAATCACAAAGTCTAACTATATGGAATTTGATAATCAAAGAGTCTAACCCCAAAAACGAGGTTTTTCGAACTATTTATAAAAAAAATCAAATAAAAAAACCTAATTAAACAAGGATTCTAGTTTCTGGAAATCTGCCAAAACGCGGCTGGGTCGACGGACTACTCGACGGACCGTCGTAATCATGACGGACCGTCGTGGGATCCGTCGTCCCATACTTGTCCAATTTCTGCTGCTGTTTTCTTCATTCCCCTCGACGGCAAGTGTGACGGACCGTCATAGGCACGACGGTCCGTCGAGGGTCTTCGTTTCAAAATACTTCAACTCTTGAAATCTGGGTACTGGGATCACTTCTCTGATCTTCACAACGGACCTGCAGGACGGACCGTCAAGGCCATGACGGACCGTCACAAACTTCGTGATCCCACACTTGGTCAGAATTCCCCATCTTCCTTCAGCAGCTCCTCTACGCTACCACCTACGGACCGTCACAAGCACGACGGACCGTCATAAGCTCCGTAGGTGGTCTCTTCTGCAATTTATTTGCTCAAAATCACCGCATTCAGCCTTGGTCAGATTTCCTGCAAAACAAAGAGAAACTTATATCAAGATTAGCACAAAAAGGCTTTTGGACATACTAAACTTAAGGAAAAAGCATTAATTATACCGTGAAACCACGGTATATCAACACCCTCAACTTAAATTCGTTGTTTGTCCTCAAGCGACGCACTATGACTCACTACACAATCTTTGTACAATAGTATTCATGTTTTATCCTTTGCAATCATTTGGCTATCAATCCCGATTAATCCCATCAAATCTATGCATGCTATCACTATTAGGCTTGAATTTTGTGGGATTCGAACATGACACAGACTCACCATGCACCAACACCTATCATCTTCAATTTCTCACCGAGGTGCTAACAATTCCGGTATTGCAACTAGTGTCCTCACTTTAGAACAAAATCCTCATTTTTCACACAATGATTTCAGTTTGAGTATAAGGATTACATTTCAACACTCGCTCTCAGAACAAAGTCACACTCATTCATACCTATTGCCATAAGCTTGCCCTTATTTTCACTGCCTTAAGTTCGCTATACAACCCTTAGGATCACGATAGGACTTTTTTTTTTAGCTTGTAACGTAGGCTCAGGGTCAGGTAGGGTATATTTAGGTATACTTTAGTGACTTCCCTCCTTGACATATCGGCTAAACCTTCCACTCTATATTACTTATTTCGCCCAGTTTCTCCTATTCTTTCACCTTGCTGTTTCCCTTCTTTCTTCATTTGTGTAAGTGACTCTTTTCTTTTCTTGTTTGTAATTCTTGAATATTTCTTTCTTTTTTTTTTCAACGAGTTCTTGAGTCACTTTACTTTTGTTCTTTCTCTCTCTTTGTTCTTTCAACCCCACTTTCCAGAGCATTCCTCAAAACAGCCACCCTCAACTCATGGCTTTGCCATGAGTCAAGGTACACAATACCCAAACTCGGGTCAGGGCCGTAACGAAGGTTGTTTATACATTAGCCACCCTCAACTTATGCTTTTGGCATAAGCTGAGGTGCACATGTCCAAGGAGGGACCAGGGCCAACATATTGTTCCCAGAAAAGGTCAGTTGGGGTGAAAAAGAAAGGTCTAATTTTAAGCTCAAATTATTTGGATCAAAGAAGGATAACTTTCATTTGGTTTCTTTATTTAGGCTAGAAATGAGCTATATTGAATAAGGGCCTATGATCATTTCCTAATTGTTTGTTACAGCTTACTTTTAGCAGGACTAACCAGGCAAGTTCTAGCTCAGTACCAATAGTGGACTATTCAACTTTCCTCACACTCACTTGACATCTCATCACTATACCAGATTATCAGACACCTAGTTTGACTTGAAGATTTAGGGTAATGCAATGGTGTAACTCTATTTCATGTTTAGAGCCACACAATTATCAGTTACTACGCCTAGTCATGCAACATTTTCCAGTTTTATCGGGATATCATTTTAGCCATCATGCTTCAGAGTTAAACTTATGTACAAAAGATATAACGTGCCGGTTCAACAGAAAAATAATCAGTCTTTTGGGGAAAAAGAACACAGGCAAGAAAACCCCAAAAGAGGATAGTGAGTTGGGCTACTCAGACTTCACCCTAACACTCACTTTCCATTTACCCCACCCCCAAAAAAAAGCATGCAATTGTCCCCAATGCATAAAAAAACTAAAGATTAGAGGGGTAGGTGAAGCAAACCTGTGGCGCATAGCGCCGTCGATCAGCAAGCTGGTGGGTCCGGTTTCCCGGAACCCACAGCCTCTGCAAGTTGGACACCCTCAGTGGTGTCCTCGGCAACAACCGCTCCCTCAGTGCCTCCTGCGGTCTCTACAGTATGGGAGCTAGAGGCCCCAGCCGCTATCTGTGATGCTCGGATCCGGTGTGCCTCCGCCTCAGCAATTGAGGCTCTCCTCGCGGCCTTCAACTCGCGGCGCTCCTTCTTCTTCGCTCGCGCCTCATCCTCTCCTCGATCCCTACGCCTCTTGGCACTCTCTGGAGGGGGGGATGGTGGAATGTCAGGAGTTGGAAACAGGGCCACCAGTACAGTGTCCTCAGCAGGATCGACAGCCTCCGGTACTCTTGTCGCTAGGATTGTGTCGATGTCTGCCCGAAGACTGGAGACTGCAGCCTGAAGAGTCGACACATCTACCGGAGGGGCTGGTCGAGCTAATACTCGCAATTCAAAGGCATCGAGGCGCTGGTGCACCTCAGCAACCTTCCGCTGCATCTGCCTCTCCATGCGCGCTTCAGACTCGGCAATAGACTTCTGCATCCAGGGCTGGATATGATGCAGAAGAGTGGCCATTTGTGCCTCCAGCTTTTGGACTCGAGCAAGCGGGGCTGGTGTCGGTAGAGGGGCCGTACTACTACCCGGGATAGACTCGACCGGGGTAGTGTCCGTGGATGCCTGTGTAGCTGTGCGGGCCTGGGCCACCGTATCCGCAAGATCATCCGATAGTGGTGGCAGCTCTGGACGGGGCCCTCGACGTGGGGCCAACTCATTGGCCTCGTCTCTGATGAGGCCGACGTCAACGGTACCCGGCGGAGTCCTCAACTGATCTATGTGCCATACGGGCACACCTGCAGACCTGCAAAGGGCAAAGATCATGCACGGAAAGGGGTAGGTGGTGGTGACCTTGAATGCGCTCTCGTGCATGACTGCCTGGAGAAGCCATGCATAGTCCACCTCGAAGCCGGCGATCATCGCCGCCATCAACGCTGCTCGATCCCAGGTGACTATGTTGTCGGCAGCTGTGGGGGAAAGACAGTGCCGCACTAGCAGCCACACGAACTTGGCGACGAACGTGAGGTTGGCCTTCTTGATGGCCCCCTTCGGCTCAGTGACCCAGTCGGCACCTTCTCCGTCGACTGATAGGTGCAGGGCCATCCACCTCTTGGTGGTCTCTCTCAGTGTCCGCTCGCGCATGAAGTGTCCCTCCTTGACTATCTGCCAGCGATAGTCAAACTCGGCAGTGGTCGGGGTCCGAGTAGCATCTGCACTCTCGCCGTATAGGAACCGGCGGATGGCGGGCAGGGAAATGTCAACCTGCACGCCCCGGACGAGAACCTGCTCCAATGGGGCCTGTTTCGCGGGAGCAGCCCGCCTGTCGATCTGTGATCGGAGAGTCGCTACGTAGGACGCGTAGAACTCTCGGACCATCTCCTCACTGTAGCGTCCCAATGGGCGGGCTGTCCACTCTAGGCGATGCCTGGTGAAGATGTTGTGAATGTCCGGCATCGAGGGGAGACTCCCTGTAAGTACCCGCCGCTCCAGGGTGAGTGTCCGAGTCATTACCCCTTTATCAGTAAGGAATTTTGCGTCGGAGTACACTTGAAACTGGCCTTCGACGCACCACCGGTTTGGCTGGTCTGGTGCTGGGGTGGGGATCTGGGCTGGTGCGCCGGATGTGGAGTCTGAACTGTCAGCCTCATCAGACGAGGCCGACGCTGCAGCAGTGGCGGGTTCGGGAACCTCAGCAGATCCTAAAGCTTCCTCGGACCAGGATACTCCTAAGGAGCCAGACGCTCCTTCCTCGTTTGTGGCCGACCCAGAGGGTGTGCCGGTCAGTGTGCGCTCCTCATCAGACTGGGAGGCAGTGACTACGCCGGACGCCACCGTCTTCTTGGGTGTGGCTCGGGGGGCACGTGCAGCACGGGAAGGGGCGGAGGTGCCTGGGGGCATGTATTCAGGGTCCCGCTCATCATCAGACCTGATGATCAAGCGTGCAGACGGGGCCACAGACTTGGATCGCCCGCGTGCGTAAGCTCGGTCTTGCTTGGGTGCCATATTCGATAGTACCTGAAAAAGATCACTATTAGTACGAGTAATGTCAAACAAGACAAGCAAGCCCATACAACATAAAACAGTTAAAATAGTGTGTTAGTGATAGTGAAACTGTATCACACGACGGGACAGATGACGGCTCGTCGTGGATACGACGGACCGTCATGAGGGCCGTCGTGTTGTACTTGGTCGAAGTTCATAGAAAAAACCCTGAAAGAGGGGTCTCTGACAACCATGACGGCCGTGCAGGACGGATCGTCGAGTGTAAGACGGTCCGTCGTAAGTGTCCATCGTGGGACACTTGGAAAAATTTTGGAGACCCTTTTCAGAGGGGTCTCTGACAACCATGACGGTCGTGCAGGACGGACCGTCGTGGGTGTGACGGTCCGTCGTAAGTGTCCGTCGTTGGACACTTAGAAAAGTTTTAGACCCCCTTGGAAACAGGGTCTCTGACAACCATGACGGTTGTGCAGGACGGACAGTCGTGGGTGTGACGGTCCGTCATAAGTGTCCGTCGTTAGACACTTGGAAAATTTTGTGGAAACCCTTTTCAGAGTGGTCTCTGACCATCATGACGATCATGCAGGACGGACCTTCGTGAAGACAACGGTCCGTCACAGGCGTCGTTGGGGAGGGTGCTAGGGCTTATGCGACGGACCCTACGACGGTCCGTCGTGTACACGACGGACCGTCATCGGGGTCTCGTTCTGACTATCAGAAACGGAACTGTAAGTACCCTAAGCAACCCCAATGAACCCACGTGGTCTTGTAGTGTTGTGGACCTATATGTGTCTATCCCAACTACCTAGGAAACTATTAATGTGAAATCATGTAGAGCCTAGGTCTAGATATAAGCATATCAAGGGAACAAGATACGACTAAGAACAAATCTAATACTAACTAATAAATAAAAATACAAGAGAAATGAGTACAAATTTAGAGACACATACCTTGGAAATGGAGGAAACACAAGTGGGGAATGATTCAGTTAGCAAGGTAGACACCTTACAACAGCAGCACCGACTAGTGGATGATAAGTATAAGGTTTAGGAGGATTTTGGGGGCAATGATCAGTGGGGGGGAGTTGAAAAGAGAGGGGAGATGAGAGGAATGAGGAAATAATGGGCGAAATATGGAGGGGCGGGAGTATAAACGATCAGATTTTGAAAAGGGTCAGTCCGGGTCGGGTCGAGTTGATTTCATTAAACGCGCGACGGGTCCCCGACGACGGACCGTCGCGCATGCGACGCCCCGTCGTAGTGTCCGTCGTGTGTGCCCTAATTTCAAAAGATTACAGAAATACGTACCTGGTGTGACGGATGAATACGACGGTCCTTCACGTGTGCGACGGTCCGTCGATGTATCCGTCAGTGGCTGCTGCAGAGTAGTTTTCTGCAGAATTTCCTGGTGATGTGCCTGCAAATTTAAAAACCATTAATAGAAAAATGCTACTATTAAAAAGACGATAAGTATTGGGTTGCCTCCCAACAAGCGCCTGATTTAATGTCGCGGCACGACTGGGACCACTAGACTACTCAGACTTCATCAAGATGGTATGCCTCTATCACTTCATTCGCCGATTCAGCATGCCCGAGATAGATTTTTATGCGCTGTCCATTCACCTTGAACCGCACACCCTCCTTAGTTTCCAATTCAACTGCTCCATGAGGGAATAGTTGGGTAACCGTGTAAGGACCAGTCCATTTGGACTTGAGTTTGCCTGGAAACAAGCGTAATCTTGAATTGAATAGAAGCACTAAATCCCCGACCATAAACTCTCGTTTTTCAATTTTGTTGTCATGATACTTCTTCATCTTTTCTTTATATAGGGCTGAGCTTTCATAGGCTTTCAAGCGGAATTCATCAAGTTCATTCAACCCATTTAACCGTTGCTCTGCAGCTTCGCTCCAATCCATTTTTAACTTCTTCATAGCCCACATGGCTTTATGCTCTAACTCAACCGGAAGATGACAAGCTTTCCCATATACAAGTTGGTATGGAGACATACCTATGGGAGTCTTATAAGCTGTCCGGTAGGCCCACAGAGCATCATCAAGCCTCCTTGACCAATCTGTTCGACTCGCATTCACTGTTTTGGACAATATCTGTTTGATCTCCCGATTCGATACCTCAACTTGCCCACTAGTTTGAGGGTGGTAAGGCGTGGCCACATTATGGCGAACACCGTATTTCTCCAATAACCCCTTGAACAATCTGTTACAGAAGTGGGAACCCCCATCACTAATAATGGCCCTTGGAGTGCCAAAACGGGAGAATATATTCTTTTTCAAGAATGCAGTGACACTCTTCCCTTCATTATTTGCGAGAGCTATGGCTTCGCCCATTTAGATACATAATCAACTGCTACAAGAATGTACTTCATCCATGAGAACTCACAAAAGGGCCCATAAAGTCAATACCCCACACATCAAATAACTCAATCACAAGAATGGGGTTTAGAGGGAGCTCTTACTTTCTTGAAATACCACCCTCTCGTTGACATTTGTCACATGATTTAGCAAACCCATGAGCATCTTGATGGAGAGTTGGCCAATAGTAACCACATTGCAATATCTTGTGAGCGGTTCGGATACCACTGTGATGTCCGCCAACAGGTGAAGAATGGCATGCCTCCAATACACTCAACATTTCACATTCTGGCACACAACGCCGAATAAGACCGTCGGCACAACTCCTATACAAGTATGGTTCATCCCAAAAGAACTTCTTCACATCGTACATGAACTTCTTCCTTTGATGAAAGGACAAGTCTGATGGAACAATATCACTAGCCAGATAGTTCGCAAAATCTGCGAACCATGGAATCAAGTCTTGTGAAGCAGCCAATACATGTTCATCGGGGAAAGTATCATCAATATCAGTCTTATCCCCTAACTCTCTCATAGCTTCATCCTCTAGACGGGATAAATGATCAGCAACTTGATTTTCAGTCCCTTTTCTATCCAGCACTTCAAAGTCAAATTCTTGCAGCAGTAATACCCAACGAATCAGCCTTGGTTTCGCATCCTTTTTCGCCATTAAATATCTTAGTGCTGAATGGTCAGTATGCACTATGACTCTAGTACCTAGCAAATAGGAGCGAAATTTCTCAAAAGCAAAGACTACTGCGAGGAGTTCTTGCTCAGTCACTGTGTAGTTCTTCTGAGCTTCATTTAGGGCTTTACTAGCATAGTAAATTGGGTGAAGGACTTTGTTTCTTCGCTGTCCCAATACTACACCAAGAGCCACCCCACTAGCATCGCACATTACCTCAAATGGGCTGTTCCAATCCGGAGAAATAATAATAGGTGCAGACACTAACTTCTCTTTTAGCTCACCGAATGCTTTAAGACAGGACTCATCAAAACAAAATTTACATTCTTTCTCCAGTAATTTGCACAATGGGTGTGAAATCTTTGAAAAGTCTTTGATGAATCTCCGATAAAAACCTGCATGCCCAAGAAAGCTTCTCACACCTTTCACAGAGATCGGTGGGGGAAGTCTCTCTATTACCTCAACTTTAGCTCGATCAACCTCTATGCCCTTTTCTGAAATGCGATGACCCAACCCAATACCCTCTTTCACCATGAAATGACACTTTTCCCAGTTTAGTACTAAATTGCAGTCTTCACATCTCTTAAGGACCTCAGATAAATTGGACAATCATCGCTCGAATGAATCACCAACCACAGAAAAATCATCCATAAAAACTTCTATAGTATCCTCCACCATGTCAGAAAATATTGACATCATACATCTCTGAAAGGTTGCGGGTGCATTGCACAACCCAAACGGCATTCTTCTGAACGCAAAGGTCCCATATGGACAAGTGAAAGTGGTTTTCTCTTGATCTTCTGGTGCAATGGAAATCTGATTATACCCCGAATACCCATCAAGAAAACAATACCACCCTTTTCCGGCAAGTCTATCCAACATCTGATCCATGAAGGGCATAGGGAAATGGTCTTTTTCAGTCCATGAGTTCAGTTTACGGTAATCCATACACACCCTCCATCCAGTAACCGGTCTCATTGGGACAAGTTCATTCTTTTCGTTGGCGACCACAGTCATTCCCCCTTTCTTAGGTACACACTGAACTGGGCATAACCAACTACTATTAGCGATTGGATATATGACTCCGGCATCCAACCACTTGATGATTTCCTTCTTCACAACCTCTTGCATAGGAGGGTTCAAGCGTCTCTGATGCTCAACACTCGGCTTATGATCAGGCATGAGTTGGATTTTATGAGAGCAAATACCGGGGGGAATCCCAATAATGTCCGCAATAGTCCACCCAATAGCTCTTTTGAACCTTTTTAGTATCGTCACCAAACTCTTAACCTGTTGTGCATCCAAGTCTGACGCAATGATTACCGGCAAAGTGTCACCTTTTCCTAAGAATTCATACCTGAGATGAGGTGGGAGAGCTTTTAGTTCTAATTTTGGAGCTTCCTCTATAGATGGTTTCGCGGGTGGGGACTCGCGATTCTTCATATCAAGCTCAAATTTCTTTGGTTTAAACCGAACATCACCTCGGTCAAGAGCAGCGACTAATGGCTCATACTCTTCAATGCAATCGCTATCGAAGTTCATTATCACTGCCGCTAATGCTTCGACACCTAGACGTTCTTCAATTGTGTCTCAAATGTCTCACCCATGTTGTAGGATATGCAGATGCCGATTGGAGCTCACCACTCTGCTTCATGGACCTACAAATGTTAAAGGTTACTTCCTCATTGTTCAACCGAAATTTCATCTTCCCCTTTTTCATGTCTACTAAGGCTCTTCCCGTAGCAAGGAATGGTCTTCCAAGAATAATGGGCACTTCAAAATCGACTTCGCAATCAAGAATAACAAAATCTGCTGGAAATATGAACGACTCCACCTTTACTAACACATCGTGGAGTATCCCTATAGGCCGTTTTACTGTTCGATCGGCCATCAGTAGCCGCATCGCAGTGGGTTTTGGATCACCCAAACCCAACTTCTTGTAAATTGAGAGGGGCATGAGATTTATGCTTGCCCCCAGATCACATAATGCTTTCGCAAAATGTAATAGCCCGATTGTACAAGGAATGGTGAACGCACCCGGATCTTCTTTCTTTTGGACCAGAGATCTTGTAGCAATAGCACTACAATGCTGCATTCTATCATCATCCTCAAAAGTGACCGATCTTTTCTTTGTGACCAGATCTTTCATAAACTTGGCGTAACCGGGCATTTGTTCTAAAGCTTCTACCAAAGGAACATTGATAGAAAGTTGCTTCAACATTGTTATAAAACGCCGGTATTTACCATCCTCGGTTTTTTTCACTAATCTCTGAGGAAATGGGGGTAGTGGCCTAGGCATAGGAGTCACCTTTTTAGACACTTCAGCATCTTTTTCAGTGTTATCATCTAATTCAGCATCAACTTCTACCCCTTTATCAGATTCTGTTGTCACCTTATTCTCATCAGATGGCCTAGGTGGATCAATGGTTTGCTTGCCACCGCGAGTAGTAATTGCCATACAATGTCCATCATTTTTCGGATTTTGGACAGTGTTGCTAGGAAGAGTGCCCGGTTGCCGTGTGTTCACAGTTGCAGATAATTGGGCCAATTGTAACTCAAGTTGTTTAATTGATATTGCATGGGTATCAACTTTCTGCCCAATACCCGCTAGATCATTCCGCAACTCTTTATTTTGCTCATCACTAGCATCGAACCTCCTCATCATCTTATGCAACATATCCTCAACTCGCGACATACTACCTCCACCATCCCTGGGAGTAACTTCACGATTTTGAGGAGGAACATAGGGTCCATTCCTGTCATTTCTGTTACCATAGCTACCCCTGTTGAAGTTGTTGTCGCGATTGTAGTTTCCATCTCGGACATAATGACCCTCACGATTGTAGTTACCATAGTTCCGACCTTGGTTTCCTTGACCTTGGCGCCAATTTTCCTGATTAGAGCCCTGGGCACTTGGTCGGAAACCCCCCATCTGTTCATTCACTGCATAGGAATCCTCCTCATAATAACACTCATCGTTTGGAGGTGGTGGTTTAGCCAAGTAGTTGACTGCATTAATCTTTTCCGCACCCCCAACGACATGTTTTAGTACCAACCCAAGCTCAGTTCTCATCTGAGCCATTTCTTCACGAATATCATCTGTGGCTGGGTTGTGAGTGGACTGCACTGCGAAGGTGTTTCTCCCTGTATCGGACTTCCTAGTACTCCAAGCTTTGTTGTTACGGGAGATTTTCTCTAGCTTTTCAGCAATCTCAGCGTAAGGGCATTCTCCATAAGATCCGCCTGCTATAGTGTCCAGCACCGCTTTATTGTTATCATCCTGTCCCCTATAGAAGTATTCCTTCAGTGACTCATCATCAATACGGTGATTTGGGACACTTCTCAAGAATGAGGTGAATCTATCCCAAGAACTACTAACCGACTCTCCTGGTAGTGCCACAAAGTTATTCACCCTGTCTTTGTGGTTTAATTTCTTGGAAACCGGATAGTAGCGTGCTAAGAAGACATCCCGTAATTGGTTCCAAGTGAAGATAGAGTTGTATGGGAGCTCAGTAAACCACATAGCAGCCTCTCCCGTCAGTGAGAGAGGAAACACTCTGAGACCTATTACGTCTAGATCCAAATCAGGCCTCCCCACACAACTCTTACACACTGCCCTTACCTTAGCTATATGGGCATGTGGATCCTCAGAAGGTAGCCCTGAAAACAAACCTCTGGCAGTGAGCATTTGCATCAGACTACTAGTTACCACAAAAGTGTGGCCTGTGGGTAGAGGAGGTAAAACCAGTGGCCCATCCGAATCTGTTATGTTATCATAGCCTCTGTAGTATGCTTGGGGCCGTGGAGCGGGATTCTGTCCCCTCTGTTGATGTTCACCCGGAGCATCGGGTAACATCTGACCATGAACATCAGTCGGAGCTGGGATGTTCTGGTTTGGATCCTCCTCATTGATTCCCAAGTTACGATTCATGTTTCGCAGTGTACGTTCTAGCTCGAGATCTTAGGGGAACAACGGTTCTCTTCCTCTCCGTGTATTTGGCATACAAGGAGGATAATTCTGAAAAGGAATCAAAAACAATAAAACAAAGTAAAATCAAGAAAATATCAACTAAACTATAGTAAGAAGTTCAAGTTAATCTAAAAGCTAAAATCCCCGGCAGCGGCGCCAAAATTTGATACGCTCAAACTTACTTCTCAAACGAGAAGTAAAGCGGTCGTGTCAAGTAAATAACCCAACTAGTGAGGTTGGGATCGTTCCCACGAGGAAAATAGTCTAGACTTAACTTTAACCTAGTATTACTATCGTTTGGTCAATAACTTTCTTGGAAAGTAAAAAACATGAAAAAGGGGGGTTTGTATTACCTAATGAGTAAAAATAACTAATGTAATTGAAAGAGACAGTTGACAGCTTTTAATATTGGGTTTTAATCAATGAATTAAAACAACTAGGGTTTACGTGTTCCCCACAGGTTCATAACTTGATAATTCTAACTATAACAATTCTTTCCTAGTATCTTGCATGCAAAGTGATAAGTTATGTATTTCTAAATCCTTGGTCCGGCATCTAGAAAATCTCACTCCGCACCTTGGTCCGGCTACGTGTGTTGCTTTCCTAACCCTTATCTTTACCTCATATTAAGCATCGTATTCGATATTTGACTAAGTTATCACCTTGTACCAATCAATACTAGCCTATTAGATAGTATACACTAAATCTATGTTAATAATTCTTTTCCTATTATCTACCTCCTTGGTCCGGCAAGTAGCATTAAGGCAAGTTCTAACGTTGATCATCCGTTAAAAAAGACTTCTAAGCGAAAGAATTATTAATACATGCAAGACACTATTCTAGAATTGTTATTTTAGTTAGGGTTTATCTCATTATTTGCCTATGGTTCCCACAACCCTAGTTACGGAATTTAGTTACTCATAGCCATAAACACAATATTCAAATCTGTTAAATTAGAATTCATGTACTTACTTCAATGAGAAAGAATAAAGTCCGAAAATATGCTTGATTAATCACCAAAAAACACTTGTATCAATCTCCAATAATCAAACACTCAAAAACACCAAGTCTAATAATCACAAAGTCTAACTATATGGAATTTGATAATCAAAGAGTTTAACCCCAAAAACGAGGTTTTTCGAACTATTTATAAAAAAAATCAAATAAAAAAAACCTAATTAAACAAGGATTCTAGTTTCTGGAAATCTGCCAAAACGCGGCTGGGTCGACGGACTACTCGACGGACCGTCGTAATCATGACGGACCGTCGTGGGATTCGTCGTCCCATACTTGTCCAATTTCTGCTGCTGTTTTCTTCATTCCCCTCGACGGCAAGTGTGAGGGACCGTCATAGGCACGACGGTCCGTCGAGGGTCTTCGTTTCAAAATACTTCAACTCTTGAAATCTGGGTACTGGGATCACTTCTCTGATCTTCACAACGGACCTGCAGGACGGACCGTCAAGGCCATGACGGACCGTCACAAACTTCGTGATCCCACACTTGGTCAGAATTCCCCATCTTCCTTCAGCAGCTCCTCTACGCTACCACCTACGGACCGTCACAAGCACGACGGACCGTCATAAGCTCCGTAGGTGGTCTCTTCTGCAATTTATTTGCTCAAAATCACCGCATTCAGCCTTGGTCATATTTCCTGCAAAACAAAGAGAAACTTATATCAAGATTAGCACAAAAAGGCTTTTGGACATACTAAACTTAAGGAAAAAGCATTAATTATACCGTGAAACCACGGTATATCACCCATGAATTCCTTGATTTGAGCAGCTCATGCTTATAATTTCACATGAACCCTATTAGTCGAGCTTGAGTCCTTGAGTTAAGTGGTTCATGTTCATAATTTTGCATAAACCCTATGAGTAGTCCTTGAGTTAAGTAGTTTAACCCATAATTTCATATGAGTTAAGTAATTCATGCCCATATTAGATAACATTAAGCTCAAAATTACACACTAAGAAGGGAAAGAGGCAATTAAGAAAACTTGCCCAACGAAAAGATTATGAAAACTCATATTTCATTAGTAGGTTGTCAGGTCATCTGAGAATCCTTATTCTAGTATCACTTGATCCAGTACAAACCAAGTGCTAACTATGATAGCTTGAATGAAACCTCTAAAGTAAAAAAATCTTCTTAAAAGAAATTTAAGGGACCACATTCCCATCAACTTTTTGGACAAAAGTAAGCAATTTCTTGTATTTTTTGATTTTTGAAAAAAGGTAGATAAACCACTGACTTTTATATGAAGAACATATCAGTACACATAAACTAAAAGGTCACATTAGTTGAAAATCGAGAAAGAGGATAAGCCTTTCTTACAAGGCTACTGTAGCTCTCCCAACTATTGCACTAAGAAAAATGAGTTTTGCACCTCAAAGACCAGTCATGTGCAATCTGGTGGATGATCATGAGGATTATGCTACCACTTCTAGTTACATATTTCACTTTTTCAACAATGTTAAAAAACACTTGATAATTAAGATCAAATATAAGTTTGTCAAGAAACAACAGAGATGGCTTATGAATTATGTTAGTCCTGATTGAGAATCTTCATGTTCTCCCCAGCGCACTCCTTTTCTTCCTTCATCTCTTATGTATTGTGTTGGCATGTGCATATGAATTTTCATTTTGCATTATCAAGTTACGAAAAATAACTTTAAGAAATTTGTAACTAATGTTATAACATATACAACATGCTATATAACTTAACTCCTTTGGTTGATAGTACAAATTTTTGGTTGTGGGGATTTAAAATAAATAAAATAGAGAAACTGCAGAAATAGTATTTTATTCAAAGTATTCGGCTATCATCTGTTTCTCCATCCATTAAGATCTGATACTGGATTATAAATATTACTTCAATCGGTTATTCGTACTTTAAGTGTTGTTGTGTGATTCTTCTATGTTCTTATCGTAAGAGAAAGTAATATAGAAGTAAGCTTTTATTTCAAGCATCATTGTAGACTCCAAATATATTGGGAATTATATTAGGTGTACTGCAATATTTAAAACATAATACATCTTTACATGAGTATAATGTCTTTACTTGAGTATTTAAAAAGCTCATAAACAGATCTTGACTAATTAAGAACCTGAAAAATACACACTTTAACTATTTTGCATGTTTCATTCAAAATCAAATAGAATCTAAAAGTTTAATTTCTATCTCTGATAAACATATTATCAAATACATTAGGTGCATTATCCGCCTCAAATTAGTTGTTAATGCACACAAAATACATCAAAAAGACATAATGCATGTCGAAATGAGGAACAACTTCTACCATGCATATAAAACTTCTAGTAGACATATTTTTATAAAAGGAATTATATCTCTCTAATTTATCATGATGATGCATCTTCTAGTGATTGCACAATATAATGAAATATAATGAAAAATCTATGAACACAGAAACATAACACAACTATTGATAGTGCTATCAGGAATATTATCGAATACCTTGAGTGCGCAAAGTCTCATTAAATAGAGAAGTAGTAAAATATGAAATTCTTTCACCAAAACTTTTAAAAATATTAACCCCTTCAAAAGAAGTAGATTAGGAACAATACAAAGGCATGGAAAAAGTCTTCTAAAAACAGAGAAATTCAAGACAGAAAAGAAGAAAGCAAATGAAAAACTTAACATTCAATTAGAAAAAAAAGATGTATTGAGAATGGAAGGCCAAAACGTGTTATACATAGTGCAGATGGATTAAACTTAAAATTACGATTTTGCATGTGCGCTGCATGGACACACTAGTGACGAAGTGTCCATGCAACGCACAGATCTAATATTTATTTAGAAGTTAATTTTTGATTGATATTAATCTAGGAAAAATTAGCAATCTTGTCAAAAACCTAAAATAATTAGTAAAAATATACATACTTTATAAATTTGTACTATATTAGAAGCATGAGTAATGAATTTGTACTATATTAGAAGCATGAGTAATGGCAAAGGTATCAACCTGCTTGTTTTTTGTCATTAAAGTTTAAGCTAAAGGTAATTTCAACTTTTCAGTTCACTGTACACAATACGTGGCTTTCATCCTACACTTGAAAAAACACGTGGGTATCTCCTTCTCCTACTTTTTCTGTTTGTGTTATACTCCATAATTATTGTGCTTTTGGGGTCTTGATGGTGTGAGTTGGAGCTTTAGGTGAGTGTTTATGATTTTTGTGAGTTGAGTTTCAAATTATTTCGTTTGTTGATGTGAATTCTGGCTGAAAAATTGTGATTTTTTAAATTTTATTTGCTTTGTTCTGGTTGAAACTTGAAACTGTCAATTCCTTGATTCTTACTGTGTTTTTAATACTGATGGTCCCTTAATATTGTTGATTTTCCATGTGCTATCCAAGAATAACTAAATCATTGATTTCTCTTTTTATTTCAACATATATTTGCAAATGGGTTGTTTGGATCTCTATTATTTAAAATAATTGGATTATTTTTCTGATTCACTGTTTTCGTTCTTCTCTCAATTGAGTTGGGGAAAAAAGCATGTTATTTTTGAAAAATTGTTAATCGACTCTACCCTTTCCCTCTACCTGTTTGTGAAAATTACGAAGAAACATCCTCTTTCATTTAAATTTCTGTCACTTTACTTTGCAGTATGAGTGTGTACAAATATTTTGATCACTAAATGAGTTATTTGTTATGCTATGTTGCAGACAAATAGAATTTAAGCAACATTTGATTTCATGTGTTGAACTGAATTGTAGAACTACTTCACTCACATTCTGGAAGATAACTTAAAGGTGCCATCTGATTCAGTGTTTCATCTCTCCTAAATGCTCCGTCTTTTGAGTTGGTTTCTTTGCGAGTTTCACTCACCTTTGGATATACATAATGCCTCTTGCTCCTTTTAATTGGGGTACCTGCATAATGTTTGAATAAACAAAACATTTATAGCACAAATGGATTTAGTTATCTGACTGGAAGGGCATTGTAACTTTCAAGAAAAGGTTTTTCTTTTTCTATACGATTGTGATTGGTCGAAGAGAAAGGTAAGTACCCCGAAATGCATTCGACATTTTCACCAAATCAATATATTTTGTTATACCTAAATAGTAAATAAGATGAAAGATTACAATAGTTAATTAAGGACCAAATATTCGCTTAAATGTGTTTAAGATTCAGGGCAGAGAGTTTAAACTGACATGAATTGATTGAACAACTTTCCAAGACAATCTGCAAAAGCATCAAGCACCATTTGTGTTTTTACCGACGGTAGAGAAAGTTTGTCTCTTCAAAGGTGTCGCAAGGGAAATTCTATTGCTTTTGTTAAGATGATTTTCATGAAAGGGTGTCAATGGTTGTAGTAAGGAAAAAAATTGAAGGCCAATGGGGGCTTAATTACATTGACTTCTATATACAATCTAATTTTTTTACTGTTCCTATGTGACTGTGATCTAATTGCTGAATTTGCAGGTTGCAAATATGAAGGCTGAGTACATACCTCCAAAAGAGGATATAATATTGCATAATGAATCGACTTATACATAATAAAGTCAAGGGAGGTGAAAATGATTGAATCTGAAATGAAGAATGAACAAACTGTTTGGACTTCCAAATCTAGAGATATGATTGGATAAGAGCAATTTGTTGTAGGCAACATGTATCGAATCAACAGATTTTTGTAGCTCAAGAAGATCAAAACGAGTAATTTGATTAAAGGAATAAACATCAGACTAGATATAAAAAACTTCCTTTAGGTTAGTACAAATACCCTGTAAAGATATTTTCACTGGTCAATTTAGTGTTGAATCTATATGGTATGCCAATGTTTTGGAAATTGTTGCATCATAAGAAGCTCAAGGCTTAAGGCTTGGAGATCTACTTAATGGAGGTTGGTAGGATTATGGTGATCCGAACATGTATATTTTTGAAGTTTTGGTGGCGACGGAGAGAAGAATGAAATGGGAGATAGAAAAAAGAACTTTTGAAGTGCAATGTTGTTTCTTAAACTTTTCTCCTTTGCCCTAAAACAGGTCTCATCCTTCTTAAATTGGAATAGCTCATTTAAAGATGCAACTCTTACAGAAATGTCATTCATTCACAGCATAAATGTGTGTTGCTAAACTCATGTTGTATGAATATATTTGTGATTGTCATTTAAAGTATGAGCTAGAGCTCGACATGATTTTGAATAATGTGAGAATCTGGAAATTATTTTTTGGTCCCATATAATATATCAATTCTATGGTAGTTAGTATTATCAAAGCTTGAATTACTTTTATAGTTGTGAGATTATGGTGGTTAAATATCACACAAATCAAATGATTTATTCAATTGTTGGGCGCACGGACCAGTCTCTCTAGTATTATTAGAAATGTCAAAATGTAAATATTTTAGAAAATAAAGTGTATACTATTTTAGTTCCTTTTTATATTACATTAGTTATGTGTTTCCCAACAAGTTCTTTCTCATATATTTCAAAAAGAAATCTCTCCCACGAATTTATCTTTTATTTTTTCTTCATTCTTTCGACCCGTGATTCTTTGTCTTGTGTTCTTTTCTCTTCTTTTTTTTCTTCAGAAATTGAAAAATATATCTCCAAAGATATGCACAATAGTTCTTTTAATTAAGGTATGCATATTTATTTGATTTTTAGGTTTGTTTGCTGATTTTGATTTTGTTTAAATCTTTAAAAAAAATTTATTGTTTAGTTGAGTAGTAACTTCTGCAATTTCATTAGGGTTTTCAATTAGGGTTTTGGATATTGAAAACCTCGAGATCCCTCTCTAATGGCCTAATCTAAAAGGATTGTATACAACTTAATCATCAATTGTCTATCTATTTACATCTTTTAATCTATGTATTACTCAATAAATGATAGATAATGCTGGATCGGCGAATGAAATGACGGAAGAGAGATGATCTAAGTATATACATGATCCAATCCATATGCAAAACATTTCTCAAGTTCAGAACAGGACAATAGGATCTTCGTGTATCAGTGGAGAACTTGAAAAAGAATGACGAAGACCAAATAGTTGATGAAGAGGTATTTTATTATACTAGTGAAATTTTAAGTTTATTGAATATATTACCATTACAATATTTACATGTTCAGTTGAAATCGTTAAAAAAAATTCAAAATTTCTATTAGAGTAAAATATCTGTAACAATTGTCTTTGTATTAAAAGTTAAAAAGTATGCGTATTGATTTAAAATAGTGTGGCTACTGTTGATGGATAATATGACATTTTTTATGTGGGTATTATATTTCTTATTCCTTTTTTCTTATGTTTGTGGACGGTTATTTTTTTATATTAAACCACATATTTTGATATATATATAAATATATATATATATATATATATATATATATATATTCTTTTTTCTAGTTATGAACATTGTAGAGTGTTGTTTGGATTCGGCCAATTAAAGATGCATATTTATTTTATCTAGATGTATTCATTTTTAACATTGTTGGTATTATATCAGTTGTATTATACTTTATTATTTGATGTTTTGTATTCATTATGGTACATTTATTGTATTTGTGTTGTGCGGTTTACATGTTACATATTACTTCATTAATATTCTCTTTATATTTTGTATTTCATGATTTTTAAGAATATTGATTGTATTTCTATTGTGTTTACCCTATCTTGTTTATGGGATTTCAGATTTGTGGTGATTTTGGATATTGTTGATTTTGATATTATCTTAGTCATAACTTGGTTTTCTCTTTATAATGTTGTATTTAATTGTAATACTAAGTCTGTAACTCTTGGAATTCGGGAAAGGGAAAAATTAGAATGGAAAGGGGTACAAGCCTAAGCAGAGCTAAGATTATATTTTTCATCCAGGCTAGTAAACTAGTAGAGCAAGGTTGTTTAGCTTATTTAGCTCATGTTAGGGATAATTAGATTGAAGCTACATCCATTGGGTCCATTCCCGTGTTGTCTGATACGCTCAGATTTACTTCTCGTAAAGAAGTAAAAGCGGTCGCATCAAGTAAAGAACCCAACTAGTGAGGTTGGGATCGATCCCACGAGGAAAATGGTCTAGAATTAACTTTATTCTATTATTACTTCTATTTAGTCAATTATTTTCCAAAAAACAAATAACTAAAGGGGGTTTTGATTAATAAAATCAATTAGCTAAATTAAATTAAACAAGTGACAAGTTCAATTATTGGAGTTTATTCAAGTAGTGAGAGTAACTAGGGCGTAAGTATTTCCCACAGGCTCCTAACTCGGTAATTCTAGCTATAACAATCCTTTCCTAGTGTCTTGCATGCAAAGTGATAAGTTAGGTATATCTAAATTCTTGGTCCGACATCAAGAGAATCTCACTCCGCACCTTGGTCCGCTACGTGTGTTTCTTTACTAAACCTTATCTTTACCTCATATTAAGTATCATATTCGATATATGACTAAGTTGTTACTTCATACCAACCGATACTATCCTATTAGATAGAATACACTAAATCTATGTTGATAATGCTTTTTCTATTATCTACCTCCTTGATCCGGCAAGTAGCAATAAGACAAGTTTTAATGTTGGCCATATGTTAAAAAGACTTTTAAGCGAAAGAATTACCAATACATGCAAGACACTATTCTAGAATTGTTATTTTAGCTAGATTTTACCTTTTTATTTACCCATGGTTCCACAACCCTAGCACTCACTCTCCATTTACCCCACTCCCAACAAAAAAGATATGCAATTGTCCCCAATGCATAAAAGAATAACAAATAATAGAGTGGTAGGTGAAGCAAACCTGAGGCACAAAGCGCAGTCGATCAACAAGCTGGTGGGTCTGGAGTCCCAGAACCCACTCGCTCTGTAGTTTGGACACCCTCAGTAGTGTCCTCAGCATCAACAACATCCTCAGCAATGCCTCTCTCAACAATCACAGCACCATCAGTAGTGTTCTTCTCGGCCTCAACAACTCTGGAGCTAGACGCCCCAGCAGCCAACTCAATAGCCCGCAACTGACGGGCCTCCTCATCAGCAATTGAGGCTCTCCTCGCAGCCTCCAACTCTCAGCGCTCCCTCTTTTGTGCCCTAGCCTGATCCTCATTTTGACCTCTACGCCTCTTGTCATGCTCTCGTGGTGGAGGTGGTGGCGTTGCAGCAGTGGCGAATAAGGCCTCCAAAAAAATATCCTCTACGGGCTATGTAGAAGGGGCCTCAGACTCGGGCACCCTAGCCTCTAGAATCGTTTCCAGGTCTTCTCTCAGACTCTTAACATCCTCCTGAAGGATCGACACGTCCACCGGAAGGGCTGGCCGGGCTAGCACACGCAACTCAAAAGCATCCAAGAGCTGATGAAACACTATGATCTTCCTCTCCGTGTGCTGGGATATCTTCCGCTCCATGCACTCCTCTGCCTCAGCAATAGATCTCTCCATCCAAGGTTGGATGTGATGCAAAAGAGTGGCCATTTGGGCTTGAAGTTTCTGGACCCTAGCAAGTGGGACCAGAGTGGCGGAGGGAGTCTAGCGAGAGGAGCGTAGAGCGGTGCTACCACCCGAGATAGACTCGACCAGGGTGGTGTCAGTAGGCTTAAATATAACCTGGGTAGCTGCTTGGGCTTGCTCTATAGTGTCCGCCAGGTTCTCACTAAGTGGAGTTACCTTCGGGCGGGGCCCTCTGCCTGGGGCCAACTCATTGGCCTCATCCTTGATAAGACTTATATAAAGAGTGCCTGGTGGAGTCTTGATCTGATCGATGTGCCAAATAGGCACACCTACGGACCTGCACAAAGCAAACACCATGCACGGAAATGGGTAAGTTGTAGTGACCATGAAGGCCCTCTCGTGCATGACCGCCTGAAGAAGCCAAGCGAAGTCCACCTCGAACCCTGTTATCATCGCCTCCATCAGAACTGCTCCCAAGTGACAATATTTTCTGCAGCACTGGGGGAAAGGTAGTGGCGGACTATCAACCACAAAAACTTAGCCGTGAAGGTCAGGTTATCCTTCTTTATGGCTCCCTTTGGCTCAAATACCCAATCAACAACCTCTCCATCAACATATAAGTACCGGGAAATCCACCTCTTGGTGGTCTCTCTCAAATCTGGCTCACACAGGAACTATCCATGTTTAACCAATTTCCACCGCTGTGAAACTCAGCAGTGAGAGGAGTTCGGTTGGCATCAACCCCGTTTGCCGCAGACTCGGATGTGCTTTAGCGGGGCCTGTTTGGCGGGGGCAGTCCGCCTATCTATCTTGGCTCGGAGAGTCGCCACATACAAGGCATACAACTCTCTGACCAATTCCTTACTGTATTGTCCCACATCGCGAGCCGACCATTCTAGCCGATGCTTGGTGAAGAGGGCATGTATTGCCAGCATGGTGGGGAGACTCTCCATGAGGATCCGCCTCTCCAGTGTAAGGGTCCAAGTCATAACTCGTTTATCATTCGGCAGCTTGGCGTCTGAGTACACCTGAAACTGCCCCTCAACACACCATCGGTTGGGCTGGTCGGCAACCAAGGCAGGGACTCCAGTCAGTGGTGATGGAGTGGAATTAGCACTATAGGCCTCATCAGAACCGGAACTTCTTCTAAACCCGACACTTCCTCAGAGCTGGAAGCATCCCTGGAGTGTGTATCAGACCCAGAAGGTGTGATGGTCAGTATGCGTTCCTCTTCAGACTGGGAGGCAGTGACTACGTTGGGCGACACCTTTGTGGGGGTGGCTCTGGTGGTACGTGTAGCCCGTGCAGGAGTGACACTGCCTAGGGGCACGTATTCGGGGTCACACTCATCGTTAGAGCCAATGACCAGTCGGTCAGATGGGGCGACGGACTTTCAGAGCCCTCGTGCGGACACACGATCTAGCTTTGGTGCCATAAGTGTTAGTACTTCTAAAGAACAACAATCAGTACCAATAGAAACAAACAAGACATGTATAAAAGAAAATAAAAACGAAAAGCCAAAATTGAAATGGTATTGTTGTAGTTTCTGTGTTGGACGACGGACCAGTTTGCGGTCCGTCGTGAGCATGAAAGACCGTCATGACGGTCCGTCATGAAATACTTAAAAAAATTTATTGGAGACTCTCTGAAAGAATGTCACTGACAATCATGACAGTTGTGCAGGACAGACCGTCGAGAGCATGGTGGTCCGTCATAGAGGTCCATCGATAGACTCTTAGAAAAATTTTTTAGACCCTGAGGAATAGGGTCTCTGACAACCATGACGGTTGTGCAGGACGAACCGTTGAGAACATGATGGTCCGTCGTAGGACACATAAAAATGATTTTGAGACCCTTACGAATAGGGTCTCTGAATACCATGACGGTTGTGACAGACGGACCGTTGTGGGCACGACAGTCCGTCGTTGGACACTTGGAGAAAATTTTGAGACCTTTAGGAATAGAGTCTCTAACAACCATGGCGGTTGCACAGGATGGATAGTTGAGGGCACGACGGTCCGTCATAGAGGTCGTCGATGGACACTTAGAGAAAATACACAGAAATTGGTGGGACGGACCCCATGATGGTCCGTCGAGGGCACAACGGTCTATCGATGGGGTCTCGTTATGTCCTTTAGTGATATAACTTGGGATGCCTCAATCGTCCCTTAAAATTCTAATTGAAAGAATACTTATCAAACCATAATTCCTAACCCAAAGACCAATCATACTAGCAATTGTAAGGCAATAATATCTTGAGTTTTAGCATGCCAATTTGGAGGATTATCAACCTAGGTCAGAAACAATTATCAGAAACATACACCCCCATTTTATTTACTTAATACAACACCCCCACTCTGTTTACTATGTGAAGGGTCTTAAGGAATGTAGGATTAACGGGGGGAGTTCGTAGCATGCAATAGGGTTCAAATTTCGAAGATCCAACATTCAGAATCAAGCATGTAACATGGGAAAACAAGAAATGTAGATGATTTAGAGATCAGAACCACATACCTGATATTTGGAGAAGATGAAAACAAAGTAAGGAACACAACTCTGGTGATCAACAGAAGAATAGTTGACTCCGACCGACAGATTACTTTAAGAATAAGGGAGATTGGAAGAGGGAAGAATTTGGGAAGGGATGGGGAATCTGATGTTTTGGGAGAGGAAGAGTGTGTTAGGGAGTTGAAGAAGGAGTAAATGGGGGAAGTAAGGGAAAGAAACGGTTAGAATGAAGAGGTGGTAAGTTAAAAGGTTTAAAAACTTTTAATATTCACCGGTCAGGTCAGGTTGGGTTTACGGTTATTGATGTGACGAGTCCCCATCGACGGTCTGTCACTGGTGTGATGGTCCGTCATGGGGTCCATCACAGGTGTGACGGTCCATCATGGGTGACATAATTTTGAAAAAATGGAAAAAATTACCTGGGCACGATGGATGCTTGCGACGGTCTGTCGCAGGCGTGACAATATGTCGATGGGTCCGTCAATGAGTTTTGCAAACCAATTTTCTGGTGATGTGCTACCTGCAAGTTTAACACCCATGAA
The DNA here is from genome assembly GCA_027704865.1 of Solanum neorickii. Lineage (NCBI taxonomy): Eukaryota > Viridiplantae > Streptophyta > Magnoliopsida > Solanales > Solanaceae > Solanum > Solanum neorickii. Next base: position 17,967,040 of record JAKWJC010000373.1, on the reverse strand, counting down.
GCTATTCTTTTTGTATCATCTGGACACTTTTTGGACACGGACCCTAAACTACGCTCTAGCCAACAGTTCTAAAAAAAAAAGAAAATCAACGAAAATGCAACTATTACTATAAAGTCATAAAAAACCTATAGTTGGCTTAGAGGATACAAATTAGGTTGCCTCCCAACCAGCACTTGATATAACATCGCGGCACGATGGAGGACACTTGATTACTCAGACTTCATCAAGATGTTATGCCTCGATCACTTCATTAGCTGTTTCAGCATGCCCCAGATAGATTTTGATTCATTGTTCGTTCACCTTAAACCACACACTCTCTTTGTTTTTCAACTCAACCGCTCCGTGAGGGAATAGTTGGGTGATCAAGTAAGGGCCAGTCCATTTGGACTTGAGTTTGCCTGGAAACAAGCAAAACCTAGAATTGAATAAAAGCACCAAATCCCCAACCATAAAATTGCGTTTCTCAATCTTTTGTTCATGGTACTTCTTCATCTTTTCTTTGTAGAGAGCTGAACTTTCACAAGCTTTTAGGAGAAATTCATCGAGCTCATTCAACCAATTTAACCTCTGCTCTGCAGCCTCATTCCAATCCATTTTCAACTTCTTCATTTCCCACATGACTTTATGCTCTAATTCGACCGGTAAGTGACAAGCCTTCCCAGATACAAGTTGGTATGGGGACATACCTATAGGAGTCTTGTATGCTGTCCTGTAGGACCAAAGAGCATCATCAAGTCTCCTTGACCAATCCGTTCTACTAGCGTTCACCATTTTCAAAAAATCTGCTTAATCTCTCTATTTGACACCTCAACTTGCCCACTAGTTTGAGGATGGTAAGGAGTGGACACATTATGGCGAACCCCATATTTCTCCAATAATCCCTTAAACAATTTGTTGCAAAAGTGGGATCCCCCATCACTAATAATAGCCTTTGGGGTGCCAAATCGGGAAAATATATTCTTTTTCAAGAACACGGTGACACTCTTCCCTTCATTATTTGCGAGTGCGATAGCTTCTATCACATGCCTTGGCAAACTCAAGAGCATCTTGATGAATAGTTGGCCAATAGTAGCCACGTCGTAAGATCTTGTGAGCGATCCAGATACCACTATGATGTCCACCTACGGGTGAAGAATGACATGTCTCCAAAACACTCAACATCTCAATTTCTGCTACACAATGCCGAATAAGCCCATCGACACAACTCCTATACAAGTATGGCTCAATTCAAAAGAACTTTTTCACATGATAATACATGAACTTTTTCCTTTGATGAAAGGACAAGTCCAGTGGGATGATATCTCTAGCCAGATAATTCACAAAATCTGCGAACAATGGAATCAAGTCTTCAGAGGCGGCCAATACAGGCTCGTCGGGGAAAGTATCATCAATTTCAGTTTTATCTCCCAATACTCTCATTGCTTCATCTTCTAAATTAGATAAGTGATCAACAACTTGATTTTCGGTCCCTTTTCTATCAATCACCTCAAAGTCAAATTCTTGGAATAGTAATACCCAACGAATCAACCTCGGTTTTGCATCTTTCTTTGCCCTTAAATATCTCAAAACCGAATGATCAGTATGAACTATAACCCTAGTGCCAAGCAAATAGAAGCAAAATTTCTCAAAAGCAAAGACCACTACAAGGAGCTCTTGCTCAGTCACGGTGTAGTTCTTTTGGGCTTCATTTAGGGCTTTACTATCATAACAAATGGGGTGAAGGATTTTGTCCCTTCTTTTCCCCAATACCACACCAAGAGCAAGCCCACTAGAATCACACATTACCTCAAATGGCTTGCTCCAATCCGGAGAAATAATGATAGGTGCAGACACCAACTTTTCTTTCAACTCACCAAATGCCTTAAGACATGATTCATCAAAATAAAATTTACACTCTTTCTCAAGCAACTTGCACATAGGATGCACAATTTTTCAAAATCCTCGATGAACCTCTGGTAAAAACTTGCATGCCTAAGAAAGCTTCTCACACCATTGACAGAGATAGGTGGGGGAAGTCTTTCTATTACCTCGAATTTAGCTCGATCAACCTCTATACCCTTCTCTAAAATGTGATGTCCCAATAAAATACCCTCTTTCACCATGAAGTGACATTTTTCCCAATTTACTACTAGATAGCAGCCTTCACACCTCATAAGAACCTCAGACAAATGACTCAAACACCGCTGAAAGGAGTCACCAACCATAGAAAAATCATCCATAAACACCTCAATAGTGTCCTCCAACATATTGGAGAATATCGACATCATACATCTCTGAAATGTGGCAGGTGCATTGCACAACCCAAACGACATTCTCTTGAACGCAAAGGTCCCATATGGACAAGTAAAGATTGTTTTCTCTTGATCTTCCGATGCAAAAAAAATCTGATTATACCCTGAATAACCATCAAGAAAACAGTACCACCCCTTTCCGGCAAGTCTATCCAACATCTGATCCATGAAGGGCATAGGAATATAGTCTTTTTCGGTCCATGCATTTAATTTCCAGTAATCTATACACACCCTCCAACAAGACACCGATCTCATTGGAACAAGCTCATTTTTCTCATTGGGGACCACAACCAATCCTCCTTTCTTAGGTACACACTGAACATGGCATACCCAACTACTATTAGCGATTGGATATATCACTCCGGCATCCTACCACTTAATAATTTCCTTCTTCACTACCTCTTGCATAGGTGGATTTAGACGTCTCTGATGCTCAATACTTGGCTTAAGATCAGGCATGAGTTGGATTTTATGAGAACAAATACCGGGAGGGATCCCTCTAATATCCGCAATAGTACACCCAATATCTCTTTTGAACTTTTTTTAACACTTTTACAAAACTTTCAACTTGATGCACATACAAATATGATGCAATAATAACCGGCAAAGTGTCATCTTTTCCCAAGAATGCATACCTCAGATGAGGTGGTAGAGGTTTAAGTTCTAATTTTGGAGCCTCCTCAATAGACGGTTTCGTGGGTGGAGATTCACGATGTTGCATATCTAACTCAAATTTCTTTGGTTTAAAACGAACATTACCTTGATCAAGTGTCACGACCAATGACCCATATTCTTCAATGCCATCACTATCAAAATTAATGATCACTGCCGCCAATGCTTCTACACCCAGACGCTCTTCAATTTGTACCTCAGATGACTCTTCAACTCTGTAGGATATAGTAGATACCGATTGGAGCTCACCACTCTACCTCACGGACCTAAAAATATTGCAGGTCACTTATTCGTTGTTCAACCAGAATTTCATCTGCCCCTCTTCCATCAATCAAGTGTCTACCCGTAGTAAGGAATAGCCTCCCAAAAATAATAGGCACCTCAAAATTGGCCTCACCATCAAGAATCACAAAATCGATTGGAAATATGAACGACTCCACTTTTATTAGCACATCGTGGAGTATACCAATGGGCCTTTTTACCATTCGATCGGCCATCAATAGCCGCATCGCAATGGGCTTTGGGTCACCCAAACCCAACTTCTTGTAAATCGAGATGGGCATGAGATTTATACTTTCCCTAGGATCACATAATGCTTTTGCAAAATGTAACAGCCCAATTGCACAAGGAATAGTGAAAGCACCCGAATCTTCTTTCTTTTGCACTAGAGATCTTGTAGCAATGACACTACAGTGCTGCATTCTATAATCATCCTCAAAAGTGAGTGATCTTTTCTTTGTAACCAAATCTTTCATGAACTTGGCATAACCCGACATTTGTTCAAGAGCTTCTACCAAAGGGACATTGATAGAAAGCTATTATAACATCGCTATAAAACGTTGGTGTTTACCATCCTTGGTCTTTTTTACTAACCTTTGTGTGAAAGAAGGTGGTGGTATAGGCATGGGGGTCAGCTTTTGGGGCACCTCAACATCTTTTATAGGTTTATGTTCTAATTCACCACTAACCTTCACCATTGTACCATCATCTCTTATCACCTTTTCTATACCAAACGTCTTAGGTGGATCAATGGTTTGTTTACCACCCCGAGTAGTGATTGCCATACAATGACCATCATTTTTTAGATTTTGGATAGTGTTGCAAGAAAGAGTGTCGGGTTGCCGTGTGTTCACATTGCAGACAATTGGGCCATTTGCAGCTCAAGATGCTTAATCGATATTGCATGTGTATCAACTTTCTGCCCTATACTTGCTAAGTCATTACTTAACTCTTTAGTGTGCTCATCACTAGCATCGAACCTCCTCCTCATTTTCTGCATCATATCCTCAACTCGCCCACACTACCTCCACCATCCCTAGGAGCAACTTCACGATTTTGAGGTGGAACATAGGGTCCACTTCTATCATTTTTGTTACCATAGTTACCCCGGTTAAAGTTTTTGTCGCGGTTGTAATTCCCATCTTAGACATAATGAACCTCGTGGTGATAACTACCATAGTTCCTATCTTGGTTTCCTTGACCTTGGCGCCAATTCTCCTGATTGGAACCTTGAGCATTCGATCGGAAACCCCCCGTCTGATCATTCACTACATTAGGAGTCCTCCTCATAGTAATATTCATCACTTGGCGGTGGTGGTTTAAAAAAGTAGTTCACCGCATTTACCTTTTTCGTACCCCCAACAACATGTTTCAACACCAACCCAAGCTTAGTTCTCATTTGAGACATCTTGTCACGAAGATCATCTGCGACTAAGTTGTGTGCCGATTGGACTATGAAGGTGTTACTCCCAGTATCTGACTTCCTAGTACTCAAAGCTTTATTATTTTGGGAGATTTTCTCTAACTTTTTAGCAATCTCGGTAAGCACACTCCCCATATGAACCACCCGCTATTGTATCCAACACCGCTTTGTTATTATCATCCTGTCCCCGATAGAAATACTTCTTCAGAGACTCATCATCTATGCGGTGATTTGGGACACTTTGCAAGAATAAAGTGAACCTATCCTGAGAACTACTAACTGACTCTCCCGGTAGTGCCACCAAGTTGTTCACTCTGTCTTTGTGGTTTAGTTTCTTTAACACCGGGTACTAGAGTGCTAGGAAAGCATCCCTCAGTTGATTCCAAGTGAAGATTGAGTTATAGGGGAGCTCAGTAAACTTGATAGTAGCCTCTCGCATCCGTGAGAGAGGAAAAACTCTTAGCCCGATTACATCCATATTCAAATTGAGCCTCCCTACACAACTTTTGCACACTGCCCTTACCTTAGCGATATGGGCATGTGGATCCTCAGAAGGTAGCCCTGAATATAAACCTCTGGTAGTGAGCATTTCCATCAGACTACTAGTTACCACAAAAGTGTGGTCATATGGTAGAGGGGGAAAGACGAGTGGCCCATCTGTGATATTTTCATAGCCATTATAGTACCCTTGAGGGCGTGGAGCGGGAGGTTGTCTTCGTATTTCACCTTTCCCATGAATATCAGGTATTATAGGGTCACAAGCGTCGACCAATAGTGGTATTTACGGGTCGGCCTCATCACCTTGAATGCCCAAATTTTGATTCATTCTTCTTAATGTACGTTCTAGTTCGGGGTCAGGTTCAATTACAGGTATTCTTCTACTCCGTGTGTTTGGCATGTAAGGAAGTTAGACATGCAGGAGACAAAAATAAAAATAAAAAGTAAAATTAGGATAATATTGATTAAACTTCGGTAATAAGCTTTAAGTTAATCTAAAAGCCACTTTCCCCGGCAAGCGCCAAAATTTGATATGCTCAAATTTACTTCTTGTAAATAAGTAAAAGCGGTTGCATCGAGTAAAGAACCCAACTAGTGAGGTTGGGATCGTTCCCACGAGGAAAATGGTTTAGACTTAACTTTATTCTATTATTACTTCTATTTAGTCAATTATTTTCCAAAAACAAATATTTAAAGGGATTTTTGATTAATATAAGTAATTAGCTAAATTAAAGTAAACAAGTGACAAGTTCAAGTATTGGAGTTTAATCAAGTAGTGAGTGTAACTAGGGCGTAAGTGTTCCCAAGAGGTTCCTAACTCGGTAATTCTAGCTATAACAATCCTTTCCTAGTATCTTGCATGCAAAGTGATAAGTTAGGTATCTCTAAATCCTTGGTCTGGCATCTAGAGAATCTCACTCCGCACCTTGGTCCGGTTACGTGTGTTGCTTTATTAAACCTTATCTTTACCTCATATTAAGCATCATATTCAATATTTGACTAAGTTGTTACTTTGTACCAACCGACACTAGCCTATTAGATAGTATACACTAAATCTATGTTAATAATTCTTTTCCTATTATCTACCTCCTTGGTTCGGCAAGTAGCAATAAGGCGAGTTCTGACGTTGGCCATCCGTTAAAAAGACTTTCTAAGCAAAAGAATTACCAATACATGTAAGACACTGTTCTAGAATTGTTATTTTAGCTAGATTTTAACTTGTTATTTACCCATGGTTCCCACAACCCTAGTTATGGAGTTTACTTACCTATGCTAATAATCATACAATTCATATTGATAATATAAGAATTCATGCACTTAATTTTATGAGAATGAAGAAAATCCAGAAATTCACTTAAATAATTTACAAAAGTACCAACAATTGATTCCGGAAAAGTATGATCAAATACCAAAATCAAGAGTTCAATACTTAAACAACAGAATTAAAAGATATCCAAAAGTCTAACCCCAAAAACAAGGTTTTTTGAACTATTTATAATAAAATAAAACCTAATAAAAGAAGGACTCTATTTAAGGCAAATCTGTCCAAAACGCGTCTGAATTGACGATCCCTACGATGAACCATCATGGACACGACGGACAGTCGTGGGCTCCGTTATTCCATACTTGGCATAATTTTCTGTTACTTTCTTCATCAAACTCTCTGTTACCCACGACGGACAAATATGACGGACCGTTGCAAGCACGACGGTCCGTCGAGGGGTTCCATTCAACAACACTTAAAAAATTCTTGAAATTGGGTACTGGAACTAATCTGCGACAACCACGATGAATATGAAGGATGTACCTTCGAGGCTATGACGGTCCGTCATGAGCTTCCGTAGTCCCACACTTGGTCAGACTTCCCCAACTTCCTTCAGCAACCATTTTCATCTCACTACGATGACCTTTTAGATCCATTGCAAGGTGCGACGGTCTTCTCTAAGGTTGATTTAAGATTCGAGTATCATCACTTAAAAATTAGGCCAGAAGATGTACCAAGACGACATTTAGGACTCGTTAAGGACACTATGAATTTTTGGTTATTTCGTTGGATTGACTAATAAGCATGTAGCCTTCACGAGCTTGATGAATGGGGTGTTCAAGCCATTTCTAAATTCCTTTGTGATAATTTTTATTGATGATATTTTGGTTTATTCGAGAAGCAAAAAGGGGCATGATAACCATCTCCGTACTGTTTTGGGTGTTGTTGGGAATCAAAACTTAAATGCAAAATTTTCATGTATGACTTTTGGTTGAAGTCGATTGCATTTTTGGGGCATTTGGTATCAAAAGAATGAGTAAGGGTAGATCTCCAAAATATTGAAGCAGTCGAGAATTGGGTACGACCTAGTTCGGTGACTAAAGTTAGGAGTTTTGTGGGACTAGCTAGTTACTAATGTCGTTTTTTAAAGAATTTTGCTTCAATTGCTACTCACTTGAACAATTTGACCAAAAAAAGAGGTATTGTTTGAATGGACTAAAAAATGTGAGGAGAGCTTCAAAAATCATAAGACTCTGTTGACCACCGCGCCCATCCTAGCATTACCAATTGAGGATAAGGATTTCATTATTTATTGTGATGCTTCACATTCTGGTTTGGGTGTTTTGTTGATGCACGATAAGAATTTTATATCTTATGCCTCACGTCAATTAAAGGTGCACAAGAGACATTATCCCACACATGATATAAAGTTGGCGGCGATGGTATTTGATCTTAAGATCTGGCGACATTATTTTTATGACGTTAAATGTGAGGTATTTAGTGATCATCGTAGTTTGCAACATGTTTTCACTTATAAGAATTTGAATTGAAAGAGCGAAGATGGATGTAATTACTCAGTAGATGTGACCATTCAATACCATCCGGGTAAGGCAAATGTTATGGCAGATGCTTTGCATCGGAAAGCGGTAAGTATGGATATCTTAGCTTACATGAGTGGAACAAAACATCTTTTGGCTAAGGAAATTCAGAACTTAGAGTCTAAGTTCATGCATTGGGCATTTTCGAAAGAGGTGGGTTGTTAGCTAGCATTAAAGATAAGTCCATATTCATGGAATAAATCAAGTTCAAGCAATTTGAAGATGGAGATTTAGATGAGATTATATCAAAGATTTCGATAAGTAGTACTCAAGGAACTACTCTAGATGCGGATGGTGTGCCAACTACTAGGGTAGATTATAATGTTGAACAAATGGCTATGATTTATGTAAAGAAGATAATGAAGTTGCAAGGTGTGCCCCTTTCCATCATATTAGATTGTGGTACCCTTTTCATTTCCAAGTTTTGGAGGAAGTTGCATGATGAATTGGGCGCGCAACTCACCTTTAGTATATTCTTTCATCCCCAGACGGATGGACAGTCGGAGAGGATTATTCAAGTGTTGGAAGACATGTTGAGAGCTTGTGTGATTTACTTTTAAGGGCACTGAGATAAGTTTTTCCACTATGTGAATTCTCTTACAATAACAATTATCACTGAAACATTGATATGGCATCATTTAGGCGTTATATGGGAGATGATGTTGATCACACATAAGTTGGTTTGAGTCAAGAGATGTGAAAATTTGGTGTGGACTTAGTGAAAGATGCTCAAGATAAGGTGAAGAGCATTCAAAGTAAACTTCTAGCCGCACGAGTAGACAAAAGAAGTATGCAAATCACAAGGTAAGAGATAAAGAATTTCATATATGAGAGAATGTTATTCTCAAGGTATCACCCATGAAAGTGGTGATGAGATTTGATAAGAGGGGCAAGTTGAGTGTGCGCTATATTGGACACTTTGAGATTCTTGAACGTGTAGGACCGGTAGAGTATAGATTGACACTACCTACTAACTTTTCCGGTGTACATCCCGTATTTCACGTGTCTATTTTGAAGAGATATCATAGCGACGGTGACTATATCATTAAGTGGGACTCAGTATGACCATACAAAGATCTCCAATATGAGGAGGAACTGATTTCTATTCTTGATCGTGTTGTTCGTAAGTTGAGGACCAGAGAGATTGATTCTGTAAGGGTTCAATGGAAAAATCGTCCAATTGAGGAAGCTACTTGGGAGACTGAAAAGGACATGCGAGACAAATATCCCCAATTTTTCGTCGAATCAGGTACTATGTTCCTTTTTAACCTACATATACTAATTTGATCACTCGGGGACGAGTGATGGTTAAATTGACATCTATTGTAACGACCAAATATCGTCGTTATAGAAACGTCAGCGGTGAAAAATTGGGGCTGCAAAAACTTTTTCATAGTATTATGATTTTTCCAACCTTGTCCAGATTTGGAGAAAATCAGAGTCATCAAGGTGTTAAAAAATCTTGTAGCAATTATCACATAATCGGTTACATAACACGTTAAGAAATTCGTACAACTTTATGAAATTGAATTTGGATAAATACATCTTTGGGTATCTATCGTACCATTAATGATATTTTTTAGCATAGTGAGTTAAAAGTGTGTTGTGAAAAGGGAGAACTGAAACTCCCTTAAGGAGCTCACTGCCTCACTTATGTCGTTACAGTGGGATAGGTGTCTCTGTAGCAGATGAGATGTAGTTGGATTTATAATATTTTTAGGCGTTTTCAATACAGAGCTCACTAGTTCAAAATGTGCCGCTTTAGTGAGATTGGTGACTCTACAGTGACACAACTACATCGGGATGGGTTCCGCTGTAACGGGATGACATGATTTTAATTCGTAAATAAAACCCTTAAACAACCTTATTTGACACTTTTTGACTTTTAGAGCTAAAGAACGACTCTTGGACGATTTTAACTCATTTTCCACCATTCTTAAGGCTAAAGGTAAGTTATTCACTCTCCGTTTTTGTTTTTTGATCCATAGAACGTTTTAGATGGGTCATAGTTGATAGGGAAGTGTTTCTTGATAGAATTCATGGTGGGAACAACGCCAGTTTGGATAGTCTAGGTCATGGGTTTGACCGAGGGTTCATGAATTTGTTAGAATTTTGATAAAATATTGATTCCCGTATATTGTTGATTGTTTGTAGACCAAGAAAAAATGGAAAAAATCCGAAAGGGGAAGGATCATGTTTGTTAGGGTTCCAAGCCTGTTTCGAGGTAGGGGAGAGTTGTTATTCATTGTGATACTCGTATATATATGGATGTTGCAATATTGATCATAGATGTTGAAAAATGAAATCATGACTTAAATGTGTTCTTGTGATGTGTGATTGGGATCGGTTTGCCACGTTCTTACATGCTAAAAGTTGGATCAGATTGCCACGTTCTGATATGCTAATAGTTTGGGTTTGAATTTCATGAGAGGACCAACTGTGTGATTTACCATGTGAAGAGTGTTGTTGACTCCTTATGATGATGTTGAATATGCTAATATATATGCATGCTATTAAAATGTTGTTTGATTTATTTATGTTACACTAGTGGGATAGCCATGTAACTTACCAGTACACGGTGATTGTGTACTGATTCTGCACTTGCTTTTATTTTGTTGAGTACCGGATATCTTCATGCGACTGCTGACAGACCTCTCTTAGAATATCAGTGATTAATTCGATTTCAAGGGGGAGCTACTTAGTTTGGGCTACCATGGAATTTTCTTTGTCTATGTCCAAGTTTCTTGATTTAGACTACTGTGTTAGTTAGTTCAATAGAATTTTTGATAGACTTGGTTATTGTTTCTAGTTTTGGTACACTAACTTTCAGATTCTAGGTTTATTTTCTGCACTGTTAGTTAGTTGTTAGATCTTGATTAAGTAATGGAACTTGACTTAGTTATTTAGCTTGCTTTTGCAACTTAAATGCCTTAGTTTTAAATTTCTTGCTTAGGTTGGATGGTAGTAAACACTTCTCCCACTGAGTAGTTAGTGTAGGTGTCAATCACGAAGGTCTGAGTCGTGACAGTTTGAGTGATCATCTCTCGAGCATCAATATAGCAAGTTTTGTTGAAAAACATGCTTCAGTCATATATCTATCCGATAACTTCAATGCAGTATTTATATGGTCAAGATTCGCTGCACTTTTTTGAAACTATAGACAGTAGAAGAAAGATGTCGGAGCCATTAGAGTACTAATTACAATTGGTTATGGTTTGAAAATAAATTAAAACAAGTTGGGGTCGTCAATGTATCCCAAAAAGGATTCCAGTTCATCATAATTGTATATCAAATAGTGTTGTATTTCATTTTGCTCATCTTGTATTTAATTTTTAACTTTGTATGTCAAAAAGGGTTAGTTCTTTTTGATTTTGTATTCATCCAAACAATATACAAACAAGGTTTGCATTCTATGTATTTGATTGTTTTGAAATTCAGCTTTAAATCATAGAACTTTGTATTTCTTCTAAATTAGTCAATTATCACAATTATATACCTTAAATTTATATTAAACACATCATTAAGTTTTACGTTTCGTAACCATATTTGTATTCAAGTTACAAAATGTTTGTATTTGCTACTCTACTTGCAACCGTTTGATCAAAATTATATATCTGTCATTATAATTGTATTATATGAACGCTAAAATATTTGTATCCTTATCAAAATTATTTGTATGTCACCGATTATATCAAAGTTCCAGTGGCAAATTCATTCTACAAATTGGATTATCAACGAACTTTGGACTTTTTTGTGTTTGAATCTTCTTCCCAAACAGGAAAAAATTATTGAAGCGAATTCACTTCATTAGAGATTGAGTATTATCAATCGAAACTTTAAAGTTGATATTGAAAATTTTCATCAACTAGGGGACGTTGCACTGTGTGCATTTTTCTATTTTGTAACTGATTAGAATTCTAAGTGAAATGTTCCTTTTTTAAAGTATTCTCTCCCCTAAATTTCTCCTTTCTGTTAATAAATATTTGTATTCTTTCAATTAAAATAAATAATATAAACATAAATAAGAAATATAATAAACTAAAATATTGACATTTTTAATAAATATTGAAAGTGTGGCTAAGGACTCCTACAAAGTACTAAAATATTGACTTTATGAATATTTTCCCTTTTTAATGATTTTAAGTTTTAAATCTGAATAAATTATACTCTCTTCGTTTTATAGAGAATGGTCCAGTTTGATTTGGCATGGAATTTGAGAAAATAAAGAAAACTTTTGAATCTTATGGTCCTAAATTAAAGTTATATCAAATGTATAAAATCGCCCTTTAATAATAAAATCGCCCTTTAATCTTGCCATGTTGAAAGCTGAAATTAAAATGTTACAAAAGAAAGAAGACATTCTTTTTTTAACTGACTAAAAATGAAAGGAGCTCATTCTTTTTTAAACGGATGGAGTACATATAATATGGCAGTAGATGTCCATATTACAATATAAATGCTGGATAAATATTATTAACTTTATAATTTTAATTAATTTTGATTAAATAATTTTAAATTTTTAAATATAAAATAAATTATACATATTTGTGTAGCAGTAAAACATCATGCTTGTTTTTCTCAAAAGTCCTTTATTTTCTAAAATTGAAAGACATATATAAAAATAATTGTTAATTCATTTAGTTGTTTTTCTCGTAAATCAAGTAAGTTATCCGAAAATTTAGATATTGTTGCATTACTAATTTATGCAAAAATAATTTTTAAATTGGTTTGATTTTTACAATAGTATCTATAATGTTAATCCCTATACAATTTGTCTCTCAACGAAGTTATCCCTTAAGTATGAGCTTAGTTGCTTTGAGGTTGTCATCTAATTTAAGTCTTTAAAATTTTATTAGTATAATAAAATTTTCTCAATTTTCTTTTATTTGTCTAATATTACTTATTTTAAGTAAATCATATATAACTCATTCTTAAAATATAGAATAATTAAATTTTGATGGCCCATAAAAATATTTCATTATGTTTAGGGATACTTTTACATGTAGAAAACATAAAATTTATATTTGTATGCTATAACAAAGTTTGCATGATTGCGCTCCATAGCAAATGTATGTATATATGTATAATTCACTATACATATACAATTGAAGCGAATTGTATAAAACGAGAAGAGACATCTACAGAGAAATATATATAAAGAAGTTTATAAAACTAATTGTATAATTATAAGTGTATAAGACGATTATATACAATTTGAACTTGTATAAACGAAAAAAGGGAGAAAGGCAAAAGAGATTTGGGCAGGGAAAATACAATTGAATCTAATTGTATAAAATGAGAAAATACAATTTAAATTTGTATAAAACGAGAAAGAGAGAAAGACAAAAGAGACTTGAGCAGGGAAGTATTTTTATTGTATAATTATAAGTTTATAAGACGAACATTTATGTATTTGCATGTGTATATACAATTTTCTCTCCCTTTACACAATTTATACAATTTTGTTGTTTAAAGCGATAGAGGCGAGCGAAGGAAGCGAGCGAGTGGGTAGAATGGCGAGTGAGGATATGGAGAGAAAGGGACTGACAAACAGTTTACCATGAAACACAAATAAATCAAACAGTAGCTACTATATTTATTTTATAATATTAATTTGCAATTCTATACAATTATCTCTTGTGTTTACTAACAATGGAAATTTGTATAGTACAATGATTTTTTCTTACATTTTTGGATAAAATTAGTTTATTCATATAATTAATTGGTGCTAACATAATGATAAGTTACTTCAAAATTGAAGTAGGACTCATAAAATCGAAGATAAAGTTTAAGAGAAAACATGGCAGCAGGTTTATTGAGGCCTAACTTGTCGGTTGCTTCCTAAAGTTGGTACGATATTTCAGTTAGACATCTTAACTAAGTGATGTTCATTTTAAACACCTAATCTAAAGTATCGGTGTGTTATATTGATACTTTTTTAATATCAACTAAAATATACAATGTATATATTATACTTGCAAATAACATGTAAGGTGACAAATTAAATAATGATATTTGTCATTTCTGTCAAAAGTAATTTTAATTAATTAATATTAAGTAAAAATAAAAATTAACCAATAAATTAAGGACTCATGACCCAAAAAGTAAAATTTAAATCAATAAAAAAAATCACCCCCAGCCACAACGTTGTCTTCTCCTACCCTATTCCTTTTGCAGAAAATCGCCCCCAGCGCCACCGCGGGTTGTCTTCTTTAACCACTCAAACACACCAAATCTCTCCCCCCCCCCAAAAAAAAAAAAAAAATCCCCTCCTTAATACAAACAAATATCTGAACTTCTTCTTGGGGTTTTGTTAAATTGAGAATTCACAATTCACATTGAACATGTTGTTGTAAGATAACATGAATATTGTACTTAATCTTAGTGCACTGTTGATTTTAGTATCTAGGCGTAATCCGTTGGTGGCCACCTAAAGTTGACAGAGATTTTCACTTATTAGATTTTATTCATTTTTGACACCTCATGTCATATCCCGTAATATCTTTTTAGCCAAATGTGTAAGATGTGTATAACACGCTCGCTGATGACATATCAAAGTGACAAATTAAATAAAGATATGTGACATAAATGTCAAAAATAATATTTCAATAATGAATTTTGTATTTTAAAAAATGGGCAGTCACTCAATTGACATATGTCATTTTTAAAGCTTAAATAATTAAAAAAAAAACTACCATATATTATCTTCTATGGCACCCCCACCCCCCCACAACCACCAATTACCGACCCCCTTTCCCCCCACCCGATCCCCAAACTCCTCCCCCATCCAAACTATTTTCACCATCAGCCCCAACACTCGAACTCCCTCCACTCCCTCACTCAAATCATTTTCTCGGTGAAATCCTTTCTTTTAAGTTTATAATTAGTTCTTCTCTTAAGAACTAAGATACAAAACTCTGTTGTTTAATCTTTCTCAATTGTTTTTCTCTACTATTTTTATGTATTTTCATAAATCAAATTAATTATATCTTGATCTACTATAATGATTTTTTTGTTTTAACTAATTAACACAATCAAATCTACTTTTCCATGGAAGGAATTTAAGTTTTGGGAGTTGGTGGTTAAAAATGGGGGAAAAGATGAAAAAAATAAAAATAAAAATGAATAAATAAGTTTTCACGCGCTAGTAGTGAATGTATCTCACTCGCTATGACATGTCAGCAAAAAGTGTCAAACTGACACAACGAGGCATGACATGAGGCGTCTAGAATGAATAAAAATTAATTAAAGTGTCTAAGTGTGCCAACTTTAGGTGGCCACCGATGGATTAGGCCAATTACCTAACATTAACAAGAACTAATGACCTTTGTTATATCACCTGTTTTCGAAAAGAAAAATTATCTCCTGTATTCGGAAAGAAAAAGTATTTATCTCCTATATTGGATGGGGTTTCAGAGTATTCAACAGCTAAAACTTTTGCTCTTAATTTTTTGGTGATTTAATTCCTCATGTCATTTTTTACTCTTCTCAATTCAACAGGTAAAATTTGTTTTTGAAACTTTAAAAAAAAATTTGGTCATTTGATAGAGAATGGAAGATCTTTTTTAGTTCAAAAAAATCTTTTAGCTTAATTTAAACGAATTCACACTGTCATTTTTGTTAGAAACCTTCATTCATAATGAATGAAATTTAACATGGGAAAACTGGTGACTTAAAAATAGGAAAGAAGGAAAAAAAAGATAATAAAAAATTAACTAAATATCATTTATGCACTAGTCAGTGGGTTAATCCCACTCATTACGCCATGTAAGCAAAAGGTGTTAAAATGACATAGCGAAATCCTACCTAAAGTATCTAAAATAAACACCATTGAGTTAAAGTGTCTAAGTGAAATATGGTACCAACTTTAGGGGGCCACCAACGGGTTAACCCGTTTTTTATTAAAACTGCAGTAGGGCCCATACTTTGAAGATAAAGTTTAAGTGCACAGAGAATGAAATAGGAGTCTGGTCTTTTTGCATGTCTTGAAAAAGGTACAATAGATTTGTAGCAAAACAATAATGAAATACCGAGAATGCCCCTATTCCAAACAAGCATGTAGACAGAGAGGAGCTTGCTTGGTTTGTTCTTCATAAGTTATAAAGACGCTGAAAGTTCTTCAGTTAGATAAACTACAAATTGCTAGGAAAGAATTTATTCAAGTTATGTGGGTATATCAGTGAAAGAGATAATCAAGTAAGAGCAGGCATGGTCAAAGTTGTTGCAAATATTTTACATTTACGACCTGTCATTCATATCAATGTGTCATGAAGAACATCGACTCTTCAACTATTTGTATATATCTACTTCTCCGCGCTCATACATTAGTACTACTTGTTCCTACAAGTTATTGAAAAGTGAACACATCAAAAACAGTCAAAACAAGTATCTTTTGTTGTTTATCAAGATCAATTTTCATCTTTAGGTATGTGAAATTGTACCTAAAGGAATGAAAATCAGATAATCTGAAATCAATCATTTTTCATGATTTAACATTTTGATCTGTTGTTAGAACTTAATTGTTTTTCTCAGTCATTTACCTCACTCAACAACAATGCTAAAGTGAGCACCCATCCAAAAGTACTAAGTGGTAATCATTTCAAACGTATTTGCATCACAAAGGAGTCAAATTCAGAAAACTTGAAAGTCAGCAGACTTTATCACAAAGTTAAATACCAAAGTTCCGCTTGTTGCTTTTCATTTTGATAGGAGTATAGGTTAAATATTTGAGAGCTCACAATAAAAATGAAATTGATAATCTCAGTTATTGGTTAAACAAAAGAACGATCACCCTAATTTCTTCCCATGAAGATACCAAAATGTACGCATGTAATGTATCAGTAAATCACTTGAAGCCTACAATTCATACCATTTCACAGAGAATAAGATGTATAGTGAATTGATCTAGGAGTAGCAACAATATATCAAGAGTTGTTAATAGACAAAAGAAAATAAACCTGCAAAAATCAAAGAATTTCATAAAAATATAGTGGATTTGGGCCAGGAATAGCAACAATATTTCAAGAAAATATTAAGATAAGAATTATAATTTATTTCTTACTTCACAATATGAGACACCAACATATTGGGAGAATAAGCAGTTCCTTTGAATGCCGCCCATTTTCTCACTGAACTCCAAGAAATTCTATGTGCATTTGAAGAATGAATAATATAGCTTAACGTTAATGGTATATGGTCGATGAGAGAATTCTATAATTTCTGTTCAAGTATAACAAAAAGTTGAACTATAACAACATCATATTAACGAAGGTAACTTACAGAGGAACACATATTTAGCCTGTTAAGACTAATAGAAAGGACATGCATATGAACAAGCCAGTATAAGGAAAGCAAAATTAAGCAACAAGAAAAACGAAAGATTGGATAAATTATAGCTCAAACTCACGATTTTAACATAAGCCCAATAAAAACATCAAATTTAGCCTCAACTTTTCAATACAGTTGAATCATTGTATAATATTTCAAATAAGGTTCATTCAAACACCAAATAAGCAAATGTGGCAAAATTCAATGAGATCTCAATTCAACTAAATGGGTATTCATTTTCAATCCAAAATATATGTCATGTGCATATGAATCATAATGTAGAGAATAGCATGACAAAAGAAATACAGAGGACTGACGGCTGGTCCTAGTTCAACTATGGAGGCCTATACATGTACCCAGGGAAGGGTTTAGGCCCGGACCATGATTGAGTGTCCAGTTGAAGAAACACTACCAAGTACGATTCAATTCATAGCTTGCTTCTATCAAACATTCCAGGTTTGAGTGATCAATTGCAATAACGACGAATTTAGATTTTTTCAGTGAGTCGTCAGGAAATAGAAATGTAGTGGTTATGATTTGAATGTGGAATCTGAAGATAACCGTTAAGAGTTCATTCACTACTATTATCTATTTAAGTACAAACAAAGTGAGCTATAACAAATCTTACTAAAACAAGGATAAACTACAGAGAAACACATATATAGCCTGTTAAGATAAAGAGAAATCATAAACTACTATTCAAGTTTACAACCTGAGAGATATAATACAAAGTAGACAAAAAGCTGATATTGTAATCATCATAAAGAAATCATTGTAATTAAAAAATACAGTAGGCAAATATAATGCATAATAATACCACATATTGACTTATATCTGTGGCTGAATTATTTTTCTAAGTTTTTCATCCATTTTGATCAAGTTTGTCATTTTTATAAGGCACTTGAAGAAGTTGAGCTTTTCAAATAAGAGTTTTTGTGAATTGTTCTGTATGACCTAAATTTTCAAGGTTTAAGCCAGCTTTTGATTTGATGTACAGGAGCTGATGCCAAATTGTAAGAATTGTAGAAACTTTTATAAGGTAAACAATATAAAATGTAACCTAAAATGTCATGCACAAATGTAGCCTCTATAGAGAATGAGTAATGAATAAATTTAAAAAACCGAAAAGGTTGTAAGGGTGGAGAACTTTATGATCCATGAGTAAGATGAAGTATATTGCACATCTTTGAAATGGCAAGACAATAAGGATACAAAATTATCACTATCACCATCAATTAAACAAATGAGACTGCAGTATCATATGACAATTAAATAGATCAAGTATTAGACTTACGATTGCATTGCTCGAACAGTGCATGAAGCCTAATAACTTTACAACATTGTATTTCAATTTTTTGCTATTGAAATGTAGTGTTTCTTGTGCTTTGATTTTTATGTGGGTGTTTTTTTAATTTGTTATGTTTTTCATGTCACAAGACAGACATTTGACTAAAAGGTTTAACAAAACCAGGAGGCATGTCAAACAATCTAGAGAGGCAATCAATCATTCGAGAAATGAACACACATTTCAATTGATGGATCACTAAAAAAATGGTTCTTCACATACAACAATGTATATAATCGAATGTGCTTTTGGGAGTACAAAAGCAAGAAAATACTTATAAGCAATATGGCTTTCCTATTTTTACATAGAAAATATAAATATTTAACTTAGCAAACACTTGGTAAGATTTCAATTTCTTTCTAATATTCTTGTAGAGTTGGTTATGCAGACACACTCAACTGACAAAGAGTTGTCTCTCGCACAAAAAATGGTTTATTATGCCGAATTGAAGTGATTTTCCCAAATCTGATTCAACCATTGGATAGAATAGCAAGTGATAATGTCATTTTACCACTATCGCTGTCATTTCTATATGGATTTGTTGCTTTATTGACATACCCACATATGACATGTAAATTTTGAGTATTTCTCTGTATTTACCGAGACGAGGTATAAGAATATTTTTTAAAAGATAAAAGATCCTTTGTTAGAATCATTTATAGAAACAGGTTTATATAAAATCAAAATCATGCTGAAACCATTTTAAAAGTAACCTAAATTGGTGCTCAATTTATCCAAAGCAAAGGAAAATTACACATATATAAAATTAATGAAGAGAGTAGAGAGAGCTCGATGCTCCCAGTATCTCATCTATTCAAATTCTTTCATTTCCTTTCTTCTCCAGGTACATGCAAAGACCTGCCTGAAAAACTTAACAAAATGAAAAAACATCTACATAAGAAACACTACTCTTCAATAACAAAGAATCGAAATATAAAGATGTAAACAGGGTAAGACGGAGAAGAGAAGGAGAAAATGACGACAACAACAACATGTTATCAACTTTAAATTTTATGCCTGCAACATTACCAAAACCCAAATACCAAAATTGAAATAAAGTTTATCCAAACCCATCAAATAAAAAAATCGACAAAAACTAAAATGAGAACAAAGAAAGAAAGAAAGCGGAATTAGATACCTAGGTTAACATGAGTTTCAGTGGGCATTTTTTCTTAAAGCTCCTTGTAGAAAGGAATAGGGATATATCATAATGGAAAAACGTATGTCACGAGCTCCTACAATATCCTTGGCCAACTGCCCTGTATTTATGTATACGTGTCTTTGTGAAAGGCTACATGTTGGGTTGTACTTAATTGAAATTTACAGTACAATCTATATTGTTTTTCCTACAAGTTCTTACTATAGAACTGCACAACTTTTTGGAGATGTGTTAGTCCTTCACAACTCCCTCTTCTAAATAAGGGGATATATATACTAGATGGGAGAAGACCCGTGGCAACATGTTCAAGTTTGATAAACTTTTTTATATGGAAGGATAAATAAATGAAAAAATTACGCGGTCAAACAAACTTATACTATTTAATTACTCATCATAGTTATAGTTCGCTATAATTACCACTCACTACAAACATTATACATTAGGTTGACTTCGAGTTTGAATAATTAGTCACATTTGTATATGTATAATTTGTCATAATATATAAATATATATGTGTATAATATACAATTATTTAACCGATATACATATGCAATTCACCACTCTCCCACTCTCTGCCCTCTCTCTCCTCCATCTCCAAGTCTCTCTCATCTCTCTCCTCCCTCTCCCAATCTCGCTCGCCTCTCTCCTCCCTTTCCTAATCTCGGTCGCCTCTCTTCTCCCTCTCCAAGTCTCGCTCACCTCTCTCCTCTCTCTCACAATCTCGCTTACTATTTATACAAATACATATATATATATATATATATATAATATACAATTATCTAACTGATATACATATACAATTCACTTTTTTCCCTCTCTTGTATCTCTCCTCTCTCTCCCAGTCTCGCTCGTCTCTCTCCTCCATATAACATGTAATTACGAATTGTAATTATCAAACAATAGCTATGAAGTTTAATTATATTATTTTTAAGTGGCTATATGTAAAAGTTTCCTAAATAAATATAGTGATCAATAAGTATATGTGCATGGTTGGATATTTTTATTGAAGTATATGTGCAAGGTTGGATATTTTTATCACAGTAAATAAATAGGAAATATGATGAATTAAACATTATAGATATATGAACTACAAATCATAGTACGTCAATATTATCCTTCAATCAAAATATTGTGGGATACAATAGAACATGATTATTTCATACAATGGTCATAAGGTTCATTGGTTACACATCAATTGGTATAACATGCTTGTCATTTCGAATTTGTTGAAGTAATCGAAAGATAAAACTAGATTCTGAATAATATTTTCTAATCCATGCTAATTACAGTATATGATTTGCATAAAAGAACATAAAATAGAGAAAGAAATATTTGAGCTAGTGCTACTGCCTTCGGTCTTCTTCTATGTCAAATAAGTTGATCTTTTATTTTATTTTTTTCGCAGTTCAGACCCTTGTAGTAAAGATGCACACCTATTCCTGAGTACACAAGTACAACATAGTTTTATTTGAACCTAAATGTTATATATGCACTTCTATATTTGTATATTTGTATACATATATATACTTGATTGTGTTATATAGACATAGTAATACATGTAAAGAACTTGTTCATTCAAAATCAACAAAATCTAAAGTTAAAGGATTCTAATAACATTTGCATAAATTAATGAATTCAGAGAAATTATTTAAAATACAAAGGGCTTGTCAAGTAAAGTAGTCCATGCATAAAAATGATTAATTTTAAGTATTGTTTCGATTCTGACAAGTTCAATCATAATGTCTCAATGTAGAGATTACATTCTACACAAAATTCTCAGCAGAAGGGTCCAACTTCTTCTTTCTTCGGCTTGAAAAATCAATGTAGAAAAAGAAAACTAAAGCAAATAAACCATTAGCTTTAGATGGAATATATAAGAAAAATCTCGCTCTCAATTGACCATGTTTTAATAAGAAAGAAGTGGAAAGAATCTTTTTGATACATGATGTATGCTAATGGTGAATGCATGTATAAAAAGAAAGATCAATTCAAGTAATATTCATCAAATAACTTAAGTGCACAATATGATTCTTGTAAATAAGAGCTATAGTCATCAATTGAGTACTCAACTTTTCGCCATTCTAGAATCACGACATAAGAAGAAGTTTTGGAGCACCTCCATAAAATAAGTTAAACACCAACCCCCAAAAGAAATTGCAAATGAAAGGATATTTGAATAATAGATATTAGTGAGTTTAAAGAATAAGGTACATATATAACATCTCAATTGGTCTTATATATATATATATATATATAATGAACCTAAACTCACCGTATGTACTCACCGTATGTGCGCAAATGTCAAACAAGTATTGCCAAGTCCTCACCTATCGAAAGGAAAAAATATATTGAGAAAAATAAATTGCACAATCATAAAGATGAACGCATTTTCGGGAAGGAAGAGACAACAAAATCAGCTATGATACCTTAATATTAGTTCGATATGTAATTACTACTTTTCACTTAAAGTATCAAAGTACTAAATGACACAACAGCGACATATGAGTATTCAAACTATAACCTTGGAACATCAAATGACTCGGCAATTTTCATTCTTAATATTTCAATTTATAAAATTTTAGAACTTTCCAAAGGAAAATGCATAAAAATTCAGTCTCCTGAATAAAAAATCAAGATACTTTATTCTCAAAGATAGATAATGTCTGCTGCTTACACAAAAGTAAAATTTTCTTATCTTGCTAAATCTCAAAACTAAATGCAAATTTCATGAATTTAAAATTTACACATGTGCACAAACACAATCAAAGTTATCTGCCTCAATCGAAGTGATAAACATACATCTTCGAGTTCAACAAAAACGTGTAATTAGCTTCATGTATAAAGCATCATAGCCTATACATAACATTTGTATTGAATGATTGGTATGAAAGCCAACTATTAGTTCTAGATGTAGTAAAATATAAATGTGAAACTAATGAAAACCTACAATGAATATAAAAACATGAAGATAATAGTTTGTTTATGATAACATCAAAGACAGAAATAATTTACCAACTTGCCTATTGATTCGTGCTAGTCCGTGCCTAGCTCCCAACAGAGTTAGATAAAAGGATGGGTGTTGAAGAAAAAAATAGAAGAAGAGTTGTTGTGATATCAGAATGTAACTCGTGTACTAGATCACAAAATAGTGAACTCACCCCATAAGAAATTTGTTGCTACAATCTTTATTCAAATCAGAAATTTTATATATACAAATTCGTAAATAGACATGTCGAAGAGGAGGACCAGTGCTACAAATTACAATAGACTCTAAAATATTATAGTGCATGCAATGGTATTACAACGCAAATACCCAATAAATCAACAAAACTGAAAGAAAAATCAAACTGATCCAATGAAAAATTGACCTAAAAGCAAAACAAAAAAAACATAAAATTAAATAAATCGATGTCCGCTTAGGTTCCACACAGTGGAAGGAAAACGTATAGTACCAGTGGAAAAGAAAATATGAATCTCAAAGGACGTGAGAAATCAAATAGAAAATCACAACACAACTATATTTTTGTTGATGAATTAAGAGCAATACACGTGTTAATGGAATATGTCATAAATGTATGACAAATGGGACCCCATTATAATGTACTATTTATATTACTCTTGGTACAATATATACATGATTGCAGAGTTCAGAATTATGTACGCGAACAGATATGTAGTATCAAATGTTCACATTCACTTCTAAAAAAAGTGTAGACATCAATTTTTTAATTTTTGTATAAACTGGTAAATGTGAAGTAGTAGAAGAAATGGAAGAAGAAGAAGAAGAAGTGAAATCATGGATTCCGTTGTTGGTTATCGATGCTCAAATCTTTTTTAATTTATAGGCAAAATGTATAAACAATTACAAGAAATGAAAAGTTTTTCTGTTTTTTCATCTTCAATTTACTTAAATGTATAATAATTTAATGTATGTTTTTAAGGAGATGTGATAATTGGGTATGATACTTAAATACTTTCAGTTCTTAAAAGTTATCAATTCAAAAACAGAAAATAAATCCAAAAAAGGAGATAAAAAGGATTTCATTTCCCTCAAGTTTTGATGTGATAAACTTTATGTCCTTAATTAAAACTTCCTTTAGATTCAAATATTTTCAAACCTAAGGATCATTAGTTTTTTAGTTGAAGAAGATGCTCATGGTATATGCGCCTTTTTTTTCTATAGCTTAAATGTTTACACATTTTATTAGTTTAGCATATAGTATTTTAATTTCCTGATTATTCAATTATTGTATTTGTAGTTCAGTATATTGTTTTCGCTGATTCTTGAAAGTTGTTAATATCCGCTTCTCCCTTTTGCATCAATTTTATATCAAATGATATGTTCATCGGAAAACTTTCTCTTTTATTTGATATACGAAAGATAGGTGTAAGTTTCATAGCTCAATCTTAAACACCATAACTAGAAGAAAGGAAGAAGAGAGGATGTATTTATTGTATAATGTGACTTGATACAATGTATTTGTACATGGTCTGTATTTATACTACAAGCAGGTGCAGTAACTAACTCATGCCAACAAGGCATCTTTCTAACTAACTTTATACTGATTGGTTATCTAAGTCAACCATATAGCTTGCTTAACCATCTTCATTAGTTAACACTCCTCCTCAAGCTTATGGTTCAAAAGCATTTGTCATTCCAAGTCTGCTCATTAACCAGTTGTGATGTTCCTTTCCCAACCCTTTAGTCAGCAAATCGGCGAGTTGATGTTTGGTGTTGATGTGTTTTGTATTCAGCATTCCTTGACAAAGTGACAGTTAATATCTATGTGTTTGGTTCTTTCATGGAAAATTTGATTGACAGCTATTTGAATAGTTGTCTTACTGTCAGACATCATATGTACATGCAGATTTATACATACTCCCAACTTTTTGTATTAGCCAATAAACCAAGTAATCTCTGTTTGTATTAGGCCTCAACTGAACTTCTTGACACTGTTTCTTACTTCATAGATTTCGAAGACCCTAAAGCATCTCCAAACTTTACTAAATATGTTGCAATATGACCTTAGAG
Organism: Solanum neorickii; assembly: GCA_027704865.1. Taxonomy (NCBI): domain Eukaryota; kingdom Viridiplantae; phylum Streptophyta; class Magnoliopsida; order Solanales; family Solanaceae; genus Solanum; species Solanum neorickii. The sequence goes on along the minus strand of JAKWJC010000373.1, from coordinate 17,942,152 downwards.
GCAGCCAACCTTTAGAGGCATTAAGAAAAGCATTGTGCACATCCATCTTATAAATGTACCAACCTTTAGAGGCAGCCAAAGCAACCATAGACCTGACAGCTACCATCTTAGCTACTGGATTAAATGTCTTACCATAATCAAGACCCTCCTTCTAACTGAACCCCTTAGCAACAAGTCTTTCTTTGAATCTTTATACTTCTCCTAAGTCCAAGTATTTGACCTTATAGATCCATCTGCATCAAATAGGTATTTTACCAAGAGGGAGGTCAACAATGCTCCAAGTCTTATTAGTTTCTAATGCTACGATCTCTAGATCCATAGCTTTCATGATCATCAGCAGCCCATTTGAATGATGCAGGCTCAAAAATAGATGAATAAGCATGCAGAGCATGTCTATAATAAGACGGAGACAAATGAGACTAAGTGAGATGATCTTCTGGTGGATAAAGACAAGTATTGGTTTTGGGCTTAGTAACAAAGTCTTGTAACCATAGAGGTAGTCTACTTTGTCTGCCTGATCTTCTAGGAGAAGCAACAGGAACCTGATACTGAACAACTGGGAGAGGAGCTCTTGAAGGAGGTGGTATTGGACTATGATATGAAGATACTTCAGAAGATGCTATAAGAGGCTCGAAAGGAGTTACTACTGACTCAGATGCACACTCATCAGTAGGTGGTGTAATATCAAGAACTGGAAAGATAGATTCTGAGGAAGCTTGCATGTTCTTAAATGGAAATAACTCTTCATCAAACACTACATGCCTGTTTACAAAGAAATTATGAGCATGAATTTCATATAGAACATACCCCTTTTGAGTAGATGAATACCCCATAAAAACTGCAGGAATAGAACTAGAGGAGAATTTATCAACTATTTTTGGAAAAGCAGCATAACACAAGCATTCAAAAGTCATTAAGTGGGATAAGGCCGGAGAATGATGTTAGAGCTTTTCATATGGAGACTTGTATGGGAGGACTCTAAAAGGGAGCCTATTGAAGATATACACAGCAATAGAGATATTGTTACCCCAGAAATTTAGTGGTACTGAAGCTTGAAAACTGAGTGATCTGTCAATGGCAAGGATCGTTCTATGTTTTCTTTCAGCAACACCATTTTGCTGTGGTGTATAAACACAAGTACTCTGATGGGCAATGCCAATTTCACTTAGTAATGTGTGAACCTTTGAAGAATTCACATCCATTATCATCCCTCAAAGTTTTCATAGTGGGTGGAAATACATTCTAAACATGCATTAGAAAGTGTTTGAGTACTACCATAGTGGCAGCTTTAGATCCAATTAAAAACACCCAAGTAAAATCATCCACAATTGTCACCAAAAAATCTCTTTCCATTATATGTAGGAACTTTGTAAGGTCCTCACATATCACAATGCAGCAATTTAAATACATGTTTTGGTAATATGAGTACTTGAAGGAAAAGGAAGTTTAGTATGTCTAGCTAGAGGACAAATAGTACAATGAATTTGATCAGTACTCTTTAATGTCTTGAGACACTCATGACTCTTTATTTTATCAGTAGGTGTATGACCAAGTCTTTTGTGCCATATACTACTAGTCTCAGATTGAGCTTCAAAATTAACAGACTTAAACATCTGAACGTTTTTACTACTAGTGACCAGCTTATCTGGATCTTGACTTGGTCCCTTTGTAGTATGTATAATCCATGTTCCTCCTTACCAATCCCCTTCACCAGACCGGTGGACAGGTTTCGAAAAAAACAAAAATCAGGAAAGAAACAAACATACATGGTAACTCTCTTGTGATTTTTGAGACCATAACTAGTTAAACTTGAAGTCAGGGAGAAATAACACATTGCATATAGACTGATCAGCTAGTACACAAGTGCTTCTAATGTGAGTAATTGCAGCAAATTTACCATTGGGTAAATGTACCGTAATATCTCCATTAGTATGAACTTCTCTAACTTTGTCTAGAAGACTAAGGTCAGATGTGATATGATGAGACGCTCCAGTATCAATTATCCATTGCTTATTGGAATAATTACATGATAAAGTAATAGGAGGAGTCAAACCTGCATCATCAGTAGTGGCAATATTTTCAGAAGGCTCAACTGCAGTTTTCTCATTACCAGGTTTGGAAAGCAGTCGAAGAATTTGTTGATACTCATTAAAAGTGAAAAAGGCTTCAGTGTTTGGAACTGCTCCTGAGGCATTTTTCCCTTTGTTGTTGCATCTTATGGTTTCTTGTCCAAGGTTGGAAGGAAGGTCTGTTATTTGTAGTTTTGATAATATGACAAACTCAGGGACCTTGTAAAGGTACCAGGTTCTCAACATGAGTTTTGAAGATGTAACAAACTCAAGGACCTCGTAAAGGTACCAGGTTCCCCAAGGTGACTAGTCTGTTGACTGCCAGCTGGAGAAGGTACAGAAAGTGGGTGCACAGTTCCCAAGGGCGTCAGTAAAGTCAGACTTCTCCAACCAATGGCAAGAGTTAAGGAAAGGGACTTGTCCATATAAAAGTCACTTTCCTAAACATTATTCCTGAGTTTTTGCAACTTGATAAAGTATTTTCAAGAACCCTTGCAAAGGCTATCGAAAATCAAATAGCAGAATTATTCAAACAACAACCGAAATCTCTGGATCATTTAGTGTAGTTGTTTAAGAATATATTCTCTTGGTCTTACATTGTAAACTATTCCTAAATCTATAAAGGAATCAGTGTGTGGTGTTGAAATTCTAAGTTGTCTAGGAGGGATAGCTTAGTGGGTAGATTAACTTCTACTTAGGCTTGTCAAGCAATAGAGATTATTGCTTGAGCGTGAGATTAAAAATTTTTTCTCACATTTGTGTAACTGGTTTTACTTTTGCTTGCAAAGATTAGTGAAACAGTTGTGAAAATCCTGTGAGACAGGTCGTAGTTTTACTCCCTTAAGCAAGGAGGTTTCCACGTAAAATTGTTGTGTTGTTTAAACTGCATTTACTTTCTGTTTATACTTGTTAGTGTATCAAGGGACCTGGTCCATTGACTGATAAGTGAAGGCATATATTCTATTAAGTAGTATCAAAGTAGGCACTTTCTATCTGGTTAACACCAAGGAAGTGATATTTGTTCTAGAATGGCTGCTCTACTTAATCTAGAAGAAGGTCAATCTTCAACCAGACCTCCTCGTTTCAATGGACACTTCTACAGTTGGTGGAAGGTTAGAATGCATGATTTTCTAATGGTTGAAGATAGTGAGCTATGGGACATCGTCCTAGATGGACCATTTATTCCGATGATAGAAGAAAAGGATGGAGTGAAAACCAGGCTTGTTCCAAAGCCTAGACCAAAAAATGATGAAGCTGATAGGAAGAAGATCGAAAAGGGTTACAAGGCAAAAACTCTTCTTGGATGTGGGATAGGGCTAGATGAGTTCAATCGTGTCTCAGCAACAGAGTCTGCAAAAGAAATCTGGGACTGCTTAAAAACAGCTCATGAGGGAACTGAACAAGTCAAAGAGTCAAAGATTGATATGCTCACTTCTTTGTATGAAAATTTCAAGATGAAAGAAGGAGAAACCATTCATTAGAAGTTCACAAAATTGTCCTCCATTACCAACGAGTTCAGAAGTCTTCGAGAACCAAATCAGCATGAGCAAGCAAGTCAGGAAAGTGCTTCGAATTCTTCCAAAGTCTTGGGAAAGCAAGGTTGATGCCATTACTGAAGCAAAAGATCTGAAAGTGCTGACAATGGATGCTCTCATTGGAAATCTGAAGACTCATGAGATGAATCGAAATCATGATCTGTCAAAGAAGGAAGTCAAAAAAAAGTCCTTGATGCTGAAATACATATCTGATGAGGACTCCAGTGATGATGATATGACTTATATCATCAATAGATTTCAAAAAATTGTGAGAAAGAACAAAGGCTTTAGAAGGGGAACAAATGGTCCTCGAACTGCAACTCAAAATGATACATGTTACAAGTGTGGAAAAGTTGGACACTTTATTAGAGAGTGTCCTTTACTCAAAACTGAAAATAAGGAACATCAAAAACCAAGAGGTGACAAAGAGAAGAGAAAGACCTGGTACTCAGTAAAAATGATCGCAATGTTGCTGCTGACTATGTGATAAAAAAGGCTCTTGCCGCATGGGGAGACTCTTCAAGTGACTTAGAAGATCCTGATGAACCAAATGACGTGTCTATGGTGGTGGTTCATGAAGAGGAAACCATATTCAATGAAATGTTTGCTTTCATGTCTCATATAGAAAATGAAGAAGAGGATGACAAGGTAACTCTTCTTGATATGAAACATGATCTGAATAATCATTCTCTTAAAAAATTGAGAACATTAGCAAATGTTATGATTGATTCAGTAATTGAGTTAACCTCTGAAAGAGACATAATGAATGTTGAACTTGACAGTTTAACTAAAAATAAGGTTAAATTGGAGGAGAAAATGTCAACAATGGAAGATAAAATGGTGTCTCTAGAGTCTGACAACACTGAACTTAAAAAACAGTTGTCTCAGATAAATGAAGAAGCTGAAAAGCTAAATGGAATGTCTAATGGTTTACAAGTTAAAACTGAAGAAAAAATGAAAACCACTGAGAAAAATCTGGGATTGGCTTTGGAGAAGAGCAACAACTTAGAAAAGGATATTGTCAAACTTAAGGAAGAACTTGAAAAATCTCTTGAGTGGAAAAAATCTTCTAAGTTGCTGTCAAGTGCAACAAATAAGAGTAATTTCAAGAAAGGTCTAGGAAGTTTGAATATCACTCCTCCCTTCAATCCTCACAGTAAGTATGTGCTTGTGTCTGACAATCTGCTTTGTCTTCACTGTGGTAAAAATGGGCATTTAAAGGGAGAGTGTACCGGCTGGAGAAAATCTCATGAAAGACTCTCTAATTATACTGAAAGGCAAAGAGTATTAAAAAAGAGACCTGGTCTTCCAAAACATGTTTCAACTGATAGATTTTCAAAGAAAAATCTGTTTCTGCTCCAAAGTCCTTTGTTAGAAAGATTCAAAAACTGCCCTATTGGACTAGATACAATCTGATCACTCCCTTGTCTGCCTTCTGGGAACTCAAATTGAAATGGGTTCCCAAGCTTAACAAGTGATTCTTGTTGCAGGTGAGTGAGAGGAGAAGCAGTCAATGTTGGTATATGGACAGTGGATGCTCTAAACATATGACTGGTGACATCAAAAATATCCTCTCACTCAAGACACTTTAGAGAGGAGGTGTCTTTTTTGGTGATGGAAAGAAGGGGTACATTTTGGGAGTTTGTAAAGTGGGAAAGTCTCTTGAAGAATCAATTGACAATGTGTATCATCTAGATGGGTTGAAGTACAGTCTTTTGAGTGTATCTCAAATTTGTGACAAGGGGAAATGAAGTCAAGTTTACTTCTGGAAGTGCACTGTGGTCAGTCTAACCACAAAGGAAGTGATTCTCACTGCCTTTAGAAGTAAAACATGTATGTGGCCAACTTAGAAACGTCTAATGGAGATGATCTGACATGTCTTAGTGCTCAAAATGAAAATGCTGATCTTTGGCACCGTCAGCTAGGGCATGTGAGCTCATCTTTATTGAATAAACTGATTTCTAAGGACCTGGTTCGAGATTTGCCAAAGTTAAAGTTCTGTGAAAACAAAATATGTGAAGCTTGTGTTAAAGGGAAACAAATCAGATCATCCTTCAAGTCAAAGAAGCAAGTAACTTCATCAAGAGTACTGGAGCTGTTACACATGGACTTATGTGGACCTTTGAAGGTTCAAAGCAGAAATGGTAAGAAATACATTCTAGTGATAGTTGATGATTACTCAAGGTACACATGGACAAGATTCCTAAGATCAAAAGCAGAGACACCTGAAGAACTGGTAGTGTTCTTCAAATTGATTCAAACTAAATTGAATCAAGTGATTGGTGGGATCAGATCTGATCATGGAACTGAGTGTGAAAACTCAAAACTGGATCAATTTTGTATGGAAAATGGTACTAGTCACAATTTTTCTGCTCCAAGAACTCCTCAACAAAATGGAGTGGTGGAAAGAAAAAATAGAACCTTGGTGAACATTGCCAGGACCATGATCATTGAGTCAAATCTTCCTCAAAGTTTCTGGGCTAAAGCTGTTAACACAACATGTCATGTTACTAACAGGTGTCTGATAAGGCTGTTTTGAATAAAACTCCCTATGAGTTGGTCAATAACAGAAAGCCTATGTTGAGCTATCTTAGGGTGTTTGGCTGCAGATGTTTTGTGCTGAACAATCGAAAGGATGATCTGGGAAAATTTGATCCTAGAAGTGATGAAGGAGTGTTTGTTGGATATTCTTCATCAAGCAAAGCATACAGAATCTTCAACAAAAGAACTGAATATATTGAAGAAAGCATTCATGTTGTGTTTAATGAAGATGGAAATTTGAAAAGCAATGGATCAAATGATGAAGATGAGGTGATTAAGCTGTTCAATTCACAAAAAATTGAAGGAAGTGAAGCTGGTGCAGACCATCAGTTGAGAAATGACTATAATAATAACAATCATAGTCTATCTGAAAAGACTGATGAAGTTGAAAAGTGTGACGAGGTACCTGGTACCATTCTGAATTCCATTCAGAGCACCTCAAACTCTCCAGAAAATGATGTCATCATTGAAGAAGAAGAACATGTTGATCAGCTCAACCAGTCTGCTTTGAGACCATGATGGAAACATAGTTCATCATATCCTCTTGATAATCTTATCTCTCCTTTGAACTTTGGAATTCACACTAGATCAAAAACAAGAAATCTAGTTGCATTCTCAGCATTCATATCATCTATTGAGCCTAAGAATGTGAAAGAGGCATTAGGTGATGCAGACTGGATCAACTCAATGCAAGAAGAACTTCACCAGTTTGAAAGAAGCAAGGTATGGTACCTGGTTCCTCGACCTACTGGCAGAACAGTGATAGGAACCAGATTGGTTTTCAGAAACAAGCTCGATGAAAATGGAGTGATTACTAGAAACAAATCTAGGTTAGTGGTTCAAGGATACAATCAATAAGAAGGAATAGACTATGATGAGACTTTTGCACCTGTTACAAGGATGGAGGCCATTAGAATTTTAATAGCTTTTGCTGCATTCATGGGGTTCAAGTTGTATCAAATGGATGTCAAAAGTGCATTTATGAATGGAGATCTGAAAGAGGAGGTATTTGTTAAACAACCTCCTGGGTTTTGAAGATGTTGAGCTACCAGATCATGTGTTCAAATTGAATAAGGCTCTGTATGGCTTGAAAAAAGCTCCTAGAGCATGGTATGAAAGGCTGTCAAAGTTCCTGTTGAAGAATGGTTTCAAAAGAGGAAAAATAGACAATACCTTGTTCTTATTAAAAAGAGAATAAGAATTGCTTATTATTCAGGTTTATGTGGATGATGTAATTTTTGGAGCTACTTCAGAACACTTGTGTGAACAATTCTCATCATTAATGGGAAGGAAATTTGAAATGAGCATGATGGGTGAACTAACATTCTTCCTTGGCCTACAAATCAAGCAATCATCAAATGGAATCTCAATCAGTCAGGGGAAATACATTAAGAAGATACTGATGAAATTCAATATGTTTGACTCAAAGCGTATTGATACTCCTATGGGAACAAACTTCAAGCTTGTAGTAGAGGAATCTGATCCTCTTGTGAATCAAACCATGTATAGGGGAATCATTGGGTCCTTGTTGTATCTGACTGCTAGCAGACCTGATATTGTTTACAGTGTTGGAATGTGTTCTAGGTTCCAGGCGTGTCCTCGTGATTTACATTTGTAGGCTGCAAAACATATTCTAAGATACTTAAAGAAGACAGAGGACTTGGTCCTTTTCTATCCAGTAGGTGACACTTTTGATCTAGTTGGCTTTGCAGATGCTGCTTTTGTTGGTTATCAAGTTGACAGGAAGAGTACTTCTGGAATGGCTCATTTCCTTGGATCTTCACTCATCTCTTGGGGAACTAAGAAACAGAATTTTGTGGCTCTTTCAAGAGCTGAAGCTGAGTATGTAGCAGTTGCTGCATGTTGTTCACAGTTATTATGGATCAAGCAACACTTGGAGGATTTTGGTATAAATATCAAAGTTATTCCACTTATGTGTGACAATACTAGTGCAGTTAGTATGGGAAAAAATCCAGTTCACCATAAGAGAACAAAGCACATTGATGTTAGACATCACTTTTTGAGATACAATGTTGAAAAAGGGAATATTGTGCTTACATATTGTCCAACGGAGGAACAAATTGCAGACATCTTCACCAAGGCTCTCAGTAAAGATCAATTTGAAAGAAATAGGTTAAATTTGGGCATGATGATCTCTACTAAATTCCGGAGCTTCAACAGTTGAATTCCTTTGATGGCTAAATTTGCAATACAGGTATCCTTTGTGTCAATAATTTATTATCTGGATTAGATCATTTTGGTACCTATTGTAGGTATACTTTCAGGAAGGACTATCTTAGCAAAGACATGGCTAGAACAACTGAGGAATGATGATAAAACTATGCTATGGGACCTGGTTCATGTCCAGGTTAGCATTTGTACATTAATTTTAAACAGGAAAAAATATGACCGTTGATAATACCACGTGTCAGTCATCGATCATTCTGACCGTTAGTCCCATCGATTATTCTTCAAGCGACAAGTCAAATCAAGGACCTGGCACCGTTTCAAATCTCTTTTAAACCCTCTTTCCTCCTTTTGATTTCTTATCTGGCTCTCAACATTCCTTCACTCAAAAAAAGGGGGAAAAGTTAAAGACAAAATTTTTTATTCCTTTCTCTTTGTCTTCGAAAAGCTGTTTTTGTTCTTATTCTGGTCAAGATGTCTGATCCTTCTTCAACCTCTAAGCAATTGCTCACTGCACTCAGTGAGATTGAACCTATTGCCTTTTACTCTCCTTTAGCAGTAGAGTCCAACTCTAGTGTTCCTTCGAGTTCTCAGCAAGATACTCTTGAAAATCCTTTCCATTCCATAGATCTGAACAACACTAGTATCCCTATTGTACCTGGTCCTTACCATGAGATGTTTCCAGACAATCTATTTGAAGGAGATTTGCCAAGAAATAAATCGTCTGAGTCAAAAATTTTGGCAGCAAGTGAAGAACTGGTAATCGAAAGTCTTGCAATTATGAGAGAAGAAGCTAGGGATGAACAAAATGAGCCTTTACAAGGTGAAGAGGTAAGAGACACTCAACCCATTTTTGATAAAACTCCAGATTTTGGGAGGTATCCTTCTTCTAACTCCTCAGATTCTGAAAGTGATGAGGAACCCTTTAAATGGAAGGTTGAAAGGAGGGAGGTCGGGGTGTCAATAAAGGGAAAAGAAAAGATAGTGGAAGAGGTTCCTAGAAGAAGACCTACTACTAGGTCTGATGCTAGGAAGTTGATGGCTGATGCCTTAAAGGCTAGTGCAAGATCTACGGCTGAAATTAGGAGTGCCAGACTTTCAAAGTATCAAACTTTAGAATCCCTGAATCTGGTGTCATAGATGTGTCTGCCGAAGAAATGGACAAGAAAAACAAGAAGAAAAAGTTAGGAAAAACAAATTCAAAGGATCCAAAGAAGGTTGAGAAAACAAAACCCACGAAGAAGAGTTCTATAGGAAAACGGAAGAGATCATAGGGACCTGGTACCCAACAAAGGGGTGAAGAGGAGGTCAACATGCAGGAAATTATTGACAACTTGAGAACGCAGGCTGTGCTGGCTGGAAGAGTCTTTGACATGGGAATAATCAATCTTCCCAGCATGGACTCTCTCCATGACATGGTGGAAATTCAATCATGGATGCATCTATTCAACAAGAAATATCATATCCTTTAATTAGAAGAAGTGCGTGAATTCTATTACAACATTCAATTTAAGGAAGATGGGAGTGTCATCACAAGAGTAAATGATATACAGTGCATCTGGATGAGTTTCTACTGGGCAAAATTCTCAGGGTACCTAGAGAGGGAACCAGGTCTGTGATTGGGAAAACTTGTTCGATTGAGTTTGTGTCCTTGGTTTCGAAGCTTCCTACAACAAATGTTGTTGGGGTTTTTAAGAAGGTCAGGAAAAGCGAGTATCAGTTGGTGTTCAAGTTTGTTAACAAAACTCTCCTCCCTCGGACTAAAAAGAGGACTTCAGCTACTTCTGCTAATTTATTTGTGATGGAGATGTTGTGCATATTCGAACCTCTGAATCTCCCAGGGTTTATGCTTGAGCACATGTAAAAAACTGTCATTTAGAGGAAAGGCATTCATGGGATGGGATACGGATACTTTCTCACTGAAGTATTTAAACATTTTAAAATTCCTCTAAAGCGTTGGCATGGTTGGGACTGTGAAATAAACCTTTTCAGAGAGTACCCTGGTCGAATGTGAGTGTATCGAAGGGAAAGGCAATCCCAAGATCAAGATGGCTCAACTCATAGACTATTAGAATAAACTCAAGCATGTGGTTGAGAAGTTAACTGTGCGGTTTAGTGGAAAAGATGCTGAAATTGCTATACTCAAAGCTGAACTACTCACAGCACAAACTGAGGGACCTGGTACTTCTGTCGTTCAAGCCCTGGAAAGGGAAAATACAGTGTTGAGAGCCAAGGTCACTGCCTTGCAAGAAAAGGCAATTAAGGATAATGATGATGCAAATGATGGAGTCACTCTCATTATTCAGTCCCTTTCTCATCAACCTCCCCCTTCTTAGTCTGTCCCAATCATTTCATGTGTCTTCCTTGTGTGGCTTGTCTTTGTGTCGTTGGATTATCAGTTTGTTTTTCATGAACTAAATGTTATCTTGGAATGCTATTTATCTTATTCCCTAGGTGTTCTAGCTAATATCTATTGTGAATGCTTTTCTTTTCTGTTTGATTGCTATCAAGCTCTGATCTTATCTGATATTAGTGTTGATATTATTGGTTTACTATATCTCTTTTTTATGATGCCAAAATGGGGAATTATAACTGACTCATAAGTGGTAAACGTGTGTGTGAGGGGGAAACACAGTGAGGTGGAAAATTTCTTTTCAGGAGCATGGACTAGTAATTAAGGGGGAACTAGTTATAAAGCTGGAGTGGTGCTTGAGTATTGTTTGTCATCATCAAAAAAGGGGAAAATGTTATTTGTAGTTTTGATGATATGACAAACTCAGGGACCTTGTAAAGGTACCAGGTTCTGAACATGAGTTTTAAGGATGTAACAAACTCAGGGACCTCGTAAAGGTACCAGGTTCCCCAAGGTGACTAGTATGTTGACTGCCAGCTGGAGAAGGTACCAAAAGTGGGTGCACAGTTCCCAAGGGTGTCAGTAAAGTCAGACTTCTCCAACCAATGGCAAGAGTTTAAGGAAAGGGACTTTTCCATATAAAAGTCACTTTCCTAAACATTATTCCTGAGTTTTTGAAACTTGATAAAGTATTTTCAAGAATACTTGTAAAGGCTATCGAAAATCAAATAGCAGAATTATTCAAACAACAACTGAAATCTCTGGAGCATTTTGTGTAGTTGTTTAAGAATATATTCTCTTGGTCTTACATTGTAAACTATTCCTAAATCTATAAAGGAATCAGTGTGTGGTGTTGAAATTCTATGTTGTCTAGGAGGGATAGCTTAGTGGGTAGATTAACTTCTACTTAGGCTTGTCAAGCTATAGAGATTATTTCTTGAGCATGAGATTAAAAACTTTTTCTCACATTTGTATAACTGGTCTTACTTATGCTTGAAAAGATTAGTAAAACAGTCGTGAAAATCCTGCGAGACAGGTCGTGGTTTTACTCCCTTAAGCAAGGAGGTTTCCACCTAAAATTGTTGTGTTGTTTAAACTGCATTTACTTTCTGTTTATACTTGTTAGTGTATCAAGGGACTGGTCCATTGACTGATAAGTGAAGGCATATATTTTATCAAGATCCACCTGATTAGCATACATCCTGTGTTCAGAGGTTTCCTCTTGGACATGAAATCTGCAGGGTATCCAACTATTTTGTAGAACTGCTCCCTAGAATGTCCCTTCCATCCATAGTGTTCACATTGTTGAAAATTCTTTCTAGTCTTGTATCTTCCTCCTGAGGAGCTAGTACTATTGTTGTATCCTCCACCATGATCACCAACACCTGAGAATGCACTGATGAATGTACTTTTGATGATCCTGCTCCGTTGTTGTATGTGTGATTTCTGTAAGTGTACATTGTTGTGCCTTCTATAAGTCCTAAACCACTCGAACTATTGCTTACCAGAATTCTCTGACTCTCTTGATCAATCAATATTGCATACAACTTTGTTTAGTAAAGGAGTTGAACTCCTCATTAAGATCTGACTTCTATGAGGGGAATATGACTCATTTTACCCCATTAGAAACTGCAGAGCCTTTGATAATCTCAATGTTCACCAAATTTTTTGGACTCATGACATGGACAACTTGGACATGGAATTATAGCATCATACTCATCCCGGAGGTCTCTTAGACTTGAGTGATAGTCAGCAATCAATATTGTACCCTGAGTGAGAGAGTGAATCTCCCTATGTAATTGAAATTTTTTGGATCCATTCACAGTGCTAAACCTTTCTCTTCGATCTAGCCACACCTTTCGAGCATCAGAGACATACACAACAGAACTAAGAAGTCCAGGTCTCATTGCATTCATAATCCATCTCATAACTATTGTATAACACTTTTCCCAATGATCATGTAGCTCAGGCTCAAACATACACTTATGGAATCTTCCATCTACAAATCCTAATTTACTTCGACCTACTAGACCAATTCGAAATGACCTACTCCACAAGACATAGATTTCTGATCCGGTTAATTGCATAGATATTAGAGAACTACCTGGACAGGAAATGTGGTTGTGCGAGAACCACTTCCAAAACTGGTTGCTTGAATCTTAGCTCCTTCTGTTGCACATCCAGACATGAGAGTCCTAAAGCTTTCTTTTGATTCACCTGTTTTTGGGAAGGATAGATCGAAGTACCAAGGTATTCTGTATGATCGTAGGCTCTGATACCGTGTAAGCTTCATAGCTCAATCTTAAACACCATAGCTAGAAGAAAGGAAGAAGAGAGGATTGTATTGATTGTATAATGTGACTTGATACAATGTATTTGTACATAGTGTGTATTTATACTACAAGCCATTGCAATAACTAATCATGCCAACATGGCATCTTTCTAACTAACTTTTTACTGATTAGTTAACTAACTCAACCATAAGCTTGCTTAACCATCTTCATTAGTTAACAATAGGCTATTAGATTGAAGCAACTCGAGTGAGAGCCCAAATGGATGAGGCGAGAAAGAATGAAATCTCAACATTTGTTAGATCAAAAGATTAAATTCCAAAACAAGTGAGCTATCGATGGTTCCTTCATATATGAAGACAGAATTTGAAATACATTTAGTTGTTTAAGTATATTTTTGGTCAGTTTTATGAGTAAGGATGCAATATTTTTGCTAGGAAAGGTAATTTATTATTTCTTCAATGTTAAATTAGTAAGAATTTTTTATTACTAGTACTTTCTATTATGTAAAAGTTGGAGCATTTTACCAGAAAACATAAAAAAAAATGAAAATTAATAGGGCTCTATATATCTAAATATTCAAGGTATCATATCATATTATATTATAAGTGGGAAGTCCTTTAGCTCAAAGTTGAATTACGAATTTGCCCTTCACTTGAACATTATTTAAATATATATAACATTATATGAAAACAAAAGCATAATATTTTCATTGTTAATGACCTGGAAAATAAATTAACACTACAATTACAATAATTAGGATAATTGAAAAGACAGTGAAGCTTACATTTAAATAACCATGAATAGGGTAAACGAAAAGGCAATTGAAAGTAATAAATCTTTTTTCCAAGTGAATAATGACTTTCTTCAGGTAAATAAAGAAATTATGTTTCTTCTTTAAGTAAATCATTTCATCTTCATATACATTTCAAAAGGCATGGAAGATATAGGAACACTATTTTAGTTAAGAAATCAAAGACTTTAAGACAATCATGAAGAACATATGAAGTGTGGTGTCTGCGGTGATTTCTCAACAGCGACAACGGTGAGAAACTGATTTTGTGTTCCTAGAAATCTCAAAGTCCTCCAGCAACCCCTTCCTTTCATCATTTCAAATTCTTAACACTATTTTTTTGTTGTTGTTTTCTTCTAACCCCCCCCCCCCCCTCCCTCCTCTTATTGTAGAATATGCCTCTTGTTAGATTTATATGTGATGAAATTTGAAGTGTTCTTGAAATTCAAGGTATATTGATTTATCCGAGTATTTCTATAACGCAATTTCAATAGGATATTCATTGATTTTTTTCTTTCTTTATTTTATTAGTCTTTATTTGTTCCTTTTTACCCTTTTTACTTTTTATTCTTAGCTTGTTTTTCATTTTTGAAAAGGTGAAATTTCAACAATAAATATGATGAAAGTATATAATTGACAGGTAATAGTAAAATAATTTTAACTTTGAGATTCACACATGGTATTTTTCGCAGCTATAATTTTTTTATGCAATATATTTGTTCTCTTATTTTCATATATAGGCTTTTAAATTGTATACATCATCATTTCTCTTACAAGAGTTTTTCCTTCTCCTATTTAATTTTTGGGAGATTCAAGATTAAGATCTTAGTTAGAGAACATATTTTAATCTTAGTATATCTTGGATATTGTTTTCTCTTTAGTTTGAATTTGTAATATTTTTCCTTCAAATTATACATGACTCATCACAAGCATGTTTATAATGTTATTATTGGTTCGTCTGTTTTTTTTACTTTGTTAATTCATTTTCTGTTTATTAAAAATTTAAATTTGAAAACTAAAAGATATCAATTATTTTTACTATTTGAATAGAGTGATATTTTTTCATGAATACTGAAAAATCATATCATCAAAAACTAACACAAATAGTGCTATATTTCATGTAAATACAATAAAATATACTCATATATAGACCCATGGACTTATCACAAGTAATTGCATTCTCAAGACAATCTTATTGTATTGTCGTTAAGCTTCGATGTTTATGTTCTTTATAGAAAATGTAAAATGTGTAATTGAAATTTATATTTCTGATAAATTTGTCTCGCGCCTTTGTTATTTCATTAAAGACATTACATACATTTATTATTATTTTTCTATCATAAATTCATAGACATATTTTACAGTCATGATTCACATATTTCTGGTTTGATAGCAAATGCATCATTCTATTTTATGATTTATTTTATTGAATAAAAAATAAATAATAAAATAAATATTATTAATTTCATTATCTATACCTTATAACTCACTTCTAAATAAATAAAAACTTGTGAGGATAGTAAGGGACAAACGTGACGCACGTTATCAGAAACTAGTATTATTATAAGAGGGAAGCTCCAAAGTAAAAAAGTTGAATTACTATTTTGCCCCTCTACTAAATTAAAACTTTTATAATTTTCATATAATCTTCTTATTCTCATTTCAAAATCTTGACCTTTCAAATTTCTCACACAAATTTTAAAAAATACAAATGAGTAATTATTCTTTAAAGACAAGAAATTAAAGTGGATTCATTTATCTTTTAAAGTTAAATTTCATCTCTATCTTTTTTGTACTTATTTTAATAGTATTTGACCTTTCAATTTTTCACGTGTCTTTTCATTTTCTGTAATTTTGTTCTATAAATTTAACTTTACCAATAAAAACTTTTATTTACTATTCCTATAATTCTTGTGTGTATGAACTCTAAAATTATTTCAATCATTAAATTTTAGTTCTTTCATCTTCCAATAGTATCTTCTTTTTACATTCTTCACTCCTATTTTAAAATATAAAATTTCTTTATTATTATTGGTTGTACATAGTTTAATCTTCTTAATGATATTTATTATGATTAGTCTTTACACGTTCGTTAAATACTCTATAAAATGTATCATAAGGTGGGTTTGTCCAATTATCTGATTTGCCTTCTTTGGTTAGATTTCTACTTAAAAAAGAGTCTAATTCAAGTAAATCTATTCTAATATAACTAATTCAGCTACAAATATTGACCAACACTTTTTATATTATTGTTAAGCTTTCAAGTTGTTCACTTCTTCTAGTATAATATTTATTTATTAAAGTATTTTGTTGCAATAAAACTCAAATTCAGATATAAGTTGATCTGTGAATGCCTTTGCATATTTGAATTTTGAAATGTGGGCATGGACTATGTTTGGAGCACACAGGCTCACAGTTGATTGTGTGTTCGTTTAGTTTTAAATGATATGAAATACACGTGCGATGCATGTGTTCGAGAACTAGTTTTACAGATAAATATGAAAAATTATTTTCTCAAGGTCGTCGGATGTCTATGGTTTCTTTACCTCCGACCTTACAAGTTTGATTTCTCAAGAAAACCTTGTGTGCTACCCGACATATTCGTTTTCATGAGCAAGATTTTCCATTCGCCAAGCCGTCCATCCTTGACCTTGTACCAAATCAGTCTCCGTCTACCATGTCTTTGGTTTCCCTTCCAGTTTCTATGCCTCCATCGCGAGTAGTTCATCAATCTTCTTCTATAAGATCTCTTCCTCCTTTGCTGCCCCATCCTACTCAGTCACCTCCACCCTCACTAGCTCTCATCCTAATATTTATTTTGGAGACCCTTCTTCTCGCTCTTCAAGTCCCGATCACAATAGCAGTCCAACTCCCAGAGCTATTCCTATACCTTCTTTTGATGCTCCCACTCCACAACCAACTCTACACGCTAAGATGTTCCCAACACCTCTTCCCCTGCTTTACCTCTTGTTGTCGACTTAAGAAGCAACAAAATGTTCCAAGAATCTTCCCCTACTATGCTGCCTCCGCCAACCTGTTCTGTTAAGCTCATAGCCCCTCCTCAGCATTTACATCATATGGTTCTTCGATATATGCCCGTCTTCAAATTTGGCCACTACCTCAGATGTATTACCCCCTCCCACATATGAGCCATCATGTTTCACTGAAGCTTCCAAACATAAAGAGTGTGTGGGGGGGGGGGGCTGCTATGGCATCTGAAATGGATGCATTACTGCAGAATGACACCTGGACTTTGGTTCCATATGATTCCTCACGGAATATTCTTGGTGCAAGTGGGTATTTCGTGTAAAAAGTTCTTCAGGTGCGATACAATGCTAGAAAGCTCGCTTAGTTGCAAGGATATTTCACCAACTGGAAGTTCACGACTACTACGAAACATTTAGCCCTGTTGTTAAGCAAATGCAAGCAAACCAGATAACTCTGGAAGCGTTTGGATCAATCATTGGACATGTCTATGTTTCCTGACATATTTGCTTTGATGAATAAAATTCTCCATTCGCCAAGTCATCCATCCTTGGCCCCGTACCAAATCATCTCCGTCTACCACGCATTGGGCTTCCCTTCCAGTTTGTATGCCTCCATATAGAGTCGTCTATCAATCTTCTTCTATCAGATCTGTTCCTCCTTTGCTACCCCATTCTACTCAGCCACCTCACTATCACGAACTTATCCTAACATTAAGTTAGGAGACCCTTCTTCTCACTCTTTCAGTCCCGAATGTACTATGAGTCCAACTTTCATAGCTACTCCTATACCTTCATTGGATGCTCCAATCCACAATCAACTTCCTTCAAAGGTTTTCCCAACACCTCTTCCGCTGCTTTACCCCTTGTTGCCGACATATGTAGTAACAACATGCTCCCAGAATATTCCCCTACTATGCTGCATCCGCCAACCTGTACTGATAAGCTCATAGCCCCTCCTCACGCTCACATCATATGGTTCTTCGAAATATGCACCGTCCTCAAATTTGGCACTACCTCAGATGTATTACCCCCTCCAACATGTGAGCCATCATGTTTCAGGGAAGCTTCCACACATAAAGAGTGGCGGGCTGCTATGACATCTGAAATGGATGCATAACTGCGGAATGACACTTGGTCTTTGGTTCCGTATGATTCCTCACTGAATATTCTTGGGTGCAAGTGGGTATTTCGAGTAAAAAGAAATTATTCAGGTGCGATAGAGCACTACAAGGCTTGCTTAGTTGCTAAGGGATTTCATCAACTGGAGGATCATGACTACTACGAGACATTTACCGCTGTTGTTAAGTCAGTTAACATTGGCATTCTTCTCACCTTGGAAGCATTGCACCACTGGGTTTTGCGTCAATTAGATGTGCAAAATGCTTTTCTTCATGTTGAACTGCAAGAGGTCTATATGTCACAACCTTCCAGCTTCATACATCCTCGATGAATAACATTTGAAAGCTTGGGAAATCAATCTACGGTCTCAAACATGCACCTCAGGCATGGTACATATTGGTGAGAGTCCCTTGTTCCATGATGCTACGTAGATCGAAAAATTGTCAGAGCCTTACAATATGTGACACTTCCTCGTCCCAACATTGCCTTTATCGGAACAAGGCCTGCTAATTTATTCATAATCTCACGATAAATCAGTGACTTGAAAACTACAGTCGAACTGAAAATGCAAGCAAACCAGATCACATTGATCTGATTATCTACTTGAAAGGTTCCATAACATATTATACATGCAATAAATACTAACTATAGATTCTATAGCAAACGTAATTAAATTGTGAACGTAACTCCGTGAAGACTTGGACCTTGGATATAATAATTAATGGATCTTTTATTCTATCAAACAGTTTCGCGAAAAAAAGCACATACATCAAATCAAATCTAGTCATTTTGCTGTTTCCTTTCTCTTCTTCATTTTGGTGTTTTCTTTTTCGTCCTCTATTTCCCTCCAATTCCTCTGTTTTTGCCTCCTCTGCTTGTTCCATTTTTTCGTTTGATTCTTGATTTCCATTCTATCCATCAATCTCTATTTCTATGAACTGTTTTTACCATTTTGTTTTGCAGAGAGAATCCAAACAGAAAGAGAAAAGGAGTAAAGATTTTAACATTTGTTTCGAATATGAAGTGACTGAAGAAAGATAGTTAAGCCCAGCTATTTTACAACTTTAGTGTAATTGGTTATTTGTATATAAACTCCATTAGATATTCATGTTCATCATATAAAGATACATTTTCTATTCTAATTCTTTGCATTGGATGTATAATTCACTTCTAACATCCCAATCTCAGCATTAAAAAAATAATGAATCGATTAAAAGCTCCAGTTTCATCTGATCTTTTCGGTTTTATCAAAAGAGTTAACATCTCTAATTGTATAAACAAGTAAAAGAGATGATGTCAAACTATATTTGAAAGTGAAATAACATGAAAATGCAGATCAAAATGATCTCTGAACCTTAGGACAGAATCAGTTTCGCAAGCAAATCACATATCAAACAGTTCGGCAAAAATAACGCATACATCTCAAAAATCAAGTTTCTGATCTTTAAGTCAGAAATATAGTAATGTTTATACTAAAATGAATCTGAAAATTAGTATCGTAACCTTTTACCAGCTCCACTTATCAAAATCAAATTCTGTTCCTTCGTTTTTTCCTTCATAATCCTTGAATGGTCCTCCTTCTTTATACATTGGTTGTTTTCCTTGTTTAATATCCCGTCTTCTTCTTTCTTTTTCATCTTCTTCCTCGTTTTTACGATTCTCTTCTTCATTTTCATCAATTTCTTCGTCTGGATTTTCATCTGTTTCTCCTACTTCAGCTTCTTCCTTTGTTTCATTAGATTCTTCATTTCCATCAACCTCATTTTGCCCAACTTCTTCATTTTCATGAATTTCTCCATTTGGATTTTCGTCTAATTGATTCACTCCAGCCTCTTCCTCTGTTTCTTCCATATTTTCATTAGATTCTTGATTCCCTCCAGCTTTTTCCTCTGTTTCTTCAATTATTTCATCAGATTCTTGATTTACATTCTGTCCATCAAGCTCCTTTATCCCTTGATCTTCTTCTTCATCATCAGTACGTTCATTTACATGAACTGGTTCTCCTCCAATTAACATTTTTTTGGCAGAGAGAATTAAAACAGAAAAAGAAATTGAGCATAGACTTCGCACTTTTTTTGGAATATGAAATGACTGAAGAAGATGGGCAACTGCCTTTATATACTAAAACTAATTAGTCAAAAGATTGTCAACTGAAAAAAACGGTTTTTACTTTATTTACACACTTAAATTTTACCCTCTAATTTAAAATTAGCTTTTTATTTTTTTGTTTTTTTTTTGCGAGGGGTTTCTTTGGGTTCATGTTGTGGAGTCCATACCCATTGTAGATAAACATAGCAAAAATGGTTGAATTTTGTTTGTTGATTATTGTTAAAGTCAACAAATGTTGCAACAAAATTCAAAGCTCACCATTTCTTTTTTCAACTAAAATCTTAGCAAGATTTCTACATAGGTGAAAATGTTGAAATATTGTGTTTCTTGTGATGTCATTGGTGACATCATTAGGAGTAGATTTTCCTATAAATAGAGAGCTCTTGCTCATTTCAAAATATACCAAAAAAAAAGGAATTACAAAGGAGAGAAAAGAAGAGTGAGGCATCACAGAAGAAAATAATCTGTGAGCAAAAATAGTGACTGTGAGCGGTATTGTAGTGAGGTGGAAAAATCAAAAGAGTGTTATTTCTTTTGAATGTGTAGTGGTCTTTGGAGTTTTACTCAGACATACAAGTGGAAAATCATTACTATAGTGATATTTGTTGCTCCTCTCGGGTCGTGGTTTTTCCCTTATTTAGGAGGGTTTTCACGCAAAATCTTGGTGTCATTATTTCTCTTTTATTCTCGTTGATTAACCGTATTGTTGTGTTCCGCATTTGTTGCCTTTATTACCGCAAATATTATTTCTGTTACGGATTTATTCCCAACAATTGGTATCAGAGCACAGGTTCTGCTCATTTACAGAAATATTTTTTGCAGCTTATTGTACTATACTCAATAAAAAAAATGTCTGGACTAAAGTACGAGGTAGCAAAATTCAACGGTGATAGCGGTTTCTCAACGTGGCAGAGAAGGATGAAAGACTTGCTCATCTAACAGGGTTTGCGCAAGGCACTAGGCGGCAAATCCAAAAAGCCCGAATCCATGAAACTTGAGGATTGGGAAGAAATGGATGAAAAGGCTGCTATTGCAATCAGATTGCGCTTAACAGATGATGTAGTTAATAACATCATCGATGAAGAGAGTGCATGTGGCATTTGGACAAAGTTAGAAAATTTATACATCTCCAAAACGCTGACAAATAAATTGTACCTAAAGAAGCAGTTATATGCGCTACATATGGGTGAAGGTACAAATTTTGTGTCTCATTTAAATGTACTTAATGGACTAATCACGCAGCCAGCAAACCTCGGAGTAAAGATCAGGGATGAAGATAAAGCCATAGTGCTCCTAAACTCGTTGTCATCTTCCTACGATACTTTAACAACAACCATTTTACATGGTAAGGACTCTATTAAGTTGAAGGATGTCACATCAGCCCTTTTGCTTAATGAGAAGATGAGAAAAAGGCCTGAAAATCACGGACAGACTCTCATCACGGAAAGCAGAGGCAGAAGTTACCAAAGGAGCTCAAGTAACTATGGTAGATCCGGAGCTCGTGGAAAGTCCAAGGTCCGATCAAAATCGAAGGCCAGAAATTGCTACAATTGCGATCAACCTGGACACTTCAAAAGAGATTGTCCAAATCTAAAAAGGGGCAAAGGGGAAAGCAGCGGCCAGAAGAATGATGACAACACAGCTGCCATGGTGCAAAATAATGACAATGTTGTTCTCCTTATAAATGAGGAAGAAGAATGCATGCACTTGGCAGGTATAGAGTCAGAATGGGTGGTTGACACATCAGCATCTTATCATTCCACACCGGTAAGAGATCTTTTTTGCAGATATGTAGCCGGTGATTATGGCAATGTGAAAATGGGTAACACAAGTTACTCAAAGATTGCGGGGATCGGAGACATTTGCTTAAAAACAAATGTTGGATGCACATTAGTGTTGAAAGATGTGCGCCACGTACCTGATTTGCGGATGAACTTGATCTCGGGAATTGCTTTGGACCAAGATGGATATGAGAACTACTTTGAAAATAAAAAATGGAGACTCACCAAAGGGGCATTGGTGATTGCAAAAGGAGTTGCTCGTGGCACGTTATACAGGACAAATGCAGAAATATGCCAAGGTAAATTAAATGTGGCTCACGAAGAAAATTCTGCAGATTTATGGCATATAAGAATGGGTCATATGAGCGAGAAAGGATTGAAAATTCTTTCCAAAAAGTCACTCATCTCTTTTGCCAAAGGTACAACGATAAAATCGTGTAACTACTGCTTATTTGGTAAACAACATAGAGTCTCATTTAAGACATCATCTGAAAGAAAGTCGAATATACTTGATTTGGTATATTCTGATGTTTGTGGTGCAATAGAGATAGAATCGATAGGAGGTAATAAATACTTTGTTACCTTTATTGATGACGCTTCTCAAAAATTGTGGGTTTATATCTTGAGAACCGAAGATCAGGTGTTTCAAGTATTTCAAAAGTTTCATGCTCTGATAGAAAGAGAGACAGGTTGAAAGCTAAAACGTCTCCGAACCGACAATGGAGGTGAGTACACTTCAAGAGAATTTGAAGAGTACTGTTCAAACCATGGAATCAGACATGAAAAGACAGTTCCTGGAACCCCACAACACAATGGTGTAGCTGAGAGAATGAATCGCACCATTGTTGAGAAAGTGAGAAGCATGCTAAGAATGGCTAAATTACCCAAGACATTCTGGGGTGAAGCAGTTCGGAAAGCGTGTTATCTTATCAATCGTAGTCCATCAATTCCGTTGTAGTTTGACATTCCGGAGAGAGTTTGGACCAACAAAGAGTTGTCTTACTCGCACCTAAAGGTGTTCGATTGCAAAGCTTTTGCACATGTACCGAAGGAGAAAAGAACCAAGCTAGATGATAAATTAGTTCCTTGCATTTTCATCGGATATGGAGATGAAGAGTTCGGGTACAGACTATGGGATCTTGTAAAGAAGAAGGTCATCAGAAGTAGAGATGTAATCTTTTGAGAAAGTGAAGATGGAACTGCTGATGACTATCCGAGAAGTCCAAGAAAAAGAATGGTATAGTTCCTAATCTTGTTACCATACCTTCTTCTTCTAACCATCCCATAAGTGCAGAAAGTATGATTGATGAAGTTTCTGAGCATGAAGAGCAACCTGATGAGAATGTCGAGTAGAGGGAGCAACTTGGTGATAATACCGGGCAAATGGAGTACCCAGAAGAAGAACAATCTCAACCTCTGAGGAGATCATAAAGACAAAGGGTAGAATCAACCAAATACCCTTCCTCAAAGTATGTCCTTATCAATGATGAAGGTAAGCCAGAAAGTCTTAAGGAGGTGTTGTCTCATCCAGAAAAGATCCAATGGATGAAAGCCATGCACGAAGAGATGGGATCTCTACAGAAAAATGGCACATACCAGCTAGTTGAACTTCCAAAAGGAAAAAGACCACTTAAGTGCAAGTGGGTTTTTAAACTCAAGAAAGATGGAAATGGCAAGTTGGTGAGGTACAAAGCTCGATTGGTTGTAAAAGGCTTCAAACAAAAGAAAGGTATTGATTTTGATGAAATTTTTTCACCTGTTGTCAAAATGACTTATATTCGAACTATTTTGAGCATAGCAGCTAGTCTAGATCTTGAAGTGGAGCAATTGGACGTGAAAACTGCATTTCTTCACGGAGATTTGGAAGAAGAGATTTATATGGAGCAACCAAAGGGATTTGAAGTATCTGGAAAGAAACACATGGTGTGCAAATTGAATAAGATTCTTTATGGGTTGAAACAGGCCCCAAGACAATGGTACAAAAAGTTTGACTCTTTCATTAAAAGTCAAACGTACACAAAGACCTATTCTGATCCATGTGTATACTTCATAAGATTTTCTGACAACAATTTTATTATTTTGTTGTTATATGTGGATGACATGTTAATTGTAGGACAAGACAAAGAGCTGATTGCAAAATTGAAGAAACATTTGTCCAAGTCATTTGACATGAAAGACTTGGGCCCAGCACAACAAAATCTAGGGATGAAGATTGTTCGAGAACGAACAAAAAGAAAGTTGTGGCTATCTCAAGAGAAGTACATTGAACGTGTACTAGAACGCTTCAACATGAAGAGTGCTAAACCTGTTAGCACTCCTCTTGCGAGTCATCTGAAGTTGAGTAAACATATGTGTCCTACAACAAAAGAGGAGAAAGAGGGAATGGCTAAAGTTCCTTATTCTTCAGCAGTGGGGAGTTTGATGTATCCGATGGTGTGTACAAGACCTGATATTGCTCATGCAGTTGGTGTTGTTAGCAGATTCCTTGAAAATCCTGGAAAAGAACACTGGGAGGCAGTTAAGTGGATACTCAGGTATCTAAGAGGTACCACAATTGATTGCTTGTGTTTTAAAGGATCTGATCCAATCTTGAAGGTCTATACTGATGCTGATATGGCAGGTGACCTCGATAATAGAAAATCCACTACTGGATATTTGTTTACATTTTCAGGGGGAGCTATATCATGGCAATCAAAGTTGCAGAAGTGTGTCGCACTCTCTACAACTGAGGTAGAATATATTGCAGCTACTGAAGCTGGCAAAGAGATGGTATGGCTGAAACGATTTCTTCAAGAAATTGGATTGCATCAGATTGAGTATGTCGTCTATTGTGACAGTCAGAGTTCAATAGACTTGAGCAAGAACACCATGTACCATGCAAGGACGAAGCATATTGACGTGAGATATCACTGGATTTGTGAAAAGATAGAGGATGGATCTATGCAGGTCATGAAGATCCCTACTAGTGAAAACCCTTTATATATGCTGACCAAGGTGGTATCAAGGGACAAGTTTGAGCTATGCAAAGAACTTGTCGGCATGTACTCAAGCTAGAAACCTAGAGCTACCTCCTTCAGGGTGAGTGGGTCTGGGAGGGGAGATTTGTGGAGTCCATACCCATTGTAAATAAACATAGCAAAAATGGTTGAATTTTGTTTGTTGATTATTTTTAAAGTCAACAAATGTTGCAACAAAATTCAAAGCTCACCATTTCTTTTTTCAACTAAAATCTTAGCAAGATTTCTACATAGGTGAAAATGTTAAAATCTTGTGTTTCTTGTGATGTCATTGGTGACATCATTAGGAGTAGATTTTCCTATAAATAGAGAGATCTTGCTCATTTCAAAATACACCAAAAAAAAGGAATTACAAAGGAGAGAAAAGAAGAGTGAGGCATCACAGAAGAAAATAATCTGTGAGGAAAAATATAGAGTGTGAGCGGTATTGTAGTGAGGTGGAAAAATCAAAAGAGTGTTATTTCTTTTGAATGTGTAGTAGTCTTTGGAGTTTTACTCAGACATACAAGTGTAAAATCCTTACTATAGTGATATTTGTTGCTCCTCTCGGGTCGTGGTTTTTCCCTTATTTAGGAGGGTTTCCACGTAAAATCTTGGTGTCATTATTTCTCTTTTATTCTCGTTGATTAACCGTATTGTTGTGTTCCGTATTTGTTGCCTTTATTACCGCAAATATTATTTCTGTTACGGATTTATTTCCAACACATGTAAACTCATGGGAAAAGATGCAAGATGTTTCCATACGGATATGCGGCACGGTGGCTATGGATGGTTTCAAGAGAGTAAAAAGTAGTCTCAAGAAGTATTGAGACGAGATGAGTATATATGACATAACACAACTTCAACTTATTAATAATGTGACCTTAAATAGGAGGATGCACTAAATCAATTGAGGGTGTGTGTAAGTTGTCTTGCAGCCACAGTTATGGGCGTAAATGATACAGTCCGACCAGTTATTTAAAAAAAATTATATAATCCCAATTTTCAAATTTTTATAATTTATAATAAAAAACACACATTTTAAAACATCCAGATCATATCGATTTATCTTCAGTATCGGTACGATTTGATTAATATTTTTTTAACTTTTAAAATAACACCTCAAAATATACTGTATATTTCTTTTGCAAATATGTTCTTGAAGAAACACTTTAATTCTTCATCAAGAAGACAAGAATGTAAAACATTGTTGTCGTGTTGTTTGATCTTAAATATTTTATAGGAGTGTTTGGAAATGCTTTGTTGTATTGTATGATAGAGTATCTATGACAATATCTTGTAATTTTAAACATAATTAAGTGTAAACTAACTATAGAGCAAAGACGCAATGTCGTCTACTCACCAAAGTCTAGGACCTAAGTTATGTTTATTCTGTTATAAAATATATTTATATATTAAACGTAACATATTGTTAATATATAAAATCTATTTACATACATATAAGGTTATTCGGTTCGGTTCGAAACCTTTTTGGGTTTATTCATAAATTAAGAAAAACATCCCAACTGTTCGGAACGGTTGTACACTTAAATAAAAGTCCACAATTTTATTGAAAACATAGCATAAATTGGTTCGGTGTGGTTGGATTTTTCATTTTTTTTACACCCCTAGCCACACTCATTGAAAAAAATGATAAATTGACAAACACAAATATGAAGCTTACAAAAGTTTATCTAAGTGGCTAAATAAGAAGCATTAGATTCCCTACAGAGGCTTCCATAAAATTATAATTACTAATTTTATTATCTGGGAGAATGCATAAGTACTCCTTAAACTATAGACAAAATTTCAGCAACACAACTTTACTGTACATGAGTTCCATAACCCCTTGAATTATTTTATGGTGTAATAAATATATCTTTCGATATTGAGGTGACACAGTAAAGAATGGAAAAGAAGTATTAGAATTTGATTATAGTGAATTCAAGATATAACTTAGTTGTCAATGAAAATCTGACCGAGTTATAATGAGACCAAATGAACAAAGAAGCTAAGAATGGGCTTATGAGAATATGTTCGGATTTTATTTAAATTTGTGCACGAGTGTACCTTCTAGGCTTATGGGTCCTGTTAGGTTTCTTAAGTGTACTTAGATTTACTTTTTCTATGCTCGCATGTTATCTTTCAAATCAACTCGGATCTCTGTTTGTGTCTAGATTCTATTTTAATGGTGTTTTCACCTTTCTTCCTTAGTCAGCCTATGATGCTAACTAAGTGCTTTTGTTTGGTACTCATGTGGCACTCTAAATCGTTTTCGTGATGCAGGTGCTAGTACCATCTACCAATCATGTTCTTTCGTGCCATCTTTGCAGCTTTTGGGCATCGAAAACGAGGGTGAGCACTTGACGCCCCAAATCAGCTTGTCTCCATAGATTTCAACTATTATTACTTGTATCCTAGTGCTACTGCACCTCTAGTAATTGTAAAAACTATGTATATATATTACATTGAATTGCTGCCGATGAACATAAAATAATATTCAAAGATAGATTGCTTTTTTTCTTCTCAGTCTCTTGATCTTATATGGTATCAAAGCCATGACGATCTCTTCTTCCCCCAAGCACGTCTCAATCTTCATGCGCTACCCACCTACCTTTCCTTTCTCTTCTTCGACATCACTTAATCATGCCCACCATTTTATCTCTATAAAACTAACTGTCACAAATTAACTTTTTTTGGCGCACACAATTGTTGTCTTTTTTCATGGCCAGAATCTTCATGGATTTATTGGTGGTAGTCATCCTTGCCCACATCCAGTGCTGATGTGAGGCTAAAAATATATATTTAAATTATTATTTGCCTCATATTTATTATTTATATTCATCTTTTTTTAGCATAGCTTTTATGAATTGTGCTAAATAGTGTATTTTATTGTAGGATTAAATTGGGATAAACTTAAAAAAGTTTGAAGCCAAAACAAATTAAAGATGAAAGATTGAAGAAGGAAATCAAGCAGCAACTTAATGGAATAAATTTAATATAATAATGCATAAGGAAAAGATTGACATAATTCAAATTAAATTTCAAGTTGCTACCACGTGGCAGATTCTGGAGGAGCAAAGAGTTGAGACGGCGAACCGTAAAATTCTTATCCCGCTTGGTTTAAGTTTTGTAATTTATTTTGGACTCAATTATTTTAGGGAAAAATAATGAATTTACCCCTGAACTTTGATAAATGGTATGCCTATGCCTTCCGTTATACTTTGGGTCCATCTCAGCCCCTACCGTCCAATTTTTGGTACACACACGCCCCTCACACTAATAGCCCCCTCATCCTATACACATGTATTAATCCTAATCAACTACCCATTTAACCATATTTTTAACCCATAAATTAACAACCGGCCCCTTAAGCCCCTACCCACCTGATTCCCTCTAAAATACCTTAAGTCAGTTAAAAGATCCAACAACATCAACACGTCTATTAAAGCTCCGATGGAGTTGTGCCAGTGCAGAACAACAACGAAATGAGTACTCATTTAGTAAGTCCAGTCGTTGATGGATTCCCTACCTGTGAAATTGATTTCGCTGGATCTAAATCTTACATGTACAATTTCACCTCTCAATCCATTAGCCAAAGTGTATGCATATGTATCTTCTCTCTTCAATTTCCTTTTTCCTCTTCCTTCATGTGAATCGTTCTCATTTTGCTTTTGTTTAGCTAACATGTTTCATCATCATCTCTTGACGTCGGAGTTGTATCGGGCCATAGTGCGATGACGGATGTATCACAACACTTTTGTGATGAACTCATTAGTCAGCGCAGGTCAGCGCCGACGCTGTGTCGAATGCAGTTTCCGATTTAGATAGAGAAACAAGCTTGGTAATGCGGTATAGAGATAAGAGGAAGAAAAAGTTTGAGAAGACGGTTTGACATGCGTCTCTAGAAAAGCTTAAGTTGAGACTCAACCCAAAATCAAAGGGAGATTGCTAAACGTATTGAATTTGAAATTGATTCACTCGTCATCGTCGATGCATCATACGATGTAGTTCCTTCGTTTTAGTTTATATATCTATTTATTATCTCTTAGTTTCAAAAGAATCGAAGAAAAAATTGAATTTTATTTTTCTATTTTCTTCTTCATGTTGTTATTAGTGAGGAGGATCGCAACTGGGTATATATTTCCAATTTTGTTTCCCATTTTGTGTAATTAAGTAGCTGTATTTGTTGTAAAAAAATGGAAATTTGTAATGTATAAATTGTGTATTAAAATTGTATTTAATTTTTTTAACAATGTATTCTAGATAGGAACGAGAGATCCGGAAGATTTCAGTGTTTTAATTGACTTAGAATTATTTAGAGGGAATCGAGTGGATATGGGTTTATGGGGCGAGTATGTTAGTATGAGTTAAAAATAATGGTCAAATGGGTAGTTGATTAGGATTAAGACACGTGTACAGGATAAGGGGGCCGTTAGTGTGAGGGGCATGTGTGTACCAAAAATTGGACGGCATGGGCTGAGATAGACCCAAAGTATGACGAAGGCATATACATAAATGTTCCCTTTAACTTGGATTCGAATCACATTTATTCCCTTCAACTTTGGATGTGCACAAATAGACACTTAAACTTGTAAAAAATTGAACAAATAGACACACATGTCTTACATATCATTTTTTGTCATACGTGGTGTCTGACGTGTATTATGTCATGTAGGACTCATGTGTTTATTTATTCAAAAATTGGATAGTTAAAGTGCTTATTTTTCCATTATGAAAGTTGGAGGTCAAAGTTAAAATTTGAAGTCAAATTTATGGTCCAATATATGCATTATGCCTATAACGAAGGGCATACGCGCACCATTTATCAAAGTTCGGGGTAAATTCATCTTTTCTCCCATTATTTTATTTAGGGTTTTCTATATCTATAAATAGTTTATAGAAATAATCATTGAGGGGGGATTCAATTATTCAAATATAGGAGGAGATACTTTGGAAGAGAAAGTCAACAATACTTTTTAGGATTTTTTTTCTTCTTGTTGATTTCTTAGAGATTAGTAGCTAAAGCCCTTGTTTCGGGGTTGTAGATACGATTGAATGTTAATTATTAAAGGCTTTTTGAATTATTTCGTCTTTGTCATTAATAACAGATAGTATTAAATAAATAGTATTAAATAATATTAGTATTTACTGTGTACTAATCCTAGTCCTATTAGGATTAGTACTCCTTAATCCTAGTCCTATTAGGATTAGTACTCCTTCATATACCCCCTATATATATCTCCCGTGTATTCACTTATTAGGTTAACACTTCAATACAAACAATATTCTTTCATGGTATCAAGAGCCAGAAAACCTAGATCTTCTTTTCTCTAGGTTTTTCTTTTTTCTCTCTTTAGGGAACCGATCGTTCCCTTTCTTCTCTTGGGCGGCAGCAGCCATGACAACCGAGGTGGATCCTCTCGATTCACTTCCTTCTGGCGTTAAACTCCTTCTCAGGCATCTCCATGCCCTGATTCCCGAAAAATTATCACACATAAATTACCCTACATGGAAAATCACCGTTCTTACAGCCCTTGAGGCCAATTACCTTCTCAAATACGTCGATGAAAGCACAGAACCGCCGTCGGCAGTCATCACCGCCACGGAAAAATCAGAAAAAACCAATCCGGCCTATGCCGCCTGGAAAGCAGTGCATGGCCAGATCCAATCATGTTTGATTTCGGTCATCTCTCCCACGGTTCAGAAACACGTCCGATCCTACACAACTGCTTCAGCCCTGTGGACGGCCCTCGCAACACGCTATGCATCAATTTCCCACTCTCATATTTTTCAATTGCGTTATAGTCTCCACACAATTACCAAAGGCACGAAAACTATGGCGGAGTATTTAGTCGAGGTCTCCACCATCATCACAGCCCTCGACACCGTGAACAAAATCATTCCTAAAAAAGATCTCGTCATGTGCGTCGTTCGGGGGCTCCCATCAGCTTACTCCTCCATTAAACAGGCGGTTCGCATCAGTCCAACGCCCGTTGACTTGACTACTCTCTCCTCGTGGCTAAAAAGTGAAGAAATCAACGTGGATCTAGAGAGCAAACTTCTTCTCTGAGAAGCCGCTGTTATGGAGCCGGCCAGCGCTTTCACCGCAAGCCAAAACTATCGCGGGGGGCGTGGTGGCGGTCAGCAGGGGAGCCGCGGTGGCTACGTCATAAACAGCGGAGGCTGCGGGCGCGGCGGTCGGCAGGGCAGTCGTCCGCCGTATGACGGTCAGCAACAACAGCCTGCACTCCTTCGGCAGCGGCGGGCAGGGCACTTACGAGCGGAATCGTCCAACTTGTCAAATCTATCATAAAACAGGACACACCGTTGTTCGTTGCTGGTTTCGGTATGAGGAGAGCCGAAATAGTGATAACCGTGCCAATTATGCATCTCAAGCCGGCCCTTCCTCTGAATGGCTGTTGGATACTGGGGACAACATGCACGTTACTTCTGATCTATCCAAGCTTAACGCTCCAAATCCATATCATGGCTCCAATGGTATTACTGTTGGCAACGATGAGTCCCTTAATATTTCTCACACTGGCACGGGTACCATTAAAACTCCCACCGCTATCTTTCACCTAGGTAACCTTACCCTCGTCCCTTCTATTAAAACCAATCTCCTTTCAGTTGACCAATTCACAAAAGACAATATTTGCTCACTCTTGTTCACCTCTAATGATTTTAAGATCCTAGACAACACTACCAAGAGGGTGATTTTTCAGGGCCCCTATGATCATGGTTTGTACGTTCTTCCTGGCACAAGTTCGTCTGCCCACCCAGTTTCAGAAAGCGTTCTTATGGCTCCGGTGGCTCTTTCGGCTGATGGCCACAGTCTGTTGTGGCACAGTCGTCTGGGTCACCCGTCTACTCAAATAATAAATTCTTTAATGTCTCAATTAGGTTTTTCTTCCATTCAAAACAATTGTGATTCCTGTTCAATTGCTAAATCTCATAAATTACCTTTTACTTTATCTGAGAAGCGTACAACTGCACCTTTTCAACTTATTCATTCTGACCTATGGGGTCCTGTTGTTCCTTCATTTGTTGGTTTTCGCTATTATATTTGTTTTGTGAATGATTTTATAAAATACACTTGGTGGTACCCACTAAAACACAAATCACAGGCATACACCACCTTTGTCACTTTTGAAAAAATGGTCAAAACACAATTTAATTCTCATGTTAAACTTTTTCGAAGTGACAATGGAAAGGAATATGTAAATAACATCTTTGGCCAGTTTCTGCAATCCCTTGGAATTATACATCAAACCTCCTATCCGTACACTCCCGAACAGAATGGGGTGGCTGAGCGTAAGCATCGCCATCTCATTGAAACGGTGGTTACTCTTCTACATCAATCTCATCTCCCTGTCTCCTTCTGGGTAGAAGCTCTAGCCACCGCAAACTACCTCATTAACAGAATGCCCAGTCACACCCTCTCCAACAAATCACCCTATCAACTCCTTTACCAAGAACTTCCCAATTATACCAACCTCCGCGTCTTTGGGACGCCCTCATATTACTCACAAATTACAACTCCAATCCCGTCCTTGTATTTTTTTGGGCTATCATCCTACCTCCAAGGGTTATCGCTGTCTTGACCCACAAACTCATAAAGTCTACATATCTCGTCATGTCAAATTTGTCGAAAATGAGTTTCCCTACGAGTCTATTTCCTCCTCCATAAATACATCATTCATTGGCGTCCTTCCCCTTTTTCCAACATACTCACAGGGTCCCTCACCACCTTCCCCCACACCTCCACCCACTACCCAACCACCCCTCATCACCCCTTCGACCGTCACCCACAATACACCCGCAACCACCACCCACACTAACAACCAACCCGAACCACCCCATACCCACAACATCTCCAGCACGATCCATTTCGGGTCCTTCCCGGCCACCCCCGAATCACCACCGCCCGTGCCACCCCCCAATACTCATCCCAGTTAACCCGTGGCAAAGCCGGTATCTTTAAACCCAAAACCTTTCAGGCTACCATACTACCAAATACACCCCTTCCCGATAGTGAACCAACAACCTACTCTGTTGCCTCAAAAATGCTTATTGGCGTCATGCTATGGATGACGAGTTTAAGGCTTTGACTGATCAGAAAACTTGGGTTATTGTACCTAAGCCCCATGGGCGGCACCCAGTGGGCTGTAAATGGGTGTACAAAATTAAACACAATGCAGATGGCAGTATTTCCAGGTACTAGGCTCGTTTGGTTGCTAAAGGCTACAATCAGGAGTATGGGCTTGATTACTCCGAGACATTCAATCCTGTTATTTGGCAGGAAACCATTCTCCTAGTACTGTCACTCGCCGTGCGCAACAATTGGCTCATCAATCAGTTGGATGTTTCCAATGCTTTTCTTCATGGCATGCTTGATGAAACTATCTACATGACGCAACCACTGGGCTATGTTGATCCCCGCTTCCCTAAACATGTTTGCAAACTCCAGAAGTCTCTGTATGGGCTCAAGAAAGCCCCCCATGCTTGGTACACACGTCTGAAAACGTTCCTCCAGGGACTCGACTTCACGTGTTGCGTACACGACACGAGTCTATTTACTCGACATTCAGCACACGGTATAGTCATTCTTCTTGTCTATGTAGATGATATCATTATTACAGGATCTACTGCAGCTCTCATTCAGGATGTCACTCGAGCTATGCATACTACCTTCAAAATGAAGGAACTTGGCCCGTTACATTATTTTCTGGGAATGGAGGTTTCTCGTACAGGCAGCGGCTTGTTTCTTCATCAGTCAAAATATGCTCGAGATCTGTTGCAGAAAGCTGGACTGGAAAAATGCACCAGTCAACCAACACCGATGGCAGTCTCTTCGTTTACGAATGTAGCCGACACCCCCTTTGCCGATATCACCCACTTCCGCATCCTCATTGGGGCTCTACAGTATCTGGCCATTACCCGTCCTGACATCCAGTTTGCTGTCAATCGAGTTGCTCAGCGCATGCATCAACCAAGTGAACATGATTACCATTGTCTAAAACGCATTCTCAGGTACATTTTTGGCACTCTTGGTCGTGGTTTACTCATTCGACCCGGGGACTTGGAGCTTCGGGGTTTCTCAGATTCAGATTGGGCGAATGATAAAAATGACAGAAAATCTACATCGGGGTTTCTCATTTTTTTGGGGCCGAACCTGATCTCCTGGCGTACAAAAAAACAACCCAAGATCTCTCGGTCCTCGACTGAAGCTGAATACCGCGCCCTTGATCTTCTTGCTGCTGAGACCATGTGGATCACATATATTCTTCGCGAACTCCGTGCCACTCACACTGTTCCTGCTCTCTATTGTGACAACAAATCAACCATCTGTGTGGCCTAGAATTCCATCCTACACACCAGAATGAAGCATGTTGATATCGATTGTCTCTTTGTTTGCGATGAAGTTCACGCCGGCACCATGACTGTGCAGTATGTACCCATTAAAGAACAACCGGATGATATTCTCACCAAGCCTCTCCCGAGCCGACAGCACGATTACCTCAGTTCCAAGCTTCCGTTCGCTTTCGCTCAGCTCAGCTTGAGGGGGGATAATAACAGATAGTATTAAATAAATAGTATTAAATAATATTATTATTTACTGTGTACTAATCCTAGTTCTATTAGGATTAGTACTCCTTAATCCTAGTCCTATTAGGATTAGTACTCCTTCCTATATCCCCTATATATATCTCCCATGTATTCACTTATAAGGTTAACACTTCAATACAAATAATATTCTTTCAGTCATTATAAATTACATTTATATTCTTGTTTTACTATTTCTTGACTGGTCATCTAGATATAAATATAGTGTCTAAATCTTAAATTGACCATAGGAGAGATTAGATAGACCAGAGAATATAGAGAGCTCAGTCCGCTCATTAAATTGAGGAGATAAGTGTCCAGGAATGATGCACGGAAGACGAACACCTTGCTTGGTTAAGAAATAGGATGAAATATAAAAGCTTGTCAGTAAGTCTTTTATTCCCGCTCAATGTTGTAGTTAGATAACTAACTAGATAGGCGACGAGAGGTGGTTAACCCTGGTCATACTATCAACCCTATAAACCAGTAATTTGACAACTAAAATTAGTTCTAAGCCAATAATATGATACATGAAGTCCAATATATGTTGCAGCCCTCGGATTTTCTAATTTATCATTTAATTCATATATTCTTTTCTTTTGGCATTCTTAAATAAATAATTAGACTAGTAAAATTTGGTAAGACTAGTTAATTGACGAGTCCATTGGGTTCGATAATCTGGTTCTTTTAAGAGTCACTAAATTACTTGCACAACCACATACACTTGTGTGCAGTTGGGAGCAACTATGTTTTTGGCAGGTGAAGAATCCCTAATTGCTTCAACTATTAATCCTTCATATACAACTTCATAACTTGAAGCAAGGTGATCTCACTGTCACACAATATCTACAAAAGGCAAAACTGATTACGGATGAGTTGTCGGCTGCTCGGCATCCTTTATGTCCAGCATGCCAATTCAAGGGTCTAAGTTCAGAATTTAAAGATATTGTCACCACTTTATCAGGACACCGTTAACCAGTTACTTTTAACAAATTTCATAGTCTTCTCGTGAACCATGAGTTCATTAATTGTTCGTCACTTTCCAACCTCTCAATTTCTAGTACTAGGAAACAACATGCAGATTCAGTCCAACATCTTTCAACAAACTTGACCGAAAAGAATACACAATCTGATTGTTCCTACAACAACAATACTAACCTAGGTCGTGGAAGGTCTAATAAAGGTCATGACGGCAGAGGTGGTCTCATTAATTCTAGAAACTATTCTACCTATAGTCAACCTTGTCAATCCATTGACATGCGACAAAAGTGTCAAATTTGTTATGGACATGTCCAATCTACCCCAAACTGCTTCCAACGTTATAGCCAAAGCATGAATCCAGTTGCTCATCTATCACACTCAATTATAAACGCAGCATCTCAACATGGTTTCCTGGAGCGATGCACCACATGAGCCCCGATCTCACTACATTCCACCAGATTGAAGATTATAAAGGACCTGATCAGGTTCATGTTGGTTATGGCAATCACATCCCCATTCATCACACGGGTAATTCCACTCTTCCCTCCTCCTCTCATCTCTTTCATTTAAATAAAATTCATGTTTCCTCTATCAATAAGGGTTTACTCTCCATCCGACATTTTTCTCGTGATAATAATGTCTTCCCTGAATTTCATCAATACCATTTTGATGTGTTTCGCTCCCTCGTTGAAAAAAAATTTAATACCAAAATAAAAGCTATCCAATCTGACTATAGCAAGGATATCAATTCCTATCACTTGTGCTTGCTCAACTTTGCATCGCTCATCCTGTCTCTTTCTCTCATACTCATGAAAGTATTGCCATGTAGTCGAAACCGGCCTTAGCCTTCTTGCTGACAGTTCGGTTCCCTTTCACTTTTGGCTATACACACTTGAGTCTGCTCTTTTTTTAATTAATAATGTTCCTTCAGTCACAACTAATTGTCTCTCGCCATATGAACTAGTCCATCATTCCAAACCCCATTATTCATTTCTTAAGGTCTTTGGGCGTCTATGCTTTCCTTACCTCCGAACTTACAACAAACACAAGTTAGATTTCCGAATAAAACCTCGTGTGCTTCTTGGCTATATCCCAACTCACCTAGGGTATCGTTGTTTGGATCAATCAAGTGGACGCGTTTATGTTGCCCAACATATTCACTTTGATGAGAAAGTTTTTCATTCATCAAGCCTTCCATCCTTGGCCCTGTACCAAATCAGTCTCCATCTACCACATCTTTGTCTTCTATGCCTCCATGTAGAGTCATTCATAAATCTTCTTCTATCAGATCTCTTCCTACTTTGCTGCATCATCCTACTCAGTCACCTCCACCGTCACTAGTTCATCCTAACATTAATTTTTGGAGACCCTTCTTCTCGCTCTTTAAGTTCCGAACACACTACCAATCCATGCTCCCATAGCTATTCCTATACCTCCATTGGATGCTCCCACTCCACAACCAACTTCCCCCTAAGGTGTTCCCAATACTTCTTCCCATTCTTTACCTCTTGTTGTCGACTTATGACGCAAGAACATGTTCCCAAAATCTTCCCCTACTATGCTGCTTCCGCCAACCTGTTAAGCTCATAGCCCCTCCTCAACGTTCACATCATATGGTTCTTGGGTTCCGTATGATTCCTCACTGATTATTCTTGGGTGCAAGTGGGTATTTAGAGTAAAAAGAAACTCTTCAGGTGTGATAGAGTGCTAGAAGGCTCGCTTAGTTGCAAAGGGATTTCACCAACTGGAGGGTCACGACTACTACGAAATATTTATCCCTGTTGTTAAGTCATCTACTGATGAATTGAAAATTGTATCACCATGATCTGATTGTTTATCCAACGTAATTAAAATATGAATGCAACTTCATGAAGACTTGGACCTTGCATATCAGAATTAATGGATCTTTTATTCTATCAAACAGTTCAGCAAAAATGTTTTGGTGTTTCTTCTTTTTTTACCATCTCTTATTCTTTCTTTTTCATTTTCATCATTTTGGCATTCTCGTTTTCGTCCTCCATTTTGATCCGATTCCTCTGTTTTTCCCTCCTCTATTTCTTCCATTTTTCATTTGATTCTTGATATACCATTCTACCCATCATCTCAATTTGCGGTTCTTCTTATACTTCATTTTCAGGAACTAGTTTTGACATTTTGCTTTGCAGAGGAGTAAAGATTTTAACACTTTTTAAGCACCACTAATTTACTTTTACTTTTTTCCAATTTCTGTATGCATTATTTTTTTTTCTCCCAGGTTCAACGATCTTAATACCTTCAACACGAAATATAGTTATATATTAAAAAAATACAAGTCACTTTATCGTTTTAACCAAGTAGCAAACGCAACCCAATAGCAGCATTGAAAAGAAAATGCTGCAAGGAGGATTGGGCCTTGAAATTAAGAGTGGATTAAAGCTCTAGTTTCACCAGATCTTTTCGCATTTATCAAAAGAGTTAACGTCTCTGATTCTAATTCTATAACAATGATCTGATTATACACTTTAAATATTTCGTAAAATACTATTCAAACAATTCACGTATCAAACAGTTCTGCGAAAGTAGTGCATACATGTCACAAATAAATTTTCTGATCTTTGAGTCAGAAATATTGTAGTGTTTGCACTAAAATGAATCTGAAAATTAGTACCATAACCTATTACAATCGCCAGTTATGAAATCAAAATAGTCTGCATCTACTTCTTGTTTTCCTTTTTCTTTGTCTTCCTCTTTGTTGCTAGTCTCCTTCATTTGCTTCTTCATAATCCTCGAACCCTCCTCCTTCTTGTATTTCTTTGACTTATTCTTCCTCTTTGTTGCTGGTCTCCTTCAAATTCGTCTTCATGATCCTCGAGTGGTCCTCTTTCTTTATACATTGGTTGTTTTCCTTGTTTAATATCTCAGTCATTTTCTTTCTTTTTCATCCTCTTCCTCTTTTCTGCGATTCTCTTCTTCATTTTCAACAATTTCTCTGTTTGGATTATCATCTGTTTCTCCTACTTGATTTCCTTCAACTTCTTCCTCCGTTTCTTCCATATTTTCGTTAGATTCATGATTTTCATTCAGTCCATCGAGCTCCTTTTGCTCAACTTCTTCTTCATTTTCATCAATTTCTCCATTTAGATTTTCATCTGATTGATCCAATCCAACTTTTTCCTCTGTTTTTCCATATTTTCGTTAGATTATTGATTCCCTCCAGCTTTTTCCTCTGTTTCTTCAATTACTTCATCAGATTCTTGATTTTCATTCTATCCATCAACCTCCTTTTTCCCTTGATCTTCTTCTACATCAGTACGTGATCTCTTACGTCCATTTCCAGGAACTTGTTCTCCTACAGTTACCATTTTATTTTTATTTTTTTGCAGAGAGGATCAAAATAGAAAAAGAAAATGAGTAGAGACTTTGTACTTTTTTGGAGTATGAAATGACTGAACAAGATGGGTAACTACCCTTTATATAGTAAAACTAATTAATGAAAAAAATTGTCTGTGGAAAAAAAAACTGTTTTAACTTTATCTAGACACTTAAATTTTACCCTCTAATTTAAAATTAGTGTTCTACTTTTATGTTTTTCAATTTTTATTGATAAACTAATGACAAAAGATTATTTTATGAAATGTTTTTTTTTTGGAAGAGTCTATTTAGGTTCATGAAATTATAGATATTCACACATATTTCGGTGAGATTATTAGAAAGAACATAACATAACTTGACCTTCAATAGGAGGTTGTGTTTGATTAATGTGAAAATTTTATAAATGACATATATAGTATTAGTAATTTTAAGTTGTGACAGTATAATAATTCTTTCAAGTTGTAACATTAAAAAAATTGCAGTCTATAATATTTTATTGAAAATAAAAAAAATGCTTTAAAATAATAATAGAAATATATTCTTTTTTAAAAACTAAAAGGTAAAACACTGATATAGTTGTAGTAATGAATTTGAATTCACTAATGATAATTACTATTTGCCATAAAATTAGGAATTCAAATATTTGTTTGTGCAATCTTAGTTTGTGTTTGTAAGAAAAGACTATATCAAATGACACAAATCTCTTGGGATGACACTATTGGATGAGATCCTGCTATTCTAAAATGTTGTTCACCAACCACGTCAGATGTGACAAATTTCAAACAGTTGTCTTTTGACTTTTTCACGTATGTAGTCTTTTCGGACTAGTTCCACTGTAGTGCGTTCTTTGTGAGTTCTTGAAAAGATTAGTTAACTCTCTTTGTTTTTGAATGAATAATATTGTTTGTTTATTGTTGTATGAATCAATCATCAACAAGTGTTTTGACCACTGCATGTTTATTGTTGTATAAATCAATCATTAACAAGAGTTTTGACCACTGGACCAATTACCTCATCTTCCCTTTCTATTGGTGAAGTACATTACACTTTCACCAACCAACCTCACAAGCTTTACAGTTGTACATCATTTTAATTCTGAACGAAAATATTGTGCCAAGGATCGAATCTCTGTATTTGTGAAGATCATCAAAACACATAGAGTACACCATTTTCTCCCTTTTTGATGATGACAGACAAATTTCCTCATGTTGAGTTTATTCATTCATTTCCCTTTTCGTCAGTCTCAATACCAGAGCCTGGCTCTTCACGTAACTGGATTGGTCCTCTTGTTTCATTATTCCCAAAGTTTGATGACTAGATTGATCCTCTTATTTATCATTCTCAAAATTTATTAAATCATCAAAACTTCACATTAGGAATAAATTAACAGCACACATGGCGTAAGCTGTTTCCTGGAATGTTTTCTAGGCATGATGGGAGTTAGCAGTTTCTTTATAAGTTTGTTTTAATTCCAGGTTTTTGAAGCATTCTTATTCAATAATTCCTTTTTCTCTCATAATGCTCCTGTGGCTGTGTTGCTATTTTCTCCTCTTTATTGGTGTAGTTGGTTCATTTGTTCTCTTTAATTGTCTTGATTTGTGAAAACATAGAAAAAGTGTCTGCAACCGTGCTAATGAAATATCATTCTTTCAGTTATTTGTTGGATCAGATATCTTGGGGGTGGAGGTGCAATCTGCATCTAGGTTTAATGTTAGAATGCTGCTTAAGGCGTAAGAGTTAATTGATTTGCTTGAAATTGGTGTTGAAATGTTGAAGTTCTGAGCAGCCTATGAAATTCATCTCGCTGGTTAAAGACAATGTCCAAGTATATCAAATGTATCTCGAAATTTTGTTGATGAACATTGTATCGTTGACTGGAGTCTTCAGGTATTCTCTTTTTCCCTTTATTTGTTAAAACATTTTCCTAAGAACTAGTTAAATCAAATGAGAGAAAGCAAAGAGAACAATAGTTGCTCAAAATGATAAAATTAAAGGAGCATACCAACCAGAAGAAGAGTAGAAACTTCTAGCTTTCTATCTTATAATGTAGTTGTAATTATTGTACTAAATCCCAACTCAACTTGACAAATCATCATAATTGTAATTCTGTACTTTTGTCTTGGTTTCATAATCATCTTATCATTATTAATGTGTGCAATTCATCAAGTTTAATTTACGTTGACATGTGAATATGCTTTGCGCTTCCGGATCTCAGTGGTTGTTATCTTGTATTTTGACTAGAAAAGGAACTAGGCATTGATATTCGCAGTTACCCACAAAAAAGTCATTTTACTTCCGGAGAATTGCCGTCATTTTATTTAACCCTGGAACTAGAAAGGAAGATTTTGGGGGGCTTAATTCAATCTGATATTGAGAGTTTTCCTTTTCATGATAGTGTATGCTAGTTCATTCGTGTATGTAAAATGGGCTTCACCATAAATCAAAGCATTTTCATTATATGACGCTTAATATTGAGAGGTTATACTTTGACTCTTGACAACTTGTCGTTGGAGGACCTTGAATAAGCTATCATTTATTTTGTACTATGTTTCTGATCAACGAGTATTGTTGTTGTGCCATGGTGTATACCTACGTTTTATGTGTTGGGTATTAAAAGGTGTGAATGATAAATGAAGAGTTGCGATTTTTATGAAGAGTTGTGTGACTTTGATAAAAACTTGCGACTTTTATAAAAATTTGGGACTTTTTAAAGAAAAATTAAGACTTTATGAAAAGGTGTGACTTTTATGAAAGGTGATGACCTTTTCAAAAGATTTTGACTTTTCCAAAGGTTTGTGACTTTTCCGGTAAGACACAATAAGAACCTTTTCACACTACCCTTTGTTAAATTGAGGGATTTCCTCTCATTTTAAGAATAGAATTTCTGGACTTCTTCTACTACTCAAAATTTAGTATTCTAAGTGTACTTTACTACCATTGAGTGGCCTCACTAACACCAGTGGTTTGAATATCAATACACTAGTGATTGAGATTATTCAATCCTAGAAGGACATATTCCAAATCAAACCTCGAATACTAGACAAGAATAATTTCCTTGATGAGACATTGTACATTCAGTGGGCTTGATCTTTTTTCTATTTTTTCCAGATTCTGTTTTGTTCTAAGCATCTTAGAAATATAAGATGAACAACAATATTAAGGAAATTATTATATTGTTGGTATATCTTATAGTCTACTGAATGAGAGATTCTGATCGTGGAAGTAGAAGATTAGTGAATTACTTCTCAAGAATTCGGTGCTTTCTTTAGCAAGGTCGAAGTGAGAATGTACAGAAAAAAATTGATGGTATTCTGGTTAATGATTACACCAGGTAACCTTCTTAGTATTTTGTCTAATTAAGGAGAAAAATAGTTTCTAAGAGTTGACAACTTTGATTTTTTATCATGTGTATCTTTCGAAAAAGATTTGCAAACCATATGTTGTGGAATGAATTTTTCTTGGAAAATAGTGTTGCCTTTAAAATTTTTTAGTTTGCAAAATGAGAGATGCATATTTTTGTTTGGTAAAATAGTATGTCAAAATATTATATTTGGAAGACTATTTAAAAGGAAAATATTTTTTATGTGATAAAGAATATGTTTAATTATGTTTAGAGACTAAAAATCTTTTGTTATTTTGTACTCCATGTGAAATTTGACTGTGTCTGATTTTTGTAGACTAAAAACTTTTGCAGTTTCTACTCTTGATATTGGTTTATATGAAATTTCAAATAATAAGTCAATGTTGTACTTTGACTTTCTATAAACTTTACTGGTATATAGAATCAAATTGTACAAAATTTTCTTTCTTTATTGTTAGTATTCTAAATACTAAGTGGTATGTCAATTTGGAATAGAGGAAAAAATACCAGTAACTTAGAGTTTGTGATTTTGCGCCTTTATGGAATGAATTTTGAAATTGTGTAAAGATTTTCAAAGAGAATTGAAGCAATATAATTCTTTTGTAGAATAACATTTCCAGAACAAGTTTCATACTACCAATGACATTTTGATAGTCTGTGAAAATATGTGAAAAAACTATTTTCAAATACTTGAAATATATTTTTGAGATCACATTTAAAATGTGGGAGTTCTTTGCTTATGATAAAGATAAAATTAGACTTGATGTCAAATTTAATTTTGGAGTAAAAGATATAAAATTCAATGACACATTTGTATTATGTTAGACCGACAAAATTATTGGAGTATTATCAGCATTGTGGTTGTTGAGTTTCTCTATTACTACTGTATGGTGTGACTAGTATGAAACTACCAAATTATATATATACTTGTTTAAAATAATTATGTTCTTTTATGAAAAATGTCACTTAAAATGTTATATATGTTTGTTAAAATAAAAGCATTTGCATAAACATGAATATTTGTGAATAGCCATTTGTTATGTTTTGTAAAAGAAACATTTGGATTATATTGCCTTTATTGGACTCGATGAAACTTTGTTCCTGGATAGTTCTATAACAATCAAATTTAATATTATGAAAAGGTCTATCTAAAAAGGACATTTGACAAGGTAATGACTCTAAATGATGTTTGTATCACACAAAATTGTAAGAAATAGGAAAACTATAAGTGAGAAAAAAAGCTACCTTGCAAAGAGCTTTTTGAACTCAATATTTTTATTTGTTCTTACTTGCTTGAGTCAAAGGTTGTGACATGAGCACTTGAGGCATGCCAATTATAAAACCTTGTAAGGAAAACTGATCAACTTAGGAGCATTATCTTACTTTGAGTGCAATAAATAACAGTGTTATGTTTGTGTTAAATCTAAGTATGCTGAGCATTCTTATAAATCTATTGAAAGGAATTTTAATCCTTTAGAGTTGATTTGCACTGGATTTGTGATATGAATCAAATCATCTCGTGGTGTAAAAAAATATCTAATAACTTTCATTGACAATTGCATTAGAACTGACTATGTCTATTTGCTGAATGGTAATAATGAAGCAATAGAAATGTCTACACAATATAATATCAAAGTTGAATTAGTTGGAAAAAAGATAGGAAGTGATAAGAATGGAGAGTATAAATCTCTATGTCTGAAAACTGGAATTATCCATCAAACTGATGCATTATTCTCCTCAATCTAATGAATTACGAACATTGAAAGAAATGATGTATGCATTATTTATAAGTTTCGATTATCACAAAACTTGTGTAGAGGAACTATCCTTACTGCAAAAACGGAACAACAAAAAGTTTTATCTTTTCATAGAGAAAGTAATTTTGTTTATTCAGGACACGATCTATTCTATATGAGAGAAATGGAAAGGAAGAAAATCCAACTTGAAATATTTCAAAGTGTGATAGTGTCTAGCCAAATTCAAAGTTCATATTCCTAAAAGGATTAAAATATGACCTAAGACTGTGGACTATAAACTTAAACTTGAATAGTCTAGTGAAAGGTCTAAACGATCTTGGGAAGAACAAAACGAGAATGTACTTAATAAAAAGATTCAGAGGTACAGTAAATGTCAAAGGACATCTACTTCCTTCAAATATGATTTTTTAATATTTCTTGTGTCTTCTATAGACTCATCCTTTTGGACAAATGGTGTCAATTGTGAGATTGGTTCAATCTTGAGCAATCCTATTTGGAGTTTGTTGATCTTCCTCCAAGAAATAATCCTTTAGGTTCAAAGAGAATCCTCAAAATCAAAATGAACACCAATGGAACTGTTTAAAATATAAAGAAAGACTTTTGTCAAAGGTTTTAAACAAAAATAAGGTCTTGATCTTTTTGACACATACTCGCTAGAAACTAGAATTACATTTATTTGGATGTTAATTGTGTTAGCAGTGGTATATCACCTCAAAATTCAAAAAATGAATGTGAAAACAACTCTCTTAAAAGGAGAATCGGAGAAAGAAATTTATATAGAACAATCCAAGAATTTTGAAGTTCCTGGTAAATAAAAGAAAATGTGCAAACTTTTTAAGTCACGTTATGGACTAAAACAAACACCCAA
The DNA here is from genome assembly GCA_027704865.1 of Solanum neorickii. NCBI lineage: Eukaryota > Viridiplantae > Streptophyta > Magnoliopsida > Solanales > Solanaceae > Solanum > Solanum neorickii. The sequence continues at coordinate 17,897,464 of JAKWJC010000373.1, read as the reverse complement.
ACAATGACAAAAGAAATTTGACCAAATCATGTTGGCAAATTGATTTAAGAATGATGGAAGTGATAAATGTGTTCACATTAAAATCACAAAGGTCATTATTTGTTTGTAAATTGGTGATATGTTGATCATCAATAGAGACACTAATGACATAAATGCTACTAAACGTATGTTGAAAAGAATGTTTGGAATGAAAAAACTTAGAGTTGCTGATGCGATCTTAGGTATAAGAATCCTAAGAACTCCATAATGTTTAGAATTTTCACACTCTCATTGCATTGAAAAAGTACTTGACTAGTTCAAATATTTGGATTTCAATATTGTCAAGTCTCCAATAAATGTGAGCTTTTCATTTCAGAAGAGTGAAGGCGAAAGTGACTCACAATTAGATTGCGCTAGAGTATTGGGAAGTATGATGTAAATCACGAAGTGTGTGCATTCAAATATAGCATTTGTTATTAATGAACTGAGTCGGTTCACGAGTGATCCCAACCTAACTGATTAGATGACAATAGATAGAGTTTTGGAATATTTAAAACTACTTATAAATGTGTCTTGCATTATAACAATATCCATCAGTATTAAAAGGATATAGTAATGCAAATTAGATCACCGGATAAATGAAGAAAATTCATGAGTGGATATGTGTTAACTCTTGGTAGAGTAGAAGTCTCTTGGAAATATTTCAAAAGATACATGTATTGCTAGCTCTACAATGATCTTTGAGCTAGGTGCTCTAGATAAGGTCAATGAATAAGTTGAAAGACTCCGGAAGTTCTTGATAGATATTTTTTCTATCCCAAACCATTGGCATTAGTATGCATACACTTTGATAGTCATTATGCAATAGGTAGGACATGTAACATGATGTATAACGAAAAGTCTCATCATATATGACACAGACATAATATCGATATAAAATTACTCTCTAGTGCAATATTAGAATTGACTATGTAAAATCAAAGGATAATGTGTCGGATACACTTACAAAAACGCCTAATTAGAGAGAAAGTTTAAAGATCATCTAAGGGAAGTGGTTTACGACTTAGGACAAGTCATCATGGCAATAACTCTATCTAGTAGACTAGAGATCCCAAGAGCTAGATTCGACATTGTCAACAAACTCAATCCATTCTCATGATAAAGAAAATACTCAGAATAAAAATATAATATTAAGGCTTGTTAATGAGTTAATAAAGCTTAATGTTTTTAATGATTTTCTAAGTTTGGCAGATTTGACCAAATAGTGTATCTACGCGATAATACAATTACAAATCACCTATGTGAGTGTGAAGTGTAAGCCACTTCAAATATAATTATTGTCAAAAACCTATTCTCTATACACTCATGAAACCAGGAGGTGGAGGTGTTCATGGCTGAAACGAACACAACAGTAAGAACCATAAATGGTGTAGATTTAATTGTGTGACATATGGTTGTCTAGGTATATATTAAAGATTGACTATTCAAAGATATCGCGTCTACCGATTTGATCGAGTATATCCAACATATGTTCACTACGAAAAATCCAAGGGAAACGTACTTATCCAGATGCAATTAATTCTTGCTTGTAAAGTACACATATTTGTCTATTTCTTTGTCTTGCGGTCATTCCCCATAAATGCGGGAGATTGTTGGGTGTTAAAAGGTGTGAATGGAAAATGAAGAGTTGTGACTTTTATGAAGAGTTGTGTGACTTTGATGAAAAGTTGCGACTTTTATGAAAGGTTATGACCTTTTCAAAAGATTGTGACTTTTCCAAAGATTTGTGATCTTTCCGATAAGACACAATAAGAATCTTTTCGCACTACCCTTTGTTTTCTATAAATTGAAGGATTTCCTCTCATTTTAAGAATAGAATTTTTGGACTTTTTCTACTACTACTAATCTAGTATTCTAAGTGTACTTTATTGCCGTTGAGTGGCTCACTGACACCATTATTTTGAATATAAATATTGTTGGAATATGTGCGACCACTACCAGTCAACGGACTAGGTCCCTTGACACAACAAGAACAGTGCGAAAGATTAAACAATATAAAGAACACAACACAAGCAGTTTACGTGGAAACCCTCCTTGCTCAAGGGAGTAAAACCACGACCTGCTGCACAGGATTTACAACCGTCTTCACTAATCTTTTCAAGCAAAAGCGAAACCCAGTTACAATCAATGTGAGAAAAAGTTATTAATCTCACGATCAAGTTATCTACCTATTACTTGAAGAGCCTAAGAGGATACAACACCGCCCACTAAACCACCTAACTCTAGATGACTTAGAATTTGACTAAGCAACAAAACCAATGTTGCCTACTAAATCAGTTAGCCTTAACTGATTTAGACTTTTACAAACCCAAAACAAATATCTGAATCCTTTATATATTAGGAACAGATTTACAATGTAAGTACATAGACACAAAGCTCTAAATACAACAAAGATTCATCTTTACTCTATCAGGTCCTTCTGTTGAGTTGAGCAATGCTCTTCCTTGAAAATGTCCTTCTATTCAAGCTTGTGAATTTTCAGAGAAAATTCAAGTTTAATTTGCCAAGTCTTGAATTTGTGTTTGTAGGAAAGAGATAATGTAATTTTCCACAAATTCGTTGAAGTCATACCATTGGCTGAAAGCCTGCTGTTGGAAAAGCTGTGCACCTACCGCATCAGAGATGACAACTTTTCTGACAGCTGTCTTTTCATCCTTTTCACGTCGCAGTCTTGCGGGTACCAGGTCCCTTGCTTGTGGGAACCAGGTCCCTTGCAAACTTCTATATGAGTTCTTGAAAAGGTTTGCTGACTGACTTCCTTCTTTGGATGAATGAATATAATATGGTGTTTGTCATGCTAAAAGTATCAAACATAAAGAGTTATTATCCGTTGGACAAACACCCTCCTCCATTCTGATTGGTGTAGTACACTGACGCCTTACCAACCTCTGACGTGACAGCTTTACAGATGCAACCAATTATGTATTTGATGAAGGAAACTCTGCCTGGTACCAGGTCCCTGCATTTGTGAGATACTGAAACATACAATCTTGTCCGCTCTTCTTATTGGTGTAGGATACTGCACTTTTTACCTACCACCTAACATGACAGCTTTTATGACTGTACCCCATTTGTATTTGGACGACAGCACTCTGCCAGGAACCAGGTCCCCGCATTTATGAGGATCATCAAAACACCTAGAATATAACATTTTCCCCCCTTTTGATGATAGCACACAAATATACCTTACACTAAGTTTATCATTCATCTTATTGTCAGCAGTTCCAATAACAAGGATTTAGTTCCTTGTTAGATTGATAAGTTTGTTAAATCATTAAAACTTCATATCAAGTTCGAGCTATCATCTTAACTCAGCTTCGAACTAACATTTCCCCCTTTTTTATGATAACATACTTATTCACCAGTTCCCCCTATCAAAAAGAATTCTTAGGGTAACTTGAGTTTCATCATCTCGAAGTTTGTCAACTCATCAAAATATCAACATAGCATTTTCCTCCTTTTTGATGATGACATACTTATTTATCGGTTCCCCCTATCAAAAAGAATTCTTGTGGTAACTTGAGTTTCATCATCTCGAAGTTTGTCAACTCATCAAAATATCAACATAGCATTTTCCTCCTTTTTGATGATGACATACTTATTCATCAGTTCCCCCTATCAAAAAGAATTCTTGGGGTAACTGGAGTTTAATCATCCTTAAAGTTTGTCAAATCTTCAAAACATCAACATATCATCTTCCCCCTTTTTGATGATGACAAACATCTTCTTCCCCCTATCGACAGGACCAGGTCCTCGTCAGGTAGCAAGCATTTATTCCCCCTGTCAGCATGACCATATCTCTTCAAGTAGCTACCATTGATTCCTCCTATCGATGTGACCATGTCTTCTTCAAACAGTTATAACACTAATGATCTCATACCTTACCTTAACAACTTTCCCCCTTTTGACATCATAAAAAAGGGTTAAAGTAGTAAACCAAGTTGACAGAAATATAGTGCTTGCAAATTCATGGCCACTTGGGCAACACAGAGCATGAGCAAAAAGGCATAAAGTAATGAGACAAGTCAGTAGAAACAAGACATTAAACATCCATAAACAAAAGATCATTCATTAAAGCATTGCATTTATGATTACAGATGAGAACCAGAACAATGCCCAAGAGATAAATGAGGACTGACATAGAGAGGTATGAAGAGAAGGGATGATTTAGAGGCAAGGGATTGAAAGAATAGAATTAGTAGAGCATATCCCTAGCATAAAATTTCAAGAATCTTCTCTTAGCGTTCAACATGATGTACAACCCAACCTGTATGTTTAACCTTCAGGGCTGCCAATTTTTAATTTTTTTTTGTTGGAACCTGGTCCCTCTGATAGTGTTGTTTCAAAAGCTGGACTTTCAAACAACCCATTTCAGTATTCCAGTTAACACGAGCAAATGTCATAGCTTCCAACACCAACCTGAGTTTTTCATAACCGAAAGATTGGTAACACAAACAACTCAAGGCCTCCGATATAAATAGATCAACAATTGAGGAACCAAGAAGATTTTTTTTTACTCCTTCCTCTTCGGAAAACTTTGAGTTCTTAGAATATCAACTTCTCCTCTTTTTTTTGCATCATCTTTTCAACTTCTTCATTTTTCATGGAGGACCAGATCCCTCTTCACACTTAAAACATTTTCATCAAAGAATTCTCCAGCAAAAATCAAGGGGTTAACAATTTGAAGTGTGTTTTAAAAGAAGAGAAAAGAAAATTTTGAAGCACCATGATATTTGGAAGGCAACTCAATTTTTCTGGGGAAATAGAAAGAAATATGGAATATAAAGAAAGAGAAAATAAGGTATCATTTTAGCACTCAAAAGATGAGACAACAATCAGATTCCTGAAGGACAGACATGTGGCAATTTCAATGGTTCTCATGCATAATTCAAACTGCAATGTTAAGATTGCTAACCTTCGAGAAAGAACCAGGTCCCTCTCTGTAGTTTGAATGTCATTGCCTAGATCTATCCTGACCTCCCATTTTCTTCATCCCCTTTTCCATGTGTGTATACCTACAAAAGGTATGAACTGAATTTGCTAAAACATACATAACCGAAAAGCAAGGATACCTGCTCCCTTTTCATAGTCATTAAAAGAGTTGATTGCTTCAGGTAGGATCCATTCAAGAATGTTTTAGCATTTCCATCATCATCTTGATTAATTCAGCCAGACTTTATGAGCTTCAAGATGTTTTCTGATCCACAAAGTTTACCCCATCAAGCTGCCTTTTAATTCCACATGAGTGAAAGATCAGCGCATAACATAATCCACTCTTGAGGTACTCAATCTATAAGTTTGATACTTAGCATAATCAACAACACCATGTACTACAAATCAAAAAGTCTCTCGATGGACAGAATAGGACCAAGTCCTCTATATTCTTCAGATGACTTAAGATTTTCTCAGCAGCCTTTAAAATACTTTCCTTCGTACATGAGTAGAGTCTTTGAACCCGATTGATCAGCATCCAGCTTCTAGTTAGTGCCCAAGAAATTATGAATTGTCTATACACCCAAAATATGAAACTCTTTCAGCAGCTTCTTTGAACTGGTACCCGGTTCTTTCTTTGATCAGACATCAATGACCCCTGAATGTTGTGCTATCTTTTTCTCTGTAGCTAAGCTCCTATGAGAGTATTCGACTGGTCCGTGCGTAGAGCTTCAGTGAAGATGGCATCCACTTGATCTTCCTACTTACAAAGCTTCATGATGACATTATCCCTCTTTATCATTGTCTTAACTTCATATATTTTACGCCATTTGAATAGCTTATTAATGTGCTTTTCAGGACAACCGAGGGTACCTTTCAAGGTGTGCTAAATCTGTAGCTCTAAGAAGAAATTTAATTCTTCTATTATGCTTATTTCAACACTCACTTTCAATGAGTGAAATAGAAATAAGATATTCACACAACACCTCAAAGATTGCCTCAAAGATGATATCATCAATATGTACTTGAATGATCAGCAGTTCCTTGCATATTGAATTTAAAAAGAAGAGTTTTTGACAATTTTACCTCTCTTGAAGACATTGTTGAGGAGAAACTCGGACAACCGATCAACTTGTTGGGGAACCGACTATCAAAGTTTGCTTCTTTCAAATTGATCTTGATTAGATTCTTCAATCTCACCTTCAAAATTCACATTATCAGTTTGAACTGCATCATCTTTGTTCAGCACTGTCTAGAGGACTAGGTCCCTTATCAGGTTCATCATCTGCATCATCTTCTTTGAGATTGTTGGATTCATGAAGAGGATGTTCTTCAGCAAACTCACTATTTAAATCATCTCTCTGATTCTGAAGCAACTCTTATAACTCAAAAACTTCTTTCCTTGCAACTTCTAAAATCTTCTAGACTCATCAATAAACACATGACCATTTTTAGTATACCCCTGATAAGCCTCGCATTTATCACTTCAGTCGAAAGTTTCTTAAAAGAATCAGTCTGCATATTTCACCTGAAGGAGGTTTGATCTGCTTCTCCTTAACATCATCATCACAACCTTTGCCATTTGCAAATATTATTTTATGTAGACTGGACCAGGTCCCTTGACACAGGTTTGTGCAGCAAAGCAACACTCATTAGCACGTCTCCTTAATCATACCTCAGCATTCATACCTTGAGTATTAAGTTCAGTGAGACTATCACAATGAGCAGTAAATAGATCAGCAATATACATGTTCTTGCATCTCTTTTCTATCAAAATCATCGTCCGAGAGAGAAAGTTTGTGACAAAACAGTTATCAGATAAGAGCTTAGCTTCATTTCATTCATCACAAATCTACACCAATAGTGTAGCGTTTCTTGCCATTCGCCAAAAGAGACACCTCCACCTTGAAGTATCTTGAGAGAGAGGAAGTTTTGTAACCTTCTTAGTCATGTGTTTTGAGCATCTCCTATTTATAAACAAACACTGATTGCTTCCTCTCTTCTGCACCAGAATTACTTGTTAGACTTAGGAACTCACTTCAAACTGAGTTCCCAATAACTGTCAAAAGGCTTAAGAAAAACATTCCTGTCCAAGGGGGCAAAGTGTTCTTGCTAAAACGATAGCGAGGACCAGGTCCCTTGCGCTCCGTTTCTAAATTATTGTCGGATCTGACAAATTTAGCATGAAGACCAGGTCCCCTTTCTTTCTTTTCTTTATTATTTTCAGATCGGACAAACTTCACATGCCTTTCTTTATCTCTTTTCAGCCGTTTCGAATAATTTGACGAACTTCCTTCAAATTTTTCCAAAATTGGACAATCTTTCTTATGATTTCCATCTCGACAACAATTCTCAGACAACAGATTGTCAGCATCAGGAACACTTTTGCTTTGAGGATTTTAGGAGGATTTTATCTTGTCACAACCTAACCCTCTTCTACTGTTGTTGTCTTGACCGATCAGATTTTTAAGAATCTTAGAGGAATTGGTCCATTTGAGAGATTTTTTCAGTTGCTCTTTTACACAAACCAGGTCCCTCTCTAACTCAAGATTTCATTCTAATGCAATTTTGGTCTTCATTTCAGTAGTGTGCAGCTTATTCTCAAGCTCCAGCTGCAAGCTGCTTGCCTCATTCTTTCCTTTAAAAGTTTTATTAGTTACCCCTTTCATCTTTTTCTTCAGTTCTAGATTTTCAGCTTCTAGAACAAGCATTTGACTTTTAATATCAGATATTTGGGCAACTAATGCAATTTTTCCATCTTGAGAGATATCTAGACTGTTGCTTATGGGATCCTTCTCACTTGTCAGCTCACTCATCAAATCAAGTAATACAACTGCTAGCTTTCTCAACTTGCTAGTAGAAAAGGTATTCATGTTTTTCTTGAAATAAGATAGAGTTACCTTTTCATCAGCATCTTCCTTGTTTGACTTTGTCATGAAATCATTATCTGTGTGTTAAGAATCATCTGAATTACTTGAGGATTTTTTCCATGCAACCATATCCCTTTTTAATGTCCTGAAGAAGACTTCTCTCCTGCTTATCTTGGGACGGACCAGGTCCCACTCATTGTCTTTACCTTCTACAGTCTTGACATAATTTTCTTTATTCTGATAAGTCTCATCAATCATATCTGTCCTTTTGTATTTTTCCTTTAGAATGAGGCACTCCCCTTTTTTATGCAACTCATGAGCTTGAAGAAGCTCAAATAGTGTAGTTGGAGTCGCCTCTTCAGGCCCCTTTGTTTCCTCAGCAAACACACATTCATTTGTCCAAGATCTGGGAAGAGTTTCCAGTATCTTAGAGACTTGTTTGCACACCTAAATAGGTTCATCAAGAAATATGAGCTCATTGGTGATGGTGGAGAATCTTGTCTGAATTTCATGAACTGGTTCACCTTCCTCCACGGTGAAACCTTCAAATTGAGCAGTAAAGAAATCTAGCTTAGATTTTCTTGTTTCCTCAGTACCTTCAAAGGTATTTCTCAGGAGATCCCAAATTTCTTTGGCTGATTCACATGAAGAGATCAAATCATAATTTTTCATTCCAATGCCACACATAAGCAACTTCTTGGCTTTGTAATTTTTTCGAACTAGTTGCTTGTCAGAGTCATTATATTGTTGTCTAGTTTTGGGAATGACTCGTGTGACCTCTCCATCTTTAACCTCCATAGTTGGCACATAAGGACCTTTACATATGACGTCCCATACTTCACTGTCCTCAGCCATGAGATAGTCTCTCATTCGAATCTTCCAATATTTATAGAGCTTACTATCAAACAGTGGAGGTCTTGTGGGAGACTGATTTCTTTGCTTATTTAGTAGTGACGCCATTTCTCGCAGGAACTTCTCTCTTGGTGTTAACCAGATAGAGAGCCCCTGCTCTGATACCACTTGTTGGAATATGTGCGACCACTACCAGTCAACGGACCAGGTCCCTTGACACAACAAGAACAGTGCGAAAGATTAAACAATATAAAGAACACAACACAAGCAGTTTACGTGGAAACCTCCTTGCTCAAGGGAGTAAAACCACGACTTATTGCACAGGATTTACAACCGTCTTCACTAATCTTCTCAAGAAAAAGCGAAACCCGGTTACAATCAATGTGAGTAAGAGTTATTAATCTCACGATCAAGTAAACTACCCAATACTTGAAGAGCCTAAGCGGATACATTACCGCCCACTAAACCACCTAACTGTAGATGACTTAGAATTTGACTGAGCAACAAAACCAATGTTGCCCACTAAATCAGTTAGCCTTAACTGATTTAGAATTTTACAAACCCAAAATAAATATCTGAATCCTTTATAGATTAGGAACAGATTTACAATGTAAGTACATAGACAAAAAGCTCTAAATACAACAAAGATTCTTCTTTACTCTATCAGGTCCTTCTGTTGAGTTGAGAAATGTTCTTCCTTGAAGATGGCCTTCTGTTCAAGCTTGTGAATTTTTAGAGAAAATCCAAGTTTAATTTGCCAAGTCTTGAATTTCTGTTTGTTGGAAAGAGATAATATAATTTCCCACAAATTCGTTGAAGTCATCCCATTGGCTGAAAGCCTGCTGTTGGAAAAGCTGTGCACCTACCGCATCAGAGATGACAGCTTTTCTGACAGCTGTCTTTTCATCCTTTTCACGTCGCAGTCTTGCGGTACCACGTCCCTTGCTTGTGGGAACCAGGTCCCTTGCAAACTTCTATATGAGTTCTTGAAAAGGTTTGCTGGCTGACTTCCTTCTTTGGATGAATGAATATAATATGGTGTTTGTCATGCTAAAAGTATCAAACATATAAAGAGTTATTATCCGTTGGAAAGACACCCTCCTCCATTCTGATTGGTGTAGTACACTGACGCCTTACCAACCTCTGACGTGACAGCTTTACAGATGTAATCAATTATGTATCTGATGGAGGAAACTCTTCCTGGTACCAGGTCCCTGCATTTGTGAGATACTGAAACATACAATCTCGTCCGCTCTTCTTATTGGTGTAGGATACTGCACTTTTTACCTACCATCTGACATGACATTTTTTATGACTGTACCCCATTTGTATCTGGACGAGAGCACTCTTCCAGGAACCAGGTCCCCACATTTGTGTGGATCATCAAAACACCTAGAATATAACATTTTCCCCCTTTTTGATGATAGCACACAAATATACCTTACACTGAGTTTATCATTCATCTTATTGTCAGCAGTTCCAATAACAAGGATTTGGTTCCTTGTTAGATTGATAAGTTTGTTAAATCATCAAAACTTCATATCAAGTTCGAGCTATCATCTTAACTCAGCTTCGAACTAAATATACTGGTGATTGAGATCATTCTATCATGGGAGGAGATATTCCAAATCAAACCTCAGATAGTAGAGGAGAATAATTTCTTAAGGGAACACTATGCATTTAATAGGCTAGATATTCTTTGGATTTTTTTTCAGATTTTATTTTGTTCGAAGTATCTTAGAAATACAAGACGAACAACATTGTGTTCCTAAAGTCCAAAGAAAGGCTTGGGGTTTATGTTTTAGGTATTCTTCATATGTGATTGGCTTGGGTTACATTTATTAGTGGTCTCTTTTATAGCTATTGTTGCAGTAGCCCCTATACTCAATGTCTGTATTGTTTCTCTTCCTGCAAGTATTAGCTAGCATATCGTATTCTTCTGGTTCCAACCAACATTGCATGATATTGGTTTGAGGTCAGTCACATCTTTTAAATATTAATTCAACTTCTCTTTTTATTTCTTTTTTTTTTAATTACGGCGTCTTTGTCTTTAAGGACTGCCTAATACTAGTTTCACAAGTTTTGTTTTTCTCCTTTTTCTGTGTCAGGTGGCTGCACTTTAATATATGGGAATGGCAAGCCAATTTGTTCTCGGAAACGCCAACACTAGCTACCACTACATAAAAAAAAATTATTAGTGATAATTAAAAATTAATTTCTGTTAAATATGTATTTTTAGCGGCAATTCACACCCTTTGTATATGTCACTAAAACTTTTAGTTACACTATATCTAATGAAACTTAACTAATGTCGATAAAGACTTTTAGCGCTTTTTATTAATGTCAATATTCATATTGCCGCTAAAAGTTGTTTTTGTTGAAGTGTGCAATCGATGTTGCTGTGGATTTTATTGTAAGCTTCTTGCGCAGAAATCTTTTGTTTTATGTTGCATGTTAATTTCGTTTGCTTCATATTAAATCAGATGCCCCCCCCCCCTCTGTTTTGATTGCTAGGGTATACTTTCTGGAATCTTAATGTTGTACCTCCTTAGCATATTGATGAGTAGGTCCAATTTACTGAAATGGACCCTTGGTTTTCCTTGTTTGGTTCTGTTGGGTTTGAATTCCAGTCTCTTGATAGTCTAACAATTGTGTTGCTGCATGCTAATGAGAAATCATTTAATTGTTTGGAGTGTATTTTCATTCAAGTAAGCGTCACTAAAAAGTTGTTATTTTTCTTTATCATATATTTTGTATGGATATTAAGATTGATGTTTCTTTGTTCAGGTTCTTGTACGTTTGTGCTACTTATACTACGCGAAAGCCTTCCACGCTTGAACCAAAACATTTTTGACATGAAAACATACATCATATGAGATGAGCGTTTCTGTTCAGTAAGCCAAATGATTGACTGGAAAAAACAAAGAATGTTGGGCTGTAGATTTTCGTTTTTAGTTCAAGACGTAAAGAAAATATCATTTCTTGAACTGTAGACCACAAATTAGAAGAATATACTTAGGAGTCATTTAGTAATATGTAATAAGAAAATGTACTACATCTTTTAGTTATACAACATTTGCAATATTATAGGGTGCACAACTAATTAATATGTAGAAAATTACATTTCCTATTAAGTATTATCCAATAAATAGAAAACCTATAGTATCAACAATACAATGACGGTTAATTTATGGATAAACATGATTAAAAATAAAATCACCCTTGATATACCAAACCATCGATCTGTCTCGACAAAAATAATATCACACTTAGGTCTCGAGATTCTGAAAGAGTAACCATAACCGTAAACTCAGAAGAATTTCCTCCTTGTTTTCCTTGACATGAAATTGCTACTCGTATTTTCTTCACCACTGTTTCTCTTTGCTCAGTTGCATGTTGAGTCAACAAAGTTTTTTCTTGTCTTTCCTTGCTACTTTCAGTCAATCAGAAAAAGGAGGATTAATTGAGAAGTGACTTAGGAAATAAGATATCAATCAAAGACAGATCTGAACATATATAATTTACAAGGTGTAATTGCTAATTTCATCGTTGATATCAATTAAAATTCTACTCGGACAACCTATGACCGTACAAATCAACTTAATGTATAACAATTAATGGAAAGTAAAATAATTAGATTAAAACAGAGTGATTGTATACACATTGTTTGTGATACAGATCACCTGCTATGTCTCTGTTGGCTCCACTAAACTAATCTGAAATCAATAAAAATTTTGAAAAATCGTATGCTAGTCTGTATTAATGTTATTCACAACATTTGTTTCTAATAAAGAGATTTGAAATTACTAAAATTAAAATCGTTTCACATACAAATGATTATTCCAAAAACATACCATTGTCATTTCACAAGTGAAGAATGAGAAGAGTAGCGTCGACACATAACCTACCCATATCTTGGCGAATAGGAAGGTTATTTGATACACCATTAGCTCAATTCAATAACAAGATTGAAGAAATCAAGACAACATACTACACTTGTCCATACAAATCAAATTAATTGCAGTTCAAGTGTAAGAAAAATGTTAAGTGCAGAACTGTATGATGTTGGAATATATACTATCAACTATGTGTTTAGATATAATATTTATTATAGATGATCATTTATTCATTTTTAATCTATCATATATTTGTTTATGGTTTCTGTTTACTTCTACAGAAGATAATTTAGTGTATATAGTTTAAGCTTATATAAAACGAATTAAATCACCTGTTCTTATAAGTATAAAGTGTTTTGTTCACAATCAGAATTAGACATGTCATCGGTATGATTATAGCACTAGATTAAAATTGTATAAAGTGTTTTTTTCACAATCTTGTCACATAATTTTTTTTTGAAAAATAGTGTTTGGGTTACAATATATGAAAAGTAAAATGAAAAATGTTTGTAGTGTATAGTTAACTCATAAAAGATTATTTTTTTTGCATTTAGTCCTCCCCTTGTTATAACTTTGATACATAAAATTTAGGTTTGTTTTAGAAGACAAAATAAAGTTACAAAAACAAACATAAAGGCACACTGCTTTATGATTAACTTTCTTAAAATGTCTTTTTTGTCTCATATAATAGAGTATAAATATTGCAATTCTTCCTTAAAATGTCTCTCTTGTCTCATAGAATAGAATAAAAATGTTGAAATTAAATTAATAGTTACATAATACACATATCAAGAAGATAAAATGTTTGACAATCTTTTCATCAAGTAGAATGCTATTAAGTAATTTAAATTTATAAATAAGAAAACTTAATTAGAAGGAAATGCCTAAAGAATTAAAGTGCAATGATTGATATTTAAATTTCTCCATTAAATAATTAAAATATTAATATTTTATTAAATAAATCACATTTTAATTTAGTGGAGAGACAAAATGACAATATTAATATTCTTAAAATTAAAAATTTGTTCAAATATATTTTATATTTTTTTTGTTAGAAATATAATAGGAGTTATATTTGGTCAAAACTTAACAGATCTAACTTCTTGAACATTTTGGTGTATCAGTTTTTTGACTTTGGGATATGAATCTAACGATAATTTTAACAAAAATTATCTAAAAAATATAAATTTTTATACACACGAAGCCCGTAAGTAGCGAAATGAAACTAGAGTTAATGAAAGAAATCTCAAGGCAATTGGTGTAATCATGAACATCATAGTGTTCTATTATTGGCTGCTGCTAACTAAAAATATCGTAAATAAGTAAAAAAAGAAAACGTTTGTTGGAATTTGGCATTAATATTTTTTTCCAAAGTACCAGTAACAATCTTTTTATTTGAAAAGAAAATCTATAATTTAGCATTAATGACATTGTGGTTGGCAAAATAATTCTACAATTAGAAACAAGTGATCACAAATCTTTTTAGTCCGTGAGGCGCTGCTATTATTCTAGTATTGACTTTAAATCATTACTAAATGATGAAAATTAAGAAAATTAGAGGTGGATATTGTTGTAAATTCTTACGAAAAATAATTTGATCACGAACATTTATTGAATTCACCAAAATTTTTACTTCACCATGACCTCTTGTAGGAAATTTTCATAGCTTGAGGCTTGTCGAAAGATACTGTCTTTAAGGACATATCTTCCGGTATATGAGTGTATCCCCCAAGATTCAACGAGCTCTTCTAATATAAAATTAGAATCCAAAAACTAACAAATAATTAATTAAAGAAAACCCAACATAAGAATATATCAAAAAAAGAATTGTTTTCTTGTCTTCCCTCTTCCTCACCATTAGTAAGAATTTGATTTATATAGAAAATTAGTAACCTCTCAAATATGTGAATGGTTGAAATAGTCAAAAACCATAAAAGACATTGAACACAATTAATGAATTGAAGGCAATTCATTTCAATAAAAGAAACTTTTTATAACAGCCATATTATGGCAGAAAATAATGGCTAACTAAAGCATAATAATAATGACAATAGAATAGTATTTATGGAAATATTTAGAACATAAAATAATATTATCTTTCAAGTATAATAGGGAATATTATTTATGGAAATATTTAGGACATAAAATAATATTCTCTTTCAAGTATAATAGGAAATAAAATAACTTTTGAGATACTAATATCATTTTCCAACAATCCCTTGCATATCTCAAAAGAAATATTAATGAATATTATGAAATAAGAAATCTTGTTGGATTTTCGCATATGAGTCTAATGCATCGAATATGGTGTTACCAGACCTAGATAAACAAAATAATACTTACTGAATAATTTAGTGAAGTTTAGAACTTCTATGAACCAATAAATCTTTTGTAAATCTAATATCTTACTTTATCAGATTGTACTTTCATAATCTTTGTCATTATCATTTTGCGCTTAGCGGCCATGCGCGTGTCCTGGTATTCATGAGTGCTCTAGAAATCTGTCATAATTTCATAGAAGCGACACAACTTCACACTCATATAGATTCAATCATCAAGTGTATTCTGCAGAGCAAAACACCTATAAAGGATATAACTTGGATTAAGAGCTCTAACTCTGCCTAACTTTGCTTTGCAGATTATCACACTATATTCACACATTATAGGAGGGATAAAACTTTATAGTGTTTACTTGATCAACTAATGACTTGTTATTATCCATATGAACCTAATTCATGGATCTCCAATCACATATATTGGGTTACTATCATTGTTGATCTTCTCAAATGATTGAAGGTCTTTACTCCCCTCAATGTTTCATTAGTTTGTGAATTGATCAGATTCACCTCCGACTACACATAGTTTATTTTTGTAAGTAATTAATCTCACTACAGCTTCTTCTTTAAATTGTGTCTTAAACACATGTATCAATTTAGTCATATAAAATTTATTTCAATTGGAATACACACTAATAGTTGTCTTAACCATTTAGTCTCATCACCAATCAACTCCGCAACAACTGATTCTAGTTAATTGTTTGTATATTTGGCATTCACAAAAATATACCAACTTCTTTTACCATTTTCAACATATATTGTATCCTTTTTGTACAACAAAATATTCAACTATTAAGTATTGTACTTATCGTATCTCTCATGTATTATTAATTTTTTTTAAACAAAAGATAATGTAACAAGAACCAATATAATTTTCAACAACAAGAACATTGAAAGTATTTTCACTTTTAAAACCTCAATAATACTTTATTTATTTTTTCCTAACTCTAACATTGCATTCAATCAAATCACAATTGATTACCACAAATATGTATGTACAACATTATATTAGGAACAATAAAACAAGTAACCCCTACACTTTAAAATATTTCATAATAGAAGAATAACTTTCTTCATAGTTTATATCATTTTCAACTTTGTATATATACAAGATATAAGGTGTCCGCGTCAGCGCAGACCCAACATATGTTAATTTATATATCTTTTATGTTATTTTCGAATAATATATGTTACTCTATTTGTTTCATTTTATGTGATACAAGTGATTTTAGGAAAATCAACGAAATTTCTTATATGGTTCTCACATATTTTTAGTTGTCATTTTACTCTGATTCATAGTACTTTTCAGTTCTTACGTTATTTTCAAATAACATATGCAATTATTTTTTATTTCGATAAAAATAAGGAAATCAACTAAATTTCACTATTTTTTAACTATGTCTTTATAAAAATATTTTAAATTGTTACATTGCTTTTTTAAGCTTCTTTTAAATGTAATATTCAAATATGTAACAAAATAGAAATTAAATGAAGAATTAAAGATTTCAAATCATTATATTTCATTTTTAATATATGACTCCCTCCTTTTTGATCGACATGAAGTTATTTTTAAATTTTATTTTAAAAAGAAAATAACTTCTGAATTTTAACTTTTTTATATAGCATATTTAAGATCACAAAATTAAAAAATATTTCAAAAAACAAAATTTAAATATACATATAAATTTTAGTTCTAATTTTGATTGATTTTACCGAATATGATACTTGATGTATTATTAAGAGCTACGCGTAATCATAATTTATTTACTTTTATATAATAAATAGATACCACAATAACTATTTAAAAATGAAGAAATAAAAAAATGAGGTAATACTAATAAGAATAATTAAAGATGTTTCTAGAACTATTAAATTTTCTTGTTATCATTCTTGGTAGATCTTTGTTTGCATGAAGTTACCTTTGATCATTATTTACGTCATATATAGAAGGATTTTTCTAGAATTATTTATTCTTGATAGATTTTTGTTAGAATGAAACTAGGCCGTCTTTAATACAAATATATCATCGTATTAATTTTTATTTGTAAAGTTACTTTTTAACATTTTTTTCTTTAATTTCAATCAAATATGTATTATTAATTTTATCACACTTGTTTATTTTCAAGTATATTATTTAGAACCAAAATAAAGATGGAAATAAATAATTCATGATAAATATTTATATAAAAAGTAACATTTTTTATCAGCATAATAAATTAAAAAAATATTAAGAATTAAATTTAAGTAATAGTAAAATAGAATAATAATGAAATAGATATCACTATAACTCACAAAAGAAAAAAAAGTGAAGTAAAAACAAAATAAGTTAATGGTAATAACAATTACTTAAGATGTTTCTAGAAATTTTTAATTTTCTTATTATCATTCTTGGTAGGATTTTGTTAGTGTGAAATTATATTTTTGCCCTTGATCATTATTCACTTCATATATAAAAATATGTTTCGAGAATCATATTTCTAGTGTGCACAATTCCACCACAAACTTCACACTTCAAGTTTCTATAAAAATAACACATTATGCACTATTAAAGAAAAACTAATTAAAATACAAGTTTGAATGCATGTGATAATTCAAATGAATCCATCAAGTAAATGTAATCACTAAGTTTTCATATTGAACAATAATAACCGAAATAAATCATGCTCAACATATCATCATTGTCTATAATAACATTTGTTAACATATTATCAAATTCAAATAAATATTCATTCAATTTTTTTTTATCATAAATATAAATTCATAAGCACCAATCTACTATCTAGCACAAATATTAAAATCATGTATCATCTCAAATAATGCTAATATATAGATAAGAATACTTTTGTTAAAAAAAAATCATTGCAAGAGTTCTAGAATTACCAACATATATAGTTTTTTTTATTTAATTTTCCTTCTTCTCCAATTTAGGTGATAAGTTTAGTTGACATAATTTACTCAGCAACACAAAAATACTAACACTCAATATCTCAATTTCACATATTAGCTACAAGATTCACTTGAGAAATGAACACAATAGTTTATATCATCCTTTTAGTTAAATTTATATTTATTTAGCGAGATTATCATTCCTCCAATTTTCTACTATATTGAGGAATATGATTACTTAATTTATCACACGCAAATTCATAACATGAACATATAATATCGTCACATACCTGAACTTTTCAAAAATGACAATTAAATTATCATCCTCGCTGTTGTGCTCCAACCCCGAAAGAAATCTCCTCGTCGCATTTGCCCTTTTTGATTGATTTTTAATTTTGTCTTCAAGATTATTATTATTGCTCAAAAATATTTATCCAACTTTCTCCATACACATCCAAATCCAACCTTCTGCTTCTCCTTTCACTATCTTTTTTATTTATCTCAAAATTTCAAAGTAGTATTTTTTTAAAATTAAAGTATAAAATATCCTTAAGATTGTTATAAATTCTTGCAAAAAATATTTTCATCACGAACACTTATTAAATTTTCCAAAGTTTGTACTTCACTACAAACTTTTGTAAGAAATTCTCATAGCTTGAGGCGTGTCCTTAAGAATATTTCACCCAGTATGGGTATATCTCCAGGATTCAACAAGTTTTTGTAATATAAAACTAGGAACCAGAAACTAACAAAGATTCAACTAAAAGAAAACCCATCATAAGAATATATCAAAAGAAGAATTGTTTTCTTGTCTTTCCTCTTACTCACCATTAGCAAGAATTAGATCTATATAGAAAATTAGTAACCTCTCAAATATGTGAATGGTTGAAATAGTCAGAAACCATAAAAGACATTGAACACAATTAATGAATTGAAGGCAATTCATTTCAACAAAAGAACCGTTTTGTAACAATCATACTTCCTTCGTCTAAAAAAAAAAATCTCTATTTCCTTTTTAGTTTGTTTAAAAAAGAATGGTTCTTTTTCCTTTTTTGACAACACTTTAACTTTAACTTTCCACGTGACATGTTTAAAACCACAAGATTAAAGAACATTTTGGTACATTTGATATAACTTTAATTTAGAACCACAGATTAAAAATTCTTCTTTGTTTTGTTAAACTCCGTTCCAAGTCAAATTAGACCATTCTTTTTGAAACAGAGGAAGTATTATTTATAAAGAGAAGTATTTAGGACATAAAATAATATTCTATTTCAAGTATAATAGGAAATAAAATAACTTTTGAGATACTAAAATCATTTTTCAAACAGTTTTTGGGAAATCAAATACTAGTAGAAAAAGAGAGTAGTTGTACAAATACCCAAAAAAGAAGTGTAAATTATATTGTACGGGTCATGGATATTATAAAACTGAGTGAACCGTCAGAATCTATCATACTAACATTTTTGGTCAAAACTACATATTGACTTTTTTGGTCTCTTTTTAATAAGGACAAACTTTTCTTCTCTTTTCCACTTCTGTCCCCAGATTGAACACCAAAGGCCATGTGGTGTGGCTCGAAACATATCATGTTGGAAAGGAAGTGGGAGATGATTGATATTGAATCTATTACTACACCTTAGCCTTAGAGGATATTTTTACAACATGAGTTTTGGATCTCAAAGGGAATTGGGATGACCACTCGCCTTTGAATTAGTTTGCGTATATTATCAACTATTACTCCAGTATTTAGGTGGCTTCTTATGAGGCTCTCTATGGACAAAGGTATAGATCTTCTATTTTCTGGTTTGATGTTTGTGAAGATATGTTGATAGGATTAGACTTCGTTCCTCAATCCATGTAGAAGGTGAAATTAATCCAAGGTAGGTTGAAAATAACGCAGAGCCGTCATAAATCCGATACAACTAATAGAAGAAGCGATTTGATTTTTGAGTTGATGATTGAATATATTTGAATGTTTCACGTATGAAATGTGTTATGCTATTTGGAAAGAAAGGAAAGCTCAGTCTTTGATACATTGGTCCTTGTAGGATATCCAAGAGAGTTGGTAATGTAGCTCATGAGTTGGCGTTACCGTCAAAGTTAGTAGTAGTCCATCTAGTATTTCACATTTTATGCTAAAGAAGTGTTTGGGATTATACTTCACATATTGTGCCTACCGAGAATCCAGGTATCAAAGACAATCTATCTAATGAGGAAATTTCCGTTCAGAATCTTGATCATCAGGTTCAAAAGTAGAGAATTAATGAGGTTGTATCATTCAAGGCCTTGTGGAGAAATCAGTTTGTTGAGGGGGCTACATGGATGGACGAGGAAGAGATGAAGAAGAGATACCCTCATCTCTTTTCCTCCGAGTTAATTCTAGTCCAAGGTATTAACTCTTTCTAATTTACTTATTCAATTCAATCCCTCCTGCAATGTTTTGAGTTAATAAGTTTAGTGTGTATTTTAAACTAAACTAGGTTGTTGAACATTCTCTTACCCTTTTCATGCTCAGTTCATCCTTCATTTGAGGATTAATGATTTCAAGGGGGAGATATTGTAACACCCCAAAAAGATTGTAACGACCTGTTTAGTCGTTTTGAGCAGCAGACTTCAATTCTGGAAAAACTGGCAGAAACGACGGACCCCATGACGGACCGTCGCAGGGTCTCGTTTCAAAACACTTAGAAAATCTGAAATTGGGTACTGAAAATCGACTCTCTGAACTTCGTAACGAAATGGCAGGACGGACCGTCACAGGTGTGACGGACCGTCACAGAGTCTTTAGTGGAAATCCAGTCTCTGAGCCTTGCGACGACCTGCAGGACGGACCCTCACAGGCACGACGGGCCGTCACAGGCGCGACGGGTCGTCGCAGGCTGCGCAATCCCAGTCCGGGTCGGATTTCTTTATACGTTTTAAGGGACGTTTTTGACTATTCCTGCTTTAATTATAAAGTTAGTGGGTTAATGTTAATAAGTCTTATTACTTGGGGGTTAAAAGAGGTAACCTTAAGTTAATTAGTGGGTTATTATTGCCATCTTTTATTCTTAATTATATACTAATTAGGGTAAAAGAAAGAGGGTTTGAATAAAGAAAATAGAAAGAACACGAGAAAGAGGAGAAGCAAAGAGAAACAAAGCTTGGGAATTTGCTTGCTTGATCACTAATCTTCGGTGGAGGTAGGTTATGGTTTCTCTTACGATATTCGTAGTAAACTCTTAATTGTGAATGATATGTATTGATAGTATTGTAAACCCCTCTATATGCTTAATTGTATGCTTGCATGAATATGATTATGTAATTGTGAATAAACAAGCCTGATGAAGCTATTGAAATCCCAAATCTTGATAAAAACCTAATCTCTTGATAATGATGAGGCCTTGGTATAAAAGAAGGCGTGATGAACTAAAGTAATGAGATTGATGATGCCTTGGTGAGAAAGAAGGCTTGATGAATTGATAGATGGAGATTAGGGGATCGGAGTGTCACGTTCCGACACATAGAATTAAGGGATCGGGTGTCACGAACCGACACGTAGACTTAGGGGATCGGGTGTCACGAACCGACATGTAGATTTAGGGGATCGGGTGTCACGAACCGATACGTAGATTTAAGGGATCGGGTGTCACGAACCGACACGTAGATTTAGGGTATCGGGTGTCACGAACCGACACGTAGATTTAGGGGATCGGGTGTCACGAACCGACACGTAGATTTAGGGGATCGGAGTGTCACGTCCCGACACATAGTAGTAGGGGATCGGAGTGTCACGTACCGACACAAGAGGATTAAAGAATATGAGGGAGCGGAGTGTCACGTACCGACACAAGAGAAATAAAGATAATGAATCTTGGAAGATGTTAATATACTCAATCTAATGAATCTAATTCCCAAATGAGTATGATATTGAGGCTTGAGTCCTCATGAGTGTACTTGACGTTATTTATTAAAGATTCTTGTACATGTTTTTGCTACAGATTGAGTATTGTAGTTGATTTATGATATGATTTGATATATATTGCTTTCTATTTTGAGTTGGCCGATGATATCTACTCAGTACCCGTGTTTTGTACTGACCCCTACTTTTATGTTTTCTTCTTTGTTATTTGTGGAGTGCAGCAAACGTGCCGTCGTCTTCGACTCTACAGTAATTCAAGCCAGTCTTTACTACATCGGAAATTCAGGGTGAGCTAATGCTTCTAGCTTGGACTGGATCTTCTTCTTCATGTCTTGGATCCTTGATGTTCCGGCATGGACTAGCTTTTACTGGTTTTAGCTTTTAGAATACTCTTAGTCTAGTCATTTGATTATAGATGTTCTTATGGTGATGACTTCCAGATTCTGGGGATAATAATAGTTATTGATTTTATTAATGAGTTTAAGTCTTCCGCATTACTTTATGTTGATATTACATTGAAATGTTAAGGTTTAGATTGGTTGGTTCGCTCACATAGGAGGGTAAGTGTGGGTGCCAGTCGCGGCCGGTTTTGGGTCGTGACAAACTTGGTATCAGAGCATTAGGTTCGTTGGTCTCATCACACAAGAACGAGTCTAGTAGAGTCTTAAGGAACGGTAGGGGGACGCCTTTACTTTTCTTTGAGAGGCTATAAGACTTTAGGAAAATTCCATTCTTTCATCCTTTCTTTCGTGCTACTACTTGAATCCAATTGGTATCTAGGTGATACAAATTGGTAACTGACCATCTTCACTCTCTTTCGCAGATGGTTAGAACTAGAGCAACGACTACGCCAACACCAACACCAGCACCGGCGGGACAAGGTGCGTCTGAGCCAGCCACTGGGGCTGTAGCTCTAGGAAGAGCAGCGGCAAGAGGCCGTGGTAGAGGTCGTGGGAGGACGTCTTCTAGAGGAAGGGGACGAGCACCTAGTCCATCTGATGCTAGGGCGGTGACTCCTCCACCGACTGAGGAAGTAGTAAGAGAGGGTGAGGAAGGGGAGGATGAACAAGTACAGAATGAGGGATTGCCTCCCCAACCTACCCCAGAGATGATCAATCAGGTTCTTGCTTATCTTAGCGGGTTATCTGATCAGGGTCAGGCACCTCCAGTGTTTTCTGCACCAGCACCTCAGGCTCCGGAGGTACAACGTGCGGCTACTATGGCTCCCCGCATGGATGTTCCATTGGAAATAGGCACATTTCCTCGTCTGACTACAGGGACTATAATGACA
The DNA here is from genome assembly GCA_027704865.1 of Solanum neorickii. Classification (NCBI taxonomy): domain Eukaryota; kingdom Viridiplantae; phylum Streptophyta; class Magnoliopsida; order Solanales; family Solanaceae; genus Solanum; species Solanum neorickii. The sequence continues at coordinate 17,874,458 of JAKWJC010000373.1, read as the reverse complement.
AGTGATCAGCATGAACATTTCAGTAAGTTCTTGAAATTGAAACCTCCAGTCTTCAAGGGTGCTGAATCTGAGGATGCTTACGATTTTCTGGTTGACTGTCATGAGCTACTACACAAGATGGGTATAGTAGAACGGTTTGGTGTTGAGTTCGTGAGTTACCAGTTTCAAGGGAACGCCAAAATATGGTGGCGATCACATGTTGAGTGTCAACCGACAGAGGCAACACCTATGACTTGGGCCTCATTCTCTAGCTTGTTTATGGAGAAGTATATTCCCGGACTTTGAGGGATAGGAAAAGGGATGAGTTCTTGAGCCTAGAGCAAGGTAGGATGTCGGTCAATGCATATGAGGCTAAGTTTCGTGCACTATCCAGATATGCCACCCAACTTTGTTTTAGTCCACAAGAGCGGATTCGTCGTTTTGTGAAGGGTTGAGGTCAGAGTTGCGGATTTCAGCCTTACAGGTAGCGGCTACGGCAAAATCCTTCCAAGAAGTGGTAGATTTCGTGGTAGAGGTGGAAGGAGTGAAGCCCGATGACTTCCCCTCGACACCGACATCAAAAAGGTTCCGCAAGGGAGGTGAGTCTAATGGTTCCTACACTAGAGGACAGGGTTCCAGAGGTTACTCAGTTCGACCAATTCAGTCTTCACTACAGACTGTAGTTGGGGGTCCACCTCAGACCGGCCAACACTTTTCTGAGAGACCTATGCTTGACTCTAGAGAGTGTTATGGATGTGGGGAGACTGGACATATTAGGAGGAATTGTCCCAAACAGAGTTATAGATCCCCAATAGCTAGAGGTAGAGGTGGTCATGGTAGAGGCCGTTATTCTGGAGGACGTGGTGGTGGAGGTAATGGTGGTCACCAAAACGGCAGAGGTGATGGGCAAACTGGAGCCACTACACCACAACATGGTAGGGGCAACGAACAAACAAAAGAAAGGGCCCATTGTTATGCTTTCCCTGGGAGATCGGAGGCGGAGACATCTGATGCTGTCATCACAGGTAATCTTCTGGTTTGTGATTGCATGGCTTCTGTATTGTTTGATCCTGGATCCACATTTTCTTATGTATCTTCCTCATTTGCTAATGGTCTAAATTTACATTGTGAATTACTTGATATGCCTATTCGTGTTTCTACTCCGGTGGGTGAGTCTGTGGTAGTTGAAAAGGTATATAGGTCTTGTTTGGTGAACTTTGTGGGGAGCAACACTTATGTAGATTTGGTTATTTTAGAAATGGTTGACTTTGATGTAATTCTGGGTATGACTTGGCTTTCTCCGCAATTTGCGATCCTGGATTGTAATGCTAAAATGGTGACGTTAGCCAAGCCTGGGACAGACCCGTTAGTGTGGGAGGGTGACTACACTTCCAATCCGGTGCGTATCATCTCCTTTCTCCATGCTAAGAAAATGGTTAGTAAAGGGTGTTTAGCTTTCTTGGCCCATCTCAAGGATGACACTACCCAAGTACCTTCGATTGAGTCGGTTTCGGTAGTCCGTGAGTTTTTGGATGTGTTCCCTGCAGATCTTCCTGGTATGCCACCAGATAGGGATATTGACTTCTGCATTGATCTTGAACCGGGCACTCGCCCCATTTCTATACCCCCTTATAGAATGGCTCCCGCGGAGTTGAGAGAGTTAAAGGCCCAACTTCAAGAGTTGTTGAGCAAAGGCTTCATCAGACCAAGTGCATCTCCTTGGGGTGCTCCGGTTTTGTTTGTGAAGAAGAAGGATGGGAGTTTTCGGATGTGCATAGACTACAGACAACTGAATAAGGTAACTATTAAGAACAAGTATCCTCTTCCTCGCATTGATGACTTGTTCGATCAATTACAAGGTGCTTGTGTCTTCCCTAAGATTGACTTGAGATCTGGTTATCATCAATTGAAAATACGGGCAACGGATGTGCCAAAGACTGCTTTCGAACAAGGTATGGGCATTACGAATTTGTGGTGATGTCTTTTAGTCTTACGAATGCCCCTGCTGCGTTCATGAGCTTGATGAACGGGATTTTTAAGCCATATTTGGACCTCTTCGTGATCGTATTTATTGATGATATATTGGTATACTCAAAGAGCAAGAAGGAACATGAAGAGCATTTGAGAATGGTATTGGAAATGTTGAGGGAGAAAAAGCTTTATGCCAAGTTCTCTAAGTGTGAGTTTTGGCTAGATGCAGTGTCCTTCTTGGGGCACGTGGTTTCTAAGGAAGGAGTGATGGTGGATCCTTCTAAGATTGAGACAGTGAAGAATTGGGTAAGACCCACTAATGTGTCAGAAATAAGGAGCTTTGTTGGGTTAGCTAGCTACTACCGCCGATTTGTCAAGGGATTCTCTTCTATTGCTTCCCAATGACGAACTTGACTAAGCAGAATGTTCCATTTGCATGGTCGGACGAATGTGAGGAAAGCTTTCAGAAACTCAAGACTTTGTTGACTACCGCACCTATCCTTACCTTGCCAGTAGAGGGTAAGAATTTCATTGTTTATTGTGATGCATCCTATTCTGGGTTGGGTGCAGTGCTAATGCAAGAGAAGAGTGTAATTGCTTATGCTTCAAGGCAATTAAAGGTGCATGAACGTAACTATCCGACCCACGATTTGGAATTGGCTGCGGTAGTGTTTGCATTGAAGCAATGGAGACACTATTTATATGGGGTTAAGTGTGAGGTCTACACGGATCATCGTAGCCTTCAGTATGTCTTTACTCAGAAAGATTTGAACTTAAGGCAGAAGAGATGGATGGAGTTACTAAAGGACTACGATATCACTATCCTGTATCATCCGGGAAAAGCGAATGTTGTGGCAGATGCTTTAAGTAGAAAGGCGGGAAGCATGGGAAGTCTAGCTCACTTGCAAGTTTCTAGACGTCCATTGGCTAGAGAGGTTCAGACTCTGGCTAACGACTTGATGAGGTTAGAAGTAAATGAGAAGGGAGGATTGTTGGCTAGTGTGGAGTCAAGATCTTCTTTTATTGACAAGATTAAGGGAAAACAGTTTAATGATGTAAAATTGATCCGGATCCGAGATAAAGTGTTGAAAGGAGAGGCTAAAGAAGCGACAATCGATGAGGAAGGTGTTATGAGAATCAAGGGAAGGGTATGTGTACCCCGAGTTGACGATTTGATCAACACTATTTTGACAGAGGCTCATAGTTCAAGGTATTCTATACATCCGGGTGCAACCAAGATGTACCGCGACCTAAAGCAACACTTTTGGTGGAGTAGAATGAAGCGGGATATTGTGGATTTTATTGCCAAATGTCCAAACTGTCAACAAGTAAAATATGAACACCAAAGGCCCGGAGGAACACTTCAGAGAATGCCCATTCCGGAATGGAAGTGGAGAGAATTGCAATGGATTTTGTGGTTGGTCTTCCGAAGACAATGGGTAAGTATGACTCCATTTGGGTGATTGTTGATAGGTTAACTAAGTCTACTCATTTCGTTCCGGTTAAGGTGACTTACAATGCCGAGAAGTTAGCCAAGATCTATATCTCAGAAATCGTTCGATTGCATGGGGTTCCACTATCCATCATATCAGATAGAGGTACACAGTTTACTTCTATGTTTTGGAAAACATTGCATGCAGAATTGGGTACTAGGTTGGACCTTAGTACTGTGTTCCATCCTCAGACCGATGGTCAGTCTGAGCGAACGATTCAACTGTTGGAGGATATGCTTCGTGCATGTGTGATAGAGTTTGGTGGCCATTGGGATAGCTTTTTACCCTTAGCGGAGTTTTCATACAATAATAGCTATCACTCAAGTATTGATATGGCCCCATTTGAAGCATTGTATGGGAGGAGATGTAGGTCTCCCATTGGTTGGTTTGATGCATTCGAGGTTAGACTTTGGGGTACTGACCTTTTGAGGGATTCGATAGAGAAAGTGAAGTCTATTCAAGAAAAGCTTCTAGCGGCGCAAAGTAGACAAAAGGAATATGCAGATCGAAAGGTTAGAGACTTAGAGTTCATGGAGGGTGAACAAGTCTTGTTGAAGGTTTCACCAATGAAAGGGGTGATGCGGTTTGGTAAAAGAGGTAAACTAAGCCCAAGGTATATTGGTCCCTTCGAAGTACTTAAACGAGTAGGGGAGGTGGCTTATGAGTTAGCCTTGCCTCCAGGGCTGTCCGGAGTACATCCGGTATTCCATGTGTCTATGTTGAAAATATACCATGGGGATGGAAACTACATTATCCGTTTGGATTCAGTTTTGCTTGATGAGAATTTGTCTTATGAGGAGGAACCTGTTGCCATTCTAGATAGAGAAATTCGCAAGTTGAGATCAAGGGAGATTGCATCCATCAAAGTTCAATGGAAGAATCGACCCGTTGAAGAAGCCACTTGGGAGAAGGAGGCAGATATGCGAGAAAGATACCCACATCTGTTTACAAATTCAGGTACTCCTTTTCGCCCTTGTTTTCCTTCTTGTGATCGTTCGGGGACGAACGATGGGTAAATTGGTATCTATTGTAACGACCTGTTTAGTCGTTTTGAGCAGCAGACTTCAATTCTGAAAAAACTGGCAGAAATGACGGACCCCACGACGAACCTTCATGGGCACGACGGACCGTCGCAGGGTCTCGTTTCAAAACACTTAGAAAATCTGAAATTGGGTACTGAAAATCGACTCTCTGAACTTCGTAACGAAATGGCAGGACGGACCGTCACAGGTGTGACGGACCGTCATAGAGTCTTTAGTGGAAATCCAGTCTCTGAGCCTTGCGACGACCTGCAGGACGGACCGTCGCAGGCACGACAGGCCGTCACAGGCGCGACGGGTCGTCGCAGGCTGCGCAATCCCAGTCCGGGTCGGATTTCTTTATACGTTTTAAGGGACTTTTTTGACTATTCCTGCTTTAATTATAAAGTTAGTGGGTTAATGTTAATAAGTCTAATTACTTGGGGGTTAAAAGAGGTAACCTTAAGTTAATTAGTGGGTTATTATTGCCATCTTTTATTCTTAATTATATACTAATTAGGGTAAAAGAAAGAGGGTTTGAATAAAGAAAATAGAAAGAACACGAGAAAGAGGAGAAGCGAAGAGAAACAAAGCTTGGGAATTTGATTGCTTGATCACTAATCTTCGGTGGAGGTAGGTTATGGTTTCTCTTACGATATTCGTAGTAAACTCTTAATTGTGAATGATATGTATTGATAGTATTGTAAACCCCTCTATATGCTTAATTGTATGCTTGCATGAATATGATTATGTAATTGTGAATAAACAAGCCTGATGAAGCTATTGAAATCCCAAATCTTGATAAAAACCTAATCTTGATAATGATGAGGCCTTGGTATAAAAGAAGGCGTGATGAACTAAAGTAATGAGATTGATGATGCCTTGGTGAGAAAGAAGGCTTGATGAATTGATAGATGGAGATTAGGGGATCGAGTGTCACGTTCCGACACATAGAATTAAGGGATCGGGTGTCACGAACCGACACGTAGACTTAGGGGATCGGGTATCACGAACCGACACGTAGATTTAGGGGATCGGGTGTCACGAACCGACACGTAGATTTAGGGGATCGGGTGTCACGAACCGACACGTAGATTTAGGGGATCGGGTGTCACGAACCGACACGTAGATTTAGGGGATCGGGTGTCACGAATCGACACGTAGATTTAGGGGATCGGAGTGTCACGTCCCGACACATTGTAGTAGGGGATCGGAGTGTCACGTACCGACATAAGAGGATTAAAGAATATGAGGGAGCGGAGTGTCACGTACCGACACAAGAGAAATAAAGATAATGAATCTTGGAAGATGTTAATATACTCAATCTAATGAATCTAATTCCCAAATGAGTATGATATTGAGGCTTGAGTCCTCATGAGTGTACTTGACGTTATTTATTAAAGATTCTTGTACATGTTGTTGCTACAGATTGAGTATTGTAGTTGATTTATGATATGATCTGATATATATTGTTTTCTATTTTGAGTTGGCCGATGATATCTACTCAGTACCCGTGTTTTGTACTGACCCCTACTTTTATGTTTTCTTCTTTGTTATTTGTGGAGTGCAGCAAACGTGCCATCGTCTTCGACTCAACAGTAATTCAAGCCAGTCTTTACTACATCAGAAATTCAGGGTGAGCTAATGCTTCTAGCTTGGACTGGATCTTCTTCTTCATGTCTTGATGCCTTGATGTTCCGGCATGGACTAGCTTTTACTGGTTTTAGCTTTTAGAATACTCTTAGTCTAGTCATTTGATTATAGATGTTCTTATGGTGATGACTTCCAGATTCTGGGGATAATAATAGTTATTGATTTTATTAATGAGTTTAAGTCTTCCGCATTACTTTATGTTGATATTACATTGAAATGTTAAGGTTTAGATTGGTTGGTTCGCTCACATAAGAGGGTAAGTGTGGGTGCCAGTCGCGGCCGGTTTTGGGTCGTGACAAAGTTATAATCTTAAGCCCAAACCATTCTTAAATTGCATGCAAGATTATAGCGGGTAGTTCCTTTATTTAACATATGTGAAAAATTCAATTCTTTAGTGTTGGAATTGATTTTGATATGAATTTAAGTCACAAGAACCCCCCCCCCCCAGCACAAAGTTGAGTTTAAAGCTACCTTATCAATTAATTTTTGACATAAGATTCTACTTAGTTCAACTTCAAATGATCATATCTCTAAATATATAATTTATTAGGTAGTCCATAACCTATAAAATTGGATACCTTTTGAGTCCTCTTTTCAACGTAACAAAGTTTCTATCATTTAGAGGTCGGCATAAAATGTTATAGCCATTTCACCAAAGACTGTCATATCGGAAAAGCTGACGACAGACTTGATGACAATTATGATAGGTAAATTTTCTATAATTTCATCGTTTCAGTTTTTTTTATGATGATAGGTGAAGAGAAGTGATCTTGGTAAAGGTTTGTAAGGACCTTCATTAGGCGTGGCTAGGGTTTTGCGATTTTTGATTATTTAAGGATATTTACGATTTCCCTATCAATTCTAAGCCTAACTCTCGACCATTTCGCCTAATTAAGTGTATAATCAATGTTAAAACATTATTTTATGTTCTTTTACTCCAAAAAGACTTGATCAAGGATCCATGGGGAGAAAATCTAGGTTTCAAGCATTCTTCAAGTTTCCATTATTTTCGCCAAGAACATTGTTCTTACCAAGTATCTAAATCTATCATAGTGTCGGAATAATTTTTCCTCACTCCCTACATTTCTCAAAATTCAGAGAAAGAGTAATCTAGGGTTTTTATTGTGGAATTCGATTATTCTTCAGATAAGTAGTATCAATGAATTCCAAATTTCTATTTTGTTATTGTTTAGATGATGTTATTATGTGTTGAGATTCTTAAATTGATTGTTCATGTCTATTTTCCTTCATAAGATTTATAATTGAGTTATTTATTAAGATTTTCTTTTAACCAATCATTCTCTTAAATTGATTTATGACAACAGTAAAGAAGAGTTTTGAGCAGAGTTTGAACAGATGTTCATGGAATGAATATAAGGAAACTATTTAAAGTGAGAAAAGAGAAACTTTGATTTTCTAAATTATTTTCTGAGTTCATAGATATTTCAGAGCAAATACCTCTTTCAAGAGAATAATTTAACAATTATCTCAAACCAAAAAATAAGTATGTTTTATAAATTTGAGCATGATATATATATATATATATATATATATATATTATTGGGAGTATTATTGAGCATCGATATGGGGATGCTTTAAGACAATTAAAAATCCTCATAAACCATGTGTTGCCAACATTGATACACTATCATACTTTTTATATTAATCCTTATATCATAGTGGATCTACTTACTTGAGAGGTTATCTACCCCGACATGATATATGATAGTTTTGGCAGTTTGGATAAGATGTTGTATCATCACGTAGCTCATAGAGGTAATTGTCAGTTAAAGAATCTCCCAATACAGTTAATATCTATTTTAATATATCACTTATTATGTTGAGTGCGAAGATGAGTATGTTTTGTAAGATTTAAATTAATTACTCCTTTATTTCTGAATATTCAACTTTCTATTAGTTGTTTCACTTTGGATATACATACTCGTGCATTAAATGTATTGATTTCATTTGACATGCAACTTTTATGATGTAGATACATGTTTTTAGGATCATCAACATGCATTTTGTTGAGATCACTTGGCGCTTTAGTAGCTTTGGTGAGTCTCCTTGAGTTGTATAGGATTTTACATTTGTTTTTACTAGTTGTTATGAGTTGTTTCAGGTCTTGTGTCAACATCTATCCTAGTATTAGAGGCTTTGTAGATAGTAAGTGTCGAAAGTCTCTCTGTATTTCCCTTTTATTTTGAGATGTTTTGCAAACTATTATATTTATAATATTCAGTTTTTCCGAAATTTTATTTAAGTCTATTTGAGATGTTTTCACAACCCGAGAGCACTGCCAAGTCACGACACATCGTACTCGACCTTGAAGAGGTCTTATAAAAGGCCTTATAATTCATTCATCACATAGGCTATAATAATAGTGTGGAATCACAACATTTCTCAATAAAACCAACAGTAGAAAACTCTTTTATAAAATTAAGGAATATTAAGTCTCATCATAACCATTTTGACACGTCTCAATATCATAGGAACACGACCATTTACAATCGAAAGGAGCTAATAATAGTCTATTGAAAAGTCATTTAAACATGAAAGCTAGAATATAAACTTCTTGTCCTCAAACATGTGAGGACATATCAATGTGATCTTGAGAGAACTCTTATCCCAAGATCCAACTCTAACTAGCTCAATCACTTGCCCGCACCTACACTTTGTAGAAAGACATAGGAAAAGAGTGGGGTTTTAGTAAAGTTAAGTACTCAGTATGATGACCATGCAAACACATGCAAAAAGGGACATTTGTTTGAGATATATGCTTGAATGCTATCTTTGATAAAAATCCATAAAACCACATGTATAATATACATATAATAAGTCACTATGAACATATAAGACAATACCCACATTATCGGCATGCTCAACTATTACTAATATACAACACATGCACAAGCTTGTAAATTAGACCATTATAACACCTCCAAAAATGACTTAGGTGAAACTAGGGCCTAATCTGTGTGTCATGAAGTCTTGAAGTCCTAAGATGATTCAAAATAATGTTTGAGGAAGTGTCTCAAGATTTTGGTGAAGTTTGAACTCAAACGTCAAGGGACGACCAAGAGGTTCGACGATTAATCACCTATGTGCCTTATGTGTTTTCATGTGATTATGAGTGTGTAAAGAGTTTATGAGGACCTTATATGATTGATAATAGTGTTTAGAGTCATCAGGTTGGGTTTGGTAAGTTTTGGAGGTCAAACGTCCAAGAACGTCTAGTGACGTTCGAAAGATAGTCTTTAGACGTCCTTGTGAGTTTAGATGTGTTTTAGCATGTTACGTGGCTTGTTTGATGTTGAAATTGTTTGTAGATGTTACTAATACCTATAATTACATGTTTAGAGGTTTAACGTCTAGGTATGACTCCACATAGCACCCACAAGGGGCCTTAGAAGGAGGACCCCGACTTGGAGCTCAACACTGCCAGACAATGGCAATCGACTGCCCCAAACGACGGCCAGTCGACCAGACGACGGTCCGTCAACGGGTGGAGTATATGGATCCATGTAGAATTCAGGTATAGGATCTGCATATACAACCAACTAACCCCATCGACGGGGCGTGGTCTCACCCACGGACCGTCGATGCTAGGGCGTCGATGGTGCTGAAATCTACCAGCTATTTTGTTAAGGCTTGGGTTTTTTTGGGAAATTCACCCCAAGTCATATAAAATAGGAGGAAGGTTATTTTGGGTGTATAAAGGTATTTTAAGAGTACATAAGTCATAAAACTCTCATTTAAACCCTAGCACCTAAATCAAAAACCATTCCCTCCCAAAGTTTCTTCAAAAACCTCCATGAGAGCTCAAGGTGAAGATAGATCTTGAAGATGGATCTTCAATGGAGTTTCTTATTCAATTATAATTACATTCTTCTAATAAGGTATAATAGTTCTTCATCTAAGGCTTTCTATCACCTTAGAGTCAATTTCAAAGATGATTTTTAAAGATTTCAAAAAGATGAAAAAGACCGATTTCTACTTTAAGTCTTAGGTTGTTGCATGAAATATTTTCAAACATTAAGATATGATATTATTGATGTTTTAAAATGAAATTCTCCATGAACCCTTGACCTTCTCAAATCTCTCAATTTGACTAAAATATGGGTTATGAGATCATGCTTTGATATTAATGAATTCAAGTGTAGATTGTTATGGGCTTTTGATTCATGTATAGATTATTATTGATTGGTTTATAGGCTGTTTCCATTTTATCAATTGAGTATTGTATATTGTTAGATCCATTGAATATTAAGTTTATAGACTTGATGTTGACTTAATGCTTATGAATTGTAGTGTAGTTTTCTATGGGCTATTGAATGATGTAAGAATTATATACAATTGATGTCTAATTGTTCTTAGATTTATAAATTATATTGAATTGACCTAGATTCATTGAGTATTATAGTTTATGTATTGAATTGATGTTCATGGCCATGGGAAAGGGCCCTATGGTATTGTTGATGTAGCTTTGGATTGAACAAGTGAGATTGAATGGGTGGGATGCTGCCCTAAGTCTCTTAATATTATGCATACTTTTTGTATACAATGATAATTGGTATGGTCCACTTATGGTGGTGGTGCTATGTGAATTGATGTGGCCTTGTGGGCGTTTCTTTATGTATTATGATGATCATGACCTTGTCGGCAACTACTTGAAGTATTCTGATAATTTGTGTAGTTGATTTATATAGAGCATGATCATATCTATCTACAAATGATTAAGTGAAAGTGTGTGTTCTTCTATTGATATTAGGTGATCATGTTAGACTATGACTATGTGCTTATGAGTGTAGTCTTAGAGTTGATGCATGATTGTTCCTATTTGACTATATAAATCTATGATGGTTATATTGATGATTTTATAGTAATGTATATGATGACATGAATATGATAAGGGTCATTCCTAAGTGCTTCAAAATATGATATGGTATAAGGAATGTTGTATCTTGTTTTGGTAGACTTGTGTCCCTTACTTGATACATGTATGAATGATATGTGAATAGGAGATGTCTTGACTAGGTAGGCATAGTGCACCTACGTCATGCATGCATGAATGATATGTGAGACCTTAAATGATGTTAAGAAGGTTATGTACGCGAAAAATATTATGTTATGAATGTTTAAGTCAAAGAGCCGTAATGGTATCCTTCATGAAAAGGATGATGGAGTTAGGGTTGATTGGCTGGAACGACATCATATCATCCTTAGGAAAGTCATGATGAGCTATCTTAGTCTCCATTAAAGGGTAGCCCTAGTGGAACTCTTTGGTAGGGTGAATGTGATTGGTTATGAACTATGTATGGAACCTTTTCATGTAATCCTTTAATGTCAAATACTGTATGAAAAGATAGGCTAGCACCGAGTGAGTGTGGTATGGGAAGTAGCTCTACTTGAGAAAGAGACTAGAGTACAATGTAGCTCTAATTGAGAATAAGACTAGAGTGCATAAAAGCCCTTCAAATTCCTTAACCATGTGCCTAAATGGGATATGTCCTAGTTCTACCCTTGGCAAGTAGAACACCCTCATCTGAGTAGGTTAGAACTCAAGATTCCATGTCTAGCTATCATGGTCTATGTCGTTTATTCCCTATTCTCATCATATGTGATAGCTTCTAGCATTAGAGAAGTTCTATGAAGTTTAGGTGGTGGTATGGGACACTGTGACACCCCAAGAGTACATCCGGGATGCGACCGGCGTCGTTAACCTATCAGAGGTCAAAGACAAGCCTTTTCTTAGCGTTCATCACAATCATACAGTTAAATTTTGCGGAAAATTAAAAAAAAACTTTTAATATACTAATGAAGTATACTTAGACTTCATATTTAAGATTTATAAAAACATACGATATTCTAAAACTGTCTCACATATATAGAAGCCATCTAAATGTGTAAATCTAAACTTAGCCAACAATAGTTAATATGCCATATAGGTCTTATTACAAAAGAATCCAAAGAACATAACGGAAATAATGTATTCTTAAAACTTTTAAGAATATGCGTAAGATAAAATATGAAAGATAGTATCCCCGAACATGAGGACCTACCAAGACATGGAGAAAGAGTTCCAAGCTTCTTTAAATCGTCCTCCTTGAGCTTCAATGGCCGGAACCTACAGTTGTAGTAATGTAAAGTAATGGGGTTAGTAGGCGACATGTACTAAGTATGGGTATATGCACATAACACATAGGGACATGCATGAAAAAGTGTAATTTATCATTCTTTAGAAAACATGCTAAGTCATATGAAATTCTTCAATACACATACCATTTAACATATACAAGTAACGATTCCATCACTTAAAGCATGATCATAATTGAAGGCATATTCTCATAAAGTCACATTAACAATTCATATTCAATAAATCATATAAACATAACATACAAAACACTTACCAATGATCCCATCCGCAACCTACAAGTGTAATGGTAATGTGAATCCCCATAACCCCAATAAGATACAATAAGTAAAGCTTTGCTTCATATAACATTATGACTCAATAACATATTCATTATAATAGGAAACATTCATGTAAGAGTAAAATCATATATCATAAACATATATCTTTCACATCATCATATTACTTAAGAAAAATCTTCTAGGACTTTCCTTAGAGTCAACTTGTGCAATGTCTAGGTAGCGTCCCATACCACTACCTATACTAAGTAAACTCCTCAAGTCACCCTAGTCAACGTTCATTTACTTGTCTTTCGTTTTACATAAGGGAACATACGCATTACTCGATATAGACCATGTGAGCTAAACATGGAATCCTGTGTCTTCTCCATACTGAAAAGAGGTGGTCTACCGGCCAAAGTAGAACCGAACATGACATAACTTTATAGGTGGATCCACTAGCTAGTATCCTATGGTGGCAACCTAGTTCAAGAACTAGAAGATGTATTAGAGACCCATAGTTACACATTACACGGCACCCTCAATCTCATGAAATTATTGTGAACCTACCTTCCTCTAGGGAAGGGACACTTCCCATATCTAGTTCATCGGTGCTTATCTTAAGTCCCTTTCTTGAAATAACCTTTAATTTTTTTTTCATGATAAACTTATCATAGGTCATAGGAGATTATCTCCTTGTATAATATGTCATGAGCTCGTTTAGATTATATGATAATTGTCCTTTCATCATAACCTTTATTTGTGAGATTAACATAATGTAATCACCTTGTGTAAAACATACAAGGGATATCATAAACTTGCATATTCGTGTTCTTACCATGACCTCACAATTTACATATTCATATCCAGCATATTCACATAGCAACATCATACATACTTTTCATAACAAAGCATCACAACTTATAGGCTAACATAAATATCTTAGAGTAATCACAATTTTAGAAGACTTACCTCTTGTTTCCAAGAACCTTATTCATCATGCGATATTCATAATAATACTTAGTGAAATACTCAATGAAATAATCAATAACAAACCATAAAATCATGTACAAAATCAATACATAGCATAGGAGAGGGTAAACGGGTCATAAAAGGGTTCATTCAAACCTTAAATTCTAACCCTAATGCTTTTACGTTATCAAACACTACAAACAACCCATTCAAAACCATCACATAGAGAAATATCATGTATCGCACGACAGTCAAATGTTAATTACTCAACAATTCATGCAAAATTAGATATAGAAAATGTTTACTTTTCATGAAAAGTCATAAATCTAGTGTTAGGAAGAAAATCCATTGTGTAGAATAAAAACCCTAGTATTTGAAGTTCTTGAAAACTTATCTTGGAAGGAACTCTTGTGGAAATTAATCCCAAGAGTGAAAAACCCATACCTTATTGATGAAGAATCCACGAAATCTGATTGGAAACTTCAAACCCTTCGTCTTCTTCCTTAAGCTTTTTCTTGTTTTTCAATGGAGTCTGAAAAAAGAGTGTTTCGTGAGAGATGAGAGAAATTTCGTTTTGATCTGGTTTCGTACATGTAAAAGTGGTATAAAACTGACCTAATATCAATATATTGACGTCCCTCCTAAATTGACTACAACTAGGAGAACATTTGACTTAGGGTCTCGAGTTTTGACTAGTAATTAAATTAATTAAATAAGTTGCTAATTTAATCAATTAAGTGACCTAGGGTAATTACTAAAGTACTCCTAAGTCATTAGGACCATAACCAACCCCTTTGGACCATTCTAGGTTGGGTACTAGGATGTTTCTTTAGTTAGTTATTCTGTTAGTGTCACCCGGTTAGGTCTTAGGTTGTCGGGTGCACTTGTTAGTTTATTTTTGTTTGTCCTAGGTTAATTAGATAGTTAGGTAATTTTGTTATAGCCTAGGACTAATTATGAAGCTAGTCCCCATGTGGCTTGGACCGCCGTGTGCCTGCCTTCTAACCACCCTAACTGAATCGGTTGGGCTTGTCTTCTTGTCTCTTGGCCGGCAGCACATGTGTTGCTACGCCCTTCTTGTTGTCCCAATGTTCCCCACTTTATCCTTCGGCACTGCTTAATCTACATGATCATTTTAAATGATTATGTGCTATGGTACCTAGTCTTGACACTTGGATGTCTCGTACCTATTGTGCACAACTAAGAAATTAATATTTTAGCTTAGGGTCTTCATTGCAGATACAATTCCTAAACAAGCTTGGATTGGGGCATTTTAACATCAAAGTGTATTCTAAGTTACTCGTTAATACATAGAAATTGGCTAACACCCTTAAGCCAATATTAACATGCCCAACATTACTAAATATTGGACAATAGGATGCCTATATACCTTAATACATATTCTTAACACCTAATAGGTTCTTCAATAGACAATTATATTTTCTGGGAACATCATTTTAAGCATTATTAAATTATTAAGCTCTAGTCTAAGTCATGGAATTCCAGAGTGTTACAAGCACTATCTAGGCATTGCACAATAGGCTTTGTAGGTATTAATTAGAGTCCCCAGGTCTTGTCCAAGACCATTACATAAATGTCCTTATGTGATGAATGAGTCTTAAATTAACTAAGGAATGTAAGAATTAAGTTAAGAAGATATTTTAAATGAATAAATACTTATCAAGAGTAGTTATGGGTTGTCTAGTTAAGGTGTGAAGGGGGCATATGAATGGTCACTTCGTATCTTACCTAGATAAGTCTTAAGAATTACTCTAGTTAAGGAAGATAGTTGATTATGTAGACATGATATAAGCCTTAAGTAATCTCAAGGATTATGTAGGTAATCTTGAATAGGTCAATCATGGACGTTATCTTCTTGATTAACTTAAGTAAGTCTTTTGATAGCCTTTGGAAGGAAAATGTTATATGATCTATGTGTTGCTGTATTAATGAGAATGATTCTATCATAGGTAGTTTGTAAGATCTCTTAAGTGTGTGTGTAAGGGACTCTATGAGCGGTCTCTTCACAAACAACTCAAGTGAGACTTCGAATCACCTATGGTAGGAGGATCTCATGTTTATGTCTTGGTGTGTATATCATTATAAGTTGTCTTAAGGATCACTTAGGTGTTCCTAGAGAGGGTCTATGGACGGTCTCTCGTTTTCATACTTAATTCAGCCTTAGGATAAATTTTATTGAGAGGATTGCATGCTAGGACGTGCTCTATATGAAGTGAATGGACTTCAATGCACAATGAAGGAACTTCACTGTAATAGTGAACTTGCTTATTCTAAAGTTCTTCTAAAAATGTGATTAATTGCTTCAATAATTTCTTATGTGTTTCTAAGATGTTAAAAGTTGTTCTTATGATTATAGTATGATTTTTAAATCAAAATTCATGAAAATCATCTTATTTACTAAATGTCCCTTTTTCAGGGTTTTTACATGGCTCCATACTTGGTGCATCTAATGTGCTAACCCCTTCTTTTCCCTTTTTGACTAAAGTGTAGGGAATTGGAAATCTTGATATGCAATGGAGGATGGATAGGTTTCTAAGGGTTGAAGATGAAGTATTGGCGAGTCCTCATTGATTCGAGGACAATATCCACATGTTCCTTTATGTCTTAGTCTTTATTTTATGTCTTGTATGGGATTAGTCCCAAGTATTGTATACTCCAATGTTTAGATGGTTCAATGCGATGTTGTAAAGGTTTAATGTTTTAAATGAAAGTCTTTCGCTTGCGTAATCATTATGGAAATAGTTTTTCATTTGTGAAGAAAGTTTTAAATTCTTACTCATTTTTAGAATGTTTATTATGCAATGAATGATACGAGTAACTTTAATGAGACTTCTTGAAGTCTCATTTGCTGTGTGGCAATACAAGAATTCTCTAACTTCTAAGATGTACTTGTAGGTCGTTACAAAGTTGGTATTAGAGCATAAGGTTTGAGAGTTTCTTAGTTTTCTCATGAACCACATCTAGTAGAGTCTTGTTCATAATGTGAAGTGCGTCACATTATGATTAGGAGTCTATTGGGTGCTAGGAAAACTTTCACTTCTTCATTCATCAAATCGTGCCTAAGAGATTTGTATATGGTGTCTTTCCCTTGTTTCCCTTATGTGTTGGTCCCTTGAGGGTGATTTTATGAAGATTGGATTGAGGGAGAGAAAATATGAGATGTGACTAGTTAAATGAGGTGTGAAAGATGGTGTTGATGACCTTAGGTTGGTTTAATTTCATTTGAAGGGTAGTGTAGTCGGAAAGAATGGTAAGGCATAGTGTTAATAATGTGAAGGAGTGGTTGTTGAGATGGTTTGAAGTTGTTTAAGACCCAACCATAGAAAGGAAGGTGATGAGATTTAAAAAAGTAAAGGTGAGTTTCTCCTAGTAAGGGGGATGTAGTGGTTAGATGGTTAGACCTTTGAGAGTCTTTAATCTTCACGAGGTAGACTTGGGTGAGAAAGTATTAGTCAGGTTTAAGGTGCCTTATGTAATTTCCTTGTATTAGATGGTATGTTAACCTTAGAATAGGTTTCTCCTAAGTGGGGGAGTATTGTGAAGAGTATGGTTGTTGGGAGTGAGGTACCCCTAACCTTTCTTATGTGTTTATTCAAGCCTAAAACAAAGAGTTCTTAGTAATTATAATTGTGTAAGAGTCTTTTGTGAAAAATGAATTCCAAACATTCTCCTTATGATATATATGTTTTGGTTGAAGTTTTCTTGAATGAGAAAATGAGTTTTCATGCATGGTATCTTCCTTATGGTTCACGTGCATATAGTGTAGGTTGCTAATTGTTCAATAAAGATTAATAGTGATCATGTCTAAATGATTATATGAGATTGAATTGTTGGACATTTATAAGGAATTTCTTAAATGTTGCATTGTTAGATTCTGAAGCATGTTCACTGTAAAGTTGCCAAGGATTTCTACTCACTGTAAGGTTTTGTAAAAATTGACTAATTCATTCTTTGGTTGAAAGTTATTGTAATATGGTTGTAACTGATGTATATAAGCATGCTATTGAATATAAGATGAGTTTTTGTTATTTGGAATAAAGGATGTGAGTCTTATGGTATAATGAGTTGTAGAATTTATTCTATTTCTTGTCGTGTTGTGATTCTCCTAATTATGTGAAATTGATGTTCCTCCATTATTTTGTGTTGTATGGTATTGTCATGAGTTGTTAGGTTGGGTCTCTACTCTTGGAAGTTTTCGGATAGTGGCAAGTATCATTCGAGGACGAATGTTGTCCAAGTGGGGGAAAATATAACAGCAACAAAAATGATTTAGGTGAAACTAGGGACTAATGTGTGTGTAAAAAAGTCTTGAAATCCTAATATGGTTTAAAAATATATTTGAGGTAGTGTCTCAAGATTTTGGTGAAGTTTGAAGTCAAACGTCAAGGAACGACCAAGATGTTTGACGACTAGTCACCTATGTACCTTATATGTTTTCATGTGATTATGAGTGAGTAATGAGTTTATCAGTCCTTATATGATTTATTATGGTGTTTATATTCAGAAGGTTGAGTTTGGTAAGTCTGTAGGTCAAACGTCTAAGAACGTCCGGTGACGTTTGAAAGATAGCCTTAAGACGTCCTTGTGAGTTTGGATATTTTTAGCATATTGCATGACTTGTTTGATATTG
Source organism: Solanum neorickii (assembly GCA_027704865.1). Classification (NCBI taxonomy): domain Eukaryota; kingdom Viridiplantae; phylum Streptophyta; class Magnoliopsida; order Solanales; family Solanaceae; genus Solanum; species Solanum neorickii. The sequence continues at coordinate 17,856,309 of JAKWJC010000373.1, read as the reverse complement.
AAATTTTTTGGAGATATTCCTAATACCTATAATTAAATGTTTAGAGGTTTAAAGTCCGGGTACAATCCACACAGGATCCATAAGGGGCCCTAGAAGGAGGACCCCATTTTGGAGCTCAACACTGTCAGGCAGTGGCAATCGACTACCTCAAACGACGTCCAGTCGACCAGGCGACAGCCCGTCAATGGGTGGCATAGATGGATCCATGTATCCTGCATTTGGATCAGCTGCATATACAACCAATGAATCCCATCTACGGGGCGTGGTCTCACCCACGGACTGTCGATGCTAGGGCGTTGATGGTGTTGAAAATATTCAAGCTTTTCTGTTAAGGATTGGGTTTTTTTGGAAAATTCACCCCAAGTCTTATGAAATAAGAGGATGATTATTTTGGGTGTTTAAGGGTATTTTAAGAGTATACAAGTCATAAAACTCTCATTTAGACCTTAGCACCAAAATCAAAACCCATTCCCTCCCAAAATTTCTTCAAAAATCTCCATGAGAGCTCAAGGTGAAGATAGAGCTTGAAGATGGATCTTCAATGAAATTTATTATTCAATTATCATTGGATTCTTCTAATAAGGCATGGGAGTGCTTCATCTAAGGCTTGGTACTCACCTTAGAGTAAATTTCAAAGATGATTTTTAGAGATTTCAAAGAGATGAAAAAGTCCAATTTCTACTCTAAGTCTTGGTTCTTGCATGAAATGTTTTAAAACATTAAGATATGATATTACTGATGTATAATTTATATTTTCAAATGAAATTATCCATGAACCCTTGACCTTCTCAAATCTCTCAATTTGACCAAAATATGGGTTATGAGATCATGCTTTGATATTACTGAATTCAAGTGTAGATTTTTTTTGGCTTTTGATTCATGTATAGATTATGATTGATTGGTTTATAGGATGTTTCAATTTGTTCAATTTATTATTGTTTATTTTTAGATTCATTGAATATTAAGTTTATTGAATTTATATTGACTTAATGCCTATGAATTTTAGTGTAATTTTCTATGGGCTATTGAATGATGTAAGAATTATATTCAATTGATATCTAAATGTTCTTAGATTGATAAATCTATATTGAATTTACCTAGATTCATTGAGTATTATAATTTATGTATTGAACAGATGTACATGTCCATGGGAAAGGGCCTTATGGTATTGAATTGGATGACGTAGGATTGAAGAGGAGAGATTGAATGGGTGGTGTGAGATTGAATGGGTGGTATGCTGCCCTAACTCTCTTAATATTATGTATAGTTTTTATTACAATGTTTATTTGTATGATACACTTATGGTGGCGGTGCTATGTGAATTGATGTGGCCTTGTCGGTGTTAGTTGATGTTTTATGATGATCATGGCCTTGTCGGCAACTACTTGAAGTATTATGTAGATTTGTTTAATTGATTTATGTGGAGTATGAGAATATCTATCTACATGTGATTAAGTGAAAGTATGTGTTCTTCTATTGATATTAGGTGATCATGTTAGACTATGACTATGTGCTTATGAGTGTAGCCTTAGAGTTGATGCATAATTGTTCCTATTTGACTATATGAGTAAATGATGGTTATATTGGTGATGTTATAGTAATGTATGGGATTACATGAAGATAATAAGGGTCATTCCTAAGTGCTCCAAAGAATGATATGGTATATGGAATAAAGTAAGGAATGATGTGTCTTGTTTTAGTAGACTTGTGTCCCTTACTTGATACATATACGAATGATATGTGAATACGAGAAGTTTTGACTAGGTAGGCATTGTGCACCCTCATCATGCATTAATGAATGATATGTGAGACCTTAAATGATGTTAAGAAGGTCATGTACGCGGAAAATATTATGTTATGAGTGCTGAAGTCAAAGAGCCGTAATGGTATCCTTCATGAAAAGGATGATGTACTTAGGGTTGATAGGATGAAATGATATCATATCATCCTTAGGAAAGTCATGATGAGCTATCTTAGTAGCATTGAAGGGTAGCTCTATTGGACCTTTTTGGTAGGGTGAATGTGATTGGGTTATGAACTAGATATGTAACATTTTCATGTGATCCTTTAATGTAAATTATTCTATGAGAACAAAGGCTAGCAATGAGTGAGTGTGTTATGGGAAGTAGTTGACTAGAGTACAATGTAACTCTAGTTGAAAATAAGAATAGAGTGCATAAAAATCCTTCATATTCCTTAACCATGTGCCTACATAGGATGTGTGCTAGTTCTTCCCTTGGAAAGTAGAGCACCCTAATTGGAGTATGTTAGAACTCCGGATTCCATGTCTAGATATCATGGCCTATATCGATTATTGACTATTCTCTTCATATGAGATACCTACTAGCATTATTGAAGTTCTATGAAGTTTAGGTGGTGGTATGCGATGCTATATAGACATTGCACAATAGTCTTTGAAGGTGTTAGTTAGAGTCCCTAGGCCTTGTGCAAGACCATTTCTTGAATGTCCTTATGTGATGAATGAGTTTTAAATGTACTAAGGAATGTAATGACTTAAGTTAAGAAGGCATGTTAAATGAATAAGTATCTAGAGTAGTTAATGGTTGTCTAGTTAAGGTGTGAAGGAGGCGTAGGAATGGTAACTTCGTATCTTACCTAGATAAATATTATGAATGACTCTAGTTAGGGAAGATGGTTGATTATGTAGACATGATCTAAGCCTTAGGTGATCTTAAGGATTATTTAGGTAATCTTGAAGAGGTCAATCATCGACGTTATTTTCTTGATTTACTGAACTAAGTCTTGTAAAGCCTTTGAAAGGAGAATGCCATATAATCTTTGTGTTGATGTATTAAGTGAGAATGATTCTATATTAGGTAATCTATAGGATAAATGCCATATAATCTTTGTGTTGATGTATTAAGTGAGAATGATTCTATATTAGGTAGTCTATAGGATATCTTAAGTGTGTGTGTAAGAGATTGTATGGGCGGTCGCTTCACAACTCACTCAATTGAGACTTAGAATCACCTTTGGTAGGAGGATCACATGTTTATGTGCTTGGTGTGTATCTCATAATAGGTGGTCTTAAGGATCGTTTAGGTGTGCCTAGAGAGGGTGTATCAATCTCTCTATGTCTTACTTAAATGAGTGTTAGGATAGATTTTAGTGAGTGAAATGCATGCTAGGAAGTGCTCTATGTGAACTGAATGGACTTCACTGTACAGTGAAGGAACTTCACTGTAACAGTGAACTTGCTCACTGTGAAGTTGTTCTAAAAATGTGATTAATTTCTTAAATGATTTCTTATGTGTTCCTAAGATTTTAAATGTTGTTCTTATGATTATAGTATGATGTTTTAATAAAAATTCATGAAAAGCATGTTATTTACTAAATGTCCTTTTTTCATGGTTTTTGCACGACTGCCATACTTAGATCATCTAATGTGCTAATCCCTTCTTTTCCATTTTTAACTAAAGTGTAGGGAATTGGAAGTTTTGATATGCCATGGAGGATGGATAGGTTTCTAAGGATTGAATATGAAGTATTGGTGAGTCCTCATCGATTCGAGGACAATATTCACATGTTCCTTGATGTCTTAGTCTTTAGTTTATGTCTTGTATAGGCTTAGTCCCATGTATTGTATACTCCAAAGTTTAGATGGTTCAATGCGATGTTGGAAAAGTTTAATGTTTTAAATAAAAGTCTTTTAGTTGCGTAATGATTATGGAAAGAGTTCCTCGTGTGTGAAAAAAATTTTAAATTCTTACTCATTTTAAAATGTTTATTATGCAATGAATGATACAAGTGGCTTTGATGAGACTTCTTGAAGTCTCATTTGCCGTGTGGCAACATAAGGATGATCTAACTTCTAGGATGTACTTGCGAGTCCTTACAACCATTTCATAATCTTATATCTTTCATCAAAAGTTACCCTAAAACCTAGCTAAGTAAGATATGAAGGGGAAGCCCATACTACCTCTTCATACAACACCTAGGTGTTCCTCAAGACTACAATAGATGAGAACTTTTCCTTTTCAACTTGAGCCAATAAGTCAAAATTCATCATTACAGACATTTACGGAGACATTCATGCATTTAGGGTACTTCGCATAATAGTCCTTAAAGACTTACATATATCATTTACACCTTCTAATCCTACTCGTGCCATGTGTAGATAACATCCCATACTACTACCTACACGTTGTACAACCTATGAAGTAACTAGAGTGCACATTTCACATGATGGGAATAGGTGTTAACCAACATAGACCACACTAGATAGGGATGAAATCCAATTTTATATGACCCCACACTGTGTAAGGAGTTCTACTTTCCATGGGTAGAAATAATACACAACTCATGTTGGCATAGTTTTAGGTGATATACAAAGACATTCGTTTGACTAAAGCCTTTTCTTAGGGAAGACACACAATCTTAACCTATCCACTTCTTGCTAGCCTTAGTTTCCATAAAGAAACTTATTCACATGTATGTAATAGAGATGGAACCAACATTAGGTCTACCGACACCATAGTAATTTTACGAAGAAAGGCACCATGCTTAGGTCTACTGATCAAGGTTCATTAAAGATAGCTCACTGACTTTATGAGAGAAAGTTTTCTACCATTCAGGCCACCATCACTAAGTCTATCATTTCACACAAGAATGAGTCACAATCATAAGGTCTACCACTTCAAGGTTTTGCATTCACTTATGGGTATAGAATCACCATGAAAGGTCACCATACTTAGGTATAATGGTTCAAGAGGTATCCTAGAGGCCTCATTAATCATTCATAGAAATGGAACCATACTTAGGTATACATTCTAGACATTTATTACTCAAGAAAAGGATGCATAAGCCTTCAAAGTCAAAATATCACATTCAACAACTTCCATAAATCAAGGAGAGGCACCTTATGTTACAAATCAAGGTACAACATCACATATAGAGACCCTTCACATTCTAACATCAATACGCATGATCATTAAGAGAGAAAATACTTCAAAATACAATACAATAACACTTTATAAAAGAACTCTTTTGGATCACATGATCACCTTCACATTATACTCTCACATATATCCTATGTAATACTTCGGAAATCTGAAGCCTAATATAGAGACTAACATGATAATCTAAGAGTTTTAACACTGTTTTAAGGTTAAATATAATGTATATAATTCATTTAGGAAGTTTTAGAATCAAAACATCAGGGAATGTCTATGACGTCCGGAAACTAGTTCAAGAGGTGCTATCATGCCTTAGTCTATTTGACAAGGTTCCAAGAGTCAAAAAATGATGAAATTTGGTGAAAATGTGTATAAAACATATTGGAGTTGTTTTATAGTCGAAATATACAGGTTTTACTCCCCAAGGACCAACCAAAGGGTCATTGAGGAGGACCTTTCCTGTTTGGCTAAAAGCTGTCAAACGATAGTACCATCAATGGTTGCCAACCAACGGGGCATAGGCCAATCGATGTGGCGTCGATGGCCACCATTGATGTTAACTTAGACATTTTGGAAAAGGTTCTATTTTGGGAACTCTCTGAACAAAATGACGGATGTGCAACATGGAAGGGATACTGGCCGTCGACCGACCTACGACCCGTAGGTCGGGGTTTTTGTAGGTCAGGTCGCTGTTTTGGCTGCCATGTTTTATTTAGTACAATTAATAACTTAGGTGGTTAATTAATTATATAGGGGTTAAAGGGAATGTCTAATTAAGTTACTTAATGACTTATATAAAGCCCCTACCTTTACTAAATTAAACCCAACTCTCATAATTTCCAAAACCCAATTACTCTTCCTTCTCTCCTCTTTCCCTCTCCCAAATAAACTCCATAGAATACCAAGAAAAGGAGGGTACTAGGGAATAAATAATACTACTTTTACCATCAATATTCATCAATAAACACTGTATTAGATTCCTTTCACCTTTGGAATTCGTTCCCCAAAGGGTTCCTCCAAATTGATTTTAAAATGATGAGTTTCAAGTGGGTTTTCTTTTTTAAGAATTTGATCTTCTAAATTGCTTTGTTTATGATTTATTTATATAATTATGATTATATTATGATGTGTTATGATTTAATTATTCTAGTTCTTGATATTAGCCTAGGTTGTGAAGTAGATCATGAATTTGACCTAAGTCCCTAACCCTAGGCTATGAAGTAGTGATGAATTGTTCTATAGTGATTCAATTGACTTAATTATTGTGTTAATTACTACTTTATGATGACATCACACCCATTTTTTTGGGTTAAATTGTATGGTTGATGGTAAAACCTTGATTATGGCTTGTGAAGGATATTGGAGTAAGTCTTATGATCTCACTCCTTTACTTCAACTATGATTATTTGTGTTTAGTGATGAGGATATATTGAAGTATACCTTGTGATAAAATTTATTAGGGTTATTATGATGTTGAATTGGAATGTCTTGAATTATGACTATGTTGGTAAGATGTAATGATATAAGGATGGTGATGACTTACCTATGCGCCTTATCATTATGTGATTATGTAAATGTGCTAACCTCACATGTGTGAATTGTAATTAAAGGAAAAAACTCATGCAATTCCTATCGAGATATGATGATTACTATATAAGGGATAGACCCTGTGACCTAAAGTAAGCTATGGTGATTAATAAAGGCTTAAAGACATTTCAAAAGGGAATTTAGCTTAGCACCGAGAGAAGTGAGGAGTGTCCTTATAAGAAAGGTAGGATCACTAATGTACTCTTGAGATTGGAGACTATAATTCATGTAGAATAAAGAGGGTATTAACTACATCTCCTAGTTCTTGACTATGCCCTCATAGAAGTACTATCTAGTGGATCCACATAGATGTTGTGTTCATGGTTTGGTACTACCTTGGCAAGTAATCTGCCTTTTTCAATATAGGGTTCTATGACACCGGATTCCACATCGGCTCATATGGTCTATGTCAGTTAAGGTAAGATGTTCCCAAATGTTAAAGTGAAGCAATGAAGTGAACTCCAACTAGGATGACCTAATGGGTTTAACTTAGTCTAGGTAGGGGTATGAGACTCTACATATACATTGCACTAATTAGCCTTGAGGGAAGTCTTAGAAGGATGTTCTTATGTGCTTATAAATGTAATGATATGTATATTATGATCTTACATGTCAATGACACTATGTGGTATATGTTTCACTTATGAACATGTAATTGGTATCTATTGCTAAAGTATAATGATGTTTAATTTTAATGATATGATATGTGAAGTTGGCATGGCTTATAGTTCTTATTAAGTTTACTTGGTTGAGTGAGGTTATGGGGCCTTACTTAGTCATTTCACTAGTGGACTTAATGAGGGTTTATGAGTAATGGTCTTCTTTGATGAAATCTTATGCATGATTGTTGATATTATAATTTGATGATAGTGTTGTCTTGATTATGTGACCAATTATGTTGATATGCATGTTGACTTGACTAGAGTTGGTATTGTTGGTCTTGTGATGTACATGGTCTTGACATAAAAAATATGTGCTATTGACTTGAAATGGTTCTTGAATGTGCATAAGGCTTTTCAAATTAAATTAGCATGCTTTCATGAAATGTCCATTTTTAGCATGATTTCTATGTTGTATGTGCATATGATTCCATATTTAGTACAAGTGATGTGCTAACCACATTTATCCCCTTTTCCGCAACATTTTAGGTTTCAACCGTTGAAGGATCGTCAAAACATTGAAGGAAATCTTGGAATTATTCTCCAAGTGTGGGTATTTCCTGAAGTCCGAGGATGATGCCTTGTTATTACTCTAGATATGGTTCTTTGTTATTGTCTAAAGACAATCATTTCATTCACGTTGTTTCAAGATATTGTTGTAAGCCCTATGTGACATTTCTACATTGTGTAAGGGCTTATGCCTATGTTGATTTGACTCTGTTTAGATGGTTTAATATGATATATACCTTTTAGGACTATATTATGTATGTTGTCTATATGTGGCAAGAGTCTATGTATACTCATTATGAATTTATTATGTGTAAGCGAGAAGTCTAAGTAAACCTCATGAAGTAGTGTAGATGAAATTTTTTAACAATTCTGCAATTTTAACCTACGAATATTATGATGAATGCTAAAACGCTAGTCTTAGTCCTCTTTGAGGACACCGACGCCGGTTACGTCTAGGGGGTACTTCGTGGATGTGACAACCTAACATGAAAATACTAAATCCACCATATAATTCATTCAAGGCCATGATCACAATATATATACAATAAGTGAACACCTCTACCATAAGTGGATCAAACCATACAAGAACAGTTCCATTATAACAAGAGAATTAGGTCAACTTACCCTTGACCAAAACCATGATCACCATTACTCAAGATACAATAATTCATCATAAATAGATATAGATATGAATATATATATCAACAATATAATTCAATATAAACACAATTCTAACAATATCCCATAATAATCATAAAACTCATTTTATAAGTCACTTTTTGGAATTTAGTGAGATCATGGGTTCATAGAGTTTTTCACCTAAAAATCATAAATTAACTTTCAATATAATCATAGTATACCAAGTTAAAACGTTTGATACAAGAACCTAGAAGTTTGAGTAAGAATTGGGTTTCTTCACAAACTTTGGTAAATTAAAAACTATTTTGGGATTAATTCTAGGCTGAATATTGCCCTAGATAAAGAAAAACCGTACCACTCTATTTGAAAACCCACGAGAATTGAAGAAGAAAGCACTTGAAATATGCACATGTGTTGTTTTCCATTGCTAACATTTACAACTTCTTTTTTCCCTATTACATGCTTTCCACTTTAAATCACTTTGTGTACCTTTTCAAAGACACTTGGGGTCTTATTTGTGTACTTTTTCTTTTCTTTTCTTCCCCACAAAACTACTCACACCTTATTCATTTCAACCAAAGTTATCATTTTTCAACTCAACATAGTGCAATAAAGATTTATTTTGGACCAAACTAATGGTATTTAGAAAAAGAGATTTAGCTTCATTAAGTGGTTTAGAATAAATTAAAGCTACAAGTCTCAAGGGGCTATTCTAGGGATGTTTTATTTGGAAGCATACAAAGGACATTCAAACTTGGCTATTCGAAGAGAACGCCTTAATCACATTTCACTTTTCACACAAGTTATTCATTAAGCACACATGGGGCAAGTTCTAGATGTTAGTCAATGTAAAACTAACAATCATTATCACACATGGCATCACCTCTCTCATAAGGACTCAACTTGTGGCATGTCCACATGTGATGCATTATAGTGTGTCCACACAATTAAGCATTTTCTTGCTTTTTCATTCATAGTCAACACAAAGAGAATATGTTTATTTTCGTAGTTACTATTTCAATGATGCAAGTGAAGTGTTGTCACCCAACTATCACTATATATTCTTTTTAGAACACCAAGCTTATTGGGATATTAAGAAGTTGAACTTGGATCCTAAGCTAGGTGGTAGAAAGAGAGAGAATCGGTTGCATGAACTTGAAGAGTTTAGACGTCACGCATATGAGAATGCCAAACTGTATAAAGAGAAGACTAAGAGATGGCATGATAAGCACATAGTAGCTCGTACCTTCCATCGGGGAGAAAAGTTACTACTCTTTAACTCTAGACTTAGGTTATTCCCCGATAAACTAAAGTCGAAATGGAGTGTCCCTTTGAAGTGGTAAGAATGACACCACACGGGGTTGTGGAACTAAAGAAGAGTATGACCCTACATTTTTGGTGAATGGATAAAGAGTGAAACATTATTTTGGGGTTGATTCTGATCGTGATCGGGAGGCTCTTGAGCTCGATGATGAATGATCTAAGTTGCATCGTGCCGCGATGTTAAATCAAGCGCTGTATGGGAGGCAACCCATGATGTCTTTGTAATAGGTTTTAATCTTCCAAATCTTTTATTGTTTTGAAAATCGCATGAACAATTGTCTTTTTTGGTTTTTGAATATTATATATAGCTAATCTCCCTAGTTTTGGGGTTGTAGCTATGAATTGAATGTTGAAAGTTATTTGGTTTTTGAACTAATTCTTACTTGTCAACACAAGTTACTTCTATATTCTTGTTTTACTATTTTATGATTGATCACCATAAGATAAATTTAGTCTTTCATCTTAAAATCGAGAGAGGAGGGATTAGATAGACCAAAGAACATAGATTTCTCGATCGACACATTAGATTGAGGTGACTTGTGTTTAGGAGTGACGCCCGAACAAACAACTTGCTTGGTTATGAAATAGGATTAAATACAAATGCTCGCCAATTAGTTTACTTATGACCACTCAACGATGTACTTAGGCATCTAGTTGGGGTAGGCGAGGAGAGATGTGTAACCCGACTCATACAATTAACCCTATAAATCATTAACTTGACAACTGAAATTTAATTTTAAGCCAATACTATGATACATGATATTCAAAGGAAGCTGCTGCCTTGGAATTTGTCCTTTTCTTGCTTGAAACATCATACTTAAGTCATTCAAACTCTTTGTTACTTTTACTCATCGTTAAAGTAGTTATAATTAATTAATCATCAATTATCAATTCATGGAATATTTACTTTAACTTTTAGTTATGGAATTAAGTTTGAATATAAGTTGATTATAAGTCCCTTGGGAACGATAACTCGTTCCAAAAGGAATCTATATTACTTGCGCGACCATGTACACTGGCATGTATATTAAGACGGTCGTCATCCATCTATCATCGGGAAACATTATTTCTAAATGACTCTATGACTCAACAAAGCAATAAACTAGTCCTAAATGGTTCAAAGGGACTATCCTCGGGAAATGAACCGATAACAAAATGTGTGGAACACTATTAATATTAAAAAGACTCGATAAAGCAATAAACTATACACAATGAAGTTCAACTTCCGTCCCACACTTAAACAATATATTGTCCCTAGTGTTTAAAAGTAAAACGAAGTTCAAAAGTAAAAGAGAACTCCCTGTCAGCCTCTAGGTAGCGTCTGAAGCATCATCTCCGGCATCAATGGCCTCAAACTCATCTTCTTCTGGGCCCTCATCTTCATCAGTTGTAGCGTCATCATCATCAATCAGCTCCTAGAACATCGGTCCCATACTGCACATGTGCATCGCACTATATGTCAATGAGTATCGATGGGCTAGTGCGTCCATCTCTTCTCCAGTTACAGGGCGACCACCAATGCGCAATAGCAGTTTTTCCATGCCAAACATGCTCCCCATCCAACTATCATCACGAGCTTTCCTATCTAAGGCAGTCAATAAGGCCCGTGGGAGGGATTATGTGTTTTAGTGCGTGTGACATCAATCGGGTTGTACACTAGATTGAGGGAAAGGGGAGGACACACATCATGAATTTCCTCCTCGATCATTAACGTTTTGAGATAGTGATGATGCTACCATAACCAAAAATGTCATCGCTTGTTGGTTCTAAATTTGAGCATGTTCTGACTTAAGATAGCCCTCACCTTCAGTGGCAAGCCCTTCATTAACTCGTATATGAGCACTACCCTATCATTGTAACATCAGTCATGTGTTTCCCAGGGAGTAAAGTACCACAAATTTTTTTTAACCAAATCCTAGCCTCTAAGTTGAGATGTCCATGATAAAGAGTCAGGTACCGACCTGTGTCCCTCACTCTATCCCACCTAGTAACAGACGTCAACTAACACAATGTATGACATATATCACGATACGGGGGTCGGGAAACCTTGGCCTAAAACTCAACATGATCACAATTTAGGGCATCCAAAAAATCATTTATCGCTTCAACATAAAAACACACCCCACTATTTCTAACATAACCACTATTTATCTCAATATGATGAGTATTCCAGTTAGCATGAAATTCACACACCAAACTCAAATTACACTCACCTTGATTCACAAAAACAAATTGAAGTCCCAATGCAGTAATTTTGGCATGAATGTCGGGAAACGCGTGACACAATTTGTCTTACTTCACATACTCATCGCCGAGGTACTTGGATTCTTTTTGGTCCTTGTACCAATCCATTCCATAGTGCATCACTACCTGCTCACCGAACTTGAGTGGTGGCAAATTTGGGTTTTCCCAACTTGAACTTTCGGCATCCACCCCCTTTCTACTCCTTTTTGTTCCTGAACCACTAGCTACCTTTTTACCCTTTGAAGCCATCCAAAACCCAAGAAGGAAGAACTAGGAAAACAAAAGAAAGATCAAATTTTGAAAAAAAAATTTGGAGGGGTTTTCGAATTGAAGGTGGGGTGGTTGGGTTCTTGTTGGGTTTGTGACTTTTGGTGGATTGAGGAGGTTGTGTTGGAGAAATGTAGAAGAAAAGAAAAAAATTAGGAAGTTGTGGCAAGAATAATGGAGGAATTGCGGTTGTGTGGGAGAGAAGATGTGGGGAAGAAATAAAAATGGAGGAGAAAGATGTTTGGGGAAGATGAGTTGAATGGAGAGGGGTGGGAACAATTATAGAGGGGTTACTTTTGGGAATTGGGGATTTAATGGGTAGGTGGGGTGGTGGGAAGGTAGGGATAGATGAAAAGATTTTTACTTTAGTGGGTCCCACAAGTAAAAAAAAACTTTTCAAATATAATATATTCTTTTCAGAACCGGGGCGGCGGTATGATTCGCGCCTTGCAGGTATTGGCGCAGTGCGCCCTCAAAGCGCACCAATCATACCCCAGTCAAAAGTGTTCTGGCGCGGCCCGCCTGCACTGCGCCCCAAACAGGCCCTAGTAAAAAGGGGTCTGGCGCGGTGCTCCTATAATTTGCCCCAAACAGGCCCCAGTTAAAAGGGCTTAGCTGGCGCGCCTGCAGAGCGCCCCAAAACATCCCTAGTCAAAAGGGGTCTGTTGCGGCGCGTCTGCAGTGCACCCACAATCGTCATTTTTTCCTTCTTTGTGATGCGTTTGGGCGTGTTGCGCTGCTAGTGTGTTCATAAATCATCTCTGGACTAAATCTTTGGTGTGACATTCTACATTTTTCACCCACACTGTATCCTCAACATGATACCTCTAATTCTTGGGTACCTCTTTCACCCTTTTCCTGCACAACAATCAGACAACATGACATAATAATGGTGGGTTGCCTCCCACCCAACGCCTTAGTTTTGGTCATGGCACAACTCATCTTTTTGTATTTTTAATTTTTTATTAGCATCTACAGACCTATTTTAACTAACAACTAAGTAAAATTAAAAACTCTAACGCATAAAAAAGAAGAAAAACCTTAGCTAAAACTACAAACTTAAGCCTAACTACTACCTATTACATAGACATCATGGGTTGTCTCCCATGTAGTGCTTGATTTAACGTTGTGGAATGACGCTACTTAGATCATTCATCATCGAGCTCACGAGCCTCACGATCATGATTCGAATCAGCACAAGAACAGTGTTTCACTCTTTGCCCATTCACCAAGAACGTAGGTCCAATGTCTCCTTTTAGTTCCACAACCCCGTGTGGTGTCATTCTTACCGCTTCAATTGGGACACTCCATTTTGACTTTAGTTTACCGGGGAATAACTTAATTCTAGAGTTAAAGACTAGTAATTTTTTTCTCGGACAGAAGGTACGAGCTACTATGTGCTTATCATGCCATATCTTAGTCTACTCTTTATACTTCTTGGCATTCTCATACAAGCTACGTCTAAACTCTTCAAATTCATGCAACTGATCGACTCTCTTTCTACCAGCTAGATCAGGTTCCAAGTTCAACTTCTTAATCACCCAATAAGCTTTGTGTTCTAATTCTGCCAGAAGATGACATGCTTTTCCAAATACGATGTGATAGGGAGTACTCCCTATGGGTGTCTTGTAAACAGTCCTATACGACCACAGTGCGTCATCTAATTTCTCAAACTAATCTTTTCTTTGCGCATTCACTGTCTTCTGTAGTATTTGCTTTACTTATGTATTCGACACCTCTACTTGACCACCTGTTTGTGGGTGGTATGCAGTAGCAACCTTATGACGAGCATTGTACTTAACAAGGAGGTTCTTCACAATATTATGAATGAATGCTTACCTACATCACTTATAATTACCCTTGGAGTGCCAAAGCGAGTGAAGATGTGCTTCTTGATGAACTCAATCACCCCATTGAGTCATTGGACAGAAGAGTGACAGCCTTAACCCATTTACTCACATAATCCACAGCCACCAGAATGTATTGGTTTCCACTAGATGGTGGGAAGGGACCCGTGAATTCAATACCCCACAGATCAAAGATTTTCACCTCCAAAATGTTGTTTAGCGGCATCTCGTGTCGTCTTGAAAAAGTACCCAATCCTGTCACTTGTTGCAACCTTCACAAAAGCAATAGAATCTTTAAAAAGCGAGGGCCAAAAGAAACCAGATTGTAATGCCTTATGAGCAGTGTGTTCTTCTTCATGGTGACCTCCATATGGGCTAGAATGACAACTCTCAAGCACTTTGTTAATCTCAAACTCTGGAATGCATCTTCTCACTACCCGAATGACACCTTGCTTGAACAAGAATGGTTCATCCCAGATGTATAACTTCGCCTCCTGGTTCAACTTTTTCTTCTTTTGAATAGTTGACGCCTGAGCATACTCGTCACTCACTATCAAGTTCACAATATCAGTATACCATGTCAATTGGGAGATATCTAGCGCCATCAATTGTTGATCCAGAAATTCTTCCCGAATTTTCTCACCTTCATTCACATGTGAGAAGTCCTCTAACCTAGATAAGTGATCCGCTATTTGGTTTTTGGTACCATTTCTATCTTTGATCTCAAGGTCAAATTCTTGGAGAAGCAGTATCCAACGAATTAGCTTTGGTTTAGCGTCCTTCTTACTGAATAGGTACCTAATAGTCGCATGGTTAGTGAAAACAATTACCTTAGTGCCTACCAAATACGATATGAACTTGTCGAAGGCGTATACCAATGCTAGCATCTCCTTCTTAGTCACTATGTAATTTGTCTGTGTAGCGTCAAGGGTCTTGCTTACATAGTAGATAGAGTGGAACACTTTGCTCTTCCTTTGTCCCGACACTGCACCCACTGCTACATCACTCGCATCACACATGAGTTCAAATGGTAATCCCCAATCCGGGGCAATTAGAATGGGAGCCTCGATTAATCTCTTTTTAACATCTTGAATGATCTCAAACATGTTGTCTCAAAATAAAACTTCACCTCCTTCTCCAAAAGACTGCACATAGTCTTGCAACCTTGGAGAAATTCTTGATGAATCACGGGTAAAACCCTACATAATCCAGGAAACTACGCACCCCTTTTATAGAGATGGGAGGGGACAATTTTTCAATAACTTCTACATTGGCTTTATCAACCTCTAACCCGAATTTAGTTATCTTGTGTCCCAACACTATACCTTCTCTAACCAAAAAGTGACACTTCTCCCAGTTTAGAACTAAGTTAGTGTCTTCACATCTAGCAAGTACTTTATCCAGTTTCCGCAGACATACCTCAAAAGACTGAGAAATCATCCATGAAAACCTCTACAAATTCTTCCACTATGTCATGAAAAATGGACATAATTTACCTTTAAAAAGCCGTTGGTGCATTGCACAGTCCAAATGGCATACATTTGAAAGCATATGTGCCATAACAACAAGTGAATGCGGTCTTTTCCTGATCCTCGGGTGCAATCAAGATCTGGTTGTAGCCCAAATAACCATCTAAGAAACAATAGTACTCTTGTCCAGTTAGTTGGTCAAACATCTGATCAATGAAGGGAACGGGGTAGTGATCCTTCGGAGTAACGTCATTTAGTTTACGATAAAACCATAAAAAATCTCCACCCAGTAAATTTTCTAGTGGTAATCAACTTATTCTTTTCATTCTTCACTACAGTCATACCTCCATTCTTAGGAACATATTGCACCTGACTTACCTACTTGCTGTCAGAGATTGGGTATATGATTCCGGCATCTAACTACTTTATTACCTCTTTTCTCACCATATCCTTCATCAAGGGATTTAGTCGGTGTTGATGTTGCACACTCGGTTTATGATCTTCTTCCATGTAAATTCTGTGCTACACAACGTCGGAGTGGTCCCATAGATATCATCCATCTTCCATCCTATTGCCTTCTTTCTCCTTGTTAAAATCCTCAATGTCGCATCCAGATGTATATCAGATAATTCTACAGAAAGTATAATCGGTAAAGTGTCATTAGTACCCAAAAATGCGTACCTGAGATGAGATAGCAATGTTTTCAACTCTAGTTTTGGTGCATCCCAAATGGAGGGTTTGGGTGGTGGCCCCAACTCATGCTCTAATGGTTCTACTTTTCGCTTGTAATGCTCCATAGATGCCAGATTTAAACATGTGTTCGTTTCTTGGGATTCTTTGTCTTCCTATTTTTGATGACCTACTAACACTCTTTCTAAAGGGTCATAAGACATAACTAATTGTGACTCTACAATCCGATCAATCACTGATATGGAAGACAACTCTTCATAAATAGAGGGTAGTTTAAGAGTTCAGTAAACATCAAATATCTCTACCTTATCATGGGCTCTCATAGTCAATTATCCAGTTGCCACATAAATCAATGCCCTACCCGTGTCCAAGAAAGGACATCCCAGAATGAATGGGACTTCCGAATCGGGTTCAAAATCCAAGACCACAAAATCTACTAGAAAAATCAACGATCCTACCCGCACTAACACATCCTCTGTGAGTTGGAGGATGATAGTGGTTCGTTTTGCACTACCCAACCTATGTTTGACAAACAAAGATAAGGTCATCAATTTATACTTGACCTCAAATCACACAACCCTCGGGCATGAACACTTTGCGCGATAGTAATATGCACAGTAAAACTATCCGGATCTTTCAACTTTTGGGGCAGTCTGTTTTGGATCCTAGAACTACACTCTTCAGCAGGTTTTATGGTTTCATTATCTGTGAGCCTCCTCTTGCTAGTCATAATATCTTTCACATACTTAGCATACTTCGGGATACCCTGCAAAATGTCAACCAAAGGCAAATTAATGTGAACTTATTTAAAGAGAGAGAGAGAAACTTACCAAAGCATTCATCTTTATTCTGATTTTTTGTTCTTTGTGGAAACGGAGGTGGTTACTTCTTTTGAGGAGTAGTGCCTCAACGTTAGATCTTTTTACTACCTCCTCCACTTTCTTCCTTTTCGCACTTCCCTTATTGTTTCTCTTCTTTGGAGCTAATTTCTCTAATTTCAGCCCACTTCTAGTACTTACCGCATACAGTTGCCTTGGATTAGGCTCAATATCACCCGAGCAGCCCACCTTGGGGACGCAAGTTTAGAGAATTGGCCACTTGCGCAGCTTTTTTCTCTAAACTTAATTGGGACATTTGGATGTTTCTGATGTCCTAATCATGCTTATCTATTCTCGCGTTTAACTTGTTCCCTATTTCAGACATGAGCTTTTGTAATAACTCTTCATTGGTCATCCCATCTTTTGGTACACTTGGATTTACACTTTGGTTGGGATGTTGGTATTGCTGCCCAGCCCCTTGGTTACGGTATTGGTTGGAAGCTTGTGTCAGATTTTTGTTTTGGTTTCCACCCTAAGAAAAGTTAGAATGATTCCTCCAACTTGGGTTATAAATATTACCATAATTTTGTTGGCTTTCGCCTCTTTGTGAATTACCCATATAGTTCACAGAATCCGAGTTAGCCTCACACTGCTCAATTTCATAAGTTGCACTACCACAATACCCCACACCAATTTATTTTTTGTTACACCACATTTATCGCTGCTTGATTTAGAGCCAAATGTTTGATTGTACTTTCATAGTATGTTGCATTGCATCTATCTTAGCATTTAAAGTAGTCGCTTGGTAAACACCTAAGATCCCTATAGCCTTTTGGGTTGTGGTTCGGGAATTATCTCCTTTGTACCCTTGGTTCCCTTCTGATAATTTATCAAGCAAGTCAAAGAATGTTTCACTTGTTATAGATAGGGCTAGACCACATGCTGCACTATTGAGAAGAGAACGAGCATTGTACTCTAACCCTTCAAAGAAAGCATGATCTAGTACCTCGTTAGTCTTCATGTGGTGTGGGAAAGAACTCAACATTTATTTGTAATGTGCCCATTCTTGGTACATGTATTCCCCATTCTTTTGCACAAAGTTTGTTATTTTGCCTATCAGTTTGGGAGTTTTCTTGGATGGGTAGAATCAACTCAAGAACTTCCTTGTGAAACCATCCCAAGTAGTGATCGAGTTAGGCAGTTCAGAATCTAGCCATCGTCTTTCCACTCCTAACTACGTGTACGGAAATAATATTAGACTCACATAGTCTGATGAGACTCCAAGTGGAATGTTGGTGTCAGTGACCTCCATGATGTTCCTTATGTGAAGTTGAGGGTCTTCATGGGAGAGACCATGAATTGCCCATTATTGTGGAGCATATGTACCATATTTCACTTTGATTCAAATCTCCCCCATGGTGGAGGTTTCTTAATACTTGATGACAAATTCGCGATGAGTGGGACTGCCACATCTCGCACTGGTCATGTTGGAAGGATAGGGGCATGAGGGGGTATTTCTTGGTTATCCACATTCTCTGGATTTTCTAGAAACCGTGGGTTATCTACATCTTCTAGGTTATCTTGTTAATCATCACCCTGATTTCCCCGTTGTTCTAACCCTACATTTCAAGTTCGTTGTAAGGTTCAACAAGATCTGTGAGCCAGACCTGTAAGTCAAATGCATGCAATAAATAAGCTAAAATCAAGTAATGAATACTTGAATAATTCAATTGTAGACTTAAGAAAATTAAATACAAATCAATTTCTAAGTCCTCGGTAGCGGTCCCAAAAACTTGTTGCTCCCTAGTATACACGCAAGTAGTATAGATTCTTTTTAGAACGATTTATCATTCCCAAGGGACTTATGATATACTCATATTCAAACATAATTCCACAACTGAAAATAAAAGTAACTATTCCAAGAATTGATGATTAATTATAACTACTTTAAAGATTAATAAAAGTAACAAAGAGTTTGAACGTCTTAAATATGATATTTCAAGCAAGAAAAGGACAAATTCTAAGGCTGCAACTTCCTTTTAATCTCATCTATCATAGTATTGGCTTAGAACTAAATTTCGATTGTGAAGTTACTAAGTTATAGGTTAATTGTATGAGTAGGGTTACACATCTCTCGTCGCCTACCCCAATTAGATACCTAACTACATCGTTTATCAGGGTTAAGTAAGCTAATTGGCGAACATTTATATTTCGTCCTGTTTCATAACCAAGCAAGTTGTTTGTTTGAGAGTCACTCCTAAACACAAATCACCTCAATCTAACGGGTCGATTGAGCTCTCTATATTCTTTTGTCTATCTAATCCCTCCTCTCTCGATTTTAAGATTAAAAACTAAATTTATCTTATGGTGATAAAGCATTAGTAAAACAAGAATATAGAAGTAACTTGTGCTGACAACCAAGAATTAATTAAAAACTAAATAACATTCAACATTCAATTCATAATTGCAGCCCAGAATTAGGGAGATTAGCTACTCATAATATTCAAAAACCACAAAAGACAATTATTCATGCGATTTAAAAACAATAAAAGAATTGGAAGATTAAAACCTATTACAAACTTGAATTCTTGCTCTTGCACAGTTAATCAAAAAGTCGACCTCATAATGAGGCCCTTAAGGGTCTATTTAAAGTAAATAAGAAATAAAGTTGAATTCAACTTTAATTAGGAGTCCTTTAAAAATCACCTTTCTTTCAAAACTCCGCACGAAGTCGGGCGCACCGTCCCAGAATAGCACTAGGCAAGCTGGCACGCCATAGTGTCAGTCCACCCAAAATGGCCTGGAGCGTCGCGCTCTATGATACGCCAAGGTGTCTGGCACGGTGCACCAGCATCTCGCCTTGATGCTTCTTGTTGCCTTCAACTTCTTTTCCTTCCAACACTCGATCATTTCCCTTAGTAACCCGCAAAATCACTAATCATGTATATTTATGTGGAATCATCGCAATCTTGATCCAAAGCATGCTAGTTAAGTTAGATCATGTCCTAAACTAATGTTAAAAATGGGTAATATGTCGTAATTAGGCATATAAATATGTCCAAGATCAATAACCACATTGACACTCTTTTCGTTGACTATCATACCCTTCAAACATAAACCTATTATCCTTTTTGACCATCTTGTTATGTAAATCATTACGTACAAGTACATAGCATACACATCAAAATATACGAAAATAGCTAACAAAGGATTTCATGTTCCACAACCTCTCAAAAGGTGAAAGAAAATGTAACCTTTGTTGAGGAAGAATGTTGATCACAAAAGTTGTGGTCTTCATAGATTTTTGCCAAACTTATCCCGAGATATTTTTTGCGTGAAGTAGGCTCCGATAAATTTTCGCTAGGTTTTTTGTTCTTCCTTCTGATGTGCCATTTTGTTGTGGCGTATTTGAACATGTGAATTGATGGTGTATTCGACACTTTACAAGGAATTCAGGCAATTCATGTGAGGTATATTCCCCACCATTGTCAATTGATAGACAAATAATTGTCTTACCAACTTCTCCTTCAGCAACCTTTTTGTATTTTTTGAATTTTGAAAACACCTCAGACTTCTCCTGTAAACGATAAATCCACACGTACCTGGAAAAGTCATCAATTAATGTAAGCATATATTTCATCCCATCAACAGAGAGTTGCTTGACAGGGTCGAACATATTTGAGTGATTAACTTCAATGGTTCCTTAGTTGTATATTTTGAATCCTAATACGGGAACCAGTGCGCTTTACTATACTGACAACATGCACATATTACATTTGTACTTACTAGAACATTGGGAAGACCCTTCAACATAGACTTTTTCATCATGACTCTAAGTTTAGAATAGCCAACGTGACTCAACCGAATGTGCCATAAGTTTGTCATCTCATTCTTCCTTGTCATGTCCATATATGTGGTTTCTGCCGACATTACATAAACAAAATTTAACATTTGCCCCTTCATCACTGGCTCTTCTTTAACCTCAAGATCACGACATATTCTTACATCTTGCGAACCAAATAGAACATAATGACATGAAGATGTCAATTAAGCTACTATAAGAAGATTAATCAGATCTCACAACTATTTGGAGAAACAATAGTCTTACCAATGTGAGAAATAGGTAATTTTGTGTCATCTAATGTCTCCACTTCACGACTTTCCTTGTACTCGGAAAAATTTTGCAGCTTTTTTTTGTCACCAGTTTGAGCATCTTGAGTTAACAATTCAGTCATTCTCATAGTCAATTTGTTTAGTGGTTGTTTCTGTAAAAGCTAACTCTTCTTGTTCTATACCAAAGAACACTTCAGCATCTTAATCATCTTCACTATTTTCCTTTGGACCGGATGTAGCAGCAGTGTTACTCTCAACAGTCCTATTTTTGAACCAAAGAATATTGACTTTAATTCCCTTCATCCCACAGTTATGGCCTTTCCCGTCAAACCTCTTGTTGTTGCCCCGGTTATTCTTCAAACTTCCCCCTGAATGAGAGCTTCTTTCTCCTCAATGAATTTTTGACTTATCATCAGTTCTTTTTTATCCACTGGCATTGTACTGCTTGGGGTTCCCTTTTCTTTTGTTCACGTAGAGTGCTTCCTCCTCACCTGATTTGCCATCTTTGTACAACAACAATAAAGCTCTAATACTCAGGCTTCAGACCATGGATTATGATTCGCTTCATCCTTGTCTCTCCAAATGGACCTTGTGGATCTAACTCTGAAATCTCTCAACATAGCATCTTCACCTTATGAAAGTATTGTGCAATTGTCATGTTGCGTTGTCCTATGGAGAGTAATTCACTGTCTAAGAGTTGGAGCCTTGTATCATTTTCTTTAAAAATAGATTGACGAATGTATCCGAACTTGCTTTGGGGCAGTGGCATCTCGTATGTCCTCTAACACATCTTCTTTAGTCATTGTTTTCAAAGCAGACATAGTCTTACCAACTTTTATCTTTCATTTTCGCAGAGTGTCGTTTGAATCTTCTGCTGCTAGTTGTGTCACCTCGCTATAATTGAGAACCTCCCACAGATCTTGCCCTTGAATATAAGACATTATGCAAGAAGACCATGTATTGTAATTGCTGTTGTTGAGATTTTTCATTCCGCCGACAGCTTGTAGGTCTGTCCTTGTGTCAGCAACAAAATTCTTAGAAATAATCACCGTATATGATCTCCCAAGGAATATCCTTGCTCTTGATATCAAATGAAGAACTTAAAATACAATAAGCACAAACAAAATAAAACAGGAAAAGTCTAAGAATAAGAACAACGAACTTATGTTATACTTAGTCAGTTAATGATCTTATATATAATTACAACTTTAATAGAGTCACAATTCTACTACCTACTAACAAAATCCACTAACCTAACTCTCCTAGGGAAAGCCATCTACTACTCTAGAAAATAATAGAACACCCACGTACTAATAAAATATAAAACTAAAAACTAACTAAGAAATATCTACACTGCAGAATCGATCAAATTAAACTGGAAATGATGTTGACTAATTCAATAACAAGAACCAAAATTTTGTGTGTTGGGTAATGATTTTATAGTTAATAGAAATAGACGATTTTTTTCCTTTCAAAAATGAATTTTTTTTGAGTATTCCAAACTACCTGGAGGCATTATTATATAGTAAATGAGAACTATTGAAGGGACAAAATGATTTAATTGAGCTGGGGTGGATTAAGAACCCGTTTGAAGTTGACTTAAATAGTAGCTTTTATGTCAAAATAAAAAAATCAAATTGAAATGACATTTAAGTAAACAAATAAAAAGTTGGGGATATCTATTTATTATTTTTGACTTATTTTATGTTATTTTTATGTTTGAAATACTTTCTAACTTGTTTCAAGTCATTTTGACTTATTTTGAAATTAATTTTTTGTATTTGTCAAACACTTGTTGAAGTCAAGAATTTACTTAAAATTAGATTTGATAAACTTTCAAAGCAAATCCAAACACCCTCTAAGTTGTGTAGCCATGTATAAGTAAGGAGGTGATTAATATAATTGTTGAAATTTTATTTAAGTTATTGCAATAGTTTTTAGCAAAATAAGTTGTTTAATTTAATTTTAGTCAAGTTGTTTTAGTTATTGAGATATTTTAGATTTTTGAATCTTAAATTATGTCGATTATGTGTTTATGTTGTCTATTTAAAGCCCCTCAATACTTAATAAAATGATTGAAAGTATTAAAAGTCATTTAATCAATTGAGAGATATTTCAACCATTCTTTTTGTCACTCTATTTTTTAAAAACACCAGCAGTGGTATCAAAATATCCATTGATCTTATAGGATCTGTTAAATTATTTTAAAAATTATCATACTACTTTTAACTCGCAAGGGCATACTATTTATCCATCCTTTCAATCTGTTAGGGCTACTATTTTCAATCTGTGCTTTTCTCAATGTACAAATTTTTCAATGTCAACTTTTAACCTAAAAAATGACAAGCAACAGTCTCTCTTTGAATGACCGAGAAATTTTCAATAAAAAAAAACTATCAAATTTAGTCAGTGAAAATGACATCATATTTTAAAACCTATGTCATATGTGTTGTGATAGAAGAAAAATACTTACCACAACACTTTACAAATCTTATAACTGTCTAAGTAAAAACACTTTCAAAAAAATTTCTATAGAAGACAAATGTCATGGAAGGCGTTTCTGAAGCATAGAACAAAAGAAAAAACAATTGCAAGTTCAAAAAAATGAAAAGAATCCTGCATCAACTATGAATGCAGACACTAAGGAGTATTTTGAAATTATTGTAATTAAAGCAAATGAGGAATATTAAAGTTTGCTTTTTAATTGAATGGTTTTTCAAATAGTGAAGATCCACGCTATTCTTAAAACTTACAATAGGAATCTAAATTAATACTACAACATGCTATTTTTATTTTTCGAATAGTGAATATCAATCACCATATACGCCTCATTTAAAAAATAAAATTGAATACCTCATAAAAAATTTCAAGTATTGCAAATTCTTGATTTACATTGATAAAGTATTCTAGTAGAATACATGAAGACTTTAAAATGGTAAAATCACAATAAATCAAGGAAAAGAAAAACATCAAATTATAAATACACCTTTAAATCTTGGATTTCTTGAAAAATTTTGCACATCATTTTCCTTCATTCTTGATTCAGACTTCTAAAACTTGCAAGAAAAAGTATTAAATTAAAAGGAGCCAAAATTTAATGAGAAAATGAAAATATATGGCAATAAGTAAAATAGAGATAAATAAAAAAACATGAATTTTTAGAAAATTATAATTAAAAATATTAAATTATGACTATAAGTATGAGATATAAATTTATATTTTTAGATTATAAAAATAGAAGGAAATAGGAATTTAAGAAAAAGAAAATATAACTAATTATAGTGATGATGAATAGAGATACAAAGTAATAAATGAATAGATTATATTTTTTCTTCTTATGATCGTTCGAGGACGAACGATGGGTAAATTGGTATCTATTGTAACGACCTGTTTAGTCGTTTTGAGCAGCAGATTTTATTTCTGGAAAAACTGGCTGAGACGACGGAACCCACGACAAACCGTCATGGGCACGACGGACCGTCGAGGGGGTCTCGTTCCAAAACACTTAGAATTTTGAAATTTGGTTACTGAAATCGACTCTCTGAACTTCGTGACGAAGTGGCAGGACGGACCGTCACAGGCATGACGGGCCGTCACAGACTCTTTAATAAATCGAGTCTCTGAACCTTGTGACGGAAGCAGCAGGACGGACCGTCGCAGGCACGACGGGCCGTCACAGACTGCGTAATCCCAGACTGGGTCGAATTTCTTTAAATTTTTTAAGGGACGTTTTGGACTATTTCTGCTATAATTATAAATTTAGTGGGTTAATGTTAATAATTTAACTACTTGAGGGTTAAAAGAGATAACCTTGAATTAATTAATGGGTTAATTCACCATCTTTTATACTTAATTATATGCTAATTAAGGGTAAAAGAAAGAGGGTTTGAATAAGAAAAAGAAAAGAACAGAAAGAGAGGGAGAAACGATCGAGAGAGAGGAACGAAGAGGAAAGCAAAGATCTTGAGGATTAGCTTGCTTGATCACAATTCTTCGGTGGAGGTAGGTTATGGTTTTTATGCTATTCGTAGTAGACTCTTAATAGCGAATGATATGTGTTGGGTAGTATTATAAAACCTTCTATATGCTTAATTGTGTGCTTACATGATGTGATTATATAATTGTGATGAATAAGCATGATGAGTCTATTGAATCTCTAATCCTAAATTTTACCTTGTTAATGATGATGCCTTGGTATAAAAGAAGGCTTGATGGACTAATGTAATGAGATTGATGATGCCTTGGTATAAGATAAGGCTTGATGAACTAAAGTAATGAGATTGATGATGCCTTGGTATAAAAGAAGGCTTGATGAATTAATAGAATGAGATTAGTGGAGCGGGTGTCACGAACTGACACGTAGAATTAGGGGATCGGGTGTCACGAACCGACATGTAGAATTAGGGGATCGTGTGTCACGAACCGACACGTAGAATTCGGGGATCGGGTGTCACGAACCGACACGTAGAATTAGGAGATCGGGTGTCACGAACCGACACGTAGAAATTAGGGGATCGGGTGTCACGAACCGACACGTAGAATTAGGGGATCGGGTGTCACGAACCGACACGTAGAATTAGGGGATCGGAGTGTCACGTACCGACACAAGAGGAATAAAGATAATGAATCTTGAAAGATGTTATATACTCAATTTAATGAACCTAATTCCCATATGAGTATGATGGGGACGCGTGAGTCCTCATTGATGTGCTTGGTGTTGTGACCAAGGGTTATGGTAATTGTAAATGCCGCATGTTGAGTATTGTAGTTGATTTTATGATATTATCTGATATATACTGTTTTCTATTTTGAGTTGATCGATGATATCTACTCAGTACTCGTGTTTTGTACTGACCCCTACTTGTATGTTTCTTTCCTTGTTATTGTGGAGTGCAGCAAATGTACCGTCGTCTTCAACTCAACCACAATTCTAGCCAGTCTTCATTATACCGGATTTCAGGGTGAGCTAACGCTTCTAGCTTGGACTGGATCTTCTTCTTCATGTCTTGATGCCTTGAAGTTCCGGCATGGACTAGCTTTTTAGTTATTCTAGCTTTCTAGATACTCTTAGAATTAGTAATTTGAGGATAGATGTTCTTGTGATGATGACTTTCAGATTTTGGGTATAATAATAAGTGTTTGAGTTTGAGAAGTTGATTATTGATTTTGTTAACGAGTTTTAAGTCTTCCGCATTGTTTCCTATTTATTATGTTTGAAATGTTGAGGTTTAGATTGGTTGGTTCGCTCACATAGGAGGATAAATGTGGGTGCCACTCACGACACGTTTTGAGTCGTGACAATATATATATATATATATATATATATATATATATATAGAGAGAGAGAGAGAGAGAGTTTATAGTTATATACAAACACAAATAGTTCTTATTTATATATATAGTTTATATTTAAAAAGCATATAATTGTATATAGTGATTAATTTGTATAAATATTTGACTTACATATTGAATTTTTTTTATCTTCACGCTTGTATAGGGAGTCAGATTCATTTGAAAACAACCACCAAAACATGTCCCTACATGCAGTGCTATACATATACAATTCATATATACAAATTGTGTCATGCGATTTTTCTAACCAAAAGTTAGAATAGAATTGTTAATATACAATTTATCTATATTTGTATAAATCAAAAATAATGCTAGTATTTTTCAAAATTTCAATTATATACTATAAAATTCGATCGTATTCTTTTTTGTCGTTCAAAACATGAAGTTTTCTGTAAAGAAGTGTTTGCCTAAAGTTGAATATACAAGAACATTGAAAATTAGAAATTTTATCATTTAATATTTCCTTCAGTGCTATGTGAAAACCAATTTTTATGGTGTTTGTATTATTATACAACTTTTTTTAAAAATATATTTGATTTAAAATGAGTAGCTTGATTCATAAGAATATGTGAATTTGTTGTTACCTTATTTGGCACTTATGTATCCATTTATTTAAAAATATTGCATAAATTGAAAAAAAAAATACAAATTAAATGTTCCATAGCAAACTAAACTATACACATAGAATGTAATTACATAAACTAGACCTATAAAGCATTATTTCATTAAACCCGTTTGTCATACATAAAATTTTCTTGGAAAAGTTGTATATAAGAGCAAACTATTAATTCAAATTTAATTTCATAACCACCGTTTGATTTAATTATACCCTGTAGAAAACTGTATTATTTCGCCCTCCCCCTGGTGAATCTCGCTCGCCACTCTCGACAGTCTCTCCCTCGCTTCTGTAGCTTTTATATGAACACAAATGTATAAAAACGTGTTTATGTTTGTATAAAGCGAGAGAAAATTGTGTATCTACATATATATTTGTTTTCCTCTCCCGGATCTCGCTCACCACTCTCCCAGTCTCGCCTCTCTAACTTATATGAACATAAAGGTATAAATTGTGTTTTTGTTTATATAAAGTCAGAGAAAATTGTATATACACATGAAAATACATATATCTTCGTTCTATACACTTATAATTATACAATACAAATATTCCCTTACCCAGTTCTCTTTTGCTTTTCTCTCTTTCTCGCTTTATATAATTAAATACATATTATACAATAGATTTTAAAAAAAAAAATTATACCGAAACAGACTATACAACTGCTTTTTGTACATGTATAGCGAATTATACAACTGCTTTCTTTTGTATATGCATCACAAAATTACATATTTATGTTAAGTATGGAGCGCAATTATGCAAACTATAGTTATAGTATACAAATATGATTTTTATGCTTGTTATATGTGAAAGTTCCTCAATTATCTCAAATTTAAGTGACCCTCTAAATTTTATTATTGTCCCATAAATTGCAATAAAAAAATAGATAGTGAACCTATATTAACATGATCAACAATGTCTAGTACAATACATATGTCTAACCTATGTCTCGCGGTGACAAGCTTAACACTACAAAAAAAATACTTAAAATATGGGGGTTAAAATTATATACTCTGGGGATCAGTAATCCCCGCAACTTAGTTTTACGATATTTGCTGAAACTCCTACAATTAGGTATTCCATAATTAAGTCGCAGAGTTTTTTTTTCCAACCCCTTGCAACCAGTAGCAACGGTTTTGAACCCACAAATAAATACCAGTAAAACTGCACTTCAAACTCTAGGATTCAGAACCCCAACAATTTGTGTACTCTAGGAGTCAAAACCCCTCACGATTCATGAATTATACATTAAAACTAACAAGAGTTTTAACCCCTGCTATTTATGAAATGTATCATTTTATAAAATTTTGCTGGAAATTAAATATTCAATTTTAAATATTAATAACTAACTAATTAACATGTACATCATAGTCAAACCTAAAAGGATATATTATTATATGAAATAACATAATAGTTCACCACAAAAACATATCATATAATGAACTATTAGTTCAACAAACTTAATTGGAACATGTTATTCATTTCAACCATATTATTACAAGAAACTTCAAATCAGTACAAACACTTGCTTAATCTTGCTTGAACGTCAAATCACTATAAAAAAAATTGCTTAAACTTTAGATCAATGGCATCCAAACTCAAGAAAGGATTTACAACTGTTCATGAAAGTTCAGCGGGGTTCACTACAATTATTATCACTAACATCACCTGGCTGCAAAGCAAAATACACATCTAATGAATTCATCCAAACTCAAAACATGGATGAATATAACATACTTGATAAATTGTAAGTACCACCTGCCAAGATAAGTTAGATGGTGGAATAACACGATTATGTTCCCAATTTAGTTAAACATCGAGACAGGTTAGTTGAGAAAAATGTATTATAACAATAACAACATACATAGTTTGTAACAACCCATATTTTAAACAGACAAGAAATCTGCTTTTCAGAAATCTGCAGGTGCAAACGACAGTTACCATCGACGGACCGTAGTCTGATCTACGGCTTGTACTCTGCATCCGTCGTTTGAGTCTGAAGCCCCCAAAGCTCAGCCCGGAAGATTTGACTAAGTGTCAAACCATGGACGGACCAACGGTCCATAGGCCAGACTACGGTTTGTAGTCTTTGTCCATCGATCAATATCCCATTCACCAACTCTATGAAAAGAACCACGATTGACCAGTACGGTCTGTGGATGGACCTACAGAACATAGGTATGATCGTTGGTGAAAATTAGTAGACAGTTTGCGGGAAAATATAATTGGGTATATTTCAATAGATCATAACTCTTAGAACAAAATGTATTGGGTGTCCCATGATCTATGAAATAATAGATAATTAAATTAGCTTTCCATAGCCATCAAGTTTGCTAAAATCAGACCTCCGAGTAAAACTTTATACCCATTTTAGTAAAGGACTTTCAAACAGACCCAACCTACGGACCCAAACGACGAACCGTCGATTGAATGGAGGCCTGTCAGTCCAGGTCGTCGTTTGGTCCGACAACAATTAACTCAAGGGTCTTTTGGTCTTTTTCCACTTTGTTTAAACCCTAAAATACGTTGTTTTGACCTTAAATCATCAGATTTTAGTAAGTTTAAGCCTAGAAACATAACAAGAATTTTTGTAAGTGAAAATCATAAATCAAAACTTAGAAAATTAGAAGCAAGAACGGAGAAAAAGGTCAAGAACCCTAGTCCAAGAACACAACAAGATTCCAGCAGTTCCAGCCCTGAACTCTAAATATTTCTCCGTGAATTTCATCACCAGTTATGTGGGATTTCACTAGTGGTTCCTTTCACCCATTGGGTCCTTAATTTTCATTCAGACTCTTGTTTCATATATCATGATTAGACCTAGGGTTTCTAGAACTTCAACAGATTTTCATGAATTAAATAGTTATATGTTCCAAATTAGATACCATGTTATTACTCAGATTAATTCATGAATTCCATAACCCTAACTATGTATTTCTTTAGTTTTTGAATTACACATGCTAGGTCAGATATATCAATTACTTCAAATATGCATGCCCTAGTTATAAATGCATAATTACTAGATTAATTGTTGCATTCTCAGTTTGCATGTTGGGTTTTGAGCTATACAGTATTTACAGAAACTCAGTCATGATGAGTTAATTATATAATTCATTGTGAGTAGTATGAAATTGAGTTGGACTAGGGTTCACCGTACCCAATTAGTCCCAGAATTACTAGCCAAGTATGTGGTAAGTCCCCTCTATAGGCAATCAGTTTAGTGATCACACCAGCATGTCTTTATACCTCTGGCAGGGTATATTGGGTTCTCTCGATGGGGCGTATACCTCGGAGTGCACATTTAGCTCATGTGGTTTTATTATGGGTTATTAGTAGCTCCCACAGTTCAGTCAGACTCTTTTGCATTGACCATATTTACAGATTGGTTAGTATTCAGTCTCGACATGTTATAAATTTCGTCATTGCATCTAGTTAGCTCAGAATTCAGTCTATCATGTTTAGATTACTATACTTGCTTTTGTGCTTGTTCAGTTATGTTTTATTCAGCTTTACTCTATTCTAAATGCTCAGTACCCTCTAGTACTGACGCATACGTGCGCTAAATCTTCTCATGATATAGGTTCAGGTTCTTATCATCCAGATCGTGCTTACCATCCTCATGGAAAGTATTGCTAGGAAGAGTGCACGGTTGGCATAGGTTCACAGTCGAAGACAATTGGACCATTTACAATTCAAGATGATTGATCAAGATTGTATGTGCATCAAATTTTTGCCCAAAACTTGCTAAGTCACTCCTCAAATCTTTAGTGTGCTCATCACTAGCATCAAACCTCCTCATCATTTTCTGCAACATATCCTCAACCCGCACTATACTACCTCCACCATCCCTACGAGCAACTTCACGATTTTGAGGTGGAACATAGGGCCCACTCCTATCATTACTGTTACCGTAGTTACCCCGGTTGAAGTTATTGTCGCAGTTGTAATTTCCATCTCGGACATAATGACCCTCTCGGTTGTAATTACCATAGTTTCGACCTTGATTTCCTTGACCCCGGAGCAAATTCTCCTTATTGGAGCCTTGGGCTTTTGGTCGGAAAACCCTTATCTGCTCATTTACCACATAAGATTCCTCCTCATAGTAATACTCATCATTCGGCGATGTTTTAGACAAGTAGTTCGCCGCATTTACCTTTTCTGCACCCCAGTGACGTGTTTCAACACCAACCCAAACCAGTTCTCATTTGAGCCATTTCTTCACGAATCTCATCTGTGGCAGGGTTGTGTGCGGATTGCACTGCAAAAGTATTTCTCTAGTATCTTACTTCTTAGTGCTCAAAGCTTTATTATTTTAGGATATTTTCTCCAACTTCTTAGTAATCTCAGCATAAGGACAATCCCCATAAGAAACACCCTCTATCGTACCCAGTATTGTTTTGTTATTATCATCTTTTCCCCAATAGAAGTACTCTTTCAGTGACCATCATCGATGTGGTGATTGGAGACGTTTCTCAAGAACAAAGTGAACTTGTCCCAAGAACTACTGACTGATTATCCCGGTAGTGCCACAAAGTTTTTCACCCTATCTTTGTGGTTTAGCTTACTAGACACCAGGTAGTAACGTGCTAAGAACACATCCCTAAATTAATTCCAAGTGTATATTGATTTATAGGGGAGCTCGGTCAATCATATAGTGGCCTCTCCCATCAGTGAGAGGGAAACACTCCCAACCTTATTATGTCCATATTCAAATCATGCCTCCCTATACAACTCTTACATACCGACCTTACCTTGGCGATGTGAGCATGTGGATCCTCAAAGGGTAGATCCGGAAACAAACCTCTAGCGGTGAGCATTTGCAGTAGACTGCTAGTTACCACGAAAGTATGGCCGTGTGGTAGGGGAGGCAAGAAAGGTGGCCCTTCAGATTCAGTAATATTATCATATCCTCTATAATACTCTTGAGGGCGTGGAACGGGAGGTTGCCTATGTATTTCACCTTCCCCAATATTTACAGGTAATAATTGATCAGAGCATCAATCGGTGGTGGAAGTTCTGGGTTGTGATCATCATCGAGAATACCCAAATTTTGGTTCATTCTGTGTAGTGTATGCTCTAGTTTGGGGTCGGGTGAGAGTATGTGTTCTCCTCTACTCCGCGTACTTGGCATACTAGATCTGCAAGAGACAAAAACAAAGAGAAAAAGAAAATAGGAAAACGTTGACTAAACTTTGGTAATAAGCTTAAAGTTAATCGAAAAGCCACTTCCACCGATAGCGGCGCCAAAATTTGATATGCTAAAATTTACTTCTCGAAAAGAAGTATAGGCGGTCGTATCAAGTAAAGAACCCAAGTATGAGGTTGGGGTCGATCACATGACGAAAATGATTTAGACTAAACTTTAACCTACTATTACCTCTATTTAGTCAAGTCCTTTCCGAAAACAAGTAACAAAAAGGGGGGTTTAAGTAACGAATGTAATTAGCTATGTCTAAGTAACTAAGTGACAAGTTCAAAGATGTGATTTTTATCAAGTAGTGAATGTAATTAGGGCTTAAGTGTTCCCACAGGTTCATAACGCGGTAATTCTAGCTATAACAATCTTTTCCTAGTATCTTGCATGCAAGTGGTAAGTTATGTATCCCTAATTCCTTGGTCTGGCAAATAGGGAATTTCACTCAGCACCTTGGTCCGGCTACGTGTGTGTGCTTTACTAAACCTTACCTTTGCCTCATATTAAGCATCATAAATGATGTATGGCTTACTTGTTACCACGCATCAATCGACACTAGCTTATTAGATAGTATATACTAAATCTACCTTGATAATTCTTTTCTTATTATCTACCTCCTCGGTCCGAAAAATTGAACAAGGCGAGTTCTAACGCGTGTACTCGTTAAAAAGACTTCTAAGCGAAAGAATTATCATACATGCAACACACTATTCTAGGATTATTATTTTAGCTACTTTTTACCTTGTTAATTACCCATGGTTCCCACAACCCTACATATGGATTTAGTTACACGTGTTAATAGCCACCCAATTCATAATAGTGTGAGAAGAACTCGTGTACTTACTTTGATAAGATTGAACAAAATCCAGAAGATTACTTGATTTAATCAATACTCTTGCAACAAACGATTTCTGAAAAATAACCCAGAGTCTAACCTCAAAAATGAGGTTTTTACCAGTATTTATAATGAAGAAGTGCTAACATAAAAAGGAAATCTATCTAAGGAAAATCTGCCCAAAAAATCTGTCTGAGTCGACCACCGGACCGACAGACCGCCGAGGCCACGATGGACCGTCGAGGCCCCCCGTCGTTCCACACTTAGCTTCTTTTTCAGTTTCTTTCTTCTCCAACTCACTATTACCATCGACGGACAAGGATAACGGTCTGTTGAGAGCACGACGATCCGTCGATGGCTTCCGTTTCTCCACACTTAGAATCTTTTCAAGTCGGGTACTGGAGCTACTTTCTGTTAACGATGACGGATGTGCAGGACGGTCTATCGTGGAGGTGACGGTTCGTAGAGAGCCTCCATAGCCTCACACTTAGTCAGAATTCTCCTATCTTTTCCTTCAATTGTATTTTCTTCAAACGACGGTGTCCACCTATGGACCGTCGATAGCTCTGTAGGTCATCACTTCTGCAATTTCAGCACAATTCTTCCACGTTTTCATCATGGACAGATTTCTTGCAAACAAAGAGAAATATACATTAAAACTAATACAAAAAGGCCTTAGACAAACACTAAACTTAAGAAAAAAAGCATTGAAAGTACCGTGAAACCATGGTACATCAACACCCTCAACTTAAATTTGTTGTTTGTCATCAAGCGACGCACTATGACTCACCACAAAATCTTTGTATAAGAGTATCCTTATTTTAGCTTTCGCAATCATCTGGTTATCAATACCGATTATTTTCATTATTTTAATGCATGCTATCACTCTTAGGCTCGCTCATGCGGATCAGACCATGACAGAGACTCATCACACAACGACACATATCCTCTTTGATCCCTCACTAAGGTACCAATTTTTTGGTATTGCAACTAATGTCCTCACTTCAAAACAACATCCTCATTTTTCACACAATGATTCCAGTTTGAGAATAAGGATTATTTTTCAACACTCACTCTCAGAACAGCTTCACACCTTATTTATACTTATTTCTATTCACTTCTTCAAGTTCACCATAATAGACTCTTAGGATCATAATAGGACTTTCTTAGCTTGTATCTTAGTCTCGGGTTCAGGTAGGACACATTTAGATGTATTTTAGTGACTTATCCCTCCTTGACATAATGGCTAAGCGTCCTACCTCTTCATCATTTTTCTTCCGCTCTATCTCTTAATTTTCTTGTATTCTTTCACCTTTCCATTCTCTCTTCTCTCTCCTTTTTTGTAAGTGACTCTTCTCTTTTATTACTTGTATTTTCAAATTTTCAAAATTTTCATTTTTCTTTCAACTTTTCTTGAGTCACTTTTCTTTTGTTCTTTCTCTATCTTTATTCTTTCAGCCCTACTTTCCGGAGCATTCCTCATAATAGCCACCCTCAACTCATGGATTTGCTATGAGTCAAGGTACAGAATACCCAAGGTTGGGTCAGGGTCACGACAAGGTTGTTTTCTGCATTAGCCACCTTCAACTTATGCTTTTTGCATAAGCTGAGGTGCACATGTCCAAGGAGGGACCAGGGCCAACACATTGTTCCCAGAAAAGATCAGTTGGGGTAAAAAAGAAAGGTCTATGTTAAGCTCAAATCATTTCAATCAAGAAGGGATTAATTTCATTCAGTTTTCTGTTATCTAGGCTAAAGATTGGCTATCTTAAATAAGGGCCTATGATCCTTTCCTAATTGTCTATCACAACTTACTTTTAGCAGGACTAACCTGGCAAGTTCTATCTTAGTTATAATAGTGGACTATTCAAATTTTACTCACACTTACTTGACATCTCATTACTCTACCAGATTATCAAACACCTAGTTCAAGTTTTAGACTTAGGGTCATGCCGTAGTGTATATATATGTCATGCTTATAGACACACATTCATCACTATGCCTAGTCATGCAACATTTTCTTTAAATCATAATATTATTTTGTTTAGTCATCATGCTTTAGATTCCATTTCTATACTATGTACAAAAGATACCAACATGCCGGTTCAATAATAAAATAACAAGTGTCTTGGGGAGAAAAAACACAAGCAAGAAAACCCCAAGAGTGGATCCTGAGTTGGGCTACTCAGACTTCACTTTAGCACTCACTTTCCATTTACCCCACCCCCAACAAAAAGACATGCAATAGTACCCAATGCATTAAAGTATATAAAATAGGGGATAGGTGAAGCAAACCTGAGGCGCAAGGCACCGACGATCAACATGCTGACGGGTCCGATTTCACAGAACCCGCTCCCTCTGTAGTAGGGACACCATCATTGGTGTCCTCAACAATAACAACACCATCAGTAGTGCTCCTCTAAGCCTCAACAACTGTGGAGCTAGACTCCCCAACAGCCACTTCTAGAACCCTTAACTAGCGAGCCTCCTCATAAATCAGTGAGGCTCTCCTCGCAGCCTCCAACTCAGTGCACTCTTTCATCCATGCGCGAGACTCATCCTCATCTCTAAGTAAGTGCCTTTTGGCACAATCTCGTAGGGGAGGTGGTGGCACAACAGTGGTGGAGAAAAAGGCAGCTAACATCGTGTCCTCAGCAAGCTTTGCACAAGGAGCCTCAGACTCAGGCACTTGAGCCTCCAGTATGGAATCCAAGTTTGCTCTCAGAATCTCCAAAACAACCTAGAGAGTCATCAAATCCACTGTAGGGACTGGCCGGGCGAGAACCCGCAACTCAAATGCATCCAAGCGCTGGTGAACCTCCATGATTTTCCACTCAATATGCTGGGACATCTTCCTCTATATTCGCTCCTCCGCCTCAGCAATGGACCTCTGCATCCAAGGCTGGATGTGATGCAGAAGTGTGGCCATATGGTCCTCTAATTTCAGGACCCTAGCAAGCAGGACTAGTGTAGCGGAAGGAGTCGAGCGGGAGGAGCTCAGAGCAGTGCTAGCACCTAGGATAGGCTCAACCAGGGTGGTGTTCGTATGCTCAAATATAGACGGATTAGCCGCTTGGGCTTGATCTACCGCGGCCATCAGGTTCTCACCGAGCGGCTGCACCTCTGGACGGGCTCCTCTGTGGGAGACAGCTCATTGGCCTTATCCCAAATGAGGCCAATATCCACTGTATCGGGTGGGGTCTTGATCACATCAATGTGCCACATGGGCACTCCTGCAAACATGCACGACTCAAAGATCATGCACGGGAAGGGGTAAGTAGTAGTGGCCTTAAAGGCCCTCTCATGTATCACCGCCTGCAATAGCCATGTCAAGTCCACCTCGAACACCGCAACCATGGCCGCATCAGCAATGCACAATCCCAGGTGACTTTGTTATCAGCAGTAGTAGGGGAAAGGCAGTGTCGGACCAATAGCCATAAGAACTTGGTTGTGAAGGTGAGGTTGGCCTTCATGATACTCTTCTTGGGTTCCAACACCCACTTAACAGCCTCACCATCTACGGAGAGGTTCTGTTCAATCCACCGCTTGGTGGTCTCTCTCACATCTAGCTCACGCTGTAACTAGCCATCTTTGATCAACATCCACCGATAGTCAAACTCAGCGATGAGAGGGGTCCGGGTGGCATCTACATCTGCGCCATAGAGGAACCTGTCAATGGCTTGCAAGGAAATATCAACCCGCTTGCCGCGGACTCAGACGTACTTTAACGGTGCATGTTTGGCGGGGCTGCCCGACTATCCAGTTGGGAGCGGAGAGTCGACACATAGGAGGCATAGAAATCTTGGACCATCTCCTCGCTATTCTGGCCTACATCTCGAGTCGTCCACTCCAACCGATGTCTAGTGAATAACTCATGAATGGACGGCATGGTGGGAAGACTCCCCGTGAGAACCCGCCGCTCAAGTGTCAGGGTCCGAGTCATGAACCCCTTGTCATTGGGAATCTTGGACTTAATGTAGACTTGATACTGCCCCTCGACACACCACTGGTTGGGCTGATCAGCAACCAGAGCGGGGACGCCAGTCTGGGGTGCTAGAGTAGAGTCTGCACTATCAGCCTCATCAGTCTAGGTACAAGCAGAAGTCTCCTCAAATCTGAAAGCCTCCACAGAGCCAGAAGCTTCCTCAGAACCGGATGCCTCCACGGAGCCAGATGCTCCCTCGAAATGTCCAGCCAACTCAGAAGGTGCGCCATTCAGTATGCGCTTCTCGTCAGACTTGGAGGAAGTACTACGCCGGGTGCCACCCTCGTGGGCATGGCTCTAGTGGTGCGGGAAGCACTTGTAGGAGTGAGGGTGCCTGGTGGCACGTACTCCGGGTCATGCTCATCGTTAGAGCCTACGACTAGCCGATTCAATTGGGGGACGGACTTGGAACACCCTCGTGAGTAGACACATTCGTGTTTAGGTAGGTGTTTTTTGTACCTACAAAGAGAAGTAGTTAGTACAAGTGAAAGCCTGCAACACATGCAAAAGCAAAAACACAAAAGCAAAACACAGAAAGAAATAGCAGTGCAGAAGTACAGAGTGCAGGATGGAACCATCGACGCTCCATCGAAGGAACGAAAGTCAGTCATGAGGGCCTGTCGAGGTACACTTATAATTAATTTTAAAAACACTATAAACAAAGGTTCTGATAATGGCGATGGTTAGGAAGGACAGACCGTCGAAGGTACGATGGTCCGTCTTGGTGATCCATCAAGGGATACTTAGAATAAATTTTAAAAACATCAGAAATAAAGGTTCTGACAGTGTCGACGCTTGTGCAGGACAGACCGTCGAAGGGTCGACGATCCGTCATATGGTTCCGTAGACGGGCACTTAGATTATTTTTATAGAAAATCATAAGCAAAGGTTCTGACACCATTGAATGTTGTGCAGGACAGACCGTTGAAGGTACAACAGTCCGTCAATGTAGTATGTCGAGGGACACTTAGAGTAAACAAGGGAAGTTGGGGTTGACGGACCCCAACGACGGTCCATCGAGAGACCGACATTCCATCGACCCCTCTATTGATAGTGCCCTAACTTAGAAAAATTTAAAGAACATATTTGGGCACGACGGATCCTACTGAAGGACCGTCGAAGGGATGACGGTCCGTCGATGGGTGCACCAGACCAATTTTCTGCAAATTTCTGGGGATTTGATCCCTGAATATTTTACACCCATTAAGCTAATATTTTTATGTTTTCTGGACACTTTTTGGACACAGACCCTACTCTATGCTCTAGCCAACACTTCTAAAGAAAAGTAAAGGAACAATTAAGACATAACATAAGTAATAAAAGCAAAAATAATGCAACTATGCCTAGAAAATCATGAAAAACCTATAGTTGTCTAGAGGATACATATTGAGTTGCCTCCCAATCAGCGCTTGATTTAACATCGCGGCATGACGGGGGACTCTTGATTACTCAGACTTCATCAAGATTGTATGCCTCGATCACTTCATTCGTCATTTTAGCATTGTCCTAGATAGATTTTGATTCGCTGCCCGTTCACCTTGAACCTCACACCCTCCTTCTTTTCCAACTCAACTGCATCATGAGGAAATAGTTGGGCGATCAAATAAGGACCAGCCTATTTGGACTTGAGTTTGCTCGTAAACAAGCGCAACCTAGAATTTTACAAAATCACCAAATCCCCAACCAAAAATTGCGCTTCTCAATCTTTTGGTCATGGTACTTCTTCATCTTTTCTTTGTAGAGGGTTGAACTTTCTTATGCCTTCAACCAAAATTCATCAAGCTCATTCAAACCATTTAACCTCTGTTCCACAGCCTTATTCCAATCTATTTTCAACTTCTTTATTGCCCATATGGCCTTATGCTCTAATTCAACCGGTAAGTGACAAAACTTCCCATATACAAGTTGGTATGGGGACATACCTATGGGAGTCTTTTATGTTGTCCAGTAGGCCCAAATAGCATCATCGAGCCTCCTCGACCAATCCGTTCTACTAGCATTCACCATTTTTGCCAAAATCTACTTAATCTCCCTATTTGACACCTCAACTTGCCCACTAGTTTGAGGATGGTAAGGAGTGGCCACATTATGGTGTAACCCATATTTTTCCAATAATCTCTTAAACAGCCTGTTGCAAAAGTGGGATCCCCAATCACTGATGATAGCCTTTGGGGTGCGAAATCTAGAAATATATTCTTTTTCAAGAATGTGACACTCTTCCTTTTATTATTCGCTAGTGTGATAGCTTCTACCCATTTTGACACATATTCGGCTGCCACAAGAATGTACTTAATCTCATTAGAACTCACAAAAGGACCCATAAAGTCAATGCCCCACACATCAAACAATTCAATCACAAAAATAGGATTTAAAGGGAGCTCTTGCTTTCTCGAAATGCCACCATCACTTTGCTATCACATGCCTTGGCGAACTCATGAGCATGCTGGTGAATGGTTGGCCAATAGTAGCCATATTGCAAGATCTTGTGAGCAGTTTGGATACCACTATGATGCCCACCTACAGGCGAAGAATGGCATGCCTCCAGAACACTCAACTTCTAAACTTTCGGCACACAACGCCGAATAAGCCCATCGGCACAACTCTTATATAAGTATGGATCATCCCAAAAGAACTTTTTCACATTATGCATGAACTTTTTCCTTTGATGAAAGGACAAGTCCGGTAGGACGATATCACTAGCCTATTAACCATGGAATCAAGTCTTGGGAGGCATCCAGTACATGCTCATCAGGAAAAGTATCATCAATTTCATCGTTTTCACGTAACTCGCTCATTGCTTCATCTTCTAATCGAGACAAGTGATCAGCAACTTGATTTTCGATCCCTTTTCTATCTTTCACCTCCAAGTCAAATTCTTGCAATAGTAATACCCAACGAATCAACCTCAATTTTGCATCCTTCTTTTCCATCAAATATCTCAAAGCAGAATAATCAGTATGCACTACAATCCTCATGCCAAGAAAATAGGAGCAAAATTTCTAGAAAGCAAAGACTATCGTAAGGAGATATTGTTCAGTCACGGTGAAGTTCTTTTGGGATTCATTAACGGCTTTTCTAGCACATTAAATGGGATGAAATATTTTGTCCCTTCTTTGTCCCAATACCACACCAAGAGCAACCCCACTCGCATCACACATCACCTCAAATGGCTTGTTCCAATCTGGAGAAGTCATGATAGGTGCAGACACCAACTTTTCCTTCAACTCACCAAATGCCTTAAGACAGGATTCATCAAAATAAAACTTACACTCTTTCTCAAGAAACTTGCATAAAGGATGTGCAATCTTTGAAAAATCCTTGACGAACC
The DNA here is from genome assembly GCA_027704865.1 of Solanum neorickii. Taxonomy (NCBI): domain Eukaryota; kingdom Viridiplantae; phylum Streptophyta; class Magnoliopsida; order Solanales; family Solanaceae; genus Solanum; species Solanum neorickii. Next base: position 17,815,920 of record JAKWJC010000373.1, on the reverse strand, counting down.
TCCGGTAAAAGCCTTCATACCCAATAAAACTTCTCACACCTTTTATAGAGATGGGTGAGGAAGTCTCTCTATCACCTCAACTTTAGCTCGATCAACCTCTATACCCTTCTCTGAAGTGTGATGACCCAATACAATACCTTCTTTCACCATGAAGTGACATTTTTCCCAATTTAGAACAAGGTTGAAATATTCACACCTCTTAAGAACCTCGGAAAAATGACTCAAGCACCGCTCAAAGGAGTCACCAACCACTGAAAAATTAACCATAAACACCTCAATAGTGTCCTCCACCATATCAGAGAATATTGATATCATACATCTCTGAAATGTAGTTAGTGCAATACATAACCCAAAAGGAATTCTCTTGAACGTGAAGGTCCCATAAGGAAAAGTAAAGGTGGTTTTCTCTTGATCTTCCGTTGCAATAGAAATATGATTATAACCCGAATAGCCATCAAGAAAATAGTACAACCCCTTTCCTACAAGTCTATCCAATATCCGATCCATGAAGGGCATAGGAAAATGGTCTTTCTCGGTCCATGCATTTAATTTCCGATAATCCATACATACCCTCCATCCAGTCACCGGCCTCATCGGAACAAGCTCATTATTCTCATTAGGGACCACAATCATTCCCCCTTTCTTAGGTACACACTGAATAGGGCATACCCAACTACTATCGGCGATTAGATATATAACTCTAGCATCTAATCACTTAATGATTTTCTTATTCACCACCTCTTGCATAGGTGGATTTAAACGTATCTGGTGCTCAATACTTGGCTTATGATCGGGCATGACTTGGATTTTATGAGAAAAAATCCCTGGAGGGATCCCAATAATGTCCGCAATAATCCACCCAATAGTTTTGAACCTTTTTAAAACCTCTACCAAACTCTCAACTAGACACACATTCAAATCTGATGCAATAATTACCGTCAAAGTGTCACATATTCCCAAGAACACATACCTCAGATGAGGTGGTAGAGCTTTAAGTTCTACTTTTGGAGCCTCCTCTATAGATGGTTTCGCGGGTGGAGACTCGCAATGCTCCATATCGAACTCCAACTTCTTTGGTTTAAAGCGAACATCACCTTGATCAAGTGTCTTGACCAATGACCCATACAAATCAATGCAATAACTATCAAAATTCTTGATCACTGCTACTAGTGCTTTTAAACCCAGACGCTCTTCTATTTGTACCTCAGATGACTTTTCAACCCCGTAAGATAATGGCAGATACCGATTGGATCTCACCACTCTGCCTCATGGACCTACAAATGTTGAAAGTCACTTCTTCATTGTTCAACCGAAATTTTATTTATCCTTTCTCCATATCAACCAAGGCTATACTCGTAGCAAGGAATGGCCTCCCAAGAATAATAGGTACCTCAAAGTAAACCTCACAATCCAATATCACAAAATCGGACAGAAATATAAATGACTCCACCTTTACTAACACATCATAGAGTATCCCAATAGGCCTCTTCACCGTTCGATCGGTCATCAGTAGCCACATCGCAGTGGGTTTTGGGTCACCCAAACCCAACTTTTTGTAAATAGAGAGAGACATGAGATATATGCTTGCCCCAAGATCACATTCTGCTTTCGCAAAGTGTAATAACCCGATTGTACATAGAATAGTGAAGGCACCCGGATCTTCTTTCTTTTGCACTAGAGACCTTGTAGCAATAGCACTACAATACTGCATTCTGTCATCATCCTCAAAACTGACCGATCTTTTCTTAGTGACCATATCTTCATGAACTTGGCATAACCGGACATTTGTTCAAGATCTTCTATCAAAGGGACATTGATGGAAAACTATTTGAGCATGGTGATAAAACGTCGGTATTTACCATCCTTTGTCTTTTTCACTAACCTCTGTCGTAATGGAGGTGGTGGTTTAGGCATGGGGGAAACCTTTTGGGTTACCTAAGCTTCTTTCCCCGTTTTGTCTTCTAACTCACCACTAACCTCCAATACCTCATCATCGCCTCTTATAATATTTTCTACACCACACGGCATCGGTGGGTTAATGGTTTGCTTATCACCTTGAGTTGTGACTGCCATACAATATCCATCAGTTTTTGGATTTTGGACAGTATTGCTAGGAAGATTGTCCGGTTGGCGTGGGTTCACAGTCGAAGACAATTGGGCCATTGCAACTCAATATGCTTGATCGGGATTGCCTGTGCCTCAACTTTTTGCCCAAAGCTAGCTAAGTCACTCCTCAAATCTTTAATGTGTTCATCACTAGCATCAAACCTCCTCATCATTTTTTGCAACATATCCTCAACTCGCGCCATACTACCTCCACCATCCCTATGAGAAATTTTAGCATTTTGAGGTGGAACATAGGGCCCGCTCCTATCATTTTTGTTACCATAGTTATCCCGATGGAAGTTGTTGTCGCGGTTCTAATTTCCATCTCAGATATAATGAACCTCTCGGTTGTAATTACCATGACCTTGGCATCAATTCTCCTTATTGGAGCCTTGGAAGTTTGGTAGGAAACCCCCTGTATGCTCATTTACCACATAAGAGTCCTCCTCATAGTAATACTCATTAATCGGCGGTGGTGGTTTAGACAAGTACTTAACCGCATTTACCTTTTCTACACCCCAGTGACGTGTTTCAACACCAACCCAAGCTCAGTTCTAATTTGAGTTATTTCTTCACGAATCTCATCTGTGGCTGGGTTGTGTGCGAATTGCACTGCAAAAGTGTTTCTCCCAGTATTTGATTTCCTAGTGCTCCAAGCTTTATTATTTCGGGAGATTTTCTCCAACTTCTCAGCAATCTCATCATAAGGACACTCCCCATAAGAACCACCCGCTATCGCATCCAGTACTGCTTTATTATTATCATCTTGTCCCCGATAGAAGTACTCTTTCAGTGACTCATCATCGATGTAGTGAGTAGGGACACTTCTCAAGAACGAAGTGAACCTGTCCCAAAAATTACTGATTGATTCTCCCGGTAGTGCCACAAAGTTGTTCACCCTATCTTTGTGGTTTAGCTTCTTAGACACCAGGCAGTAACGTTCTAAGAACACATCCCTCAATTGATTCCAAGTGTAGGTTGAGTTACAGGGGAAATCGGTAAACCATATAGTGGCCTCTCCGTCAGTGAGAGAGGAAATACTCTCAACCCAATTACGTCCATATTCAAATCAAGCCTCCCTACATAACTGTTACACACCGACCTTACTTTGGCAATGTGAGCATGTGTATCCTAAGAGGGTAGCCTCGAAAACAAACCTCAAGCGGTGAGCATTTGTATTAGAGTACTAGTTACCACGAAAGTATGGCTGTGTCGTAGGGGAGGCAAGACAAGTGGCCCGTCAGATTCAGTAATATTATCATGTCATCTATAATACTCTTGAGGGCGTGGAGCGGGAGGTTGCCTATGTATTTCACCTTCCCCAAGATTTACAGGTAATAATTGATCATGAGCATCAACCAGTGGTGAAAGTTTAGGGTTGTGATCGTCATTGAGAATACCCATATTTTGATTCATTCTGCGCAGTGTACGCTCTATTTTGGGGTCGGGTGAGAGTATGGGTTCTCTTTTACTCCGCGTACTTGGAATACAAGGAAGTTAGATCAGCAAGAGACAAAAATAAATAATAAAGTAAAATTAGAAAAATGTTGACTAAACTTCGATAATAAGCTTAAAGTTAATCTAAAAGCCACTTTCCCTGGCAGCGGCACCGAACACTCAAATTTACTTCTCAAAAAGAAATATAAGCGGTCGTATCAAGTAAAGAACCCAACTATGAGGTTGGGGTCGATCCCACAAGGAAAATAATTTAGACTTAACTTTAACCTATTATATCCTCTATTTAGTCAAGTCCTTTCCGAAAACAAGTAACAAAAAGGGGGTTTTCAGTAACGAATGTAATTAGCTATGTCTAAGAAAACAAGTAACAAGTTCAAAGATTTAATTTTTATAAAGTAATGAAAGTAACTAGGGATTAAGTGTTCCCCACAAGTTCATAACGCGGTAATTCTAGCTATAACAATTCTTTTCTAGTATTTTGCACGCAAAGTGGTAAGTTATGTATCTCTAATTCCGTTGTCCGACAACTTGGAAATTTCACTATGTACCTTGATCCGGTTACGTGTGTGTGCTTTACTAAACCTTACCTTTACCTCATATTAAGCATCATAATCGATTATGGCTTAGGTGTTACTTCGCACCAATCGACACTAGCCTATTTGATAGTATATACTAATTTTATGTTGATAATTCTTTTTTATTATTTACCTCCTTGGTCCTGCAAGTAGCAACAAGGCGACTTCTAACGCGTGCACTCGTTTAAAATACTTCTAACTGAAAGAATTATCAATACATGAAAGACACTATTCTATGATTATTATTTTAGCTAGTTTTTACCTGGTTAATTACTCATGGTTCCCACAACCCTAGCTATTGATTTAGTTACCCATGTTAATAATCACACAATTCATATTAGTTTGATAAGAATTCATGTACTTTCTTTAATGAGATTAAAGAAAATCCATAAGGTTACTTGATTTAATCAATAATCTTGCAACAAATGATTTTCGAAAAATAGAATAATTTCTCAAAATCACAAGTTCGACAACTAAAACATTAAAACTGAAAAATACCCCAGAGTCTAACATCAAAAATGAGAGTTTTACAAGTATTTATAATAAAGAAGCCCTAATATAAAAAGGAAATCTATTTAAGGAAAATCTGCCTAAATAACTCGTCTGGGTCGACGACCAGACCGACGGACCAGCGAGGTCACGACGGACCTTGTCGTTCCACACTTAGCATCTTTTTCAGTTGATTTCTTCTCCAACTCACTATTGCCATCGACGGACAAGAATGACGGTCCGTTGAGAGCACGATGGTCCGTCGATGGCTTCTATTTCTCCACACGTAGAATCTTTTCAAGTCGGGTACTAGACGGTCCTTTGAGAGCCTCCGTAGCCCCACACTAGTTAGAATTCCCCAATCTTCCTTTAGCAGCATTTTCTTAATACGACGGTGGCCACCTACGGACCATCGAGGGGTCGACAGACCGTTGATGGCTCTGTTGGTCGTCACTTTTGCAATTTCAACACAATTCTTCCACATTTTCATCCTGGATAGATTCTTATAAACAAAGAGAAAAATACATTAAAACTAATGCAAAAAGGCCTTAGACACACACTAAACTTAAGGGAAAAAGCATTGAAAGTACCGTGAAACCACGGTACATCAGGATTGTCCCAGTATTTCTAGTCAGTTAGAGGCTTTTTACAGACATATAGTTTCATCTTAGTATTGAGTTAATAACTTATTTGTATTAAACTCATCAGTTATTTCATTTATCTCAGTTATAGAATATGGGTATTCCCCTTCTTTTAAGTTTAAATTATGATTTAGCTTTCAAATTTAGTTTATTATTTTTAGTATGATCAAGATCATGCCAACAGGGTTAGCTTGGGATTACTTGTGGTCCTATGTTCCATGTCCGCATTTTGGGGGTAGCTCGAGGCATGAAAAAACTTGGTATTAGAGTCAGGTTTAAGTGTCTTAGAATGTCAGAAAAGGCGCACTAAGTAGAGTCCTTTTCATGGGTGTGAAGTGCGTCACATCTAATGAGAGAGACGCTACAAAGTTCTTTTGGAAAACTTCACTTTCTTGTTACTCTTATTGTGCGTAGGGTATGATCTAATTCCATTCTAAATCGACGTTCTACATTTCAGATCTTGCCTTTTTATAGAGCTAATTATAGGAATGTAAATGCCAGGAATTCAAACGAAACTCCTCCAGTTCCAGATCAGGAAGAATACAATGTTGAGTGGAGGAATTTCATAAAAATATTGACTCAGAGAATGACCAACCAGAACAATCGGGTTCATGCTCCTGTGCATACAAATGGTGGATCAGCAGCAGCAAGGGTCCATGACTTTATTAGGATGAATCTGCCTGAGTTCATAGGATCACAAACTAATGAGGATCCTCAGAATTTCTTGGATGAGATCAATAAGATCTTTGAGGTTATGCAACTAACTAGGAATGATCGGGTTGAGTTGACATCATACCAGTTGAAGGATGTTGCTCATATCTCGTACACTCAGTTGAAGGAAAATAGGGGTACAAATATAGCTCCTATTACTTAGGATTGGTTTAGCGAGACCTTTTTGGATAGGTTTTTCCGAATAGAGTTGAGAGAAGCAAAGGCTCAGTAATTCACGAACTTGAGTCCAAGAGTATGGGATGAAGTTTAAAAAAACTCTCTAGGTATGCTCCTCACATGGTTGCTGACTCCAGGTCTTAGAAGAATAAGTTCTTGTATGGAGTATTGGATTTGATGAAAACTGACTGCAGAAGTGCTATGTTACTTGAAGATATGAACATCTCTAGGCTTATGACTCATGCTCAGCAGGTTGAGGGTGATAAGTTGAGGAAATAGTCTAAGGAGAATAAGAAGGCTAGGAATAGGAACTATGACTATTCTCAGCAGAAATTAGATGGTGGAAATCGCTCGCTGAGTCAGCAAAAGTTTTTAGCTCCAGCCCCTTCGTCGGCTAGTGTTCCATACTTCAAGAACAAGTATGACCAAAAGGTTACAGAACAAGGCTCTAAGTCTCAAGGAAGTGTTTCAGGCACCAAGACTTAACCCGTTTTCCCTAAGTGTGGTAACAACCATCCGAGCGAGTGTCTCGCAGGAAGCGAAGGATGTTTTGGGTGGGGTCAGTCTGGTCACAGGTTGAGGGATTGTCCTTCTAGACAGGGTCAAGGAGATGGTAATGGTAGAACTCAGTCAACAACTTCACCAGCACCAGCAAGTCACCCGACTCAGCACGGTAACTAATCTGGTACACGTGGTGGTCAGTGTCAGAACAAGTTGTATGCTCTTCAGGCTCACCAGGATCAGGAAGGTTCTCCTGATGTAGTCACTCGTACTTACAAGTCTTTGACCTTTATGTTTATGCATTGTTAGATCCACGGGCTACTCTTTCCTTTGTAACTCCTTACATAGAAGTCCAATTTAATGTTAGTACAGAAACTCTCATAGAACCTTTCTCAGTCTCAACTTATAGCTAGACGGGTATACAGAAATTGCCCTGTCACGGTCTCTCAAAAAGTCACCTCAGCAGATCTTGTAGAGTTAGAAATGGTAGAGTTCAATGTAATTCTAGGCATAGATTGGTTACATTCCTGTTATGCCTCAGTAGATTGTAGAAATAGGATTGTTCTTTTTGAGTTTCCAGACGAACCAATCTTAGAATGTAAGGGTAGTAGCTTAGCGTCAATGGGCCGATTGATTTCTTACCTTAAGGAAAAAAAGATAATCTCTAAGGTTTATCTCTATCATCTAGTTCAGGTTAAGGATTCTACCTCTGAAACCCCAACTCTTGAGTCAGTTCCAGTAGTCTGTGAGTTTCCAAAAGATCTTCTCGAAGTCCCTTCCAATAGGGAAATCGACTTTGGAATTTATCTCCATCAGATACCCAGCCTATTTATATTCCTCCTTATAGAAAGGCTCTAATAGAGCTTAATGAGTTGAAAGAGCAGTTTAAAGACCTTCTAGATAAGGGCTCTATCATACCTAGTGTTTCACCATGGGTGAACCATTGTTATTCGTAAAGAAGAAAGATAGTTCTCTAAGAATGTGAATTGACTATAGACAGTTGAACAAGGTCGCAATTAAGATTAAGTATCCCATCCCCAGGAATTATGACTTGTTTGACCAACATCAGGGTGTTAGTCATTTCTCAAAGATAGACCTCAAATTGGGTTATCATCAGCTCAGAGTCAGAGATAGTGACATTCCAAAAATAGCCTTTAGAACTCGGTATGGTCATTATGAATTTGTAGTTATGTCATTTGGACTAACCAATGCTCCTACAGCCTTCATGTATTTGATGAACAGAGTGTTCAAAAAATACTTGGACTTATTGTTATCGTCTTTATTGATGGTATCCTCATTTACTCAAGGAATGAGGAAGAAAATGCGAGTCATTTGAGAATTGTTCTACAGACTCTCAAGGATCGTCAGTTATTTGCTAAGTTTAGCAAATGGGAGTTCTGGTTACAATCCATTGCTTTCCTTGGTCAAATTGTATCTATCAAAGGGATCCGAGTAGATTCACAGAAGATAGAAACAGTAAAACAATGGTCCAGCCCTACCTCTGCTACAGATATTAGAAGTTTCTTAGGTCTAGCGGGTTATCACAGAAGGTTCGTGGAAGGATTTTCATCCATAGCCTCACCATTGACTAGTTTAACTCAGAAGATGGTCAAGTTTAAATGGTCAGGTGATTGTGAGAAAAGTTTTGCAGAATTGAAAATGAGATTGACTACAGATCTTGTCTTGACTCTACCAGAGGGTTCATATGGTTATGTTATCGATTGTGATGCATCCAGAGTTAGCCTAGGTTGTGTAATGATGAAGCGAGATAAGGTTATAGCTTATGCTTGTAGACAACTTAAGGTTCATGAAAAGAACTACCAAACCTATGACCTTGAGCTTGCAGCAGTGGTGTTTGCACTCAATATATGGAGACACTACTTGTATCGTGTTCATCTAGATGTGTTCACTGATCATAAGATCCTTCAGTAGGTGTTCACCCAGAAAGAGTTGAATATTCTCCAGAGGAGATGGCTTGAGTTCCTTAAGAATTATCATATGAGTGTGCATTATTATCCTGGTAAGGTGAATGTAGTAGCAGATGCTCTTAGCATATTATTTATGTCTAGTGTAGGCCATGTTGAGGAAAAAAGGAAGGAGCTAGTGAAGGATGTTCACCGGCTTGCTCACTTAGGAGCTCGCCTTATGATCATATCAAAAAATGATGTGACAGTTCAAAATGGGGCAGAATCTTCTTTGGTAGTGGAGATTAAGAAAAGCAAGACAGTGATCCAATTTTGCTTGAACTTAAGGGTGTAGTCCACAATTAGAGAGTGGAGGTTTTCTCCTAAGGGGGAGATGGTGGGTTTGAGAAATCATATCCTTGCAGAAGCTCATAACTCCAGATATTCTATTCACCAAGGTGCCACTAAGATGTACCGTGATCTGTGCGTAGTCAATTGGTTGAATGACATGAAGAGGGATATAGCAAATTTTGTGAGTAAGTGCCCCAATTGCCAGCAAGTCAAGGTAGAACATAAAAAACTAGTAGGTATGACTCAAGATATCGATATTTCTACTTCGAAGTGGGAAGTGATCAATATAAATTTCATCATAGGGTTACCTCGTACTCACAGATAGCTTGACTCAATTTTGGTGATAGTTGATAGGATGACTAAGTCTTCTCGCTTTTTAGCGGTCAAGACTACAAATTCGGCAGAGGACTATGCCAAGATTTACATTAATGAAATTGTGAGGTTTCATGGTATTCCTTTGTCTATTATCTCAAATAGAGGTCCTCAGTTTACCTTTCATTCTGGAAGTCATTTCAGAAGGGTCTTGTTACTCAAGTTAACCTTAGCACAACATCTCATCTGCAGACGGATGGACAGGCAGAGTGTACCATTCAGACCTTAGAGGATATGTTGAGAGCTTCTGTGATAGATTTCAAGGGTAGTTGGGATGATCACCTTCCTCTAATTTAGTTCGCCTACAATAATATCTACCATTCCAAACCCTAGAGGATATGGTGAGAGCTTCTGTGATCGATTTCAATGGTAGTTGGGATGATCACTTTCCTCTAATTGAGTTCGCCTACAACAATATCTACTATTCCAGCATTCAGATGGCCCCTTATGAGGCTTTGTATGGGCGTAGATGTTGATCACATGTTGGTTTGTTTGAAATAGGTGAAGAAGCTTTGATAGGGCCAAATTCAGTCCTCTATACTATGAAGAAAGTGAAATTCATTAGAGATAGACTTAAAAAAACCCAAAGTCATCTGAAATCTTATGCCGATGAAGGATAAGGGAACTAGAGTTCCAAGTTGATGATTCGGTTTACCTGAAAGTGTCACCTATGAAAAGGGTGATGAGATTTGGCAAGAAAGGAAAGCTCGATCCTAGATATGTAGGCCCTTACAAGATCTTGAAAAGGGTAGGCAAGGTGGAATATGAGTTAGAGTTAGAGTTGTCAACAGAATTAGCAGTTGTGCATCTGGTCTTCGACATCTCACTCTTGAAGAAGTGTGTGGGTGATACAGCCTCTGTAGTGCCATTAGAGAGTGGCGGTGAAAGATAGTGTTTCTTATTAGGATGTACCAGTTGAGATTCTTCATCGTCAGGCTAGGATGTTGAGAAAAAAAGAAGTCACTTCAGTCAAGGTTTTGTGGAGAAGTCAGTCCGTAGAGGGAGCTACTTGGGAAAAAGAACCAGTCATGAAAGCCAAGTATCCTCAACTCTTTCCTTTCAATTCCACTCCAACTTGATGTAATAGTTCCTCTTCAGTTGTTCAATCATTCATGTGTGAATTCAGTCTTAGAATCATGTCCCCTTAGTTTGTACTTGAATTTTCAGCATATTTGCATGTTCTCAAAACTTGATTCAGTCAGAAACTCAGTTCTCAGTGTTTAGAAGTAGGATATGCACCTCTCTCCCTCTATTTCAACTAGTTTAGTCTTCATTCGAGGAGGAATGTTCCCAAGGGGGATATAATGTAACAACCCTTATCTAAAATAGACGAGAAATCAACTTTTCAGAAATCTACAGGTGCAACTGAAGGTTACAATCGATGAACCGTAGTCTGATCTACGGCCAGTACTATGCATCCGTTGTTTGAGTTAGAAGCCTCCAAAAACTCAACCTAGAAGATTTGACTAAGTGTCGAACGACGGACGGACCAACGGTCCGTAGGTGAGACTAAGGTCCGTAGTTTGTGTCCGTCAATAAAGACCCCATTCACCAACTCTATGACAAGACCATGATTGACTAGTGTGGTCCATAGATGGACCTACGATTGGCGTGCCAGCATTCCTTTATACCTCTAGCATGGTATATTGGGTCCTCTCGATGGGGAGTATACATCGACTCCACATTTAGCTCATCTAGTTTTATTATCGGTTATTAGTAGCTCCCAATGTTCAGTCAGATTCTCTTGCATTGACCATATTTACATATCAATTAGTACTTCATCTTTAGATTATTATACTTGCTTTTGTGCTTGTTCAGTTATATTTTATTTCAGCTTTACTCTATCCCACATGATCAGTACCTTCAAGTACTGACGCATACATGCGCTAAATCTTCTCGTGATGTACGTTCAGATTCTCAGCATCCAGATCGCGCTTAGATCGATTTCTGATCTCCAATTCAGCAAATTCAGTTGTGAGTCCTTATTCTCTGAGGACAATAGTCATGAGTTTATTTTATTCTTTTAGCCATATAGTTTTAGTTTTTGCCAGACTTAGTTGGGGCTTGTCCCAGCATTTCTAGTCAGTTAGAGGCTTATTTCAGACGTAGTTAGTTTCAGCTTAGTATTGAGTTAATAACTTCTTTATATTAAACTTATCAGTATTTCATTTATCTCAGTTATAGAATAAGGATATTCCCCATCTTTTATGTTTAAATTATGATTTAGCTTTCACATTCAGTTTATTATCTTTAGTATGTTCATGATCATGCCAGCAGGGTTAGTTTGGGATCACTTGTGGTCCTAGGTTCCGTGTCCGCATCTCGGGGGTAGCTCGGGGCGTGACATAGTTAAACATCGATACATGTTAGTTTACAAGAATGTATTACAATAATGACATGCATCATCAATTATGTTATATTCATTCAAAAAAATAATGTAAAAGTTATATTTACCATTGTAGGAGGAGAAGTAAATAACCCCTCAAATTGTTCTGGTAATGTCCCTTCTTTCATAATCATATATGACTTGAAAGCAGCCATCTTTTGATTGTGAGCATTGAACAAGTTTTCGTAGTTCTCTTGGAAATTTGATGAACATGAAACCCTTGAAATATTCATACCATTGAATCGAGGTCTTGCTTGATTAAAAACTCTAGCGGGTAGAACTCCTAATTCCAAACACCTTACCCTTCCAGAGTGCTCTTTTCCTAGCACTTTACCAACTGCATCATCTGGTGATACTACAGGCTCATCCACAGTGATTTGACTCAAAGTCTATTGAATTTTTTCCTGAATATAGTACATACATAAAATACATTATCAAAATATTAAAAAATTGTCGAGAATAGAGATGTATTACATCTAATTATAATACACACTTAGTTATCTAATTAACGACCTCTGATACGCTCAAACTTAGTTCTTAAATAAGAAGTAAAGCGGTTGTGTCAAGTAATAACCCAACTAGTGAGGTTGGGATCGTTCCCACGAGGAAAATAGTCTAGACTTAACTTCAATCTATTATTACTTTTGTTTAGTCGATGACTTCCTTGGAATGTAAAAATAATAAAAGGGGGGTTTCTATTTCAAAATGAATGATAATAACTACCTAAATTGAAAGAGACACTTAACAGCTTTGAATGTTGGATTTTAATTAATAAATCAAAGTAACTAGAGTTTACGTGTTCCCCACAGGTTCATAATTTGATAATTCTAACTATAACAATTCTTTCCTAGTATCTTGCATGCAAAGTGATAACTTATGTATTTCTAAATCCTTGGTCCTCTATCTAGAAAATCTCACTCCGTACATTGGTCCGGCTACGTGTGTTGCTATCCTAACCCTTATCTTTACCTCATATTAAGCATCGTATTCGATATTTGACTAAGTTATTACCTCGTACCAATCAATACTAGCCTATTAGATAGTATACACTAAATCAATGTTGATAATTCTTTTCTTATTATCTACCTCCTTGGTCCGGCAAGTAGCATTAAGGCGAGTTCTAACGTTGTCCATCCGATAAAAAGACTTCTAAACGAAAGAATTATTAATACATGAAAGACACTATTCTAGAATTGTTATTTTAGTTAGGTTTTATCTCATTATTTGCCCGTGGTTCCCACAACCCTAGTTATGGAGTTTAGTTACCCATAGTCATAATCACAATATTCAAATATATTATATAAGAAATCATGTACTTACTTCAATGAGAAAGAGTAAAATCCGAAAGTTTGCTTGATTAATCACCAAAAACCACCAATAATCACTTGCAAGAATCTCAAAGTAATCAATAATCTCACAAAAATTCTAATGATAAACAAAAGGTGTCTAACAATACGGAGTCTAATAATGATCCAGAGTCTAACCTCAAAAACGAGGTTTTTCGAACTATTTATAGAAAATAAAAACCTAATTAAACAAGGACTCTATTTGCTGGAAATCTGTCAAAACGCGGCTGGGTCGACGGACCTCGCGACGGATCGTCGTGGTCACGACGGACTGTCATGGACTCCGTCGTCCCATACTTGTGCAATTTCTTCTGCTGCTCTCTTCATACCCTCGACGGCAAGTATGACGGACCGTCACAAACACGACGGTCCGTCGAGGGTCTTCGTTCCAAAATACTTCAAGTCTTGGAATATGGGTGCTGGGATTACTTCTCTGAACTTCATGACGAACCTGCAGGACGGACTGTCATAGACACGACGGACCGTCATGGACTCCGCAGCCCCACACTTGGTCAAACTTCCCCATCTTCCTTCAGCAGCTACACTACGCTGCCACCTACGGACCGTCACAAGCACGACGGACCGTCACAAGCTCCGTAGGTGGTCTCTTCTGCATTTCTTCGCTCAAAATCTCCGCATTCATCTTTGGACAGATTTCCTGCAAATAAAGAGAAACTTTTATAAAAATTAGCACAAAAAGGAATTTGGACACACTAGACTTTAAGGAAAAAGTATTAATAATATCGTGAAACCACAGTATATCAACACCCTCAACTTAAATTCGTTGTTTGTCCTCAACCCTCAACTTAATTTGGCTATCAATCCCGATTAATCTCACCATATCTTGCATGCAATCACTATTAGGCTTGAATTATGTGGGATCAGAACATGACACAGACTCACCATGAACTAACACCTATCCTCTTCAATTTCTCACCGAGGTGCTAGCAATTCCGTTATTGCAACTAGTGTCCTCACTTTAAAACAAAATCCTCATTTTTCACACAATGATTTCACTTTGAGTATAAGGATTGCTTTTCAACACTCGCTCTCATAACAAAGTCACACTCATTCATACCTATTGCCATAATCTTGCCCTTATTTTCACTGCCTTAAGTTCGCTATACAACCCTTAGGATCACGATAGGTCTTTCTTAGCTTGTAACATAGACTCAGGGTCAGGTAGGGTATATTTAGGTATACTTTAGTGACTTTTTGACCTCCTTGACATATCGGCTAAGCATACCATTTTCTATCATTTCATCTCGCCCAGTTTCTCATATTCTTTCACCTTGCTATTTTCTCTTCTTTCTTCATTTGTGTAAGTGACTCTCTTCTTTTCTTACTTGTATTTCTTGTATATTCTTCTTTTTCTTTACTTTTCTTTCAACTAATTCTTGAGTCACTTTACTTTTGTTCTTTCTCTCTCTTTGTTCTTTCAACCCCACTTTCCAGAGCATTCCTCATAATAGCCACCCTCAACTCATGGCTTTTCCATGAGTCAAGGTACACAATACCCAAAGTTGGGTCAGGTCCATAACGAAGGTTGTTTACTGCATAGGCCACCCTCAACTTATGCTTTTGGCATAAGCTGAGGTGCACATGTCCAAGGAGGGACCAGGGCCAACACATTATTCCCAGAAAAGATCAGTTGGGGTGAAAAAGAAAGGTCTAATTTAAGCTCAGATCATTTGGATCAAAGAAGGATAAATTTTATTTGGTTTTCGTTGATTTAGGCTAAAAATGGGCTATATTGAATAAGGGCCTATGATCCTTTCCTAATTGTCTATTACAGCTTACTTTTAGCAAGACTAACCAGGCAAGTTCTAGCTCAGTATAAATAGTGGACTATTCAAATTTTCCTCACACTCACTTGACATCTCTTCATTCTACCAGATTATCAGACACCTAGTTCAAATTTTAGACTTAGGGTAATGCAATGGTGTACCTCTATGTCATGCTTAGAGCCCACAATTATCAGTTACTATGCCTAGTCATGCATCATTTTCCAATTTATCATGATATCATATTAGCCATCATGCTCCAGAATTAAACTATGTACAAAAGATATAGACATGCCGGTTCAACAGAAAAAGTAATCAGTCTTTTGGGGGAAAAAACACAGGCAAGAAAACCCCAAAAGAGGATAGTGAATTGGGCTACTTAGACTTCACCCTAACACTCACTTTCCATTTACCCCACCCCCAACAAAAAAACATGCAATTGTCCCCAATGCATAAAAATTTAAATACTAGAGTGGTAGGTGAAGCAAACCTGTGGCGCAAAGCGTCGTCGATCAGCAAGCCGGTGGGTTCGGTTCCCCGGAACCAATGTCCTCTGCAATCTGGACACCCTCAGTGGTATCCTCAGCAACAAACGCACTATCAGCAGTGCCTCCCGCTATCTCCACAGTTCGGGAGCTAGACGCCTCAGCTGCTAACTCTCCTGCTCTCATCTGGTGCGGCGCCTCCTCAGCAAGTGAGACACTCCTCGCAGCGTCCATCTCACGGCGCTCCTTCTTCCGTGCTCTCTCCTCGTCCTCTACTCGACTCCTGCGCCTCTTGGCATGCTCTCAAGGGGGGGTGGAATCTCTGAGGTGGCGAATAGGCTGCCAACACTGTGTCTTCAGCAGGCTCGACATAAGGGGCCTCAGACTCCGGCACCCTAGCGTCTAAGATCGTGTCGATATCTGCATGAAGACTGTCGACCGCAGCCTGAAGAGTCGAGACATCTACCGGAGGGGCTGGCCGGGCTAGCACCCACAACTCAAAAGCATCCAAGCGCTGGTGAACCTCAGCGATCTTCCGCTCTGAATACTGGACCACTTTTCGCTCCAGGTGCTTTTTTGTCTCGGTAATGGACCTATGCATCCACGGCTGGATATGATGCAGAAGTGTAGCCATTTGTGCCTCTAATTTTTGGACCCTAGCAAGCGGGACCAACACGGGTAGAGGGGCTGTGCGAGAGGAGCTCGGGGCAGTGCTACTACCCGGGATAGACTCCACCGGGGTAGTGTCAGTGGACGCCGCCTCTGTAGCAGTGTGGGCCTGGGCTACCGTATCAGCAAGATCGTCAGCAAGTGGGGGCAGCTCTGGACGGGGCCCTCTGCGTGGAGCCAACTCATTGGCCTCATCTCTGATGAGGCCGACATCAACAGTGCCCTGCGGGGTCTTGAGCTGATCTACGTGCCATATAGGCACACCTGCAAACTTGCAGAGAGAAAAGATCATGCACAAGAAAGGGTAATTAGTTGTGACCTTGAAAGCCCTCTCGTGCATGACTGCTTGTAGAAGCCACGCAAAATCCACCTTGAAACCGGCTATAATCGTCGCCATCAACACTGCTCGATCCCATTTAACGATATTATCAGCGGTTGTGGGGGAAAGGCAGTGGCAGAAAATCAGCCACAAGAACTTCGCCGTGAAAGTTAGGTTGGCCTTCTTGATGTCCCCCTTTGGCTCGGTCACCCAGTCGACACCCTCTCCATCAACTGAGAGGTGCAGGGCCATCCACCTCTTGGTGGTCTCTCTCAGCGATGGCTCGCGCAGGAACTGGCCATCTTTAATAAGCTGCCATCGATAAACTCGGTAGTGAGAGGGGTCCCGAGTAGCATCAACACCCTCTCCGTATAGAAACCGGCGGATGGCAGGCAGGGAAATGTCGACCTGAACGCCCCGTACTCGGACCTACTCCAGTGGGTCCTGTTTGGCGGGGGCATCCCGCCTATCAATCTGTGATCTGAGAGTCGCTACATAGGATGCGTAGAACTCTCGGACCATTTCTTCACTGTAACGTCCCAATGGACATGCTGGCCACTCCAGGCGATGCCTGGTGAAGAGATTCTGGATCTCAGGCATCGTCGGGAGACTCCCTGTAAGGACCCGCCGCTCCAAGGTGAGTGTTCGAGTCATAACTACTTTGTCAGTCAGGAACTTAGCGTCGGAGTAGACTTGAAATTGCCCGTCGACACACCACCGGTTGGGCTGGTCAGTGGCTGGGGTGAGGGCCTGAGCTAGTGAACCTGATGTGGATTCCGAACTGTCAGACTCATCAGAAGAAGCCGACGCTGCAGCGGTGGCGGGTGCGGGAACCTCAGCAGAGCCGGAGGCTTCCTCCGACCACAATACTCCTAAGGAGCCAGACGCTCCTTCTTCATTTATGGCTGACCCAGAGAGTGTGCCGGTCAGTGTGTAATCCTCATCAGACTGGGAGGCAGTGACTACGCCGAACGCCACCTTTTTGGGTGTGGCTCTGGCAGCACGTGCAGCACGGGAAGGGGTGGAAGTGCCTTGGGGCACATACGCGGGGTCACGCTCATCATCAGAGCCAATGACCATGCGGGCAGACGGGGCGACAGACTTCAATCACCCGCGTGCATAGATTCGATCTTGCTTGGGCAAACAAGACAAGAAAAACCGCACAAAAAATTAAAATAATATGATATTTCTATAGTAACAGTGAAACACGACGGGCCAAGTGACGGCTTTTCATGGCGATGACGGACCGTCATGGGGTCCGTCGTGTCTCACTTAGACTATGTATATATGGAGAACCCTGAAGGAGAGTCTCTGACTAGTATGAAGGTATGTGCAGGACGGACCATCACAGGTACGACGGTCCGTCGTAGGTGTCCGTCAGAGGACACTTGGAAAAAAATATGGAGACCCTTAGGAGAGGGGTCTCTGACCGTCATAACGGTCATGCAAGAAGGACCGTCGTGGGTATGACGGTCCGTCGTACTCGTCCATTTGAGGACACTTCGAAAAATGGAGAGAGACCCTTAGAAAGAGGGTCTCTGACAACCAGAACGGTTGTGCATTGTGCAGTCCGTTGAAGGACACTTAGAAAAATGGAGAGAGACCCTTAGAAACAGGGTCTTTGATAACCAGAACGGTTGTGCAGGACGGATCGTTGTAAAGACGACGGTCCGTCACATGGGTCTGTGGAAGGACACTTAGAAACAGTGAGAGACCCTCAGAAATAGGGTCTCTGACAACCAGAACGGTTATGCAGGACGGACCGTCATAAAGACGACGGTCCGTCGCATGGGTCCATTGGAGGACACTTAAAAAATTTGGACAGTGGGATGTTAGGTCTATTGGAATGGACCCTACGACGGTCCATCGTGGGTACGACGGTCCGTCATCAGGGTCTTGTTTTGTAGATCAGTGACAGAACTGGGGGTACCCCAAGCATCCCCGATGAACCCAAATCGAACTTATAGTGTTTTGGACCAACATTTGTCTAACCCAACTACCTAGGAAACTAGCAATGCAAAATCACCTATGTCTAGGGTTGTAAACACGACAATTTTGAACATTTTTAACCTAGGTTAGACAGAATCTTATATAAAAGAAACGAACATATCATGAAGAACTAAGCTAATACTAATTAATAAACAAAAATGCACGATAAATGAGTAGAAATTAGAGACACATACCTTAGAATTGGAGAAAAACAAGATGAACAAGTACTCGGTGACCAGGAAGACACCCACAGCAGCAACTCCGACTAGTAGATTATAAATTTTAGGGCTTTGAAGAATTTTGGGGGAACAATGATCGAGGGAGAGATTGTGGAATTTGAAAAGAGAGGGAAATGGTAGGAATAATGAAGGAATGGGGGTGAAATGAGGGGTTGGGGGAGTTTAAATGGTATGATTTTGAAAAAGACTCCAGCCGGGTCGGGTCGGGTACGCCTCATTAATGACGCAACGACTCCCCGATGACAGTCTGTCTCAGTTGTGACAATCCGTAGTTGGGTCCGTCGTGTGTGTCCTAGTTTTAGAATAAGAGAAAGACGTACCTGGTACGACGGAGGCATACGACGGTCCGTCGCAGGCGCAACGGTCCGTCGATGTATCCGTCAGTGACTGCTGCAGAGTAATTTTCTGCTGAATTTCCTGGTGATGTGCCTGCAAATTTAAAAACCCATTAGTAGAAAAATGCTACCATTACTAAAAAGACTATAAGTATTGGGTTGCCTCCCACAAGCGCCTGATTTAACGTCACGGCACGACTGGGGACACTTGATTACTCAGACTTCATCAAGATGGTATGCCTCTATCACTTCATTCCCCGATGCTTTATGCCTAAAATAGAGTTTTATGCGTTCTCTATTCATCTTAAACCGCACTTCCTCCTTGGCTTTTAACTCAACTGCTCCATGAGGGAATACTTGGGTAATCAAGTAAGGGCCAGTCCATTTGGACTTGAGCTTGCCCGAAAGACAACGCGACCCAAAACTGTCTAAAAGCACTAAATTCCCAACCATAAACTCTTGTTTTGTAGTTTTTTGTTCATTTTCCTTCTTCATATTTTCTTGGTGGGATATGGAAAATACAGATTGTAGCTCGCCACTCTGCCTCATGGTCCGACAACTGTTGAAGGTCGCTTCTTCATTGTTCAACCGAAATTTCATTTGTCCCTTTTCCATATCAACTAAGGCTCTACCTGTAGCAAGGAATGGCCTCCCAAGAATAATAGGCACTTCAAAATCGACTTCACAATCAAGAATAACAAAATCAGCCGGAAAGATGAATGACTCCACTTTTACTAGCACATCATGGAGTATCCCTATAGGCCTTTTCACTGTCCGATCAGCCATCAGTAGTCGCATCGCAGTGGGTTTTGGATCCCCCAAACCCAACTTCTTGTAGATCGAGAGGGGCATGAGATTTATGCTTGCCCCCAGATCACATAATGCTTTCGCAAAATGTAATGACCCAACTGTACAAGGAATAGTGAATGCACCCGGATCTTCTTTCATTTGTACGAGGGATCTTGTAGCAATAGCACTACAATGCTGCAGTCTATCATCATCCTCAAAGGTGACCGATCTTTTCTTTGTGACCAGATCATTCATAAACTTGGCATAACCTGGCATTTGTTCAAGAGCCTCTACCAAAGGGACATTGATAGAGAGCTGCTTCAGCATTGTTATAAAACGCTGATACTTACCATCCTCGGTCTTTTTCACTAATCTCTGAGGGAAGGGTGGTGGTGGTCTAGGCATGGGAATTACCTTCATAGGGGCTTCTGCATCTTTTCCATTGCTCTCTTCTTCCTCAACACTACCCTTTACCACCTTATCATCATCCTTTCTCACATTTTCCTCATTAGACGGCATAGGTGGGTCAATGGTTTGCTTCCCACCCCGAGTAGTGATTGTCATATAGTGCGCATCATTTTTTGGATTTTGGACAGTGTTGCTAGGAAGAGTGCCCTGTTGTCGCGTGTTCACTGTCGCAGATAATTGGGCCATTCGCAATTCAATATGTTTAATCAATATTGCATGTGTATCAACTTTTTGCCCAATACTAGCTAAATCACCCATTAACTCTTTAATGTGCTCATCACTAGCATCGAACCTCCTCATAATTTTGTGCAACATATCCTCAACTCGTGCCATACTATCTCCACCATCCCTAGGAGTAAATTCATGATTTTGAGGAGGGACATAGGGCCCATTCCTATCATTTCTGTTACCGTAGTTACCCCTGTTGATGTTGTTGTCGCGGTTGTAGTTTCCATCTCGGACATAATGACCCTCACATTTATAGTTATCATAGTTCCAACCTTGGTTCCCTTGACCTTGGCGCCAATTATCCTGATTTGAGCCTTGGGCGCTCTGTCGGAAACCCCCCGTCCACTCATTTACCGCATAGGAGTCCTCCACATAATAGCATTCATCATTAGATGGTGGTTTCGACAAGTAGTTGACTGCATTTATCTTTTCTGCACCCCCAGTGACATGTTTTAGTACCAACCCAAGCTCAGTTCTCATCTGAGCCATTTCTTTGTGAATCTCATCTAAGGCTGGGTTGTGAGTGGACTGCACTGCGAAGGTGTTTCTCCCTGTATCAGACTTCCTAGTACTCCAAGCTTTATTATTCTGGGATATTTTCTCTAATTTTTCGGCAATCCCAGCATAAGGACATTCCCCATAAGATCCACCTGCTATAGTGTCCAACACCGCTTTATTATTATCATCCTGTCCCCGATAAAAGTATTCCTTTAGTGACTCATCATCTATACGGTGATTTAGAACACTTCTCAAGAATGAGGTGAATCTATCCCAAGAACTACTATATCTTTTTGGTTTAGTTTCTTGGAGACCGGATAGTAGCGTGCTAAGAAGACATCCCTTAGTTGGTTCCAAGTGAAGATTGAGTTGTATGGGAGCTCAGTGAACCACATAGCAGCCTCTCCCGTCAGTGAGAGAGGAAACACTCTGAGACCTATTACATCTAAATCCAAATCAGGCCTCCCTACACAGCTTTTAGTAGTAGGAAGTGCATCTCTCTCCCTCTATTTCAACTAGTTTAGTCTTCATTCGAGGAGGAATGTTCCCAAGGGGAGATAATGTAACACCCCGTATCTAAAACAGACGAGAAATCAACTTTTCAAAAATCTACAGGTGCAACCGAAGGTTACCATCGATGAACCGTAGTCTGATCTACGGCCAGTAGTGTGCATCCGTTGTTTGAGTTAGAAGCCTCCAAAAACTCAGCCTAGAAGATTTGACTAAGTGTCGAACGATGGACGGACCAACGGTCCGTTGGTGAGACTACGGTCCGTAGTCTGTGTCCGTCATGACAAGACCATGATTGAATAGTGTGGTCCATAGATGGACCTATGATTGGTGTGCCAGCATTTCTTTATACCTCTGGCAGGGTATATTGGGTCCTCTCGATGGGGCGTATACCTCAACTCCACATTTAGCTCATGTAGTTTTATTATCAGTTATTTGTAGCTCCCAAAGTTCAGTCAAATTCTCTTGCATTGACCATATTTACATATCAGTTAGTATTTAATCTTAGAAGGTTATAAATTTGGTCATTGCATCCAGTTAGCTCAGAATTCAGTGTATCATGTTTAGATTACTATACTTGCTTTTGTGCTTGTTCAGTTATATTTTATTTCAGCTTTACTCTATCCCACATGATCAGTACCTTCAAGTACTGACGTATACATGCGCTAAATCTTCTCGTGATGTACGTTCAGATTCTCAGCATCCAGATCGCACTTAGATCGCTTTCTGATCTCCAATTCAGCAAATTCAGTTGTAAGTCCTTATTCTCCGAGGACAATAGTCATGAGTTTATTTTAGTCTTTTAGCCATATAGTTTTAGTTTTTGCCAGACTTAGTTGGGGCTTGTCCCAGCATTTCTAGTCAGTTAGAGGCTTATTTCAGACGTAGTTAGTTTCAGCTTAGTATTGAGTTAATAACTTCTTTATATTAAACTTATCGGTATTTCATTCATCTCAGTTATAGAATATAGATATTTCCCATCTTTTATGTTTAAATTATGATTTAGCTTTCACATTCAGTTTATTATCTTTAGTATGCTCATGATCATGCCAGCAGGGTTAGTTTGGGATCACTTGTGGTCCTAGGTTCAGTGTCCGCATCTCGGGGGTAGCTCGGGGCGTGACATAGTTAAACAACGAGATATGTTAGTTGACAAGAATGTATTAAAATAATTACATACATCATCAAGTATAAGAATGTAAAAGTTATATTTACCATTGTAGGAGGAGAAGTAAGTAACCCCTCAAATTGTTCTGGTAATGTCCCTTCTTTCATAATCATATATGACTTGAAAGCAGCCATCATTTGATTGTGAGCATTGAACAAGTTGTCGTAGTTCTCTTGGCAATTGGATGAACATGAAACCCTTGAAATATTCATACCATTGAATCGAAGTCTTGCTTGGTTAAAAACTCTAGCGGGTAGACCTCCTAATTCCAAACACCTTACCCTTCCAGAGTGCTCTTTTCCTAGCACTTTACCAACTGCATCATCTGGTGATACTACAGGCTCATCCATAGTGATTTGACTCAAAGTCTATTGAATTTTTTCCTGAATATAGTACATACATAAAATACATTATCAAAATATTAAAAAATTGTCGAGAATAGAGATGTATTACATCTAATTATAATACACACTTAGTTATCTAATTAACGACCTCTGATACGCTCAAACTTACTTCTCAAATAAGAAGTAAAGCGGTCGTGTCAAGTAAATAACCCAACTAGTGAGGTTGGGATCGTTCCCGTGAGGAAAATAGTCTAGACTTAACTTCAATCTATTATTACTTTTGTTTAATCAATGACTTCCTTGGAAAGTAAAAACAATAAAATGGGGGTTTCTATTTCTAAATGAATGATAATAATTACCTAAATTGAAAGAGACACTTAACAGCTTTGAATGTTGGATTTTAATCAATTAATCAAAGTAACTAGGGTTTACGTGTTCCCCACAGGTTCATAATTGGATAATTCAAACTATAACAATTATTTCCTAGTATCTTGCATGCAAAGTGATAAGTTATGTATTTCTAAATCCTTGGTCCAGCCTCTAGAAAATCTCACTCCGCACCTTGGTCCGGCTACGTGTGTTGCTATCCTAACCCTTATCTTTACCTCATATTAAGCATCGTATTCGATATTTGACTAAGTTATTACCTCGTACCAATCAATACTAGCCTATTAGATAGTATACACTAAATATATGTTGATAATTCTTTTCCTATTATCTACCTCCTTGGTTCGGCAAGTAGCATTAAGGCGAGTTCTAACGTTGGTCATCTGTTAAAAAGACCTCTAAAGGAAAGAATTATTAATTCATGCAAGACACTATTCTAGAATTTTTATTTTAGTTAGGTTTTATCTCATTATTTGCCTATGGTTCCCACAACCCTAGTTATGGAGTTTAGTTACCCATAGTCATAACCACAATATTCAAATATATTATATAAGAATTCATGTACTTACTTCAATGAGAAATAGTAAAATCCGAAATTTTGCTTGATTAATCACCAAAAACCACCAATAATCACTTGCAAGAATCTCAAAGTAATCAATAATCTCACAAAAAGTCTAATGATAATCAAAAGGTGTCTAACAATACGGAGTCTAATAATGATCCAGAGTCTAACCTCAAAACGAGGTTTTTTGAACTATTTATAGAAAATAAAAACTTAATTAAACAAGGACTCTATTGCTGGAAATCTGTCAAAATGCGGCTGGATCGACGGACCTCGCGACGGATCACCGTGGTCATGATGGACCGTCATGGACTCCGTCGTTCCATACTTGTGCAATTTCTTCTGTTGCTCTCTTCATACCCTCGACGGCAAGTATGACGGACCGTCACAAACACGACGGTCCGTCGAGGATCTTCATTCCAAAATACTTCAACTCTTGAAATATGGGTACTGGGGACGAACCTGCAGGACGGACCGTCATAGACACGACGGACCGTCATGGACTCCGCAACCCCACACTTGGTTAGACTTCCCCATCTTCCTTCAGCAGCTGCACTACGCTGCCACCTACGGACCGTCATAAGCACGATGGACCATCACAAACTCTGTAGGTGGTCTCTTCTGCATTTCTTCGCTCAAAAAAATCTCTGCATTCATCTTTGGACAGATTTCCTGCAAATAAAGAGAAACTTATATAAAAATTAGCACAAAAAGGCTTTTGGACACACTAGACTTTAAGGAAAAATTATTAATAATACCGCGAAACCACGATATATCAACCATGTTATGCAGTAATGTATTATCATTAGAACAATTGATTCCCTAGAAAAAAAATCACAAAGACTATAGTTTTATAAGACATTACGATTTCTTCTAGATTATGGTTACCTCACTTAAAATCAAATACATGTATATCAATCTAAATTTCAGCCCAAATATCAAGCCAAATATTCAAAATGAGTAGTGATCAGTTCTGTAAGATGTAATAAACTCAACTTGCTACTTAATGAGAATAAATCAAGTCTTTGATAAGATAATTTTGAAGTTAATACAACAACATACGTATTTAACTTCATTAATTAGGCAAAAGTATCAAGGTTTTCACTGAATAATATATCAGCGAAAGCGGTCTTGCTTTTGATATCAAAATGATCAAAATCTATGTGGTAAATTCTACATAACTACAACCAGACTAGTCTAATGACAAGTGACAGACACAAAGACATAGTGTTCAATAAAATGCAAGTATGTGTCGAATCCTCCAAAATCAATGTACCTGTGAAACTTAATATATCCTCAATATGTAACCTTAAAATGTTTTAGATCAATTATTATTCACGATCAGAATTGTGAACATATGTAGCATGAAGCGCTAGTTAAACTTGTTGACATACTTTGTTTTCGGGGAGAGTGTTAGACAAACGAAAGGTTATAAAGAAAGAGAACAAACTAATCCAAAGATACTGTAAACTCTTTCTTCTTCAAATTCAATAAGTTTTTCATAGGTGAATAATGTACAAAAAGAAACCAAAAAGTTACTAAATATGCACCATCAAACTAATTTGAACAAATATTAGCAGTGGTGAAAACATGAATAAAGTATCTCAGGTTTAAAACAAATAAGAGATTCAACAAATACTACTCGGCTTAAAAGAGACTGACTTGAAACAACCATAGGAATTGGAGTGTTATTTTCCCCTTAAAAAACTTGCACATATAACTTTTGTTGCTTCATTTATATATGCTCCACTTAAATTTTTATGAGTAGCAAGATAAAGTTGTGCTCGTCCAGGTATTTGACTAGTCTCAATCAGAAAAATAATCTACTCGGAATAACTGAACTAATCTAAAATAATTACACAATAAGTTAATTTATAACTAAAGTAAATTGAAATGAACTTAATTCTTAGCCATATTGGTCCTTCTTTTAGAGTTAGCTTCGAAACCACCTGTGTGTGGAATGATTTGTTTCTTTCAATTTTCAGCATTTCAGTTGAACTTTTCCTTACAAAAAGATACATGATATTCAATTAAAAAATAATAATATAACTACACATACCAGTTGAACCAATGAAAAATATATACATGTGTTTCTTTTTATAATGATAATCAACATAAGAAGTTCACTGATCTCGTGGAATTCCAAGTGGAACATTATCCATAATCTGAGTTTGCTCTTAACTGGATTACTAGACACTTTCCATATGTCTAGCCTATTTGCACTCCACTTCTTCAAGATACAATTATAAACATATCATTGTGAAACTAAGTCGTTTGTTTGTAAAAATAATCGAGGCTTCAAGAATAAACATTGGTTAGCTTATCTATTAAATCCTAAGATAAAGGTCCAAGAAAAAATTATATGTATAATAGTTAGAATATAGAGTTTATACCAGCTATAATTTGATCAAATACCCGATCAAAGTATGACATAGGCATATTTGACCATTTCTCAAAGTGCATTGGAAATAAGGAGGAATCAGCAGCTAAAATTTCACAAAAACCAGAAAAAGGGTTGTGCTTCTCCAAATGGAGAATCTAGTAATTAAAATCGATCACAATACGATCTTCTCCAGATAAATTTAGCACTTCTTTAACTTTCACTTTGAGTTTCTTTTTGTTTCCATTTGTAATAGAGAAAAATAAATGAAATGACAGCAGAGAAAAATATAGTCGAGAAGAACCATGCCACCTGGTGCCTATTTAACAGGACTTGGACTATCATTCTTTAGAATCAAATGAGATTTCCAAGTACAGGACCTTCTCTTTTCGACCTCTGTTACTAAAGGTTGTATGCCTCTTGAACTCCTTTTAATATGTTGCCTAAATTCACTACAAAGGAAATCAATCTACAACAGTCATGATGTCACAACATTTGTTTATATAGAAAGACTAACTTAAGTTAAGAATCTATAAATGAAAACTCAAGTTGTGAACCAGCTAGATCACTAGAAAATATGTCACTCCAGTTAGTATTCATCATGAGATGGTAAATTATGTCCCTTAATTCTCTTACTCTCTTGTTTAACCCAATAGTTCCTCTGTCTAGGATATTACCATGGTTAGGAAAATAGAGTAATTTGTCATATCATAGTAAGTATTTAGGAGTCTTGAACTCAATATCAATGTAAAAGAAGGAGGGCATACTGCATGATTTATGCCTAGTGGCTCTAATCTAAACCTAGGGAGAACATCTTGTGTTGGTTAAGTCAGTTGACAACTTAGTTTAATATCTATTGAACTAATAGACCAAGCTTTCTAGGGAATATGATTTTCAGTGAATATTTGTTTCCAACCAAATATTGGCTTCTGCAAAAGCCAAAGGTACTATGGGGGGGACACTCTGTTTCTTTATAAGATATGTTTTTTCTTGTCTTCCCCGTGACGTGTTGGATTTCATAACACAAGTTGTTGGTCTGTTCTAATAGAATTATGATAAATATGGAAAGTGATTTATTGAAAAAAATATGCAGAGTAGAGAGTATGACCATTTTTTGGCAACAATGGATCACCTCTTCCTTTGAAATTTTTTCTTCTTTCAAATAGATAAAAAGGCTTTACATGGATTCTGAAAATATGAACAACTAATGAACTGATCAAGACATTTAATTTAAACATAACGAGTAGATAAGAAAAACAAACACATAGATAAAAAGGCTTTACATGGATTCTAAAAATATGAATAACTAATGACCTGATCAAGGCATTTAATTTAAACATAACAAGTAGATAAGAAAAACAAACACAGAGATAAAAAGGTTTTACATGGATTCTGAAAATATGAACAACTAATGAACTGAACTAGACATTTAATTTAAACATAACGAGTAGATAAAAAAATAAAATTTAACGAGTAGCTAAGAAAAATGAAATTGACCCTGATAACTACAGTAGGCTAAAGAGGTAAAATAAGCATAAAAATTTAAACAACCATTGAGTTTGAGACAAACCATAATCTGAAAAAGAATTTAAAGAAAGTTCAAAAATCATGTTGTATGGAGACACAGAGTTATGGACCTTAAAGAACATAAGCGAGAAAGATCATTTCAACAAGCTACTCATAACCAAATTCTAATGGAAATTTCACAACAAAACCCTCATTGGAGTTCTTACATAAGCAATAAATATTGAAAGGAGAAAACTGCAGTCAAAATTCAATGAGAATATGGATCACAAGCATAAAATAAAATGCTAAAAGATAGAGATATAACAGAACATCATATATGAGCTCAACCTAGGAGTACATCCAGACTCAAAGATCAGAAGATGGAGACCTATTAAAACATGTGATCTAAAGGACTTCCTGTAAAAATCGTCTACCACAAAAATACATGTGGACCAAACGACTTCCTGTAAAGACCTACTAGAATAGGTGGACTAGAGACCAATAAGAATATAATGTATGAGTACAAGTATAAAGAGATATGTGAAGATCGAGGACATATCTAGCAGCTAAACAAAGAGAAACTATATACACTTTACTCCAGCATAAACAAGGATCGACGTAGACGACAAATTTTACAAAGAAACAAGGCACATATTGAGCGACATGAATGAGATTAAGAATATGTAGACACAAAATGTCTCGAAAAAATTGTAGAATCGCCAAAATCATAACAAAATAAACTTAATTCTACCACAAAATACATGTTCAAATTTGATATTTCAAATATTTCCTCCAAGATAAATACAACAATATTAACCTAATTTTACCTCCATGCATCTATACAAACAGTAAATACAACCAATAATTTATACAATTTATGAAGATTCAGATGAGAAAATCCAAAAATATGAGGTCAGTTCATTATTCAAAGAGGTGAGAAGTTGAAAACATTACCTTACAACACCTATTTCATTGTGAATCTGGTGAGTAGCTGAAGTTTACAGAGTTGTGAGGAGACGGCAGAGAAATGCGATGTATACGGCGGAGAAGTGCTGTTATAGAGAGTGTGGTGGTGAGAGAAGTGTGACTGTGAGAGAGTAATTCGGAAGTTATCAAAAGTTGTGTTCATTTTGTATTTTATAATTAAATTAAAAGTATCTTTTTATTAAATTACCTATTTCCAAAAGTTGTGAGTGTTTTATATTTCATCAATTAAAAATATATATATTATATTTTAAAATAAAAAATGTATTTTGAGATAGCAGGTGTTTAAACCACCAATATTTATTTAAACTTTTCTATAGGGTTTTAAATCTCGCTATTTATTTTTATTTTTCGTCAGCTATCAAACCTCCGTTATTTAGTGTAATTTATGGGGAAACCCTCATGATTAAGGTGTTTCTTTGTAGTGTAAAATAACATCCAACCCACACGAAATAAATTTAATTTGGGTTGATATGCTCTTTTTGGTTGAAACTTTTAGTTTAACTTTTTGATCATTTCAGTATATTAAAAAAGGAAATGAAAAAGGAAAATGGGACTTAAGATGAACACTCGAATCATTATTAATAAAATGAAAATTTAAGTAATTAAATTAATACTGAACTAGATAGGTTTTTCGATTGTGCCATATAACAAAACATGATCAGATATAATCAAACAGTGATATTTTAATGACAACAACTATTACTCCTATAAATGCTGATAGTTGTAATGTCAAATCTCTTAACTAAATTAATACTTTTTTCTGAGCCAATTCAGACGATTCAAGTGATGAACATCACTGATAAGATAGCAATATATATGATTAGATAACCAAACACCTCCTACTCTCCTATAAAAGCATAATGAAATAAGTCAACAAAGAATTAACTTTTTAAAAAATAATACTCCCTCCGTTTCACAAAGAATTGTCTAGTTTAATTTGATATGGAGTTTTAAAAAATAAAAAAGAACTTTTAATTATGAGGTTCTAAATTAAAGTTATGTCAAATGTACAAAATTGTTCTTTAATCTTGCGGTCTTAAACATGCCACGTGGAAAGTTGTTACAAAAAAATCATTCTTTTTTAAACAGATTAAAAAAAAAAGGAGATCATTCTTTTTTAAATGGATGGAGTATTTCTTATACCAAAATAGTATTTTTAGATTTTTCATGCGTAAATGAATTATGAATATATTACATAGTATGTTAAAAAAAATAAAGAACTCTTGTAAAAGACATAAAACTAAAAACAAATTTATAAAAAGATTACAAAACTAAATCTCCTTTTATTTTTAAAATCCAAAACTGTAAAAAAAATCTTAATTTTAAATTCAAAATCAAACCAAATAACAAAAGAAATCGATTCAATTAGATTTTTCAATTTAATCTGAATAAACACCCCTTCATTTAAACTTTCATTTTCTTAGAAGGATAGTCCCTAGCTATTTTATTAGAAAGATCCCAAAATTAGCGAAATGTTAATTTGGGCTGGAATGCAAAAAGTGGATGAACAATTATAATTTATAACAATGATTGATCTATATAAGTACTCCTTACATACTCGTTGTCTACAATTATAATTATAACCATATGTAATAATTAGCAACTTAGAAAGTTCATGCCACTTATATGTCTTTTTTCTTTCTTGAGTGGGTAGTTTAGAAATATCTCTATTTTTGTATATCTTTTTTTAGTAAAAAGCAACAACATAAAAAAGATGAGTAAATTTTAGGACAAAGCAACATAGAAAATAACAAATATGCGAATTTAGAAGGAAGAAAAAAAGAAGGCAACAAAAAGCCTTTATAATGTTATACTGTGTTTGGTACGAAGGTAAATAGATAAAACATTGGGTTTAATCAATCAATAGAATATTGAACAGCATACGAGTCATTTGATTCAAAGAACAAGATAAAGATGAATCGAGAACCTAATACTTCATCCACCCCATTTAACACTCGGTTCGAAGGGTTGTTACTTATTGTTTCATAATCTATTGTGTGTTGTATCGTTTTAATGAATATAGTATTAGAATAGATTGCATCGTTCTCCATCTTTATATAATGTCATACTTCATGACATGTCTAGTAGCTACAAGAAAAGTATGGTACGGAGTAAAGCTGCTATGAAAAGACTAGTAAAAGATGAAATATAATTATTAAATAATAAATAAATACAGAATGAGGAAATAATATTAAGATAACCGTGAAATCACACCAAAACGATTGTATCATAAAATGAATATTTTTGTCGTTAATTATCTAATGATAGATATTTAAACAATATGCTATAATAGAATTTAATTTACAAGCAAAACAAAAGTTGTATTTGGCCGAATCATAAACAGATCTTTAAATTTATTGGGTTTTTTCTTCAGGTACTTCAACTACGTCATTTTCCTATTGAATCATTGAACCACTCATAATTTGTTCCTTCTAAAACTGTTGATTGATTTTGATGGACTTTTCTATTGTAAATGTTTTCAATTATGTTCGTATTGTAACGATTTTGATTGAAGAAATGAAGACAGACTGTGTTAGTCTCATTTGTTTTCTAATGTGTTCAAATGACTTGAAGTAAAACACAATTATTCTCGAATAGTCTTACTATCGATTGGACTAATGAGTTCTGGAACAACATATGTATCCTCTTTCAATACCCCACACAAAATATGTTCACATCAGCCAACAGTGTTTAAAAAGAACAAATTATGGGTTTGTTCAATGATTTGATAGGAAAATAGCATAGCTGAAGTACTCAAGGGGAAAAAATCAACTACTTTAGAGTTACGTTTATGTATTTGACCATTATATTTAAACTAACAATACAACTCAATACAATTTTTAATAGTAGGTTATGTTATAAAAAATTAATTCTTATTTAATTACTATATCAAGTGGAAGTAAATTGGAAAATTTGTGAGACAAGGCTCTTTGCCACTACCTTTGAACAGAGAAATTGGAAGAAAGTGCATCAAAAGTTTGTCTTTCTCTGAAAAAACAATACAACTTAAACATGAATATATTCTCCTACTGATTAATCTATCTCTACGCTCTTTTCGTCTTAACTTTGACACATTAGTCAAATTGATATTACATATATAACTGTACTGTATATTAAACAGTGAACAGCCTTTGAACCTCATCCTTCATCTCAAAAAGTTGCACTCCAACACCAGAAAGTTTAGCTGTTTTACCAGATTAAGTAGGCCCATGCTTACATTCACTACCAAAGGTGTTCTGGTCAAATATATTGTACATGACATGACTATTATGTAAATGATAAAATCGTCAAATTCTTCAACTCAACGTACATACATATCCGCTGCAACTCAAATTCTTCATTCTTGGCCAGAAGCCTACAACATCGTCACGTTCATGTATCAAACCAAATACCAAAGTTACAGGGAGAATTCTAACATTTGCCCTCAGGTCATAGAAAGGACAGTACAATTTCAGCTACAAAAAGAAATGCATATAAAAAAAATAAAACAACCCAGAATATCCATGAACTAACAAAGTGAATCAACACAAATTCCAGCTCCTCATACATAAAGATGTGTGCATGTCAAAATTCATATCCACAGTCATCCCATGATGAAATGATTAGAGTATCTCACTCAATCAGAATAGGGCTTATCCTTGAACCTGTACAGAAGCTTCTTCTTCTTTGACGTAGGGTTATCAATCGTCAACAGTATCTTACCTAGCTCGACAATCTTGAAGCTGCTGCTAACAACAGGTTCATCAGCTGTCGTCATCTTCCTAGGCTTCTGTATGTTCACAGTGTATCCACTCTCTGTATTTGGCACATATTCAGCACTATATGTCACCTCCCAACCCAATACACGTAGCTCCCAGACAATAATGCACTTCTGCAATCAAGAAGCATCAATGGTGAATTATCATCACTAAAAAGATTAAGCTGGTTTTTATTATTCCAACAGAGTAGGCTATTTTTTTTCCTCCATAGAAAGGAACGCATAAACTATTCTAAATGCATTGCAACTTCACCTCATTTACAATGATCTCCACGGTTTGCTTTGTTGCTGGTTTAACAATGATCTCTGTGACTGGATCATTGGAAGTGAACTCAGGATTGCATTCGCAGTAATCGACGCTGAGGCCCCCATATTGAACAGGTACTTGCTCAGGAGTTATATACCTGTGCCAAGCCAGTTAAACAGACATGATTACCTCCACTTCTAGCATACTGTTAAAGGTAACGGCCATAAAAATGTGCATGCAGAAACTTGATACAAATTACAGTAAAAAAACCTCACTTGTAAAGAGTTTCTGCAGTCTTTGATGGACCAGCAAATACAAACTTGCTTTTTGTTCTCTGCGTCATGAATGGGCTGATCATTGTGTAGAAAGCTAAATACCACCAAGGCACATTGATAAACACCTTCGAAAATCCAAACACGGACAATAAGCTTTGTGCCAGACTAGAATATTTGAACTTCCACTAAGCAAGACAAACAAAAAAACAATAACCAAAATACCAAAAGAAAAGTAATAATCAGAGGTATGGACCCTTAGGGGCCGTTTGGTTACGGTATAAGAGATATCTTATTCATGTATAAAATAATGCATTAAGTTATACTATGTTTGGTAGAAATTTTTGTTTAGGTAGAAAAGTTAACATAACTTATACCATGTTTGGTTGCATTTTTGTAGTTCTACATAATTAATACCAACATAACTTATGAGGGAATTTATGTATAAAGTTATGCAGGGTAGAAGGTGGAATAACTTATGTGGGTATTAGTTATACATTATTAAAGTGATAAATTACATATTTACTCTTTTAATTTATTTTATTGTTTTTAATTGAAAATTTTATTGTTTTCCGATATATAAGTTTGTTGTTTTTATTTCTTTTTATATTTAGACCATTTTTATTTATTTTAGATTGAAAAGTTTATTGTTTCCTATCAATATGTGTTGTTTTTATTTTTTATTATATATAGATTATTTTCATTTCTTTT
This sequence comes from Solanum neorickii, assembly GCA_027704865.1. NCBI lineage: Eukaryota > Viridiplantae > Streptophyta > Magnoliopsida > Solanales > Solanaceae > Solanum > Solanum neorickii. The sequence continues at coordinate 17,782,269 of JAKWJC010000373.1, read as the reverse complement.
TATATACTTACTGTTTTGATTGATTTATGCAAATATAATTATTTTTTAATATTAGAAATTGATTGTATATTTTTAACGGTACATATGCTAATCAAATATTAGCATTATACATTATTCCATATATTTCACATTTATTTAGCATGTACTATTATTTTGTAAATAATATATATTAATAATTTACAACAAGTTTAATATTCAATAGTTAATAATTCATGTATTGTAATTTCTAAATACTCCAAAACTAATACCTACATAACTAAACACTGCATAACTACCTGCATAACTAAACTCATAGCTAATATCTGCATAACTCTAACTAGTAACCAAACAGCCCCTTAGGAATTGGTTCAGCAGAAAGGATACAGCACATGATGTTGATTGTCCAGAATCTTCAGAGTTCTGAACAAGTGTGTCGACTGGAGTTGAGCGGGAAGTCCACAGGGAACTTCTACGATACCCCAGCTATGGCACACAAGACTATGATAATGCCTTAAAAGTAATAGATATCAATTAAGAACTAATCCTATCAAACATACTTCCATACATGTAACTCAACCTACATATAAACTTTCTCTGCCAGAGATCACATCATAAACAAGTGTTTATCAGCACTACTTGGTAAATTCAGTTTTAGACAAAAAAAAAAATTCTATTAGTTACTCATGACACTCAGAAAGCTCCAATTATAGAAATGCTACACAAGCGAACAAAAGTTTACACCTGTTGAATCCAAAATTAAAGGATTATGATACCTGCTTAGCAACGAATTCGGGATAATTATCCTGAAGCAACTGCAAGGCCTGCCTAGTAGCAATTCGAAGTTCCCTTTTCCCTGGACCAGGTGAGTTCTTGAGGTCACTGACTTGAAATATAGTATTGATTCCACCAGGACTGAAATCCAACTTCCTTATACTCCTCTCTAAGAACTGAATCCTCCAGCGCAAAAACTTGTTTCTCTTCTCCTCATCGCCAAATGTTTTGTTATACAATTCCTTATTCTGAAACTCCCCATACACATTATAACAAACAGGGTGTCCCTCTTTATCATGACCATCCATAAACACTACTTTTTCAAGATCATCCCCAAGATTTTCATCTACTAGTTCTTCAATATTGAACTTCTTTCTCCATAAAATTGTGTTCTTTAACATAGCAAATGACTCCTTAACCTTGAAATCTCTAGCTCTAAGAAACTTAAGCAGAATAACATCACTCCTATCATCTTTCAATAATGGTACACCCCAAATAGATACTTCTTGAGGCAAATCTGTTGTTCCAGTAGTAAAGGTCTGATCTTTAACAGCTTCTTGAACAAGAAATTTAAAATCTTCAAGTGCTTTTACCTCAGAATCAGATAGATCTGAAACTTTATTGCTTTCTTCTTTAAATGAAATCAAAGATTGAGGGATCTTTTTCTCTTCAACAGGTTTAGATTTGTCAGATTCCGTAGGTTCTTTCTCAGGAAGTGTAATAGAGACCTGTTGAGCCTCAGCAAGAGTTGTTGTTGGTTCTTGTGGAAGTTCAGTTAAAGGACCCTCCTTTTCAACAACAGTAACAACAGAGTGATGCTCCTCTACAGCTTCTACAACTGATTCAACTTCAACTGAAGCAAGAAGTGGTTCTGGTGAAGGTGGAGATAGTATATCTTCCTCAGCCGGGAGTGGGGGCTGATGGGTATGCTCTGTTTCAGCCATTGTTGGCAAAGAAAAGCAAATGTTTATGGTGCTTTCAGCTTTGGTTTAGTCTTTACTTACAGCTGGGATAGAGTTGCTTTCAGTTCATTCCAGAGAGAAATAAAGGCACCTTTTTGGACCAATTAAAAAAAAAAAAAAAAAAAAAAAAGCAAACGGCTAAGCAGAGTGATGCTGTTTTTTGCTTGTGAGCTGTTGAGGTTAAGGGTTGACACGAAAGGGTTTAGGGCTCTGCAGTTTTTTCGTTACAATGTGGGAATCCTAGGTACCTATAAAACATGCCATCTTTCTAAAAAAAATTTATAGAGAAAAGTATTGAAACCATAGTTAATAATACCTCCGATCTTATAATATGATTGAAACATATTTTAACATAATTTTAAAGTATTTTTTAATTTTTCATTATATTTTTATAAGAGTTTGAAATAATTTAATATATTATATGGCAGATAAAAAAATGATCAAGATATATCTAAATTTAGTAAGTCAAGTAAAAAAATATTTTAATATTATTAATAATTTAAAAATAAAATTAATAGTTTATATTAAATATAAAAATATTTTTTAATATTTTTTATTATAAGGACTCTACTCCATTTTTGCTTTTAGCATGTATCCTCTAACGGGCAAATTCTTGATGGATACATAGCTACTATCATTTTTTGAAAAACGTTTTTAGTAAAACATTGTTTAAAGTAATTTGATTTAAAAGTTAGGTTATTAGAAAAGGACTTAAATCTACTCTTCATGACTTTGTAGACGAAGAAGCAACCCCCCACTCCCACTCCAACCCCACCCCAACATCATAATCTTCAAAATAAAAAATATGAAAAATGTGAGGCTCTAGATCGTTTTTGAAGTGTATACGTGATATTTTTACACTTCTAATATATTCATAAATTTACAAATAAAAAACATAATTAAACAAGAAAGCAGAAAAGACCAACAAAAAATGAGCTCATTATACTTCCTAAAATATCAAATTCATATGCAATCAAAGTCAGATTAGATCAGCCCATATGAAATTTCTTTAGTAACAAAAAAAAAAGGGAAAGATATCAAGGAATAGTAAGGGTAGTCCATTATTCAACAATAAATAGAAATTCTTTTATAAGACAGATTTCATACTTTAAATTTTACGAGTATAAACTTTGATTATTTTAATCTTGAATTCATTATATTTGTATTATAATTTTAGCGAATTTTATATTTTACGTTAAAAATATTTGAATTCAATTGAATTTGATAACTTAAAACTCTATTTGCTCGTAAGTCATATACAAATTGATTGTAGGTTAGTTTGACTATATATAGTTAGTCTACTGAATATCGAAATCTTGCCGTCTTGTATATCCATATTTTCATCATAGAGTAAGTTTTAATCAAATTAAGATATTATGAATTGTTTTCGATCAAAAGATAAAAAAAGGTATCATGTATTAAAGTTATCATTTGATACATATAGCATGCCAATAGAAATTTATCCCAAATAAATAAACAATATTGGAGATTTGGAGTTAATAAACTCAAGCCGATCATTGTTGATTATACTATTTTACAAGATATTAAAAGATTTTGGATGACTTTATAGCATATAGGATCAACTTTTTCTTAAACTTTAATATGATAAATTTTCTCTAAGATGCTCTTTAATTTCATTCATTATATTCTTTTACATATTTTATCTTTGAGTTAGATAATGTTACAAAATCAATTTCTAATATAATGGACTCAACACAAAGTCCTAATTAGTTTACTCAATGTGACATTTATCCAGGACAACGACATTTCTTTCGTCACCATTAATATTTGGTATTCTCTCAATAACTTTAATAGTTTGTTAAAAACTTTTACTTTCACTCTTTAAATCTTTAAAGGCAAATATACAAAAAAAAAAAAAAATCTATAGATGAATTAACTTGTTACACTTATCTCTCTACATTAATAAATTTTAATTTACTGTTCAATATTGTATGCGTGCGTTGTACATTACCACATGGTAGGTTATGATAAAGCTATTTGCAGTTGGACACAATGAAAGACAAGAAAAGGAAATAAATAATTCGGGGGAATGAGGGTAAAAACTTACCCACACTAGGGCAGGCAAGAGGATGAAGACGGGACGGGACGGGGGAAGCCTTGGCTGGAATTCGGCTCGGATCGGGATTGGCGGACAAAATACGTCCCAACCCGTCCCATTATATATACGGGATGGGACGGGATTGGATGGACGGGACGTGGAATTTTTATTTATTTTCATATGTTTGTTTATTTGTATTGAAATTATATGTTATTGAATAACATTCTTAGTTTATTTGGTTTTCAATAACACTTTTAGCTAATAAAAAAATGCTTAAGTTTTCAAATTTCAAATTTCAAATTTCAAATTTTAAACTTGAGAAGTTCAAATTTGTATTTTGAATAGTTTAAAGTAATTTAAGCTTGAAATTTCAAATGTCAAATTTTGATTTTTAAATTAAGTATTTTAAAATTAGTTTAGTGTGAGTATGTGTATATATACATATACACATCTCTCTCTCTCTCTCTCTCTGTGTGTGTGTGCGTGCGTGCGTGCGGGCGTGCGTGTGTACAGGGCACCCAACAACATAAAAGTGAACATGATTTTTAAATGAGACAAATTATTAGGAGTGAAATTGTTTGCACATTCATTCAGCTTCTTATTGACTCGAGAACTTAACAATCTCAACATTATTGCTAGCAAACAATAATTAGAAACCGAAGGAAATAAAACTATGGAACCTCATCCATTGAAGCAAGGGATGAACCCGCGAAACCTTGAACTTCCATGTACCACCGGACAGAGAGGAAATATCATCAAATCAAATATTAGCAAAGGATGAGGTAGGTGGATTATGCAAACCCCCAAAAAGATGGACAAAAACATGTCCTTTAAAGACATGTTTGTCACCCCTTTACTCAAGTGCTGCTAACTACAAAAAACATTGTATACCTTGATGGGGATATGATAGTAGTTGAACCTTTGGAAAGCATAATGACAAACTCGACGAATCCAAGGATCATGGACAAGGAAATAATTGAAGAACCAGGAAAACACCTAACGGATGAAGACAAACAGAGGATATATAAATCATGGACCTTTTCCATCATCATAAAAACTTTTGGGAAAAAAATAGCTATCTATATCTAAAAAAGAAATTGGCAATGTTGTGGAGAGTCTCAGAGGAAATTATCTTAATAGATCTAGGTTTTTACTATTATATAATTAAATTCTATAAAGAAAAAAATCTCCAAAAAAAAAACTCTCCATCAAAAACCTTGGTTCATGAAGGCTTTTTTCTGTCGGTCAAGAGATGACATCCCTATTTCGTAGCCTCTAAGGCGATAGAAACAAAATCGGCTAATCTAGATAAGGCTCCCTGAGTTGCCTACTGAGTTCTATGATCAATTGATCTAGCAAAGATAAGTAGAAAACTTAAGAAGCTCGTCAAAATGGATGTATTCACATTTGGGGCACTAAGGGGAAGATATGCAAGGATATGAGTAGAAGTCCTTATAGGAGTACTAGTTAAAAACTATATATGCATTGGCCATCATAAACAACCACTTGTTTATAAAGGTTTTAACATACTATTCTCCACTCGCGGAGTCCTTGGAAATAGAAATAATTTATATACAAAAAATCTAACAATGAAGGAAAATAACAGATTAAGAAGAAAAGATCTCTAGTGTAGATGAAATAACACTAACTATACGTGAACGATAATGCAAGATGAGACATGACAAAAAGTATCATTCGCAAAGATGCAAAATCAACGCAAGATAATGGAGCATGGTGCCACAAGGCTGGAATCAAAAGACACAAAGGTATCCATGTCAATTTATTTCATGTCCACTCAACAACGAGCGCCAAAAACATTAGATGCGAGCCTTGTTACCCTGCAACAAGCACCAGAGAAAATTAATGAAGACTTTACATTAAATGACATCACCCCCTCAACAAACACATAAATAATAATATTAAAAAAAATTCACAGGGAAATTGGAAGAATCAACTACTATTTTGTATACTCTTAGGATGATCCCTAAAAGGGCTAGTAAGATTGTTCCTCCACAAGCCTTGGAACACAAAGAGGAGTTCACTAACCCCCAAATTAACATTAATATACCTACAATGGTAACTCATTTCTACTTAAACACAAAAACTGCCTCGATGCCAAAATTAACAGCCTCACAACCCACGCATTGGGAAAAATATTGGTCTCAACAACCCCCTACACACACCACGTTACTACCGACTTATACAAAGAATGACAATAAAAATATCTTCCTTTAAAAAGAGATATAACTTTTACTACATTAACTCAAAAAATTTCTAATATAAGCATTATAAAACCAGTTTCAATTCCAATACAATCTATTTACATAAACTTTCCTAGTTTTCCTTTAAATCACAAGGATTCCTATTTCCTCCTGAAGAAGAAGAGCAAATCTTTGACGCTCATCTCAAACTCTAAATCTAAGGATCCCCTTTACGACAAACCAACTGAGAATGAACTAGTCCCCAACTTCTCTCTTTTTGACCTTCCAGTAACTTTATGACATAAACTTTCTATGTGACCCACGCGTCGAAGCCAAACTTGTCTCCTCACTCATGGTTGGAAATGAGCTTGCAGGGACAAGCACTGTCATTCAATGTGTAAGTAGAAGAGAGGTCAATAACAATCTTAGTACAAAATCCAACTTTCTTGACAAAGGTAGTCTGGAGGAAATGTGGCTAACTATGAAAATATAAATGGTTGTCAACAATCCTACTACCCCCTTGAGCTTCCTATTCACACAAGTTCTTTTATACCACTACACCACTTGGGATATCCCTCTTCAACCCCTAGTCCACCCAATAATATGGAATTTTATTGCCCCCCCCCCTTTATTTTTTCTTTCTGCACCAGGTTCTAAAGAATTCGCAAACCCGTCGGATCAATGTTGAGATAGACCCAGTCTTCTCATCGATGGTGCATAATGAAGTGAGGGATGATCCCGCATAACTAGTCCCTAACATCTCAGGTTGACCTTACAAGTAAATCCCCATCACATAATTCCCCCAATATAGTTTAAGTTCCAGGAAGGAAAGTAGATTTGCATGAAATAAAAGATGCAATTGTTGCCAATCTGTGTTAAGAAATTAGAAATTACTGGTTGTAATAAATCATTCAGAAACACGAAGTAACTGAGAATTTTAGAACCAGTAAATAAGATGAACAGAATTTTATTTGTAAAGATAATTTAATCTGTAAAACTTACTAGAATCTTGAATACTCTTTTATTTTCAATTTAGGAAGAAAATCAAGTCCACTGAATTCACAGTGTCCCCTTAAGGAAATTATTCCCCTCTAGTATCCGAGGTTTGATTTGGAATATAACCTCCCAGGGTAAAATGATCTTAATCAGTAGAGTATAGATACTAAAAACTCTACTGTCAGCGAATCAATCCACAGCAGGAAAGTACACGAAGAAAAAATGTGTTTTTTCAGAAGAAGGAAGATCAGAAAATTCGTTAGTAAATATTCTTAAGACTGAATGGTATTTATAGGCAAGAATAATATATTCTGAAAGGTTGCAACCCTTTCAGAATTGACACAACCATTAATGAAAGGTTGCGAACTTTCAAATGGTATTGACTGTTCCTGAAAGTTGCAACCTTTCAGAACAGTGGCGGGAATTTTTTTAAATGTAACGAAATTTAAAACGGGTCACGCGCGTGGATCCGAGTCGAGTCGGGTTAACTAAAAAGTTGAAAACATTCGGTTAATTTCTGTTATCAACTGATTAATTGAAAATAATTTTTGGCCATTTAATTAATTAAATGAATAATTAAAATAAATTTGTCCAAAAAATTATCTCTCGATCGATCATTTGCCAAAGCCAAAGCCAAATCCAAAGCCAAAGCCAAAGCCAAAGCCGAAGCCGAAGCGAGCGAGCGACGACGACGACGACGCGAGGGGGATCCCTCTTTCCAACCCTTTTAATAATTAATAGGAGTGTTTATTTATTTAAACTCTCCTATTTTCATTTCCATTACCGATGAGGGACTATTGCCTTTTTTATAAAAGCATTAGAGGACTTTTCAAGTTCCCAACCTTTCAAGTTCTAAACTTTTCAAATTCCTCTCCTTCCCTCTATTTCCCATCAATTCTTGCTACATACCTAACAATCCCCCACATTGATGGGGAATAGTTATAACATAAGAATGCACGGACAATTGTGTACTTTACAAGCAAGGATTAATTGCATCTGGATAAGTAGGTTTCCCCTTGGACTTTCCGTAGTGAACATATGTCGGATATACTTGGTCAATCGGTAGATGTGATATCTTTGAACCGTCGAACTTTGGTGTATACCTAGACAACCATATGTCACACAATTAACCCTTTACTGTTTATGATTCTTACGGTTATGTTCGTTTCAGCCATGAACACCTCTTGGTTTCATGAGTGTATAGAGAATAGGCTTTTGACATAAAATTCTCTTTGAAGCGGCTTCCACTTCACACTCACATAGGTGATTTCTAACCGTGTCATCTCGTAGATACACTATTTGGTCAAATCTACCAAACTTAGCAAATCATTAAAAACTTTAAGCTTTATTACCTCATTAACAAGCCTTAAAGTCTTAACCTTTTCTTGAACATTGTCTTCATCATGAGAATGGATTGAGTTAATTGACAATGTCGAACCGTCAGCCACAACTTTGTTTTTCTCCTTGAATCTAGCTCTTGGAATCTCCAGTCTGCTAGATAGAGTTACCGTCATGCTGACTTGTCTTAAGTCGTAAACTCATTCCCTTAGATGATCTTTCAACTGCCTCTCTCACTAGGACTTTCGTTAGTGGATCTGACACATTATCGCTTGACTTTACATAGTTAATTGTGATAATTCCACTAGAGAGCAGTTGTCTTATGGTGTTATGTCTACGTTGTATATGACGAGACTTCCCGTTGTACATAACGCTCCCTGCCCTACCTATTGCTGCTTGACTATCGCAATGTATGCAAATTGGTCCAACAGGTTTGGGCCAGAATGGAATATCCTCTAGGAAATTCCAGAGCCATTCCGCTTCTTCACCAGCCTTATCCAAAGCAATGAATTCAGATTCCATTGTGGAGTGAGCAATACATGTCTGTTTGGAAGATTTCGAAGAGACAAATCCTCCACCAAGTATGAATACATAACCACTCGTGGATTTTACATCATTTGACCCGGTGATCCAATTTGCATCACTATATCCTTCAATCACAGCAGGATATTTATTATAATGCAAAGCATAATGTTATGTCCATTTTAGATGACCCAACACACGTTTCATAGCCATCCAGTGAGTTTGATTCGGATTACTAGTGTACCGACTCAGTTTACTAATAGCACATGCTATATCTGGTCGCGTGCAATTCATAATATACATCAAACTTCCCAACACTCTGGCATATTCCAATTGAGAGTCACTTTGACCTTCATTCTTTTTAAATGTACAACTTAAATCAATTGGAGTTTTGACTACATTGAAATTCAAGTAATTGAACTTATCCAATACTTTTTCAATATAATGAGATTGAGATAATGCTAGTCCCTGGGGAGTTTTGATAATCCTGACCCCTAAGATCAAATCAGCAACTCCTAAGTCTTTCATATCGAACTTGCTGGACAACATGCGCTTAGTAGCATTTATATCGTCAATTTCTTACTCATTATTAACATGTCATCAACATACAAACAAACAATGACTTCATGATTCATAACGTTTTTAATGTAAACACATTTATCACATTCGTTAATCTTGAATCCATTTGCCAACATTACTTGATCAAATTTAGCATGCCATTGTTTGGGTGCTTGCTTGAGTCCATAAAGTGACTTCACAAGTCTGCACACTTTCTTTTCTTTACCAGGAACTATAAACCCTTCAGGTTGTTCCATGTAAATTTCTTCCTCTAACTCTCCATTTAAGAAGGCTGTCTTTACATCCATTTGATGGATTTTAAGACCATGCACTGCTGCTAGTGCTATTAACATCCTAATTGATGTTATCCTTGTTACTGGAGAGTATGTGTCAAAGTAGTCCAGACCTTCCTTTTGTCTCTACCCTTTGACTACCAGTCTAGCCTTATATTTGTCAATAGTCCCATCAGGTTTCATTTTCCTTTTAAAGATCCATTTTGATCCTAAAGGTTTATTTCCTGGAGGAAGATCATTCAATTCCCAAGTGTGATTGCTTAAAATTGATTCAATCTCACTATTGACTGCTTCTTTCCAATAAGTTGACTCTGACGAAGACATAGCTGCTTTAAATGTTTGAGGCTCATTTTCAAGCAATAGTGCTACAAAATCTGGTCCGAAAGAAACAGATTTTTGTTGTCGAGTACTTCGCCTAGGTTCCTCACTAGTTAGAATATTTTCCATTGATTCTTCTCGTGGTCGTTTAGGTCTTTCACTGGTTGACTCACTTTCAGTTTTATATGGATAGATGTTTTCAAAAAACTCTGCATTATCTTATTCAATTATCGTATTAACATGAATCTCAGGATTATCAGATTTGTGAACCAAAAATCGACAGGCTTTACTATTCACAGCATACCCAATAAAGACAGAATCTATTGTTTTGGGTTCAATTTTAACCCTTTTAGGTAAAGAAACCTCTACCTTGGCTAAACACCCCCACACTTTGAAATATTTCAAGTTGGGTTTTCTTCTTTTCCACAACTCATATGGAATTGATTGTGTTTTTCGATGGGGTACTCTATTGAGTATTTTATTAGCTGTAAGGATGGCTTCCCCCCCCAAAGATTTTGCGGTGAACCAGAATTGATCATTAAGGCATTCATCATTTCCTTTAATGTTCTGTTCTTCCGTTCTGCCAAACCATTTGACTGTGGTGTATAAGGTGCAGTAGTTTGAGGAATAATACCATATTCCAAACATGTCTCTGCAAAAGGAGATTCATATTCTCCACCCCTATCACTCCGAATCATTTTTATCTTTAGATTCAATTGGTTTTCCACTTCATTTTTGTATTGCTTAAATGCATCAATTGCTTCATCCTTACTATTTAGCAAATATGCATAACAAAATCGAGTGCAGTCATCAATAAAAGTTATAAAATACTTTTTCCCACCGCGAGATGGTGTTGACTTCATATCGCATATATCTGTGTGAATTAAGTCTAAAGTTTTAGAATTTCTTTCAACAGACTTGTAAGGATGTTTTACAAACTTACTTTCCACACAAATTTCACATTTCGACTTATCGCATTTAAAATCAGGCAATACTTCTAGATTAACCAATTTTCGCAAGGCTTTGTAATTTACATGTCCCAAACGGGCATGCCATAAATCACTTAACTCTAATAAGTAAACAGAAGCAGAATTTTTATTAATACTGTCAACAACCATTACATTTAGTTTGAAAAGACCCTCATTGAGGTAGCCCTTTCCTATAAACATTTCATTCTTACTTATTACAGCTTTATCACTAACTAGGACACACTTAAACCCGTTCTTAACGAGTAGTGCAGCAGAAACTAAATTCTTCCTAATAGTTGGGACATGCAGAACATTGTTTAAAGTCAACACTTTGCCGGATGTCATTTTCAACATTACTTTCCCAGTTTCTGCAATCCTTGCTGTTGCTGTGTTTCCCATGAATAAATCTTCATCGTACTCAGCAGGAGTGTACGTTGCAAAGGCTTCTTTTGCAGAGCAAATATGTCTAGTAGCACCTGAGTCGAGAAACCACTCCTTGGGATTTCCAACTAAGTTACATTCTGATATCATTGCACACAAGTCATCTGCATCTTCCATCTTTTCCACGATGTTTGCTTGACTTTTGCCTTTGCCTTTGTTTTTGTCCTTTCTTGGAGCATGACAATCAGAAGATCTATGACCAGCCTTGCCACAATTATAACAGTTTCCTTTGAATTTCTTCTTGGCCTGTTCTGACTTATGCCCGTTGGACTTCTTTCTCTTTTTGTCTTTGGTAGGAGCTTCTTCAACAATATTAACTCCAATAATTGTTGAACTCTTACGAGACTTCTTTTCGGCATTTCTGTTATCTTCCTCAATCTTGAGACGAATCACAAGATCTTCAAGCTTCATTTCTTTACACTTGTGCTTTAGATAATTCTTGAAATCATTCCACGAAGGAGGCAACTTCTTGATCATTGCAGCCACTTGAAAAGCTTCATTTACTACCATATCTTCAGCAATCCGATCATGGAGAATAAGTTGAAGTTCCTGCACTTGTGATCCAACAGTTTTACTATCTACCATTTTATAATCTAAAAACTTTGCGACCATAAATTTTTTCAAGCATGCATCTTCTATCTTATATTTCTTCTCAAGTGCATTCCACAACTCTTTTGAAGTTGTTATTGCACTATAGACATTATATAAGTCATCCTCTAAAGCACTCAAAATGTAACATTTACATAGGAAGTCTGACTGTTTCCATGCTTCAACAATCATAAATTTTTCCCTGTCTGGCATATCATCAGCAGGTACTGGAGTATCTTCACTTGTAAATTTCTGCAGACCAAGAGTGGTAAGCCAGAAAAATACTCGTTGTTGCCATCCTTTGAAATTTACACCTGTGAATTTACCCGGTTTCTCTGCTTGTGATACAAGAGTTCGGGTTGGTGCAGCAACAGCCACTGTAACACCAGTGTTTTCCATTTCTGATAAACAAAATTGATACAATATAAGTAAGCAATAAATTATAATTGCAGACTTAAAGGAGTATAAAATCACAAAGATTTTTGTCTCCACCAGAAACACAGATTTAGATAATTTCCTTAAGATTGTTGCCAATCTGTGTTAAGAAAATCAGAAATTACTGATTGTAATAAATCATTCAGAAACACGAAGTAACTGAGAATTTTAGAACCAGTAAATAAGATGAACAAAATTTTATTTATAAAAATAATTTAATCTGTAAAACTTACCTGAATCTTGAATACTCTTTTATTTTCAATTTAGGAAGAAAATCAAGTCCACTGAATTCACAGTGTCCCCTTAAGGAAATTATTCCCCTCTAGTATCCGAGGTTTGATTTGGAATATAACCTCCTAGGGTAAAATGATCTTAATTAGTAGAGTATAGATACCAAAAAACTCTACTGTCAGCGAATCAATCCACATCAGGAAAGTACACGAAGAAAAAATGTGTTTTTTCAGAAGAAGGAAGATCAGAAAATTCGTTAGTAAATATTCTGAAGACTAAATGGTATTTATAGGCAAGAATAATATATTCTGAAAGGTTGCAACCCTTTCAGAATTGACACAACCATTAATGAAAGGTTGCAAACTTTCAAATGGTATTGACTGTTCCTGAAAGTTGCAACCTTTCAGAACAGTGGCGGGAATTTTTTTAAATGTAACGGAATTTAAAACGGGTCACGCGCGCGGATCTGAGTCGGGTCGGGTTAACTAAAAAGTTGAAAACATTCGGTTAATTTCTGTTATCAACTAATTAATTGAAAATAATTTTGGCCATTTAATTAATTAAATGAATAATTAAAATAAATTTGTCCAAAAAATTATCTCTCGATCGATCATTTGCCAAAGCCGAAGTCGAAGCGAGCGAGCGACGACGGCGCGAGGGGGGTCCCTCTTTCCAACCCTTTTAATAATTAATAGGAGTGTTTATTTATTTAAACTCTCCTATTTTCATTTCCATTACCGCTGAGGGACTATTGCCTTTTTTATTAAAGCATTAGAGGACTTTTCAAGTTCCCAACCTTTCAAGTTCTAAACTTTTCAAATTCCTCTCCTTCCCTCTATTTCCCATCAATTCTTGCTACATACCCAACAACAATATCATTAATAAGGGAGGCACGATCTGAAATATCAGTACTAAACAATATAAAAATTCTAATACACAAAGAGATACAAGTACCAACAAATCCTATGATCTGAATTTTTTTTAGTAATAATGTACCCTTCCTTGAGAATAAAGAGACACCGAAATAAGTGGAGATCACGACAATCAAAATAAACAGATCCATGAATATAATAATTTGGAATTGTAGGGGGTGTATTTGAGAGGACATTAAGAGAAATTCTATGAACCTTATGATTGAAATAAACCCTAACTATTAGATCTCGTTGAAACTAAAATACAGGACCACCAAACCCTACTTGACAACTTTTCTTTTAATAATATGATATGAGTTCTAATTGTGGAAAACTCAGGAGGTCGAGTGATTTTATGAGACGACAATATCCTGGAGTTAGATGATGTAGCAAACAATAGTTCAAGAAATCCATGCAAAGATTATGGTATGCGAAACAAATGACTCATGGCTTTTTAGTAATATGTATTCTAGTACAAACGGAAGCTCTCACAACATACTATGGAAAAATCTATAATCTACGGAAGAAAATTTTGAGGGTAACTATCTATTTGGAGGTGACTCTAACAATTCTCAATATAGCATAAAAAAGTCGAGGTAGACTTTTAAATATGGGTAGTACGAAAGTGTTCTAGGACACGTCAATAATGGCAAACTTATTTGATATGGGCTTCAAAGGAAGCAAATATGTGTGGCTAAATAAACACTACAAAACATATCTCAACCGATATATGAAAGACTTGAAAGATTTTTTGGGAATGATAATTGGATCCATAAATTTCCTAATACCCAAGTACATCATTTACTACGTACCTACTCTGAACATTTTGATATCCTCCTCTTTTTATTCCCACTAGAAAATTTTAAACGGGACAAAATTTTAGATTTCAAACTATGTGGGCCTCCCACTTAGACCTACAAAATATTATCAGATACTCAAACTAGAGGAGACAAATATCCTAGATGTTATTTCTAATTCCAAATAAGAGTAATAAAATGGAACCGTGCATCTTATGGGAATATTTTCTTAAAAAAACTAATTAGAAGAATTGAAGGGATCCAACATCCCCCAAATTATACTAGTAATATGTACCTCAAAAATTTTGAATGGGACCTCATCAAAGAGTATAATCATCTTCAAAAAATAGAAGACGAATTTTGGAAACTAAAGTCTAAAGTAAACTGGATAAGGAGATGATAATATTAGATTCTTCCACACAACCACATTAATAGGAGAAATAAAATTGTAGCTCTACTCTAGGATAAAGGAGAATGGGTATGCAACCAAGAAGAAATCAAAGGGGTCACCTATAACTACTTTTAAAAAACTCTTTAATACTTCTCATCTCATATCAAATCGGGATGTAAGTAGCTCAAAATGACCACAATCATTCAACTCTCCATAACCTTGGGGAAATACACTCTACTCAAGAGGTGCAAAGATTAATATTCCCCTTTCAACCGCTCAAAGCACCGGGGTCAGATGGTCTCTGCGCCATCTTCTACCAAAATAATTGGAGTATAGTAGGAAACTTTGTAGGTAAAAACTTGTTTATACAAGGTCACATCCCAGTAAAAATCAATCAAACTCATATATGCATAGTCTTAAAAAGAAAAATGCAAATAAACTAGAGGACTTCAAGTCCATTAGCCACTGTGACAATACTTATAAGGTAACAAGAATAATCTCCCAAAGTCTTAGGCTTTTCATGGATAAATTAATTTTGTCTTGTCGGTCAAACCTCTTAAAAAATAGGCAGGCCTCGGATAATGCCATTATTATTCAAGAATAATTTCTCATTTTAAGAAAATGAACGGGAAAAAAGGCACACTAATCCTAAAATTTGATCTAGAAAAGCCTTTGGTAAATTGAGTGGTCGTTTATCAAAGAAACACTCAATTACTTTCATTTCCCTCATAACATTATTATGTTGTTATGTCATGTGTTATGACAAGCAAAATAACAATCCTAGTAAATGGAAATAGAATATAGTACTTTAAGCCAAAAACGGGAATAAGATAAGGGGACTCATTGTCACTATATATTTTTATCCTTTGTATGGAAGTTCTTTCTAGGAAGATAGACCGAAAATTCAACTGAAAAATTGTAATCCAACAAAAATCTCCTACAAAGGCCCTCAATCTCGCACCTATTTTTTGCTGACAACCTAGTGATTATGAGTAAAGCTAATGAAGCCAACTGGAGTGAATCCGTAGAGTAAAGAAAGTCTTCTGTAAATATTCTAGACAAATAGTTAACACCAATAAATCAAAATTAATCTGCTCCCAAAATTGTTCTAAGACTACACATAACACAATCTTAAGGGAACTCAACATAAATATGAGAACCGCTTTGGAAAATACTTAGCCTTCCTAATTATGCATAAAAGAGTCACAAATAATGACTTCTGGTTCATTATTGACAATCTACAATCCAATTTAGCAGGATTTAAGACAAGATTCCTTAATTTAGCAGGACGAATTACTCTAGCAAAACCCTGTCTTAATAACATCCCACCAACATTATGCAAATGATAAAACTCCCAAAAGTCATCATAAAGAAAAATTTACCAAATACAATGTAACTACATCTAGGGATCTACTGGTGAGAAAAGAAGACTACATGCGGCAAAATGGAAGAGGGTAACCTCCAAAAAAAATGAAGGAGAAATAGGAGTTTAATTTGGGAGCAAATAAAAGGTCCTCTTCATGAATAAGAAAACAATACATAAATAGGAGAAATCATCCTGGAAAGTAACCCAGTGAACTTAAACAAATTATCTTTTGTTCCCAAAGAATATCCTCCTCCAAATAAATTGTATCTACACTTCCTATAACAGAGAATACAAGGCTATATTGAGGTCAAGTCAATATCTCCAGTATACTAATTTTTAGTTGAATCTGATAATGATTCAATAATTGACAAATTTAGCTGGATATGGTCCCTCAAATGTCCAAACAAAATAAAATACTTTAATTTACTTTGCCAACGTGGTAGATAACCAATTCGAAAATATTTACATTATATAGGAATAAACATCGACCCTCTATGTAATATATGCAATAAAACGTTTAGATTGATTTCTTTACCTATAAATACATATTTCATTCACCGTCTTAAGACACACTTGAATAACACAAAAAAATTTCTCTTCTATCTATATTTCTTGCTTTCTTCTCTTTATAATTATATCATTGTGAGCTTGATTTTGTAAGACGTTATCAACATGAATATACTCTAAAAAATTGTAGTACTTCGTAAAAGATTTGTTGCTGAAACACTTGTGAGCAGGAACATGTTCTATTATTTTTTCTTGTTACACATTAATATTTTCAAAAGTTCCTCTTATACTCATAATTTCTTTTAGTATATCTATGTTATATAAGAAGTATAACATATTGATTTATTTTACTCTAACATTTGTATATATTGGTTTATGGTTATACTAACAATTCTTTGTTTCAGAAAAGTACTGAAGATCAAAGAAGTAAATTTTCATGTTGATTTTCTAAGTTTTAATTTTGAGGAACTTATTAATGTTTATAATTCTAAAGGTAAGAAAACTATCAAAGTCTTATTTTGACTAAATTTACTTTTATAATTCTTGAATTTTTTAAAGGCTCGTGGATGAGTTATATTGATTTTGACTTCTATGATATTAATTGAAGGATAAGACGAAGATGATAAATCCAAGTCCCATCGCATGAAAAAGGTAAGACATCATGTTAAAGTTAGGATGCACATAATGAGAAATATTTGAGGATAAGAGGTGATTCAAGTTCTATCGCACAAGAGGGAAAGACATTAATTTGAATTTTAATGTACCATGATAAGAAGGTATTGTGTTTGAGTCACATAGAATTATGGCCTAACACACCTTATAAAAATAAACATTGAAAGATAGGTCTCAATGCACAATAATGATGATAAAATAATAACTAAGGCAAAATGATATATATTTTAGGGAAAATGCACAAGTGCCCCCTCAACCTATGCCCGAAATTCCAGAGACACACTTATACTGTACTAAGGTCCTATTACCCCCTGAACTTATTTTATAACTACTTTTCTATCCCTTTTCGGCCTACGTGACACTAACTTTTTAAAAAAAGTCAATCAGCGTTGGGCCCACAAGATAGTGACCCGTAGGCAAAAAAGGGGTAAAAGGGTAATAGGACCTTAGTATAGTATAAGTGTGTCTCTGAGATTTCCAGCATAGGTTGAGGGGGTAATTGTGCATTATCCCTATTTTTTTTATGAAAAGTCTTGAAGTGTGTCCCATTGAATTTGCTCCATTCCCTAAAGCGAATGTAGTAACAGTATTTAAAAAGTTTGAAATTTGTCCAATTGCTCCATTCTATCATGTGAATGTGGTTACAATGAATAGTAAGTCTGAAAGATGACAAGTGATCAAATCTGTGAATAAGGACGTGAAATGACATAATTATAATAGTTATTATTATGATAATTTGGAAAGGAACATTATGAGTTCTCCAAATAATCTTTAAAAAAGTGAAGGTAATTATTATCATCTGAAATGGTCTTTCAAAGGTTGAAAGTAGTTATTGTGATTTCATATGAGAGGTTATTGAAACTCAATTTTTGCGGACCTAGTCTAGTAAGTTTTATAATTCTTCTATCAAAATAAAAGAATAAAATCATGGTGCTATTTATCTTTCAAAGTGATAAAGAGATGAGTCATGTAAATATATTAAATATAAAAATATGACATGTAAAATGATTATGGTCAACTCATGAAGATATTGTGACTTGCAATAAACATCATGGATGTTTTTTTTTTTAAGGTGAATGTGTCAAACTATCAATATGAACATATTTCATGTATGGTTAAAAATATGGCACAACTCACCTCTACTGAAGGTTTGAGAAAAATAAATAAATTTTATTTGGAAGAAATTCAATGGTCGTGTACGTTTGTACGTCATAAATATTATAGATTGTGAACTACCGAAAGGAAAAAGAAAAAAATAATTCTTTTCTACAAAGGTTGTGGTCATGACAAAAATAATATTATTGTGTGGCAATACAATTTTTTCATTGATTGTGTACCTATGGTACGACAAAAGTTAAGAAAGAAATGTGTCTTGATTGTAATAATTTTGACATAACAATAATGATATAATTTCCTCTTTGAAGGAGATACTCACCATAAGGATGGTATCAAGGAATATGTAATAGTACAAAAAATTAATTGTAAGATCTGATGAGTCGTGTTATTATCGGAGGAATAATGAGGTTGTAGTAAGTCTTTAAAGAAAATTTTTGAGTTTCGGATGAATTGAAAAGAAAAAATTATCATATTGAGACTTTAAATTATGAAAAGATTTGTATTACTACAATTGGAGAACGTTATACAGATTTATGTAGAAGATTATCCATTTTTTGTTAGCATTTTTGTTGATGCTGATATGGTCCGTATTAGATGGGTCCATTATCCCACTTTATGGACCCATTATCCCACTAATGGGAAGGTAGTTAACTACCCATTATTTCATTAATGGGAAGGTAGTTAACTATCCATTATCTCACTAATGGGAAAGTGGTTAATTACCCATTATCCAACTAATGAGATAATGATTAACTACCCATTATGCCACTACATGGATCCACTATCCTACTACTTCAGTGGTTGGTAACTTCCCATAACCTCTTAACCGTTTTTGATGGAAGCACGTTATAAATATGTCATTTGGTTCAAAGGTTCCTAAGCACATTACTTTTAAAAACTCCATATTATCTAAGAGTGATGTTTTGAGTTTTTGAATATCTTTAAAGAAAAGGAGAATTGTAGACTCCGATTATATCGCTAACAATGGCTAGAGGTATGTCGATCACTCTATATTTTCGAAGCGTCATTGTTCTGCAATGTCTTACATTTGACAACAGAGCCGTTGAATTTCCTCTGATTTGTTAATTCTCAGAATTCTCTATAATCACTCAAAATGGTTCTTAAAAATTCATATCTTATTTTGAAGTTTTGAAAACATTTTCTAATAATAAAAAGGAAAGAGATTGTTGTTTTGTTGCATATTGTTCAACAATAAATTTTGTATATGATTTTGAGTTAATATTTAATAATTCATATAATTTTATTTGATTGAGATTTAGCCACAACAATCTTAATGAAATGATATTATATATTATGTTTTGGATCACTTAAAGAAATATATGTCTAAGTGATCTAGAATTTATTTGAATAAAGTTTAGTCACAATATCTTTAATTAAATAAAATTTTAAAAGTTATGGATCACATAAAGAAATTTTTAGACATTAGAATTGTAATTAATTATGCATGATATGATAACTTAATTTCTTTATTATTAAGTTGCATAATTAATAAAGATGAAATATTAAATACTTTTCATAATTACCAAGAGGAATTATGAATGAGAGTTTAATAGTTTTTTCATAAAGATAGAATATCATGCTATTAAATTGATAATTTTATCATAAATATGAATCTAATTGAATTAAAAATTTAGTCCACATGCAATTTTTATGTCAGTAGATTCAACTTTATATTATTTGCCTCAAATTTATGTTTAATGTGTGTTTATATTTTTTGCAGTTATGCAACATGCAAATTTCTCTGATATTTGTGACATTCCCGAACTAAATGGTGAGAACTATAGGATTTGGAAAGAGAGAATTCTCCTTCACTTAGGGTGTATGGATATTGATTATGCTATCAGGAAAGACGATCCACCTATAAATGAAATCAACACTTAAGATGAGATTTTTCTTCATGGACAATGGAAATGCCCTAACCATTTGAGTGTTATGTTCATTAAGACCAAAATCTCTGCTGGTATTTGTGGTTCTGTCGAACAGCATAACAATGTCAAGGCATTACTGAAGGCTATTGACGAACAATTTGAGACATTAGATAAGGTCTTGCCAGCACCTTAATTATGAAATTCTCATCAATGAGTTTCACTAGTGTGAGAAATGTGCGTGAGCACATTATGAAAAGACTAGACTTAGCAGCTCAACTAAAATTTTTTGAAGTCAAAATGTCTAAAACTTTTCTTGTGCACTATTCTTGAATACTCTACCTGCATTGTATGGTACCTTTAAGATCTCTTATAACACACATAAAGATAAATGGTCTTTTAATGAACTCATGACCATGTGTTTTCAAGAGAAAGGTAGACTATTAATGGAAACAGGAGAGTGCATTCATAACTACTCAAGGAAAGAAGACAAATCAAGACAACAAGAGGTTTAGAGGAAAGGCACCACTTGAAACTGACATAAAAAAGGAAGCCAAGTGTCGCTTCGGTAAAAAGAAGAGGCACATAAGGCAGGATTTGTCAAGTTTCAACAATGGCTTGATAAGAAAGATACTTCTTTCTCTCTTGTTTGTTATAAAGATAATATGATTGATGTTAATCATAACACTTGGTGGATTGATTCTACTTCTACAATCTATATTACGAATTCCTTGCAGGATTCAAGAAACCTGCGGAAGCCAGTGGGAGCTGAGCGAAGCATCTATTCTGGAAACAAGATGCAGTCGCATGTGGAAGTTATTGGGACATGCAATTAGTTCTTAGTAGTGGTTTTATTTTAGAGTTGGAAAAGACTTTTTATGTTCCTAATTTTTCTAGGAACTTAATTTCAGTATCAAGACTTGTACCTTTGGGATAAACCTTCTTTCTAGAAGGTATTTCCAAACTATTTTATAAATCTAAACTTATTGGATATGTACATTGTCTAATGGTATTTTCTCTCTTAATTTACAAAATAATTCCACTCATACTATTATGCATGTACAAACTGGCACTAAAAGATGTGTTATATGTGAAGATTCCTCTATCTTATGACATTGGAGATCGGGACATATCTCCATCTATAGTATTAAGAGATTAGTAAATGATGAAGTACTTAATACTT
Organism: Solanum neorickii; assembly: GCA_027704865.1. NCBI lineage: Eukaryota > Viridiplantae > Streptophyta > Magnoliopsida > Solanales > Solanaceae > Solanum > Solanum neorickii. Next base: position 17,760,780 of record JAKWJC010000373.1, on the reverse strand, counting down.
TATTTTTACTGATTTTGATACTTGTACGAACTGCATTAAAGGCAAGCAGACCAACAAGTCAAAGAAAGGTGTCAAGAGGAATTCAACCGTATTAGAAATCATACATTCAGATATATGTTGTCCAGACATAGACGCATATGGTCAGAAATACTTTATCACTTTTATAGATGATTACTCACGATATATGTATCTCTACATGCTTCATAATAAGAGCAAAGCATTAGAAGCCTTCAAAGTTTTCAAGGCTGAGGTAGATAAACAATGCGAAAACAAATTAATATTGTGAGAACTGATAGAGGTAGTAAATATTATGTTAGATATACAGAAGATGGACAAGCACAAGGTCCGTTTGCGAAGTTTCTTCAACAAAATGGGATTGTTGACAATATACTATGTTTGGTTCTCCATATCAGAATGGTGTAGCAGAAAGAAGAAATCGAACATTATTAGACATGGTGCGTAGGATGTTAAGTAGCTCTAAGCTACCTAACTTGTGGACTGGATCTCTTAAGACAGAAGCGTATATATTAAACCGAGTTCCAACCAAGGTTGTTCCAAAGACGACTTTTGAGTTATTTAAAGGTTGGAAACCTAGTTTGACACATATTTGTGTATGGGGATGCCCGTCTGAAGTTAGAATTTACAACCCATAAGAAAAGAAACTGGATCCTAGGACCATTAGTGGATATTTCATTGGATATGCAGAAAGGTCAAAAGGATAAAAAATTTACTTTAATCAAGAAATGCAAAATTTCTTGAAAATGACTTAATTAGTTGGAGTGATCAAATCCAGAATATAATTTCTATAAGAGATCAGCCTTCCACTTCAAGTCAAAAATTGATTATTGTACATAACACCCCTCAAGTCCAATTTGGTGTTGAGCAACCAATCAATGAGATTCCACAAGTTGCTGAAAACATGCATTCAAATCAATTTCTTTAAGTAATTTCTGAAATTATTGAACAACCAGTTGAACAACATAATCCACAGGAAAATGTTGGTGCAACATTGAGAAGATCTACTCGAGAAAGAAAATCAGCATTCCTATTGACTTTGTTGTATATTTGCAAGAATCTGATATTGGAGTTGAAAATGATCATGAGTCTGAATTGTGGTACAATGTCATGAAACAAGATATGAAATTTATGAAAAGTAACGAGGTTTGGGATCTTGTCGATTTTCCTAGTGATGTTGAAACCATTGGATGTAAATGGATTTTCAAGATTAAAAAGGACTCATCATGCAACATAGAAAGATATAAAGCAAGACTCGTTGTAAAATGATTCACTCAAAAGGAAGGAATTGATTACACAAAGACATTTTCTCATGTGTCTAAAAAGGTTCCTTGCACATAATATTGGCATTAGTAGCACACTTTCACTTAGAATTGCAACAGATGGATGTGAAAACCGCATTTCTTAATGGTGATCTAGAGAAAGAGGTTTATATGAAACAACATGAATGATTCTTCTCTAGTAATGGTGAACACTTGGTATGCAAGTTAAAGAAATCCATATATGGACTAAAACAAGCTTTCCGTCAATGGTACTTGAAATTTCATAATGTTATCTCTTCATTCAACTTTGTTGAGAACATGATGGATCAATAAATATATCATAAGATCAATGGGAGTAAAATATGTTTCTTAGTTCTATACGTGGATGATACCTTACTTGCATCCAATGATAAGGGAATGAAACATGAGGTGAAACAATTTTTCTCTAAAAGTTTTGATATGAAAGACATAGGTGATGTATCTTATGTTATTGATATTAAGATTTATCAAGATAGACATCAAGGTACCTTAGGTTTATATCAAGAATACTATATCAATGAAATTTTAGAGAAGTTCCAAATGAAAGATTGTTCACCAAGTGTAGCTCTTATCATGAAGGGTGACAAGTTCAACTTGAATTAATGCACGAAGAACGATCTTGATAGGGAACAAATGAAGGACATTCCTTACGTTTCTGTTGTCGGAAGCTTGATGTATGATCAAGTTTATACAAGACCTGACATATCATTTGTTGTTAGAATGTTAGGAAAATATCAGAGTAATTCAGGTCTTGACCACTGGAGAGTTGCAAAGAAAGTCTTAAGATGTCTTCAAGGAACAAAAGACTACATGCTTATGTACAAACGATCAGATTTCTTTGAAGTCATTGGCTACTATGATTCAAACTTTGTTGGTTGTGTTGATTCACGAAAATCAACTTCAGGATACATATTTATGTTAGCCGGTGGAGCTACATCTTGGAGAAGTGCCAAACAGACTCTAGTCACTACTTCCAATATGGAGTCTTAGTTCGTTTCTTGTTTCGAGGCTACCTCACATGGTGTATGGTTAAAGAGTTTTATTTCTGGACTTAGAAATGTCGACTATATATCTAAGCCATTAAGGTTATATTGTGAAAATTTAGCTTCTGTCTTTAATGGTAAGAATAATAAAAGTGGTAGTCGAAACAAGCATATCGACATCAAATATCTACCCATAAGAGAACGTGTTAATGACAAGAAAGTGATCATTGAACACATCAGCATTGAAGTAATGTTAGTTGATCCTTTAACTAAAGGCATGCCACTACAAAAATTTAAAGATCATGTAGTCACAATGGAACTTGGTCCCACTATGTAAAAATTTCATTGTAACAATGAATGTTTACGAAATTCTATTTTATATGATATTTTTCGTTACCTGTGTGCACATTCAGCTTTTTTTCCAGAAATGTCACTAAATTATGGACCTTGAATAAATATTTAGTTTATTCATTAATTATATGGGTTAAAGTTTAGAGATATAGTGCATTGTGATACATGGAATATACTACTTACTGCAAGAGAAACTATCGCCATGATTCGTGTATTATATTTCATTAATGGGATTAGAATATAAAGACCAAGTGGGAGAATGTTAACTATCCATTATCCCCCTAATGGAAAAGTAGTTAATTACTCATTATCCCACTAATGGGATAATGATTAACTACCCATTATTCCACTACATGGATCCACTATCCTACTACTCTAGTGGTTGGTAACTTCTCATAACCTCTTAACCGTTCTTGATGGAAGCACATTATAAATATGTCATTTGGTTCAAAGGTCTCTAAGAACAGTACTTCTAAAAACTCCATACCATCTAAGAGTGAGGTTTTGAGTGCTTAGAAGATCTTTGCAGAAAAGAAGAATTGTAGACTCTGACTATATCGTTAACAATGGCTGGAGGTATGTCGATCACTCTATATTTCTGTTGCGTCATTGCTCTGCAATGTCTTACATTTTTCCCTTGTTTGTTGCACACAAACATGAACATGTTGATGGAATCACATACAAAAGTAAATTATAAGTGTACTGAAATAAAGATAAGTTGCATGACTGGTTGACCATTCAAGTTTAAATGTGATGCAAAAGTAATTAGGAATTCACTTGATTATACATTAAAGAAATAAAAGATTCTTCAAGAATTCTCTTATATTGTTTATTCTTATGATAAAATGATCATTGTACCACTTAAGCTTGGGATTGTATCCCCTAAAATTTTGGAACGTATAACAAAAATGTGATTATGGGTCTGTTCTCCTGCATGTGGACCGTCTACACTTATATAATTTTTATAAGTACATTTATGCAATGGTCACATGTGATTCAATATCAACTTACAAATTGATTTTTGTAAGGTCGTTTGCTCGAATTATTAGATCAAGAGCACGTTCCATAATAAAAATTATATTGATAATGTTGATTGATTTAACATAAATTGTATGTCTCCATTATAGATAAATTGTTAGTTATGAGAACAAATCCCCCAAAAAGTAATTTGGTATGATATGAATTTATTTAACATGTAGCAAAATTTATACGCATCAAGCCACAAAGGTCCCCTATCAAATTTGATTCACGGTCAGGAACCAAATAATTTTTATCTAAAACGTTGAATGTGCATATTATGATTTAATTGATCCACCACGCTCGAAGATGAATTTTCAAATGATGTTGGGATGAATGTTAGATTTTCTAACATTAGGAGGAGAGATAATTGGTAGTTGAATATTAAATATGAGGTGAATTATGAATTATCTAGATTCTCCGTTAAATAATAATAATAATAATAATAATTATTATTATTATTATTATTATTGTTATTATTATTATTATTATTATTATCATCATCATCATCATCATCATCATCATCATCATCATCATCATCATCATCATCATCATTATTATTATTATTATTATTATTATTATTATTATTGTGTAAACTTGAAGTTCAAGGGATAATTCTTTTGCATAATGTTGCAAATCTATTGTCATGTAAATTTACTGACCATATGTTACAATTCAGCTGCAAATGCTCCAATGAGAAGTCCTTGAAGAATAGAGTCTATGAAACACCTGAAGCTTAATAGATCAATCATTTCCAAATATAAAAAAATTTGAAGAAGGAGAGGATCAAATGATCAATATGATCACGACAATGAGGCAAGTGCTATAAAAGAGCATCACGATATAGCACTTCATAAAACCTTGGAAAAGGTTCAGGTACCTAAAAAATGATTAAAATTGAAGAGATCTCCATAAGTTAAGTCATAGTGGAATCGCTATCAATTAACCATCAACGGTATCTTTGATATGAAGTAGCGCTCAATGATATAATTATGACGATGATTTTGAATTCAAATCTATCATATATTGTGCAGAGATAAATTGTTAGCCAAGTAAAATGTATAATTCAAGTATATTTTGTTTCACTTAGAAAAGTTATGTTTTGGATTAATAATCCATAAATCAAGGTATAATGACATTGTGTATAGAAAAGTTATTATGCAATGGTATAATTGTAAGATATCAAATACGGCTTGTACCTTAGGACATAATGTTTGTCGCAAAAATCCTGACATTATTAGAGACGTTTTCTCCTGTAGTGGATGTAATGAGATTTGTTTTGATCTGGCAATATATGAACGTTATTGCATATAATGAATAATTATTATGTCTAACTAGACAATATTGAAGGTTATATGAAAATCCTTGAAGCAATCAAGGTGTCTAAAAGCTTCAAGAATCCTTATATGGATTGAAATAATAAAGGAAGAAATGATAAAAAAAATGACCCTAGTCCTTGCATTTTTATGAAAAGGTCAAAATATGATTTTTTTATTATAATTGTGTATTTTGATGACTTAAACATTAATAGCACTCTTAGCTTTCAAAAATTGCGAGTGTTTCTGAAGAGAATCTAAAATGAAAGGATCCAAAAAATAGAAAATTTTGTCTTGACCTGCAAATTGAGGATTTGACAAATGAAATATTTGTCCATCAATCTACATACATAGAAAATTTTTGATGCTATTTTACATAAACTTATCACATCATTGAGTACCCCAATGATTATAAGATCGATTTAAATAAAGATCCATTTGATCTCAAGAGAAGGATGACCAACTTCTTAATGTTGAAACTTCATATATTAGTCAATTGGAGGCACTAATGAACGATTAAAATAGTTTGCAATGAGTTTTAACAAGATTTCGCTCATTCCCAACGAAAAGACGTTTAAATGATATCAAGGGCATTTATTTAAAGTTATTCTGCAAAGCAATCAACTGCAAATAAAAATTTCTATAAGATGATAATTGCTATGAACAAGTTGAATGAGCAATTTACTTACAACAACGAGGTCACAAATAAGCAATTTTCAAGATGTATTCAGTTAAGCTCAAAGAATCATCATATCCATGAAACAAAAAATTATATAACAAGATGCGTTCAATCATGCAACATTTCGTGAATATGATTTGATCACAAAGACATTGTCAATATTTGAGAAGTTGGTATATAAGATTGTATGAGATCATTAGAAGAAATTAAGTGATGTTTTAACCTGGGAAATATAATATTCGTTGCAATATTTTTTCCTTGACCAAGGTTTTGTCCCACTGATCAAAAGATATGTATACTCTTTTTTCTTCAGTAAAATTTTTCCCATAGGGTTTTTCCTATTAAGGCTATAATGAGGTACATTATCTATGGACATCCAAGGGAGTGTTATAAATCCTTGAACGAAGTGGATTGTCTATTAATTTTATTCATGAACTTATCCTTATCATGAATATGTATCCCCAAGGTGAAATTAATCTTTTTGGGACAACAATGTATGTACTAATTTAGCATTAAACATGGTGAAATTTAGTTTGATTTCTTAACATATAAATAGAGATATCATTCACCATTTTAAGACACAGTTGAATAAAAAGAAATGTTCTCTGCCTTATTCTCTTTATACTTGTATTATTCTGAGCTTGAGTTTATAAGAATATTGAAATAGTGGGGAAAAAGTGAACAAAAGGAGTAATATATTTATGTTTTTTCTCTTTTAATAAATGACCTTAGAGCCACCTTAGTTGGGTTTTTCCGACTTATAACTTTTAACTTTTAACTTATAAGGTGACTAAAAAACAGTCAATCAAATAATCCCTAAGTTCAATTTTGTCTAGAAATGTCTCTAACTGTATTCTCTATAAAATCTTTGTCTACCTAACATATATAATGCCTCTATTTGTTGACACAATAAATTTTTAATTTAATTTTAAATGACTATTTAAATATCGATGCTATGACAAAGACAAGACCACGACTAAGAAGGTGGACAAGAAGATGGTGAATGTCAAGATTGGAAAAACTTAATTTTACGGTGATAGCTTTAACCTTTAACCTTATATTAATTTATTTTAATTTTTCACAATGAATTATTTTTCTATATAGAGTGTCACGTGAAATTTCGCTTAGTGTGTTGTTGTTGTGGTGGAGTGTCAAGTGTCAAGTGTCAGAAACTTTTAAACAAAAGAGAGTGTAAAGGCATCACCAGAAATCAGTTGAGGTGTGTTTCACTAACTATTATGTATTATTTTAGATAGGAAACTCACACTCTCAATAACTCAGGTACGTAGCTAAAAAAACTGAGATAGTGTACATGTTCTTTTTACCTTATTATTGTCACGATAAAAAATACCCCCTATGTGTGACATGGTGAATATAATCTCGAGAGACCCCAAACAAATCACTTGACATAAGCATGATGTAATCGAATACAATTTAAGAGATATAGTCAGTATAAGTATCAAATTATAAAATGATATAAATGATATAAATAGAGTAATAAGAGATACGCGAAATACTACAAAGTCTGACAAAAACTTTTCTAACATTATAAGGTGGTTGGAACGTAACCCTTACACCACATACAAGTATGAAACAAAAAGACAATAAAAGCAATAAAGTTTCTATGGCCTTGTCCTCAAATCTTAAAGGTACTCACCAATCCAAGTGATCAAGTTGAACAATCTTGATCTAAGCACGTCCGGGAGGAGGAGCGTTAGACCCTATATTACGAGACAGTATAGGCATAACTATGCATCAATACATTGAATGTACTAATTATGAGGAAATTCATAAAAACATAGGCATGATAACATGATGATCTTAAATATGATATGCAAGACCAAGTAAAACGTAGTAAGAGCCTTTAAAGAGAAATCATAAATCATATATGAGTTCAATGCATACTCAAAACCTTTTGAGAAGTTCTCATAAAATCCTTGAAGAAAACATAGTTTATTTATAGGGTATTTACCGTTAATCGACAGTAAGACCACGTGAGTAGTAACATGGAATTCCTATGATCCTCTTATCGAAAAAGAGCATCTATTCGCAAAGGTATAACTCCATTATATTCATTCATAATTGCTATGTGGATCCACTAGGTAGGTTATTTAAGAGAATTTTACGGGACATGTAACTTGGGACAATGAGATTGCTTCTAGAGACCTGACATATACTAATGGAAGAACCATTATCTCAAAGTCTTCTCGGTGCTAAGTAAATTCCAACAGAAAATATATATTCATATCCATATCAAAATACTTGAAAATACACAATTAAACTACCAATCTAATCATAAGTCATCATAGAATAGCTCCTTTAAGATCATGATTTCATAAACTTCTTCATAATAAATTCTTACCTTTCTAAGCATCTATATCATGATTTCATTTAAATCACATTGCTTTAGGCAGTTGTCTTCTTACTAAAGAAGAAGACTTACCAAAAAAGGAGAAAATTTGTCACTTGATGAAAAAGAAAAGGCAAGAAAGATCTGTACAAGCTAGAAAGTCAATTAGAAAGCGTTAACAGGATTATCACAAATCTTGCACAAATCATTGATACTTACCTCAAAAGCATCCATAGTTAATAAATCATCCATAAAACATGCACAACTTTCATATTTCATAAGTTCATAAGCATAATACATAATTCATGTTCATAAAGTAAACATGGACGTGAGTCCATATTAAATCAATTGAAAACCATACAAACGAATCAAAATCGTGCACAATAAGATTGAAAATAAATAATTGAAGCTCTTGAAGCTTGAATGAGATCTTAAACCTCTTGAAACCCTAACCTTCACCTTGAAACCTCTTAAGAGAATGTGTAGAAGAAGACTTCAGAGATTTTGGGAGAGTTAGAGTGAATGAGAGAATTTAGACTTAGTTGTAAGGGTAAAATTGGTATAGGGATAGCTATAGGGCCAAAGTGACGTAGTTTAGGGCTAGCAATCGTCGGGCAGGTCCATGGTTTGAACCTATGGTTTGTAGATCTTTCTACGAGTCATCCTGGTCAACCGTAGAACCTGTTATTAGGCCTAAAATCCATTCAAATCGACAAAACCATTTGACTTGCCATCATCCATTCTATGGTCCTTAGACCCTTTCTGTAAAATCCAAATTCAAGCCCAAAATTTGACTAAGTCTAGAGCACTACCACATATTCCTCATACGGTTTGTAGAATACCCTATGACTTTTCTTGTTCACTCGTAGGTACTACATCAAATAATTGACATTTTCAAAACTCAAACCAAGCCTAACGACTTTCATCCTACCATACGTAGGTTGGACTCGTAGACCACAGCATCAATGGAAAGAAACAACTTTCTCTTCCAAACTTGACTTCATATTTTCATAGTGTTATACTAGTATAAAAACGAAGCACAAGTGAGCTAGCCTTAGTGGAAGAATGTAGAGTTGTGTAGAGTTTTTAAGAAGATTCCAAAATATTCAAGAGAAGTTCTTGGAATTCCTTAGAAAACTCTAGGCTTGTAGAAAATTCTAGAAGAAGGGCCTATTTGTAAATATGTAAGGACTTGTGTATCAATTTTTATTTTCACTTTGACTCTTAGGTGTGTAGTATAAATAAATGAGCTTTTATTTGTAACTCAACCAAGCAACAAGCAATCAATCTTCAAGCAATACAAAAGTCTCCTTATAAACGGAAAAGGGTCTAAAATACCCTTGAAGTATTGAAAATGGTACAAAATTACTCTTCATCCATCTATTGGCTCCAAAATGCCCTTTTCATCCACCGATTGGCTCCAAAATACCCTTGCATCCACCTTTGGGTTCAAAATTGACCACTTCTTTAATTAATTTAAAATTAGACTCTTTAAATATTTTTTAAAATACTTGACGTTCAACTATTGGTTATAATTTAATTTGTTAAAATAATTTATAAATCAATCCACTACTCATTCATTACTAACTAAACCTCACCCAATCAATAATCCAATTATAATATCAAAATCGTCATAAACACTACTAAAACACGATGAAATTATAGATTCCTGAAAATGATGTCCAAATTATTTGAGTCCGAATCGAAGCCCCAATTAAATTTAGGTTGAGCCGCTTATTTAGGAGGACACTTTCTATAGGATTCTCTCTCAAAAATTGAATTAGAAATTTATGATTGAAGGTAAAGAAGTAATACATCCCGAATTAATTCATGCACTGTTTTAAAATATAATTTTATAACTATTTATGATTTGTTTTAAAACCTTTAATATATTATTTTGAAAAGAAGTTACCTATGAAGTAACATCATAGTCAGACTTTAAGTTTATTGATAATTTTTATTTAGACATTTGAATGTAAGATAAATTACTTCTATAGATATTTTTCACCTCAAATTTTTAAAAACACTCAATTGGCAGTAGCTTTTCTGTTGTTGCATTAATAATGTAACGGGTTTATTAATTTTGAGGGGTTTAATTAGTAATGGGTGGGTATTGGATTGATTTATAAATTACATTAATAAGTTCAATTATAACAAATAGTTGAGCGCCACGTATTTAAAATAATATTTAAATAGTTTAAATATAAAACCGTTAAATAATTGGTCAATTTTGAACTAAAAGGTGGATGACAATAGTATTTTGGACCCAATAGGTGGGTGAGAAGGGTATTTTGGAGCCAATAGGTGGATGGAGGGTAATTTTGTACCATTTCCAATACTTTGAGGGTATTTTAGACCCTTTTCCGCGTTATAAATTATTTTGTGTCTTTCTTCATTCTTTTAGTGGTTTGTTTGAAAGGACTTACTTAAGCTTACAAGATCGTAAAAGAATCGTGAGTAAGTTGTCGAATAATGTACAATGTACTTATTTTGAGTCTAAGTCTATGACAAAGTGGTATCGAAGCAAAGGTTGACTAATAAGTAATTGGCAAACGAGGGAGACATTAACGCTACTAGCACCACAAAAGTCAAGAAGGATGTTGGAATGAAACACGTAAAATAGAGGAAGATTGTTAAAAAGAATGAAGAATTGTTCTACGACCTACACCAAGTGAAATACTAACATCACACTCACCTTAGGTCACTAAGGCGAGTAATGATGAATATGTGGAGTAGCCTGTGGACATTATACCTAGATGGAATGAATTACGAGGGTTGACACGGTAAGGCAGGCCATAGAGATTTTAGGTAGACGCTTGAATTGGGTCGATAACAAGTTCAAGACTCTTGAGACTTCACCCTTTAAGAGAATGACAACATCCGCAAAGAGATGGAAGTGCATAAGCATGCATAATATGAGTAAATGAAATCATCACTTTCTTGGAGTGTCGCTTATGAATACATTAAGCACAGTTGAAACCATGAATATGAGATAGAAACACTCAAGAAAGGAATTGAAGATGGAGGATTTGTGACTTCTAATGCAGATAGAGAGGTAAAAATTGAGGATCCCAAGCCACCGATGTCCAAAGGCGCTCGTGAAGCACAAGAGGTGGAGAATTTTCTTTGCCCCTTGGAGAATTGCTTTAACTGTAACAAAGTGAAAGCCATAAGAATAAATTAACACTCTTGTGTTGTAGCTTTTCGAAGATGGCCATGGGTCAAAGCGAAAAGAGTCCGAGACAAAGAATGGGCTTTGTACCATCAACATATATGAAGAATTCTGAGTAAAGTACAAAAATAATTTCTTTCCCAACAACATCATCCATGACCAAAACACAAGTTTAGGGTGTTGAAGTAGACATGCATCATACGAGCATATGTGAATTAGTTCACCACCCTCACACTTCTTGTTCCTAACTTAAATGATGAAAATATGTTGTTCCACTTCATGGATATGGTACAAATTAGGCTAGGATAGAGTTAGAGCGCTAAAAAGTTAGGACAATTGATGAAACCATCATGCAGACCAAGGTTTGACAAACTTTAAGCATGATAGATAAAAGGAGAATACATGAGAGGTAATCATGAACAAAGTGTGTGTAGGGGGGAATCGTGGAAAATCAAGGAGAAACAATCACATCCCAAAAGTATGACACCTTAAGTATAATGGTAAGACGTTTGGACGTCAAAACGATGTTGATAAAACGACACAAACTATAAATGGAAATAGTTTCTACACTACATATACGATGGCCCACGGGCTATACAAGATGCCTTAAACTAAAGGACATTGGTGCAATATTATGGGAATGGAGAGAAAAATGCATAAAAACCAGACAAGGTTCGAGCACGATGTAGTTGGGCCTAATTTGAGTATGCAGAGCTATCACAAAGAAAATAGAGAAGACGAAACAATATGTCGCATAATTTGTAGACATTATAATCAATGGAAGACCGACTTGTGCTATGGTCGACATAAGTGCAAATGTCAATGTCTATGACCAACACCATAGCAACAAAGTTGGGGTTGACCTACCTCTAGACGGTCAATTCACCACTGACTCTAGTGTGTGGAGTCGCTCATGGAGTATGTATCACGTTGGGCAAGTAGTAAGGTAAAATCAACTTTACTATCGCTCATTCAGACATCTTTGAGATAATTTTTAGACAAGAGATCTTCCAGAAATATCACATGATGATTGAACTTACTTCCAACGACTTTTGGTCACGGAGCAAAAATGATCATGTATGGTGCTCTAGTTAAGGTACAAAAGACAAATGGACAAACTCAACTATTAGTCATGTAACTCGTGAAAGGCCTTATGAAGAAGAGTCTACGTTCATAACCACCATTGCGAGTGTGCCTAAAGACAATAGTGCTAAATGGACTTTGCCAATATGAATAGAGAAAGTTCTAAAAGAGAATAAAGACATGATGTCTGAAGATTTGCTCAAGGGCATTAATCGAGTTAATGTACTACTAGTCAAGCATGTGTGTAGCAAAATTTGATTGTTCATGTAGCAACAATACGTCGCAATAGACACAACATTAGGTGGGGGAGAGTGTCATAATCGACCACTTTGTCATACCACTCAAGCATAAAATTTAAGCACAATGAGCTAACATTATTGGGAGAATCTAGAGTTATGTAGGTTTTTTTAAGAAGACTCGAGAATATTTAAGAGTAGTTCATGGAAAGTGTTAGAAAGTCTAGGCTTGAATAAAATTCTAGAAGAGAGACCTATTTGTAAATATGTAGGGACTTGTGTAGTAATTTTTATTTGCACTTTAGCCCTTATGTATAGTATAAATAGAAGGATGGTCATTTGTAACTCAAACCAAGCAAATCTTCGAGCAATACACAAAACCTCTTTATAAATTCTCTTGTGTCTTTCTTCATTTTCTTAGCAGTCTAGTTTGAAAGGGTTTGCTTAAGATCGTGAAAGAATCGTGAGTAAGTTGTTGAGTGACGTGCAGAGTGCTTATTTGGAGTAAGAGTCAGTTTGGATTGATTTTAAAAAAAGTAGTTTTTAAGTAAAAAAATAAAAAAGTCAAACTTAGATGACTTTTAAGTCGAGAAATAAAACATAGGGGAGACTTACTTTTGATTTTTAAGTCATTTTAAAATTATCTTAAGTTATTTTTAATCTTGCTATACACTTCGAAAAGCTAAAAATGACTTTAAAGTAAGTCTGATCAACTTCTAATCCAAATCAAACAAACTTTAAGAGGGTGTTTAAATTGTGTTTAAAAAAATATTATTTTTAAGTTAGTTTTTGACCGTTGAAAGTGTTTGAAAAACATAAAATTAACTTTAAATAAGTTAAAAATGACTTAAAATAACTAAGAGAGTGTTTGGTAAAGTAACAATAACTTTAAATAAGTTTAAAGTGACTTAAAAAAGTTAAAAACCAAAAGTCGGTCTCTCCTATTTATAATTTTTTAATTTAAAAATCATTCAGTATTGACTTTATATTTTTCGACTTAAAAATTATATTTTTCAAAGTCAATCCAAAGGGATCTAAGTCTGTGACATTATGCTCAATTTATGAAGACATAAAGATAAATACTTCAAATCAAATACTCCTTCTCTCCCAATTTATCTGAAAGACACATTCCTATATTAAGTAAAAATTTAACTATAAGATGTCTATTTTATTCTTAATGAAATAAACTATAAAATGTCTATTTTATGTCTAATGAAATAATTTATAGCGATAATTTTTATTATTCATTTTGGATCATAAATTTTTAGTCTTCATTTCTTTTCTAAGCTTCATGCCAAATCAAACTAGCTTATATAAAATGGATTGGAGGGAGTATAATATTAGAAGGATGAAATAGACATAATGACAAAGTTAAAGGACTATTTGGGTAAAAGACGCTTAGAAAATTTGGGAGGGTTGTACATTTTTCCAGAAAGAAGGTACAGACAGAAAACGAAACCCTCGGCTGCTAATCAAATCAAGATCAAACAACAAGGAACCCTAGAAAGTGAGATTGTGTGGCAATGGCTGAAGAGAACAAGCAAGAACAATCAGTTGTACCATCAGGATACAATTTGGATGCAAAATGGGATGCTTGTCTTGATTTGGGTGTTCGCCGTTTTACTTACTTTTCATTAATCGGTGGCTTTGCTGGTCTTCTCCTCTTCCGTGAGTGCTTTTTCCCCCCCATAAATTCGCATTTTATTGCTTGCTTTTATGGGATGTTTTAGATGTGTTCTTGTTTTGCTTAGTACTGTTTGACTTTGCAATTGGTGTTGGATGAATTAAATTGGGAAAATACCGAAAAGGGTTTCTTTTTCATTGGAAATATTTTAGTTTGTGTATTTTACCAAGAAATTGAAGCTGGACTTAGAGCTTTCGCTTGTGAGCATCTTCTGTCAGTTCACCACAGTGTGAAAATGCTTATACGGGTTAGTTTGCTCTATTAGTTTTGACTATCTTGGACATTTCAGATGTGATATTGTTTAGTTTAGTTTTGTTTGTGTGATGCAGTGATTGTGTAATCTTATAGTGAACACAAATGGAAGTGGTAAATGATGTAAAGGGTAGTATTCTTTGAAATATGTATCACTCTGCAAGTAAACAAATAAAAATTGGAGAAAGGACAAACACCAACTCCCTACCCCCACACCAACCCCAACCCCAAACGAATGTGTACGTGGGTGGGGTGGGGTGTGGTCTAGTATCAGACGGGGGAGGGAGAAAGAGAGAGAAGTGATGACATTTTCTTAGTAATATATCAATGTTTGAAGGGCAAAATTGAAGGGTGTATGGCTAGATCAGTAATGAGCAGCGCTTGTGAAAAAAATAGCACTGGAGTGGTTACAGGTTGGTTTCTTATTAGCTTCATTCTATATGGTTCCATATTGTTTGTGAGAACTTGAATAATTATTTTTTTAAAGCTTAGCTATATGCACAGTTTGTGATTGCGGAGAGAAAAAGGGGACAAAGTGTAGTCTATGGCATGCAAGACTTTACAGTTGCCTTGTCAATCAGTATCCCCCTTCTATCTTTAAGTTTTTTCTAGCTGGATGTCTAGGTGTATATTCTAGTTGTGCCTAAAATTTGCTTATTGTTCTTTGATATATGTAAAATGAGTAGTTTTGCTATAATATGACCTGTACCTGCTCGTGTTTCTCCAAGTTATCTCCAAAATCTATTAGGAAGAAAATGTAATCAGTTTATTCATTTGTATTCATTATTATCATAGGGAGTCCCGTGACACGGTGGGCATCTACGGCATTTGGTGCTGGGGCAGGTCTAGGATCTGCATACACAGAATGCTCTCAGAAATTTGGTGGATATCCTGGAAAATCAACTGCTAGTATTTCTGAGACTCCTATTACCAAGGTAATGAATTGCATGTATTGCTACTTCCCGAGCTTATTTTTTTTGGGTTAAATGGATTTCCCGAGATAGAATTTAATCTTGTAAGAGAAGGCATGATACAAATAGGCATGTCCTTCCCCAATTATATTCGGTAAATGGTAAACATTCTTTTCTCCAGTAACTTGTGCATTGTTGTTCTTCTACATGTGTCTAGCCTGAAATACTCAATTGGACATGATAGCTTTTATAGTTATGCTCTTTTCTTTGATAATAAAGTTTTGCTCTTTCCTGCCTTTTGTTTTTCCTATTTGTTTCTCTTTTTTCTTTTTTTGGGATAGAAGTCTGTTGCTGTGTCTATAAGCTTCTTTACCAATAAGCTTTGTGTTACTTAACCCTGCTTACATCTCTTTTATTAAAAAGCTGACTTGATAAAAAAAGTGTGCTTGCTGTGTAATTGTTGTGGAGCCAGGGGTCGTAACGTAATAGAAGGATAGCATTCCATGTTGCATCTCTGATTTTTTTAACTATTGTTGGAAGCAATATTTAAGCTTGCAATGTTTTAGCTGTGAAGCTGCAATCTTGTATCCTTGTGTATTAGCTGATTAAGTAAAACGGTTTTCACTTATGCTCGCATTTGGTTGTGTGAGTCTTTACATCTTTTAGATTAATTTAGTTTGACTTTGAAATCTTGGATTTCCATTTTCCAAAATATTCTTCTTACAAGAGATTTATCAATACTTTTTATGAAATAAAGAGACCTTCAGCGTTAATGTTTATGAAGGATATATAATTTTTGATCCTTTAGGATATGGAATATGGTCAAGATTGTGATTTTTAAGTTATCTTCATGAGACCTAGATTATTGTCTAATTAAACTTGATCAGAATTAAGTTTGTTTGCTTTGAATCCATATCGAGTGATTCCATTTAGACCTTATTTGTTTTTATTAACATTAAGATGTTTGAATTTGAATACACATGAATATTAAGACATGTATTAGGGTTAACACGTATGAATCTGAACTATGTATTAAGATCTGAATTGTACAAAATTATTATGTTGCTTGTTTCTCAATGTTTGAATGTAAAAAGTTCTTTCTTGAAAATTAATAAATGCAAAAATTCAAATAAAGTACTAATTACTCTAATACTCTTATGTAAAAATAGTTAAATTTAAAAATAAATTTGTATGGCGGTTGGTGGTGATTGTGGGTTTTGACTGCACGTGGTACGTAATTGGTGGTGGCAGCCTCTGGTAATAATGGTTGTGGGTAGTAACATTGTAATTCTCACATTTATTTGAAAGAACTGAGCTAGCTGTGACAGTAACTGACAATAATGGTGGTGGCAGGTGATAATGTTGTGGATCATTTTGATAGATAATGGTGATGATTGGTGGTGATAATTACAAATGGTGGTTAGTAGTTACAACTGATAGTGGTGATTAGTGGGTGGTGGAGTGGGTAGTGGTAGTTAATAGTGTGGCGGCAACAACAAGGATGATGGTAAGTAGCAGTGAGAGTGGATGGAATGATATTGAGATATTTTCTCTGTAGCAATGTTTTTTAATGTATAACATCTTAATAATATTAAGACTTTATTACATATCTTAATCATTTAAATCTGTTTGAACTCATTAAGTAGTTGCAGAATAAAAGAAACAAATACATTTACTGATTGATATCTCGATGATTAAGATTCAGACCTAAAAAATAAATAGACTTAGTGACTGGGATTTGAATGATTAGGATTTGAATCTTCATTAGATGTAAACAAATGAGGCCTTATTGTACATATAAGAAGTAGAAAAACTAACCTGTTGCAGAATTTAATATATATATGGCAGAAAAGTGGTAAATACACCACCTTATAAAGATAAATCCTACTATTTCAGTTATGTTTTAGTTGCTTCTTGATTAAAAAATCTGTAACTCATGGGCTTGAGCTTGGAAATGTATGAGTTGCCTTAAACCTTCAAAATCAATTCAAAGAAAATGTCTGTCGATTTTCTAATCAAATCTTTGCTTAGCATGGTGAATCAAGAGGCAATGTCTGTCGATTCCCTGATCAAATGTCCGTCTATTCTTAATGCCTTTTTCCTTGAACTGCTGTTTACATTCAAGTTTACTTTGTATTGCATGTGCTGAATCTTCATGACTTGACCTTACTGTGTTATTTCTTGCTTTTGAAACAGTTAATATTGTTCTGTCATTGATGAATGGATAATTACAGAATAGATATTTTAATTCCTAAAGATTTAAAAAATGATTAGGGCGGCATTTAATCAGGGGATAAATGATGTGGAGAATGCTACAAGGAATCAAATGGACTGATCTGTAACTGACATCCATCTTTTTGTTCTTAGTTCTCTAATGTTCTGTATCTAAGAGTTTATTTCGAAGGTACAACAATAGCTAACCATCTAAAACATGCTTTAACCAATGCAAGGCTATCATTTTTTTGGTGCTCTGTGTCACTCAGGCTCTTTGTTTGTGTCAAATTACTAATTTCAAATGGTCATTATTGCTACAAGTATATTGTTTGGAACCTCACAAATACACTGAAAACTTGTTAGAATATTGACGTCCTTTTGGCCAACAGACTTGTATTTTATGCCCATCAGACATCCATATAAAACAATAATGGTGCTGCCACCTTGTCCAGCTGGTGTGAGTTTTTTTTTTTTTTCTTTCCTGTTGAGAAAAGTTTGCACTGATGTTCATTACCTGAAGTTATAACAGGGGCACACAAACAGAAGAAGAAAGAAAGTTAGAAATATAATTAATAACTGATGAAAAAACTACTTAAAATTATAATTAAATTCTTAAAATTAATTGACTTCCCCGCCTGCAACACCAGTGGTTTTTTGTTCGTAGAAGTGCTAAATAATTTTAGGGTTGCCTAAAATATAGTGTGCATAAGATTTTAGGTGGTTAATCAGGGTTGATGATAGGGACGAGGGGTGTCAAAAATGAACCCAAACATAAGTAACCTGCTCAGAATTTTAAGGGTTGGGCTCAAGATAATTTGAATTGGTTCAATCTCAACCCATTCAAGCATAACTCATTTGAAGAGAATCCTCAATTGAGCCCAATTCAATCTCCAATTTCAACCCGTTTTAATTTTTTTTATTAAGATATGTTCCTATATTATGGTGTGAATTGTTATCTATTTAACATCTTTTAGGGTATATCTATCCATTTGTTGCTTTTAAAAAAAAAATTCTTAAGCTAAAATTCAAATTGTGATTATAAAAGTTAAATATCAACATGTTAAATTATTGAGATTAATCGGGTCAAGACCCAACCCGTTTTTTAGCCCATTCGAGTCCAAAGTAAACTTGGGCGGGTCAAGACCCAACCCGACTCCTATTTCAACCCATTTTAATATTCTCAATTTCAACTCAACCCGCCCATTTGACACCCCTTATAGGGACAGTGCAGCAGATTAGCTCTACCTTGCCCTATAAGGAATAGTTGACGACTGGACGCTCATTTTTACTCTTCTTTGTTTCCGTTTGCTTTTACAAAATTCCCTTTTTCTTTTCTGTGACTCGCTTTCCAAGGATATCAAGGAAGTGTAGTCCTTTTCCTACTTCATTCCTTGAATGTCTGAATGTAATGGCAAAGTACTAGAGGTATATGGATAAAATGAAAGTGTCTTGTCAAATAAGGGAATGAATAAACAGAAACTGAAAAGGAGGGTAGCAATGAATAATTACTTTTAGGTGGAAATTCAGATGTGAATCCCTTTTATATATTATAGAAATATATAATATTTTCTTTAGGGGTGGGGGTTGGGGTTGAGGGAAACAGGAAGACGTGCACATCACTTCCCTGTGTGGCTTAAATTTGGCTGCTTTTCTGTGTAAAATGCTGCTCATAGTTATTTTCATTTTATTTTGACAGGTATATCGATGAAATGCAGATTATAAACCTATCTAAACAAAGAGAGAACATAAATAAGTACATCCGACTGAAGATGCAAGTAGCACAAATAGAGGATAAATTGAAAAAAGAGTGTAAGATAGTTTCACAACGTTGTAGGTAGACCTCCCAAAAACACCCATATATAGGTGTTAAACCACGACTGTTGAAGGTATTAAAAAGAGATGAGGTGGATCTAAATCACGTGAAAGGAAGTTATATCAAGGGTGTGTCTGTTAGGAAGGAAAATGTTTTTGTCGAAACTATTTTCTTAGAAAATAAGTGCTTTCTTTCTTATTTCTGATTTATGGTAAGCAAATATAAAATATTGCTCAAAAGCATTTATATATAATCAATGCGAACACTCTAGAGGGTGGGGGTGAGAGGTAGGGGTGGTGCAGGTGGGGCTTATGGGAGGAGTGTATATGGAATTGTGCTCGCGGTTCGGTTTGGATCGGTTATTGATTAGAACCAAAACTAAACCAATTTAAGTTGGTTTTTAAATTTCTAAACCCAAACCAAACAAAACAAAAAAAATAACCGGCAGTTTGGTTTGTTTTTTCTGGTTTTAACCGTTTTGAAAGTAATAAATTCTTTTAGGACATGTGTATCTTGATAGACATGGACACCTACTACATGAACAATCTACAAGAAATTTAATGTGAGTTCAATTAAACAATTAAGCAATACAAGAGTTATTATCACACGAACAAAGTGGTCCGATTAAGAAAATTTTGACCATCTTATATGAGGTAGGGTAGTTATAGAGTAAAGTAATTGATTTTGATAGACTTGGACTTAGGGTTGTAATGGTTGAGCTAAAATTTAATTGTTGGGCTTGAGAAAATGGTAAAGTTAAAGACTCAAGTTAATTAAAAATTAACAAACATTTATATTTTATTTATGAATAATATATATCTAATTTATCGGTTTGGTTTGGTTATTTTTGCAGTTGTTTCTTAGTAAAACCAAAAACAAACCAAATAGTATTGGTTTTCAAAATTTAAAACCAAACCAAACCAAATATCTGATTTTTTTCATCGGTTTGGTTCGAATTGCGGTTTGGTTTGGTTTCTAACCATAATCATGAACAGCCCTATATGGGATGTGTTGTATTGTAGGATGGTGAGGAGTGGAGTGCCACTTATGGGTTTTCTCATTGTTAAGCAACTTGTTTTTCAATAATTTTACCAATCAAAACATGAAAAAGTTGGATTTCTTTTCTTGGAAAATGTTTTTCCGCGTTACCAAACACTCCGTAAAAGATGTACAATCTCTTGGAATTGAGGCAAACTTCATGAAAGATGGAAGAAATTGTAAACAAAGGTCTAATACGTCTGTTCAGCCAAGCTTCTACGATCAGCTTCTTTTGAAAAGAGCCTTTTTCCATAACTGTTTTTCAAAAAAGTACTTCTGATGAGAAGCATTTTGTGTTCATAAATTTAAGGCACTTTCAAACAATTAAATATTTAGCCAAACTTTTTTTAAGTGCTTGCAAGTGTTTTTTCTCAAAAGTGTTAGTAGGGAAAAACAACGGTTTTTTTTAGCTTTTAAAAAACTGCTTTTGCTACTCAGCATAAGTACTTATTTTCTCTCTAAAACTTTGACCAAGCACTTCACCTTTTCAAAAAAAAAAAAGAAGCACTTTTGGCCTTCCAAAAGCTTTGCCAAATTGGCTCTAATTATGTGATACATACTAGTTGGGTTATGGTTTAATCGTGTTGATGTGTTTACATTAGATTTAGTGTTTGCCTAGAGTCCTTTTAGTGTATAAAGAAATATTTATCAGTAGGAAACATATGGAACCTCTTAGTTTAGTGAACTCAAATTGTTTTGTATTGCAATGGAACAGGTCCAAATGGGAAAAATGGATAATGAGGATTTGTATTAGTTACCCAACTAAGAGCCTGTTCGGATTGGCTGAATTAGTAATGGTGTGCATAAGCTTTAATTGTTTCCTGAATGTTTCCTATGTATATTTAGGGTCTATTGGTCTACCTTCTGATTTTGTAGTATGCCTTTTGCGTACGTACTATACAAACATGTATTTTCTTCTATCCTATGCGCCATCGGATTCTTCTTCTTTCACACTATCTTCTTGTTGGGTCCACCAATGTACACATATATTTCTTGTTGAAGGGGCGTGAGGGTGGAAAGATGGAGTTTGTAGTATGTGCCATAAGGTTATGTTATTGTGTAACTACTAATGTTCACGTCATCTTTTATGTTTGTGTTACCATTGGTTATTATTAATTTTGTGTCTGTACAATGTTGGATGAAATTAATTTAAACGGAGAAACATGGTTACAGAGTATTATTGCCGCAATTGCATTAGCGATGGATGCGTTATTGTTGTTTGTTATTGCTGTTTACTTCTATCTTCCTAAATTTCTTCTTTGACAGGTCGGAGAGGACTGAAGCAACCCTTTCAGGGAGATCACAGATCAAATTTTTCTTTAACGTATGAGATTGTTGTTTCCCTGTTTTCACCCATTGGCCTTTTGTCCTTTGTTATGCCAAATATTATTTTGCATGACTTGATATTTAGAGCAATCTATGGCTCATTTGGCTTTTTTTTTTTTTTTACTTTGTAACTGTTACTACCAAAATGGAATTATATAACAAAAGGAAGGAGAAGAAATAATTGCTTTTATCTGCATTTTCGTGTTGTGTTGCACACCTTTGCTGATGGAAGTATTCCGTGGCCTATGGGCTTATGAAGTAGAAATTGATGAATAAAGTTTTTCTCGTCTCTCCTCTCTTTCCACAATTTTTTAACGAGCTGTGTGTTTGCGTTATGAGCTATTTTTTTTTTTGTCAGGAAAATCTATATGCTAATCGTTTTTATATTCCATTCATACATTTTATATAGTGATCTATTTTTAAAATTTGAGAAATGTTTGACACCATCATTTCTATGGCACTTGCACATTTTTCATGAATATAATAAAGAGTTATGAGTGTATTTTAATTTTGGTCTTTGTGATATATGAGTTGACATAATTGATTAAAAAATAGTGCTTTTGGTTCTTTTATGTAGGAAATATGATATATTTGGACTAATTTAGAAGTACATTTTTACTTTAAGATATAAAATTATTATACTAGTTTAACATAACATGAGGAAGTACAGGGTGGGACTGTAAATAATTTAAGAAACTTGTGACTATTTACAGTATATCTCGAATAATTAAGGATGAAAATAAGAATTTTGGGATAAAAAAGAACTTATTAAATTTGATGTTATTATTTTAATTCAAGAATAAGTTAATATGATAATTTAAATTTAGAATAGTAGTGTTGCGTTTAGACCAAAAACCTTACTATAACGGCATTTGAGTGCTAGTTATAGGGGTGTGATCACTTGTGAAGTGTTGTGACTAGCTAGTTGTTGAATATAATTAAACTTTGGGTGAAGGCAAATTTATAGTAGATGTAAAAGTATTTAGATTATAACTTTCTATGGAATACAAGTTGATGATTCGTTGAGGGTAGCGTGGATAGTTTCTTCAATTTGGTGCTGCTTCTTGTTGATAATCATAAGGTCTTTCAACAGAAATCTGATACTTTTGTTCACCTTCATTCTACCACATCTTTCTAATAAAAATGTAGTATAGGATATATAAGATTGAAATGCAAAGCAATTAGTCATCTGAAGAAAATTATTTATTTATTTCATATACAGTTTCCTATTAAGTATATGGCGTCAGATGGTTAGGGTTCACAATATTTATTTATAAAAGCAGACGACTGAAACACAAGCACTACTAGTAATTATTTTGTGTTACATCAGTCAAGTACCACAATGTATTCAACAAAAAGACCAAACACATATATAACTTCTTTTCATTTTCTTCAGAATTATAATAACGATCTGCCATGTGTGTTTGTTGTTGTGTCGGACATGCATGAACAGTCAGGGCAAGGACATCCAGTTTTTTCATTAATAGAACTAGCCATGCAAGAGCAATCAGGGCAAGGACACTCAACCGTAGTTAGCAAATTCCTTGTCCTTGGTAAGCTTAAATTCACTGAGTATAATACCGGTATGATCCTTGACTCAGTGGTTTCAACATCAAATTCACTCAGTATAATACCGGTACGAGTGGTTTCAACATCACTCTCAATCGACTCAATGCTTCCAACAGAGAAGCAATACATATATATATATATATATATATATATATATATATATATATAAAAGAATTTTTTTATTCATATATTAGTTATCCACTTTCTATCCTGCATAAGATGATACACACATGTCCTCGTAACTTAAATATGTATTAATTGTGCGTGTTTCTAAATTGTCAACCAAACATCGTATTAATTTAATACACAAATAATTTATTCATATATATCTATCAAATATCATATAAGTTATATAAAAATTAATAAATAGATAATATGTTTCTTATTAGCTACCACATGGTCCCTAGAGATTTATCATATGTACCAATAATAGATATAAATTTTTTAACATGGTGAGAAAGGGAAAAAAATGTAAAAAGTTTTAGACGTAAAACAACAACAAAAATATTATTCCTTGCATTCCTATTTTTTTTGGGTCTTGTTTTGACGTAGCACAAAATTTAAGCAAATAAAGAAGGGAAAATTGTGTAATTAGCAAACATGTGATATGCATTTACAGTACACCATTATAATTAGAAATATCTACAGTTTATAACTATACTTAGGCTTTTGTCGCTATTTTCTCTCTCTTTTCCTCTCTTCCTCGCCTCTCACTGTATCCTCTCTCCCAACACAAATACAAATGATAAAAATTAACTATACAAACACAAATATTAACATCTAATTATACAAATGATAATAATTCATTATAATAGTCATATATATATAGCAAAAATTATACAAACCACATAGTGTAAAACACAAATTACCTTCTATCCCTATTCTTTACAAATTACAAAAAATCTCATATTTTTAATAAGTTTTGGTTACATATTATGATGTATGATACATTATATTTGGTGTAGGTTTAACAGTGTGTTGCGTAAAGTGAGGATTAGAAGTTGAAATTTTTATTAAACGCCTAAAAGTCGCTACCTTTACTAATCCCCTAAATTACGCCTTAATTTATTTGTTTCAAACAGTTTCAGTCTATATAAAACACTAAAAGAATTAGAATTGTTTATCTTTGTTTCTCCCAAAAAAGTTTCAGAAACGAGGTTCATAATTTTCTTTGAAGGCGATCTTGTGAAGATTCGTTATGAATATTTCAATCTTGTTAAGGCATTCAGAAATATGAGAGAGTGAGGTTAGATACGAGCGATACAAAAGTGATGGAATAGTGATTGGGAAAAATATTTTATATATGAATCTTATTTGAGCCATTGCAATTGAATTGAATATTGATAATTGAAAAAAAATGTTATCATCCGATATATTATAGAAGGTAATTCATCTCCGATGATAATTAGGAATGATATGGGAGTGAAGTTGTACGTAGAAATAAACCTGATGCATTAGCCAAGCCGGACAAAAGTGATTGGACAGTTCTGAAAAGTGTTTTGGAAGAGGTTGTCTTGCCACCAAGATACAAAAAAAGGTCTGGTCGACCAAGGAAAAAAGGAAATGAAAATGCAGATGAAAAGCTAACCGCAAACATGAATTGTTGTGGACAATTGGACAAGAAGGTTACAATAGAAGAACATGTACTTTTTTTTTAAAAAAATTCTTGATGATTATGTTTCCAGAGTAATCATGGATATTTCATGTTTAATAATTCTCAAAGTGTAGCAATTTTTTCTACTGTTACACAGAGATTTTGGTACAATAAATTGAATTTAAACGTTTATCAATATGTTCTATTATATTTGTTTGTTAAAAGTTAATTTTATATTTATGTATCTGATACTTTAATTTTTATAACTTTTGCATCAAAAATTTATTTTGTGTTAATTGCTAAGATTTTTACCCAAAGGTATAAGAAACAAGATGCAAAATATCACATGTTTAGATACTTAATAAATTTTCATATTAGAAGACCAAATTATTGTGTGTAATATATATAAATTTCTTCTTGATAAATCATATTACTTAATATATCAATTGTTGTGATTTGTATAAAATATATTTAATTTTTTAAAAAATAACTAGCGTCTATCTAGTGTAAAATATAGTATCACGATTTGTGATACAAATAAGTTTGTTATTTGGTAATCATTTTTGTATCATGTACATAATAATTATTTATAAAAATTCTAATGATATGTATTAAAATTATCAGATACATTAATGTGATATTTTTAGCGACAAAATTTCATTAATGTAACTATTATCATAGATATCTGATACAATAATGTCATTATTATCACACTTTTTGAATATACAATTTTCTGAATTCCTAACTGAACTAAACAGAAAATAAAAAAAAAAAACAATTTTAACTCTTCCAAATTTAATACTATATTATTGTAAGGGTAATAAATACTTCAATACACTATTTGATCTCCAAAATACAAATAAGCATCAAAATGTGTCTGTGAACAGGAACACAGAAAACTAACTAGCCTACATTAACAAATTCATCTTCATCTGCTGATTTTAAGTCATTCTTCAGTCTTGGAGGATCAAAATAGTCGCTAACATATCCAACATTGGCCTTGTTGAGATCATACTTCCATAACAACGACATATCTTTTGCGAAGATAGTCACTTTCAAAACTATTATCATGTTGATTTCGTCATTCAAAAATTCAGCAAATGCAGCTAACATTCCACAATCACTACAAAAACAAGAAGATTAATGATAAGAATGAATTAGATACAAAAATAATAGAGAAAGAATGATACAATATTGACAGGCTATCGCTTTTTTGTTGTACGATATCAAACAAATGTTGCGGACCCAAAGGTTCTTTGATTTTCTTGTCTTTATATGCGTCCAAAGCTGCCCAATCAGTTCTCTATGTCTTTTCAAAGAACCCACTATCATAAATAATTGGATACCCTTCCCTATTAACAAAGCTACGTCTCTTAAGATATTTGAATTGTAAATAGAGTCAAACTTAAGGGAGTGTTTTGCATCTGTTTAACTACATAATTCGCAATTGAAAAAAAATGATGTTGATACTTAATATAAATAATAAGCTTTAATATAATACATAAAAATGTAAAATTGTACTTGATACATAATTCTAGCTACAGATTATAAATCAGTCAAATTTATACTTAATAGAAACAATAATCTTTAATATGATACATAAAAATGTAAATTGTACTTGATACATAATTCTAACTACAGATTATAAATCAGTCGAATTGATACTTAATAGAAATAATAAGTTTTAATATGATACAAAAAAAATAAAATTGTACTTGTTACATAATTGTAAGTACAGATTAAAATTCAGTCAAATTGATACTTAATAGAAACAATAAGCCAACTTATGACAAATTATGTTGTTCTGATACATACATGTAATCCTCTAATTTGAACTTTAAACTTTCATAAACTTTTCACAACAAAAAATGACCAAATATGCTTTATCTAGTAAAATGAATAAATGATACAGAAAATCAACATCTTATAAATTAATGAAAAATATCAACAGTTATAACTTACTTTTTTCATTTTAACATCTTGATACATTAGTCATTAGAATGACCAGAATATACCAAAATTTAGAGTTTTGTGTATCAAATGAAGAATAATATACATAAAAAATTTTATTTAGAAAAATGTTTCAACTATTACACAAAACTCACTACATGTGAATTAAATTTTTTTTTAAAAAACATACCGATGGTGGTGCAGGTCTGGATATGGCAACGACATACTTTCTACCCCTCTTCTTCGGTGTTTTTGCATGTTCTTTTTTTCTTTTTTTGTTTTGACTTCTTGAAACTTTAGAAGATTATTGCAATCTCTTAGACTCGTTTTCTGCCACTTTAGATTCTTCACAGATAGAGATTTGATTAGTGTTTGATGTAACTATTTTTGGGTAATCACAATACTAAATGACAGATGATCCATGAAGCATTAGAAAGAAAAAAGAAAGAAAGAAAAAATTGAAGATGAAAATTTATTTATTTCAAACTTTGAAATTGGTTGATGGAGAATATGGCAGAGAGAGAACAGGTTTGAAATTCAAAATTAAGAAGATGGAACGGTGGAAAATATGGCGGACAAAATTTAGGAGTGAAAATTGGGTTTGGTTATTGAAGGATAAGATTGTGAAGTAAATAGAGGAGTAAATTTAGGGTGAAAAGTAATGGTTTGGAATTCTAAAAAAATAACGTATCGGTTGTTTTGAATTTGGGGAGAAATAGAAATTTTTGTATTTTTTTTAAAATAGTAGGAAAATATGGTGAATATATAAACTAAAGGTGTATATTCTAGTAATTATTTCATATATATATATATCCGTAACTTTTAGGGAAACAAACAAATACACATGTATTTACTGATAGGTATGATAAAAATAAAGTATACAAATACAAATGTTGAATTTGATACAAGATTGATACAAACTGTATCCTTTAATGCAATTGATGAAAGATTGATACAATTATAACAATCAATTATATAAATACAAATATTGAACTTGATATAATAGTAATTCGCTGATATAATTTTCATTGATACAGATTATATTCGGGTACAACTAATTGTATTCATTGATACACATGCCGACTCAACAATATTGGAAGCCTAAAGCGAAATTTAAGAGAGGGGCCTTGGTATTTTTTTTTTTTAATCTTATATTCTTTTAGCTATTTTAGATGCAACCAGCGAAGTGATTAAGTATTGTTTTATAATCAATTTGTTTTAATAATTCCTTTTCAAATGATAATATAACTAATTTATTCAATCTCTCTTGAAAGTTGAGACATTGTTGATCTTAAAGAAGATTCAATCAATGTTAATTTCGAAAAACTTCTTCCGGGTGAGGCAACAGTTACATGAACTGTTAACATTATTCTATAAGTATTTTCATTAGTTCATTATCTTCCACTAGTATTATTTCTCTTAACACTTTTAATTCAAAAAAATAAATCTAAATTATCAATATCAGAATAACTATTAATTACGTGTTAAAGAAAGTTCAAAGTTAAACACTATTTCTAAAAATTCTCATCATATAGAAATCTCAATATTTTATCACTAAATAAGAAATCAATTTTTTTTCATATACTTCAATTGGTTCAAATCTATTTTGAAATGAAAAATAGTTTGATCTTCTCTACATGTATAAAAGTAATCAACTCTAAAAGATTCTTCAAGGAATTTTGTTATTTCGTTATCCATATTTTCATCAAATTAACTTTTTTTTACGAAATTCAGGTTTATATTCATCTCATATGCAATTTTCCTAGTAGAAATTATATCACTCATAGTATATATAATTTTTTTTTTTAAAAATAACATATATAAGTAATTATTTTTTATAAATGGGGCCCCCAGCGATGACTTTAGTGGCCCAGGGATTAAGACGGTCCTGTAATGACACATATATATGCTAATAAGTATATACAATTATACAAATACATGTTATTTCCTGTATTAAGGTTAGTCAAAACAGAAACAGAAAGAAGATGAAAATAGACAAAAAAATTAATAATTCGAGTCCACAGAAACAACTGTGTCTCCTTAAGAAATTTAATCCCCTCACTGTACCCGAGGTTATAGATTAATTTCTCCCAAGCTAAAACAGATTAATCCTGTTAAAGATGTAGTGGTACCTCAAACTTCTATAACTTCAGCGAACTTAAGAACAGTAACCAACCAAACAGACTCAGTCCATTGACACTTTGTTTATGAGAAAAAATATATGAAGAGAAGAAATTTTTTTTAGTATTTGAAAAAATGAAAATTTACTTCCTTTACTAGCCATTTTCAGCAAGAAACGTGTCTGTTCAGACCCATTTTTTCAGAAGGTTGTGTCTTATGGAAATAATAACAACTTTTCAAAAAAATGTGTCTTTTGGGAAAATAACGACTTTTTAGAATTTAGACCGTTATGATAGTTGCACACAAATTTCAAATTGCACAAAAATTAATTCTGAATTAATTTATAAGAGAAAAGAAATTGATTAAATAATTTTTTTCAATCCGAAGCCGAGGTCGAGCGAATGACGACGGCACAAGGGGGCACCTTTTTCTTAGCTCTTTAAGAAGTGAAGGAAGTGTTTCCTAATATAAGGACAACAATTTTCCTTTCTTTTACCGATATGGGAGAAATGACTTTTCATTTCCTCTTAATGACTTTTTATTTTTCCTCCAAATCGGTTCCCTCATTTTTTTTCAATTATTCTCTTCTCTTTTTCCCAACCACACACTTTGCTAAAATCGAATAATCCCCCACATGAATGGGGAATGACTACTGGTAAAACATATGCATGAAAAACTTGTGTGTCTTATAAGTAAGGGTTACTTGTATCTGGATAAGTAGGTTTTACTACTAAAAAATAGTGTTTAGCGACGGACACAATCCGTCACTATATAATGAAAATATGTCACTAATCATGATTAGTGAGAGATTAGCAAGGGAGTATTGATTGTTGCAATAACGCTCGTTAGTAAGCTCTTAGTGACAAAAAAATTAGTTCTGTCACAAATTTAGCTACGTCATGGTGGCGAAACATTTTCATATTGCGACGGAATTAGTCATCATTATACTTATATAATTTGTTGGTAATTTCATAATTCTAAGATAAAAAATGAGTTTCATCATAAGTTTAGCGACGTGATAGTGACGAAGCATTTTCGTCGCCACATGTTAGCCACGAACTGATTCATCATTATAATTATATAGTTTAGTTGCTAATTTCATAATTCATTTTGTCATTTTGGATAAATTTGCGACAAAATTTCCTTCGCAACATATTGTGTTACAACTTATTAGGCCTTCAATAATTCGTAGCTGATCCGTCCCAACATTCTTTTCATAGCAATGACCAAACATTCATATAATATAATACTCACAAACAATTTATAATATATAAATAGAAAACTCCAAAATCACATATTTTTGGTTAAATATATTTGAATAAATATATCAAGTACTCTTAAATGAAACTATGTTCATCAAAATATTACTACGCAATTTGTAGTTTTCAAAAAAAAATGAATTTATCAAAAATTAAAGTTGTTGGAGAACTAAGGGATACGATCTTCCCTTGAAATTTAGGTAGCAACTTCGTGCACATTAGTAACAGCAGGCACTATGGGTTTCACAATTGATGGATTGCTGGATGGAGTAATCGATGCTTGCACCTGCTCAACAATAATATGAACAAGATGACTAGTTAGTGCAAACATCATTTGCTTTACAAACTCATCCATATTTGTTATTGATGTTGATTGAAAAAATGGAGGTGGTAATGATGATGAGCCACAAAGATTCTTCCTATAGTAATTTTCTGCTTTAGACCAAGTCTGTATATTCTTCTTTTCTTTTCTTTCCATGCAGATTGGTAATATGCTTCACGTTGATCAATATCCGTCTGAAACACTATTTTTCGTAATATTTCTTCATATTTTTCCTATAATAACTAGAAAAAATGAGAAAGCATTAAAGGTAGGAAACAAAATAAATTTTGAAGGAAAATGCAAAAAAACAAACACAAGTTTTTAAGCTTAAAGGATATGTCTATTATTTTCCCAGGAAGAACTATGTTGTTGCAGCAAAATGGTCTATTTGATTTCCATGTGCATACAATACTCTAATATCTTGTATTAGTAGATAATTGTTGCAAGAAAAATGCAATGAAAGGAAGACAGTGCAACTTATATTAGTTGGTCTATGAAGTGTTGTTTATAAATTATAGTAATTAACTTAGACCTATAATTTTAAACTCGTTTGAATTGCAGAATAAAGATCATACTTGAACTCACACATTTTTGGAATAGATGAACCTCAAAACAAACTAATTTCTATTACCAAATAGCATCAAAAACACTCGAAAATTAGCCAATCAAAATCAGAATTATATGAAAATAATTGCACTTGATTCACACTAAAATGACATAAGAATTACAACAAAAACCTATGCACAACGTATAACAGCTGCTACAGGGGTAGTAAAGGGCCTACAATTCTTGTATAATTAAATCATCCCTGGCCTCTTTTTGAATAATCTGAAAGATAACCGATATTTTTTTGGATCAGAAAATTGTCGCCAAAATTAATAGCTACAATATGCCTATTCTCTTGGAGGATATCAGAAAGTGTGAGTACCAACTTACCAAAGTTCATGTCATTCTTCTACTCACACCAGCAAAAGTAGTTTACATATATGCCACAATATTAACTTATGCATATTTGCAAGAATACTGTCAAACTTTTTCAATTGGTTATAATCAGAAGTGTGTACAAATAATTGTCTAATCAGAGCAAGATAGTATAAAACAATTCTATGAATACTGCAATACGAGCACATCCAGAAAACTACTAAGGATAAAATTTACAGATCATTCATTTCTTCTAGATGCAAAAACTGTAAAGTTATCTATCAAAACTCAAATAACAAGAATGTTATGTAGTTATTGGTGCCTATTCATGATTCTGAAGTATTACTAATCCAAATTATATTACTTATGTTCAAAGTTTCTTCTTGTTATTTGATGTACTAGATGCAAGTAAGCACGACAGGCAATAGAGTGAATGTGGTTGATGTAGCAATAAGAAAAATTCATGTTCGAGTGAAAAGCCTCAAACAACACCTTAATTACACTGAAACAATTCTCACTAAAACAGGACTAGAGTTGCACCCAAAATAACTGCACTAGAGTCACAGTAAAACAACACTAGAATCACACCAAACAATATTAAAATTGCATCAGAAATGCCTCAAAACAACAATCGAATTACACAAAAACATTAGCATTAGTTTCTCTATAAAATAGAACTATAATTGCACCAAAAACAACTGCACTAGAGTCACACAAAAACAACACTAGAATCTCATTAAAACAACACTAAAATTGCTTGGAAAAAATTTAAAACATCATTAGAATTATACCAAATAGCAGCAACAGATACACTTTAAAACATGACTAAAATTGCACTAAAAACTAAAGTAGAAAAGAACCGAAACACCTCCAAATTTTGATTTACATGGACATTTCGAGAACACTCGCCAATATATGATTTTCCATCATGTCCATGTGTATGAACATCCAGAGGTAACTCACTTGGTTCATAACCTGGCCTAACTCCTTTTTTTATTTTAGAAATGAAATTTGTATATATTTCAATGTCGCCTTAACCATCTAGTGTCTTCTTCTTTTTCATTAATGGAAACATCTCGATAGAATTTTTTCTAAAATAAGTTTTGAAAGTAATACATTAATGTCCTATCTATATATGCGAATACACTTGTTAAAATCACTTATGATGTAAATATATACCTTGAATTCTCTAAAATAACCATTTCTTACATCATTTGAGACACGTTTCCAATTGATTCATTGCGATCAACATCACTTTTGAAGGATTTGGATGTAAACTAGAGCATATTTGAGAAGGTTTTAGACCATATAAATTTGAAGAGGTTATTAGGAGGACTATCATAAACCAAAAGTAATATAAGTATCATTATATTTATAAGTGATTGCAGAAAGAATACTTTTATTACTGATTTACAAATCTATCAATTGTTAACTATATTAGTTGAGTTAAAAAACTAACAAAGTGTTATCTACACAACTTATAAGTTAATTTTAGCATCCAAAACTTTCGTTAGACTCAATTTTTCTAGATTCAAAGACAAAAGTGTCATTGACACAACAAGTAGCAGAAATATATCCTGGATTCATTCAGAGCATCTTATACATATGAAATTGACCAATTGTGCACATAACTTCAGTCACAAAAAAAATATGAGTTCATCATTAAATTATGGTTTAAAACTAATGCAAGTCATGTATCAAAGGTTTTTCATCTTTCAAGCAAATAAAATAGGTCATTATAAATAAAACTTAAAGCCTCATAGTGAAATTAGAAAAGTCTGGACAATTGAGCAGGTAGTAAAATAGAATTTTTTTTAGCATAACGAGAAAGCTAGCAGCAGCCGATTATTTCTGAACAAAGAAGGGAAATTAAAAGTAATTTAGCAGCCTAAAAAGGCAGCCACAACTTAAAGGTTGCTTCACTAGACTACTCAGATTTCAAAAATAGTACATTTAAACCAAACAATCAGATTTCAATGGTAGCACATTCAACACAAAAGAGGTCATGTTCTCTAGATTAAATATTATGCCTAAAGGACGAGCAATTGGTATGTGATAGTAAAATTTTATCCAAATATCTTCAATTTATTCAATGAACTTACTGAAGCATTCTAGTTGTACTGAACTTATTGAAACTATCTAATTACTATTAGTCTCACAAAATTGATGACAAACAAAAGGGATTGAAGCATATAGTTAATTTATACTACAAACAACACTTTCCATTGTGAAAAAAAACTAGATCAAGAATTTTTTTTGAGCCAATACTACTTTTCATCCAGTAAGAACTAATCACAAAAATACCCACAACAACGGAATGAGAATTCTCCAATTTTTTCACTAATCTCTTTTAAAAAGTCCTAACTCGAATAGTCTTAAGATAATGAAAACAATCTTCATCATAGTTAGATTGAGTAAAGAAAATACTTCAAAACTTATATCTTGAGCTAAACTAGAGATAGAAATGAAGAGTGAGACTTACTTCAAGCGAATAAACCAGTCCTTGATGATGAGGTTATAATAGCAGGGAGCTGAAACATTTTAACATTTCATTACCGTGGTTATTAGAAAGAATATGAAACAATAACAATATAAATAAAAATAAACAATTAATATGAATGAGTTGTTGTCTGGATACATTCAGTTTATAGGTAGTTCCTTTATAACACTCACCATCTAGTTGTCTAGATAGTGATTTAAGTTTCTTCAATTATCTATACATGACTTTAATGATAGGAGGAAATAAAAACTTCATCTGAAGAAGAGTCCACTTTTGTTGACCATTTTAGTCTGAATACAAAAATCAATCAGAAGTAGGTTTTAAGCACTAGATAATACTTCATTCTTTTAAAATTTTTTTACATCATGTACAGTGTTCAACTGTGTCAAAAATACAGACAAAATGAACCATAGAAACTTCTGTATTATGCATACATGATGAATTTGACTTTCAAATCTAATTATGATTCTTGGTTATTTCTCTCTATACAAGTTTAATCTCCAACACAATTGTAAATCATCAAAACTATACATCTATACAACTCTAATAAGAAAATGAAGTCTTGTCAAGTATGTTCATTCATAGAATCTATCAAATTGTAGATTTTCACAACATAAGTCACATTACGGGCAGACATTTGTTTAAGATGAACTTGATTCAACAGTTTGAATAAAAAGTCATCCCAGTGAAAACGATCATTTACTGCTAAGCGTACGCTTTCTTCTAAATGTACTACTCTCTATGAAAATTAAGAATCAGTCAATTATACAGTAAGCAATGAATCTAATTTTTTTTTCCTGAAAAAACAGACAGAGGAAGATAACTTTAACAAGTATCAACATGAGATAATTACTCAATCTCTTCAATCAGAGAAACACTTGAAAGTTTAGAAGATTCAAGGCAATTCTAAACAGGTATCTCATACTAAACCTATTCTCATTTCTTTGTGTTGCTCAGTGTGTAAATATTTACTGATTACTTTCATTTTAGGGAAAATACAATTAATATAATTTTCTTCTCTTTATTAACCTCATGAA
Source organism: Solanum neorickii (assembly GCA_027704865.1). Lineage (NCBI taxonomy): Eukaryota > Viridiplantae > Streptophyta > Magnoliopsida > Solanales > Solanaceae > Solanum > Solanum neorickii. Next base: position 17,725,766 of record JAKWJC010000373.1, on the reverse strand, counting down.
ATTTTAGGAAAAACATAATTTCTAGAAAAAAACCCTTACAACACTTAAATTTTTTAAATTCCTATTTTGAGAAAATATCGATCCTACTTCAAGTAATCAAGATAAATGAAATGGAAAGAGTTAAGAGTTAAAATATCATACTTTCATACACTCAAACCACTAAAATCTCTATTTTCAGAAGATGAGTTGAACTGAAAACCAATGATTTTTCAAGTGAAGCCATTGATACCCAAATCCAATGAATCTAACATCAAAAAGCAAGGACGAGTTGGGATTCATATTTTGCATAAATAAAAGATGAAATTACCCATTTTGAAGAAACCACGACTCTATTGAGATGGAGAGCTAAATGAAATTGAAATTGAAATGGAAGATTGGGCTCACAGTGGAGACTTGGAAAGGAGAGCGAGAACTTCAATGGAGCTTGCAGGGAGATTTAGAAAGCTTCAATGAAAATAGAGCTTGAGAGAGGAATTTTTTTGAGGGGAGCTTGAAAATGTGAAAATGGATTTGTGCTCTGGAGAATATATGACTTTAAAAATATTTACAACGGATAAACTGACGGATTCTAGCATCCGTCGCTTTCAAATACATGTATTTATATAGAAAAAATTATAATGACTGATATTTTCGTCACTATATAATATAATGTTTTTAAAAAATATATTAAAAAGTTTAGCAACCTTTTTTCCGTCACTAATTATGTTACCCAATAATTATTAAATTTATCACTCCTACTTTGTTACTAAATCCATAGAAAAAATTAGGTCCAAAATTTCGCGCTAATATTTAGTAACACAATAAATATTTCGTTGTCAATCCGTCCCTATATTATAACTAAAAAAATTATTTATCAATTTTGCAACAAAATAGTAATTCTGTTGAAAATCCGTCGTTATATAGTGACAGAATAGTGCCTGTCGCTAAACGCTATTTTTTAGTAGTGTTTCCCTTTAAACTTTTCATAGTGAACATATAACGAATATACTCGGTCAATCGATAGATTTGATATCTTTGAACCGTCGAGCTTTTGTGTATACCTAGATAACATAAGTCACACAGTCAACCCTTGAACTGTTCTTAGTTTTCATTGTTTTTTTTGTTTTAGTCATGAACACATCTCGATTGGTAAGTGCTAAAAAGAACTGGCCTTACCAGATTCTGCTTGAAGCGGCTTACACTTCATACTCACATAGGTGATTTCTAAATGTGTTATTCAGTAGATACACTATTTGATATACCCTGTATCAAACTTAGAAACCATTAAAAAGTCCTTATTTATCATGGTTACTGAACATTGTCTTATCATGAGAATGTACCATAAAATAATTTTTGACAATGTTGAACCGTCATTCATGACTTTGTTTTATCTCCTTGAATCTAGATCTTAGGATCTCCAGTATTCTAGGTAGAGTTACCGTCATAATAATTTGTTCTCGGCCATAGTCCCATTCTCGACGATGATTTCTCAACTCCCACTCTAGTTAGGCCTTTTGTAAGTGGTCCCGATATATTATCCTTTGACTTTACATAGTCAATTGTGATAATTTCACTTAGAGAGTAGTTGTCTAACGAGTTATGTCTTCGTCTTATATGACGAGACTTGCCATTATACATAATGCTTTCAGTCCTTCCTATTGCAGCTTGACTATCAAAGTGTATGCATATAGGGGCCATAGGTTTGGGCCAAAACGGAATATCTTCTAAGAAATTTTGGATCCATCCAGCTTTTTCACCTGTCTTGTCTAAGGCGATGAATTCAAACTCCATTGTAGAGCGAGTTATATATGTTTTTTTGAACGATTTCCAAGATATTTCTCCTCTACCAATAGTAAAAATGTATCCACTAGTGGATTTTATTTCAGTTGACCCAGTAATTCAATTTGCATCACTATATCCTTCAAGACTGCTGGATATTTGTTGTAATGAAAAACATAGTTTTGAGTGTCCTCTAAGTGTCCCAAAACTCTCTTCATTGCCAACCAATGATTTTGATTGAGATTACTTGTGTATCGACTCAGTTTACTAATAGTGCAAGCTATGTCTGGTCGTGTACAATTCATGACATACATTAAACTTGTCAATACTCTGACATAATCCAACTGAGACTGACTTTCACCTTTATTCTTTGCAAGATGAAGGTTCACATCAATTAGGGTCTTTGCCCTTTTGCAATTCTAATACTTGAATTTTTCAAGTACCTTTTGAATATAATGAGTTTGAGACAATGCTAGACCATTAGGAGTTTTGAGAATTTTAATTCCCAATATCACATCAGCAACTCCTAGATCATTCATATCAAACTTACTAGCGAGCATATGTTTAGTAGCTTTTATATTGGCAATATCCTTGCTCATTATCAGCATGATCCACATATAGACATACAATGACTTCCTGATTTGGAGTATCTTTAATGTAAACATATTTATCGCATTCATTGATTTTAAATTCATTTGACAACATGGTTTGATCAAACTTCGCATACCATTATTTTGGTGCTTATTTTAGTCTATAAAGTGATTTAATAAGTCCGCACACTTTCTTTTTTTTATCAGGAACTACAAAACCCTCAGGTTGTTTCATGTAATTTCTTCTTCCAGCTCTCCATTTAAGAAGGCAGTTTTCACATTCATTTGATGAATTTCAAGACCGCATACAGCAGCTAGGGCAATTAACATTCGAATTGATGTAATCTTAGTCATTGGCGAGTATGTGTAAAAATAATGAAGACCTTCTTTTTGTCTTAAGTCTTTGACAACGAGTCTTGTTTTATATTTGTCAATAGTTCCATCATCTTTCATCTTTTTTTAAAGATCCATTTTGAACCAAGGTTTTGTTCCCTGGAGGAAGATCAACCAACTCCCAAGTATGATTGCTTATGATTGATTCAATTTCACTATTGACAGCCTCCTACCAAGAGGTTGAGTCGGTAGACAACATTGTTTCCTTGAATGTTTGAGACACTTTCAGGAAAGAATGTTACAAAATCAGATCCAAATGAAGTAGTTACTGCGCCTTGGACTCTCTTCATTGGTTTCATTTTATTTTGGTTCTTCTCGGGGTTGTTTAGACCCCCCACTAGATGACTCAAGTCTAGTTTTATACGGATAATATGTTCAAAAAATTAAGCATTATATGATTCCATTATCGTATTATCATGAATATCCAGATGTTCGGACTTATGAACCAAAAACCGACATGCCTTACTATTTGTAGCATAACCAATGAATACACAATCCACAGTCTTAGGCCCTATTTTTACCCTCTTAGGTATAGGAACCTGGACTTTAGCTAGACACCCCCACGCTTTGAAATATTTCAAGTTGAGCTTTCTACCTTTCCATTTCTCATATGAAATAACATGTGTCTTTGAGTGAGACACTCTATTGAGTATTCGATTTGCTGTAAGGATAGCTTCCTCCCACAAGTTCTATGGTAAACCTGAACTTATAAGTAAAGCGTTCATCATTTCCTTTAAAGTTTGATTTTTCCTTTCTGCAATTCCATTAGCCGAAGGAGTGTAAGGAGCAGTATTTTGATGAATTATTCCATTTTCCAAACATATTTCTGCAAATGGAGATTCATATTCTCCGCCTCTATCACTTCAAATCATTTTAATCTTTCTATCCAACTAATTTTCAACTTCAGTTTTATATTGTCTAAATACATCTATTGTTTCATCCTTGTTATTTAGTAAATAGACATAACAATATCTAGTGCAATCATTAATTAAAGTTATGAAATACTTTTTTCCACCACGTGAAGGTGTTGAATTTATGTCACAAATATCAGTGCGAATCAATTCTAAAAGATTTGAATTCCTTTCAACAAATTTATAAGGATGCTTAGCATACTTAGATTCAACGCAAATTTGACATTTTGATTTATTGCACTCAAATTTTGGCAAAACATTTAAGTTGATCAATTTTCGCAAGGTTTTGTTATTAACTTGTCCCAAAAATTCATGCCATAAACATTTAGACTCAAACAAGTAACAAGAAGCAGAATTTTTATTCATATCAACTGCAATTACATTGATTTTTAAAAGATCATCACTGAGGTAACCTTTTCCTACATACATTTCATTCTTACTCACTACTAATTTATCAGAAACAAATATACATTTGAATCCATTCTTAGTCAGAACTAGAATAGAAATTAATTCTTTCACAATTTCGGAACATATGAGTCCCTGTTTAAAGGCACCACCTTGTCTAATGTCATCTTTAATAGGACCTTGCCAGTTCCTTCCACCTTTGCAACATCGGAGTTTACCATAAACAACTTCTCATCTGTAGGTGCTGGAGTATATGATGAAAACAATTCTTTGTTGGCACAAAACATGGCATGAGGCACCAGAATCTGTCCACCATTCTCTTGGATTTTCAACCAAGTTACATTCTGAAGCATTGCACATAGATCGTTCATTTCTCCTTTGGATTCAGCCAAGTTTGTTTGATCCTTCTTCTTCTTGTCCTTCTTGGGACTCCGTCATTCAGTAGCCCTATGACCGCGTTTGCCACAAATGAAGCAACTTTCATTTAATTTTCTTTTTAGGAGGATTGTTTTTTGGACCAGATGATTTCTTTCTTTTCTTTATGTTTGTGGGATCTTCTTCAACAATATTTACTCCAGATTTTGTTGAATTACCACGTGACCTCTTTTCTACAGCCTTACTATCCTCTTGGATTCTCAACCTTACTATGAGATCATCAACAGTCATCTCCTTGCATTTATGTTTCAAGTAGTTTTTTTGAAGTCCTACCACAATGGAGGTAATTTCTCAATAATGGCAACCAATTGAAAGACATCATTCACAATCAATCCTACATTAAAGATTGTGTGAGTATTAAGAAAAAACATAATATTTCTAACATAGGCGTTAAATAATTTTATACCTTCAGCAAGGAGATCATGGATTATGACCTGCAGTTCTTGAACTTGGGTGACGACGGTCTTATTGTCTATCATCTTATAGTCCAGAAACTTTGCCACAATGAAGTTCTTCATTCCGGCATCCTCTGTTTTGTACTTCTTTTCTAAAGCATCCCAGAGTTCTTTTGAGGTTTTGACATTGTTGTATACATTGTACAGATCATCTTGCAGGCCACTCAGAATATAATTTTTACACAGAAAATCTGAGTGTCCATGCTTCTGTTACCAAGAATCATTCTTCAAGCGGGGTATCATCCAACATAACAGGAACATTTTCATTAATGAACCTCCGCAGACTCAACGTAGTGAGATAGAAGAACATCTTGTGATGTCATCTCTTGAAGTGACTCCAGAAAACTTTGCAGGTCTCTAAGCTGACGCTAAGGCAGCAGTTGAACGATTCTGTGCAACCGATGTTGTTGCAACACTTACTGTTGCAACACCCACTGTTGCAGCATTTACTTGACTTGAATTAGTCATTAATTCTGTCACAAATGGCAGATAACTTTATATATGAAATACTAACAATAAAGAATAAATCTTTACACAGATTATTTCTGATTTAACGATAAAGTTTTTATGTTCTTTTAATCGTTAATCGAATGAATTTTAAAATTCAAACAGAGTAAAAAACCATAAAGGTTTTAATCTCCAGACCTCAATTACAGAAACTTATTAAATTTCTTAAGTTTGTTATTTCCTGTATTAAGGTTAGTCAAAACAGAAACATAAAGAAGATGAAAATAGATAGAAAAATTAAATAATTCGAGTCCACAAAAATAATTGTGTCTCCTTAAGAAATTTAATTCCCTCACTGTACCCGAGGTTATGGATTAATTTCTCCCAAGCTAAAACAGATTAGTCTTGTTAAAGAAGTAGCGGTACCTCAAACTTCCATAACTTCATCGAACTTAAGAACAGTAACAAGCCACACAGACTCAGTCGATCCACACTTTGTTTATGAGAGAAACTATATACAGAGAAGGAAAAAATTTTCAGTGTTTGAAAAAACAAAAATTGACTTCTTTTTATAGTCATTTTCAGCAAGAAACGTGTCTGTTCAGATCTGTTTTTTCTAGAAGGTTGTGCCTTTATGAAAAAAATAACAACTTTTCAAAAAATGTCTTTTGGGAAACTAACGATTTTTTGAAATTTAGACCATTATGACTGTTACACGCAAACCTCAAATTACGTCAACATTAATTCTGAATTAATTTATAAGAGAAAAGAAATTGATTAAATAAATTTATCAATCACACCAAATTCGAGGCCGAGCGACAACGACGGCGCGAGGGACACCTTCTTTTTAGCTCTTTAAGAAGTAAAGGAAGTGTTTCCTAATATAAGGATAACAAATTTCCTTTCTTTTATCGATATGGGAGAAATGACTTTCATTTGCTCTTTGCAAATGACTTTTCATTTTCCCTCAAAATTGGTTTCCTATTTCTTTTTCAATTATTCTCTTCTCTTTTTTTCATTCACACACTTTGCTAAACTCAACAATACAATCACTGACACATATACTTATTAGTTACATGTATACAATTATCTAGCAGATATACAAATATAATTAGTCTATCTCCTCTCTTTTCCCTCTCTTTCGCTTGTCTTTCTCATTTTCACTCACCTTTCTCGCCTTTTAAAATATAGTTATAAATTATAATTAAGCAACTTGAGTTATTTGCTTCATTATGTTTCAAATCTTTGCTATTTTTGAAAGTTCCTCAATATAGAACACTTTATAATTAAATATGTCACGTAAAAAATTAAATTAATAAACTATCACAAAAAAGAGAAAAATATTTTTTAACTGATTAAAAAGAATGGTATTGACAAATGATATGAAACAGAGTGAGCATGTGAATATCTGATTATCGACCATTTTGTGCTATTTGCTGTCAGTGAACAGTTATTTCAGTCATTAGTATTGGTTAAAAATGAGGTTCGTTATAGTTACTTCATAAGACTAAACAAAGGGAAGTTTCAAATAGGAAAATGCATTTCACATAAAACAAAGAATAATTAAGAAAGGGAAGGATTACGCTCAGTATATATATATATATATATATATATATATATATATATATATATATATATATATATATATATATATATATATATTATATATATATATATATATATATATATATATATATATCCCCTATTTAGAAGAGGGAGTTGAAAGGACCAACACAGCTTTAAAAACCTGTTCCCAAAGCTATTTAAATTGTACTTTAAATATGACTAACACAGCTTTAAGGACAAAAAATACAGCTTTAAAAAGCTGTTCCCAAAGCTATTTAAATTGTACTTTAAATATATAATATATATTTTATTTTATTTAACAAGGATAATTATGTAATTTTACCATTAAATTTCGAGATTTGTACAGGATGAACAAGGGCAGATGGATAATTTCGCTATTGTCTATCCACTTTACTTCTTTCCTTGTTTACTTCTCTTCCACATTTGCTTCTACATTGATTTCTCCTCCACAATTCCTCTCCATTAATCTCCATTTCTCCTCAAATTTCGCTTCAATGTTGCTGTCCAGATAATACAAATTAGAGGTTTTATCGCATAGTGGTCAGAAATTAGAGAGAAGAAGAGGTGTAGAATATAACTCAGGTAACAATCTTTTTGAGCTTAAATTTGAACAAATTATTGTTTTGTTCTTGCATGCAGCATCAGATTTGATTCTTGTAGCCATGAGACTATTTTGGTGTGTTTTGTTTCTGCTCTTCAAATTTGAATGCTTCAACAAAGGTTGTTCATCTTCTCAACTTATAAGCTTGTATATAAGCTTCTGTTTATCACAGAATTAAGGTGATAATTGTCTCAAATATTTGTAGGGCGACAAGTAGTTGTGTTTATATATATATATATATATATATATATATATATATATATATATATATATATATATATATTGTGATTTGATAGAACATTTGTCAGTAGTTTTAAGCCTTTCCCCTGCATCCACATTGTTGTCATCGAAACTCCACCAACTCTTTCCTTCTCCGCCGGTAACCATGCAAGCTATCTAATCTTCATCTCTCCGGACATTTCCGGTCGACCCATTTCTCAAAACCATACCCCAATTCACCAATGTAAAGCCATTGAGACCCAAAAGAACCCCTTTTATCTCAGCTTCATCCACTACAGTTTCAGCCCCAACAAGGGAAAAAGACCCCAAAAAGCGTGTTGTTATAACAGGCATCTATCTGACTCCACCTCCACCTTCTATTATGAGGTTTGTTATGAAGATTCATCCTGTGGAAACTATATTAGATATGACTACCAGATTTATGTCAACATACATTTCTACTTAAAAATAGTTATTTAGAAAGCCATAATATTGTTTTTTACAAGATGTACTTTTATGTGTGTCAAAATTACCTACATATTTCTCACAATTACTTTCTTCTTTTTTTTCCTTCTCAATTAGTAGTGCGGCCTTGGAAAGGTGTAAAAAGCGTATTGAACTTGTTGCAAACACTCTATAATTAGAAGGATTTTCGCGTATTGATGCATTTGTTCATGCTGACACTGGCGAGGTATGTTATTGCTGAGATTCTTTTCAATTGATTGAACAATAATGGAAGTGAATCTAATACTTCATAGTTAATAATATCATTAAGGAAATGTGTCTTTTCCAGCAAGTTGCAGTTCATGATGTGCCTCTTGAGATAATTGTTACACACTCATGTTAATTATACGAGTGCACAGAGATTTACTATGTGGTTTAGAAGGCTGTAGTACTCTACTAAAATTTTCAAAGTATTCATCGTTTTTATGGTCTATTTCTGTATACCTGTAGAACCAATTAAGTTGATACAAGATAAATATAAGAGGTTGAATCACCTCTCGAAACTGGTCGTTTGCGGTTGAATTGGGGCCAAAGTATCATTTTAGAGGCAATATTTATTGTTGAATTAATTCAGTAGTAGAACTTGAGGAGATCAGAACTTAATAAAAGGATTTCTGCAAACTGCAACACTTACCATGCCATACAATTGATAGAATTACTGTAACTTTAATTGGGGGTATGGTTGTTTTGCGGTCACAGGTACTGATTATCGAAGTGAATACAGTTCCAGGAATGACTCCTTCCACCGTCTTGATTCATCAGGTGATATATCTTCTTCTTCTTCAATGACCACATATATTTTCAATTTCGGACCAAGTTTATGCTATTTGTGTAACGACCCGCTAGGTCGTTTTGAAAACTAGGACTAGTTTGACTCCTTTTGAAAATTTAAAGGGGTATTTTTAAACTATTAGATAACTATGAGTACCCAATGGATGAAACCTTTATTAAAAAAAAATAAATAAATTAGATAATAGGTTAGTGGAGTTTCATGGTTAATAATTTCTTATTTAGAAGAAAAGGAAAACGAAAAGTGTGGAGGCGAAACCTTACCACAGGCGACCAGCGAGAGGGAGAAAAATCGTAGCCTTTGTTCAGGTAAAGATATGAGATATTCGTTCTTTTCAACTCAATATATAGTAATATATTGTCGGAGTGCTTGGGATTGTGTTATTATTTTATGTTATATTGATAATGGGTGATAAGAAATAATTGGTAAGTTGATGATGATTACTAAATTATATTATATTGTTAGCAATTGGGTTAGTATTCAAAAAATATATATATATAAAATAAAATAATAATGTATATAATGATAATAGATTTTTTTAAATCGGAAATTTAATGGTGGAAGTTTTCTTTATTTATGTTTTATGGTTGAATTATGTAGTAGTGATGAAAGTGGATGCCAATCATTGGGCAATCATATGCCAATGATTGGCATGGGGGATGCTTGAATTGGCAGTGCCAACGAAGGAAAAAAAAAGTGAAAAGGGGGGAGGGGCGTTCCACTTCTGCCAGTGGGTGGAAAGTTGGTTCATGTTTTATTCATATATTAAAATGCTAGTTTTTTTATATATATTGGGATTGGTAATTAATTATTAGGTATTATTTTTATGATCTAACATTGAATTTTAGTCCATTTGAAGAGGTTAGAGTTAAGTTCTTGGCTTGAAATTTAGCAAGTATGAAAAATTTGGCATACCAATATGTATCAAAATTTGGAGTTTGGTTGAAAATATGAGTGAGTTTTAGTGTCTATGATAGACATATAATAATTTGAATGTCTACAAAAAAAATTGCTTACTTACAAATATTGCAAAATTGGTAGATTGGGAACGTTCTTAAACCTTGCGAAAAGGAAAGGAAAAATCTTAAAAGATTCGTGGCACAAGTTCGGCATCTGAGGTATGTTAAGACTTTTTAGACTTGTTGAAGGAAGTTTTCCTAATTAAAGATTAAAAAACGAAAATAGACAAAGGAGTAAGGGCGAAAGATGGGGTCTCATATCAATGGTGTGACGGGCATTGGTACGAGTACCGGTGTTATAAAAAGGAAAATTTCTACTATAGAATGTGGATTTTTTATTTGAGAATGCCAAAGCATATGGGCATTAGCTGATATATTATTGACTTGAAATTTTTGTGTGATTGTGTTTTCTTTATTACACCCATATAGTTGTGATAATTGAGGTGGTTATGTATTATGTTGATATTGATTGAGTGAGATGCATCATTATCCCTTATATTGAAATGATATTGTATACATGCATTGGCATGAGATTGAGTATAAGTTGGGCACGTGGAGATCGTCCGTGCTGGAGATCGTCCGTGCTGGGGATGGTGAGATGTTAAGATTGTAATTTGGGCACGTGGAAACCGTTCGTGTGGAAATTGTTTGATATTATGATAGTGCGTTGAGATTGTCCGCACAGACACGTGGAGATCGTCCGTGTCGGTATATGGACCTCGCGAGTCCCCCATGGGTCATGAACTCTCGATGTATTTCCGAGGAGTATCATGTATATACGGTTGAGTGTGTACTGGGTATTCTGAGACAATTCGTTACATGGTGTTATATTGCATTGCATTTCATCACATCATTTATTTTGATGATTATGTGTTTGTTTGGTGTTTGGAAAATACTTGATGTTTGATTACCTTTATTGATGGAACCTAAATAGTGAGTGTAATATATATATATACTTATAAAATTTACAAATCTATTTTTTTTGTATAAACTCCCGTCACTACTTCTTCGTTGTTGGTCAATGAGACATACTGGGTACACGTGGTTTTGTACTCATACTACGCTTGTTGCAGTCCTTGTGGTGAAGATTCGATTCCGAGTAGGAGCACATCTCGTGGAGCAAATTGAGTCCGGCTTGAAGTTCTTGGAGTTGTGGTGAGCTGCTTGGCTGTTCCGTGGCCCACGCCTCCCTCTGTCTTTACGTATTCTGTTATTCAGTATTTAGACAGGATATCCCTCAAGTTAGATTTGTCATTTTAGTTTCAGACTTGCATCGTATTCTAGAAGCTCTTGTACTTATGACACCAATTATTGGGTAGTATTTTTTTTAGTTTTCCGTATTCGTACTTATAAAGAACTCAGTGTTGGAGATTTGGAAATTTGTTGTCTTTTCACTTAATAACTAGTTAAGTTTGTTAAAATATGTTGGTTGGCTTACCTATTGGTTGGGAACATAGGTGCCATCACGACTCGTGATTTTGGGTCGTGACAAATTTGGTATCAGAGCCCTAGGTTCATCGGTCTCAAGAGTACAAGAGCAATATCTATTAGAGTCTTACGGATCGGTATGAAGACGTCCATACCTATCTTCGAGAGTCTATAGGACATATAGGAAATATTCTGTTCTTTTATTCCTTATCGTGCACACTTGACCTTATAGAAATTATAATCTTGATATCTCATTCTCTCTCAGATGGCGAGGAATCGTACATCAGCAAATGGTGGTTAGGATACTATTCATGCGCCTGCTTCTGGGAACACTGTCCGAGGTAGAGGTAGGAGACGAGCTCGAGGTCGGGGTAGGGGCCGTATTGCAGCACCTGTGGATGGTCAAGTACCAGTAGCTACTCAGGGTCGTGATAGGACCGTACCTCCTGATGCAGAGGTTATTCATGGGGATGTGCAAGATCGTGTCGAGGGGGATGGGCCAGCTCAAGCTCCAACCAGTACTATTGTCCCCCCAGTGCTTCAAGATACCTTGGCTCGTATGTTAGGAATCCTAGAGGGGATGGCCCAGGCAGGAGCTTTGCCTGTCACTTCTGATGGCTCACAGACCCGTGTTGGGGGTCAAACTCCAGATCCGATAGTTTCTCCAGATTCTCAGACTCCTAGGACTCAGCCAGCTGCCGCTGTAGCTCCTCGTTTGGATAGTATGGAGTTTCCAGATATGACATCACATTTGGTGAACAGGCCTTCTATGACTATTGATGAGCAAAAGATGTTTGGGAGGTTCAGATTAATGAATCCTCCTACTTATATTGGTGACTTAGCTGAGGATGCATATGAATTCATAGTTAGTTGTCATGAGAGGTTGCATAATCTTGGATTAGTGGAGTCTCATGGAGTTGACTATACAGTGTTTCAGATGACTGGCTCTGCTAAGCAGTGGTAGAGGGATTATATTAGTAGTAGGCCAGCTGGATCCCATCCACTATCCTGGACTCAGTTTACTCAAGTATTTCTATCCAAATTTGTTCCACGCAGTGAGAGGGAGCGCAAGAGGGCCGAGTTTGAGGGTTTGCAGCAAAATGGTATGTCAGTTGCAGAGTATAAGGGAAAATTTCATGCCTTGGCTAGGCATGCTTCGATGATACTTCCCACAGAGGCTGAGAGAGTAAGGAGGTTTGTTAAGGGGTTGATTATTCCAATTCGTCTAGGAGTTTTTCAGGTTGCTGCTTCTGGTGTTCAATTCCAGAAAGTGGTAGATGCTGCTAAGGAGTTGGAGATGATTAGGCGTGAGGGATTTGAGCAGCGAGAGGGCAAGATGACTCGTTATTCAGGTGATTATGGTGGTGCTCTGCCTAGGAGTCGGGGTTACTTGGGCAGAGGTTATCACCCTCAGTCTAGCAGACCCATTCATGCTGCTATACCAGCGTCTGAGGCTGGTTACGCTGGGCATAACTCTTCGAGCTCGGTGCATACTTCGCAGGGTTCATCTTCTAGACCTGTAGTTCAAGGAGGGCATTCTGGTCATTCAGGTTCCTCTCATCAGCCTGCGTCTCGTAGGGGCTGTTTTGAGTGTGGTGATATGGGACACTTTGTGAGAGACTGCCCTAGGACCAGACGTGGTGGCTTACATCAGGGTTCTCAGGCTTCGACCTCCAGGGCTGCACAACCACCAGCTAGGGGTGGTGCACAGAATGGTAGAGGTGGTTCTCCTTCTGGTCGAGGTGGTGGTCGTGGAGGTTCACAATCTGATGGAGGTCGTTCTCACTGTTATGCTTTTCTAGGTAGGCCAGAGGCTGAGGCTTCAGATGCTGTTATCACATGTATTATTCCGGTTTGTCATCGATCAGCTACTGTATTATTTGATGCAGGATCTACTTATTCTTATGTGTCCACATATTTTGCTCCTAGTCTGGATATATTGTGTGAGTCTCTTGATTTGCCAATATGTGTTTCTACTCCTGTCGGGGATTCTGTAGTTGTAGATCGGGTGTATCGTTTATGTACTGTTACTTTGATGGGGTGTGACACTCATGCAGATTTAAAGGTCGTAGATATGATAGATTTCGATGTGATTCTTGGTATGGATTGGTTATCTTCTTACCACGCAATTTTAAATTGTCATGCCAAGACCATCACTTTAGCTATGCCTGGAATTCCTATAGTAGAATGGAGAGGTACTCTTAGTCATCCTTCTAAGGGTGTGATATCATTTCTTAAGGCTCGTCAGTTGGTACAGAGAGGATGTTTGGCTTACTTGGCCCATATTCGAGATACTAGTATTGAGACTCCTATGCTTGAGTCTATTCCTGTGGTGAGTGAATTTTCAGAGGTATTCCCGATCGATTTGCCAGGTCTTCCACCAGATCGTGATATTGATTTTTGTATCGATGTGGAGCCAAGCACTCGGCCTATTTCTATTCCTCCTTATCGTATGGCACCGGCTGAATTGAAAGAGTTGAAGGAGCAGTTGCAAGATTTGTTGAGCAAAGGTTTTATTAGACCAAGTGTATCTCCTTGGGGTGCTCCAGTGTTATTTGTGAAGAAGAAGGATGGATCTATGCGTATGTGTATTGACTATCGGCAGTTGAACAAGGTAACCATCAGAAACAAGTATCCGATACCTCGTATTGATGATTTATTTGATCAGTTGCAGGGTGCATCAGTTTTCTCCAAAATTGACTTGAGATCTGGCTATCATCAGCTGAAGGTTAGGGCAGAGGATATACCTAAGACGGCTTTTCGAACACGTTATGGTCATTACGAGTTTTTGGTGATGTCTTTCGGATTGACTAATGCCCCAGCAGCTTTTATGGACTTGATGAATGGAGTGTTCAGACCGTATTTAGATTCCTTTGTTATTGTCTTCATAGATGATATATTGATATACTCATGCACTAAGGAGGAACACGAGCATAATTTGAGGATTGTTCTTGGGATTCTAAAGGAGAAGAAGCTTTATGCACAGTTTTCAAAGTGTGAGTTTTGGCTTAGTTCGGTAGCATTCTTGGGACATGTAGTGTCCAAGGAGGGTATCATGGTGGATCCTAAGAAGATTGAGACTGTTAGAGATTGGGTCAGACCTGCTTCAGTTACTGAGATTCGGAGTTTCTTGGACCTTGCAGGTTATTATCGACGGTTTGTTGAGGGTTTCTCATCCATTGCATCTCCATTAACTAGATTGACACAGAAGGAGGTGACTTTTCAGTGGTCTGACGAATGTGAGGTTAGTTTCCAAAAGCTCAAGACTTTATTGACTACTGCTCCGATTTTGACCCTACCCGTGGAGGGAGAGGGTTTTGTCGTATATTGTGATGCTTCTCGGGTTGGTCTTGGTTGTGTGTTGATGCAGAAGGGAAGGGTGATAGCTTATGCTTCGAGGCAGTTAAAGGTTCATGAGAAGAACTACCCTATTCATGATTTAGAGTTGGCGGCTGTTGTGTTTGCATTAAAGATTTGGAGGCATTATCTTTATGGTGTGCATTGTGAGGTGTTCACGGATCATCGTAATCTCCAGTATATATTCAATCAGAGGGATCTAAATTTGAGGCAGAGGAGATGGTTGGAGTTGCTCAAAGACTACGACATGACTATTCTTTATCACCCAGGCAAAGCAGATGTTGTAGCAGATGCCTTGAGTCGGAAGGCGGTAAGTATGGGTAGTCTAGCGATGTTACAGGTTGGCGAGCGTCCTTTAGCTAGGGATGTCCAATCCCTGGCCAATAGCTTTGTGAGACTTGATATATCAGAATCTGGTAAGGTGTTGGCTTATATGGAGGCTAGGTCATCCTTGTTGGAGCAGATTCGGGCTCAACAGTTTGATGATGGTGATTTATGTAAGATTAGGGATAAGGTTTTAAAAGGAGAAACCAAGGCTGCAATTCTTGATAGTGAGGGAGTTTTGAGGATTAAGGGTCGTATATGTGTTCCTCGTACAGGTGATTTGACTAGATTGATCATGGAGGAGGCTCATAGTTCGAGGTACTCTATTCATCCGGGGGCTACTAAGATGTATCGTGACTTGAAGCAACACTATTGGTGGTGTCGTATGAAGAGGGACATAGTAGAGATTTTGTATCTCGATGTTTAAATTGTCAGCAAGTGAAGTATGAACACCAAAAGCCTGGAGGTATGACTCAGAGGATGCCCATACCTGAGTGGAAGTGGGAGCGCATTGCTATGGACTTTGTGGTAGGGTTGCCACGTACCTTGGGTAAGTTTGATGCTATATGGGTCATCGTGGATCGACTGACTAAGTCTGCACACTTTGTACCAGTTTAGACTACCTATAACTCAGAGAAGTTAGCCAAGATCTATATTCAAGAGATAGTTCATTTGCATGGGGTTCCTATATCTATTATTTCAGATCGTGGCACCCAATTTACATCTCATTTCTGGCGGTCTATGCAGAAAGAGTTGGGCACTCGAGTGGATCTTAGTACAACCTTTCACCCTCAGACTGATGGTCAATATGAGCGGACTATTCAGGTTCTTGAGGATATGTTGCGGGCATGTGTGATTGACTTTTGTGGTCAGTGGGACCAGTTCTTGCCTCTAGCGGAGTTTACTTACAATAATAGTTATCACTCGAGCATTGAGATGGCACCATTTGAGGCTCTGTATGGTAGGAGATGTCGATCTCCAATTGGCTGGTTTGATGCATTTGAGGTTAGACCATGGGGTACAGATTTGTTAAGGGAGTCCTTGGACAAGGTCAAGTTGATCCAAGATAGACTTCTCATGGCTCAGAGTAGGCAAAAGAGTTATGCAGAATGAAAGATTCGTGATTTAGAGTTTATGGTTGGAGAGAGGGTTTTATTGAAGGTTTCACCCATGAAGGGGGTGATGAGGTTTGGAAAGAAGGGCAAGTTGAGCCCAAGGTATATTGTTCCTTTCGAGATTGTTGAGCGTATTGGTGAGGTGGCGTATCAGTTGGCTTTGCCACCTGGTTTGTCAGGTATTCATCCTGTATTTCATATTTCAATGCTTAAGAAGTATCATCAAGGTGGTGATCATGTGATTCAATGGGATTCAGTGTTACTTGATCAGAATTTGACTTTTAAGGAAGAGCCGATCATCATTTTGGATAGGCAAATTCGGAAGCTGAGGTCTAAGGAGATTGCTTCAGTAAAGGTTCAGTGGAAGCATCGTCCAGTGGAGGAGGCTACATGGGAGACAGAGTCAGACATGAGGAGTAAATATCCTCATCTTTTTGAGTGTTAAGGTTAGCTCTTTTCTTTTCCTGTTCGAGGACGAACATTTGTTTAAGTGGTAGGTGATGTAACGACCCGCTAGGTCGTTTTGAAAACTAGGACTAGTTTGACTCCTTTTGAAAATTTAAAGGGGTATTTTTAAACTATTAGATAACTATGAGTACCCAATTGATGAAACCTTTATTAAAAAAAAATTAGATAATAGGTTAGTGGAGTTTCACGGTTAATAATTTCTTATTTAGAAGAAAAGGAAAACGAAAAGTGTGGAGGCGAAACCTTACCACAGGCGACCAGCGAGAGGGAGAAAAATCGTAGCCTTTGTTCAGGTAAAGATATGAGATATTCGTTCTTTTCAATTCAATATATAGTAATATATTGTCGGAGTGCTTGGGATTGTGTTATTATTTTATGTTATATTGATAATGGGTGATAAGAAATAATGGGTAAGTTGGTGATGATTACTAAATTATATTATATTGTTAGCAATTGGGTTAGTATTCAAAAAAAATATATATAAAATAAAATAATAATGTATATAATGATAATAGATTTTTTTTAATTGGAAATTTAATGGTGGAAGTTTTCTTTATTTATGTTTTATGGTTGAATTATGTAGTAGTGATGAAAGTGGATTCCAATCATTGGGCAATCATATGCCAATGATTGGCATGGGGGATGCTTGAATAGGCATGGGGGATGCTTGAATTGGCAGTGCCAACGAAGGAAAAAAAAACGTGAAAAGGGGGGAGGGGCGTTCCACTTCTGCCAGTGGGTGGAAAGTTGGTTCATGTTTTATTCATATATTAAAATGCTAGTTTTTAATATATATTGGGATTGGTAATTAATTATTAGGTGTTATTTTATATGATCTAACATTGAATTTTAGTCCATTTGAAGAGGTTAGAGTTAAGTTCTTGGCTTGAAATTTAGCAAGTATGAAAAATTTGGCATACCAATATGTATCAAAATTTGGAGTTTGGTTGAAAATATGAGTGAGTTTTAGTGTCTATGATAGACATATAATAATTTGAATGTCTACAAAAAAAATTGCTTACTTACAAATATTGCAAAATTGGTAGATTGGGAACGTTCTGAAACCTTGCGAAAAGGAAAGGAAAAATCTTAAAAGATTCGTGGCACAAGTTCGGCATCTGAGGTATGTTAAGACTTTTTAGACTTGGTTGAAAGACGTTTTCCTAATTAAAGATTAAAAAATTAAAATAGACAAAGGAGTAAGGGTGAAAGATGGGGTCTCGTATCAATGGTGTGACGGGCATTGGTACGAGTACCGGTGTTATAAAAAGGAAAATTTCTACTATAGAATGTGGATTTTTTATTTGAGAATGCCAAAGCATATGGGCATTAGCTGATATATTATTGACTTGAAATTTTTGTGTGATTGTGTTTTCTTTATTACACCTGTATAGTTGTGATAATTGAGGTGGTTATGTATTATGTTGATATTGATTGAGTGAGATGCATCATTATCCCCTTATATTGAAATGATATTGTATACATGCATTGACATGAGATTGAGAATAAGTTGGGCACGTGGAGATCGTCCGTGCTGGGGATGGTGAGATGTTAAGATTGTAATTTGGGCACGTGGAAACCGTCCGTGCGGAAATTGTTTGATATTATGATAGTGCGTTGAGATTGTCCGCACAGACACGTGGAGATCGTCCGTGTCGGTATATGGACCTCGCGAGTCCCCCATGGGTCATGAACTCTCGATGTATTTCCGAGGAGTATCATGTATATACGGTTGAGTGTGTACTGGGTATACTGAGACAATTCGTTACATGGTGTTATATTGCATTGCATTTCATCACATCATTTATTTTGATGATTATGTGTTTGTTTGGTGTTTGGAAAATACTTGATGTTTGATTACCTTTATTGGTGGAACCTAAATAGTGAGTGTAATATATATATATATATACTTATAAAATTTACAAATCTATTTTTTTTTGTATAAACTCCCGTCACTACTTCTTCGTTGTCGGTCAATGAGACATACTGGGTACACGTGGTTTCGTACTCATACTACGCTTGTTGCACTCCTTGTCGTGCAGATTCGATTCCGAGTAGGAGCACATCTCGTGGAGCAAATTGAGTCCGGCTTGAAGTTCTTGGAGTTGTGGTGAGCTGCTTGGCTGTTCCGTGGCCCACGCCTCCCTCTGTCTTTACGTATTCTGTTATTCAGTATTTAGACAGGATATCCCTCAAGTTAGATTTGTCACTTTAGTTTCAGACTTGCATCGTATTCTAGAAGCTCTTGTACTTATGACACCAATTCTTGGGTAGTATTTTTTCAGTTTTCCGTATTCGCACTTATAAAGAACTCAGTGTCGGAGATTTGGAAATTTGTTGTCTTTTCACTTAATAATGAGTTAAGTTTGTTAAAATATGTTGGTTGGCTTACCTATTGGTTGGGAACATAGGTGCCATCACGACTCGTGATTTTGGGTCGTGAAAATTTGTAATTATCCGCTAGAGGACTATATACAATGTCATAGATATATATATAAAAAAAAGGTTCAGTGAGCAATTCGAGTAAGTGAAACTTCAACGATTGACATTATCGTGTTTGTTGTATTTAGGCACTTTCAGAGCAACCTCCTCTGTATTCGCAACAGTTCTTCCGCACGTTGCTTGATCAGACATCAAGGAGATCTATGTGAATATAATTATATCAGAAGATTTCAGGTTGTTCATTTCTCTCTTATTATCTGTTGTCCATCCATCATTTTCCTTCCTATGTTGTATGTTAATTCAAGACTCTTTGTAAAAATGTTGCCGATTTTGTGATTGCACTGGCCATGTGTGTTTTCATTATATTATTTACTTGGTATGACATTGCTGTTGACAAAATATATTTATGTGAACGATTTAAAAGTAGCAGTAACTTAATTTTAGAGTTTTTTTTAATACATTAAAAAATGATTTATAGTTTAGGATTTTTTGTAGACAACAGATTTTAAAAGTCTTAGGTTCGGCTGAAGTATATCAACAACCTCTATACATTTTGAACTGAACCCGAGGAGAGGATAAAGTAATGAACTCTCACTATGTCTTCCGAACAAAGCCTGACATACTGTTCAACCGTGAAGTTACTTCCACGATTCATCATCATCATTGCCAAATGACATTGAATGGGAAAACTTTTTTATTGTCTTACTATTCCCTCGAATGATAGTTACATTTCATTTGAAATAACATTCGAAGTAAGATAAAAACAAAAGACCATATAGGATATGCATATGCTATAGGGAGGGATAAGTGTTATCTCACTTCTGTCTGAGCTACTGCCCCTTCCGGGCCTCTCATCATCCACATTTGTACAATTTGGCTCCAGAGTATTTATCTAAGATAATTTAGTGCTCTGACATTAATATATGCACAAACTCTTCCTTTGAGATGCTCGACATATACATACCAGTAAATGAATTCTTGTTTTCAGAAGTCTAGCGAAAAGAAAGTAAAAACCATTCAGTAGGTGAAGTTTTTATTATTTGTTTTACTGTGCATATCTTTTCCCAAACTCATCCACTTCTATGGTTTTGATGTACCTGGAAGCACACAATGTTTCAAGTGTATGCAGATGAGTCAGCTACAGGGAGTTGTAGCATAAACTAATCTTCAGTTACTAATGGTTGTATGATTGTGTACATGCCTACTTGGGGTCCTTATAGTGTTAAACTGGTCAGAGGTGGAAATGGATGAATGGTTGTTTATCCCCCACACCTGCTTTAGATCATGGTAATCATCAATGTCATTGATAAATTGTAAAATTAATTTAACAAATCATGAACTACTTGAAACAGGAATAGAAGAAAATAGAGATAATGTGTCTGCCCTGTTGTTATCCCTGTCTTTGATGAGAATTAATTGTTGCCTTTGATGAGGTTGATTGCTATGGTTTAATACCTCATTTTGAGGTTGAATCATTATTGTGTTTTAATCTTTTTCTGCTCCGTCTTTTTGATGTATTTTAAACCATGGGTTGCTGATTTGTATTGTATTGCTGCTGAATTTTAGACTAAGCTATTTCTTACACTTCTGATCAAATTTTAGTCTACTGTTGCTATGTGTCGAGCTAAATTTTGCTACACTTTTGGATATGTTTGAGCCAATGGTTTGCCTATATATTTGGCTAAACTTTGCTGCACTTTTAAGTTAGCTAACTGCTGCGCTTTTAAGTTAGCTAACTGCTGCGCTTTTTTCAAAATATTGCTGCTACAAATGTTGCACTTTGGACAGAAGTTGAGGCTTAAGTATTGCTGCATTTTTGCTAAACTATTGGTTGCTAGAGATGCACTCTAACTATAGTTGTAGATATTCAGAAGATAGAAGGAAGATATGAATATGCTCAGCTAACCTTCCTGAGGCGATAAGGAAGAACTACTGATTGTAAGAGCGGCAGTAGTATTTGATTGATGAAGGTGTTTTTGTCTTTTTGACTCAGCCCTTTTTTCTCTTAGCTCGGATAAAAATAATTGCTTTCTCTCTGGTGACATCTGTGCATATCTGGTACAACGACGCAAATTTCTCTCAGAAGTTCTTTCTTGGGCAGACACATTATCTCTATTTTCTTCCATTCCTGTTTCAATTAGTTCATGATTTGTCAAACTAATTTACAATTTAATGCAATATGGAAAAAATACATACATAAGTGGGAGAAAAAGGGTATACATTGAGAAATATCAATGTAGCGTTCACAAAAATAAAAATTAGAATGAGAATAAGACAAACAAGCACAATTATTTAACTAATAAGATTAATTTTACAGAGCCAAATATTGAGATATCGATAATCTTTAAATCTAATGACAGCTAAAACAATGAAAGGGGAAGAACTTCAAACATTATTTAAAAATAAGAAGCAAATTATCCTTAAAATGCGCAACTATTATACAAACACCTCTTCTTCTCCCTAAAATTCTAACCATAAATGTTTAAACAAATATTTTGTTGAAATTAAAATCTATAGGCACCCATGCCTTAACTAATTTTATTAAAAATTGGCTCAAGGTAAAAAATTCACTTGATAGCTAAAAGCATGAATAAGATTCTATTCAAGGTAAAACGGATGCCAACAACTTATAGTATTGATAAAACATTTGGACTTTTAGGAGTTGGATCATTATGGTACAAACTTGGTTGTCTTTTTTCCTGGACTTGGAAAATTTAACAGCAAACAAGTTTAAATGACATGATTATTGTAATGCGTACCTTTCTAATTCCAAAGTACATATCACAAACACGTTTAATAGACATGAATTAATTTAGTATATACTTATCTAACACCATTGTATGTAGTTTTGTCTGGAGTTGTTTCTGGTTTCATTTTATGCATTTATGCAATTAATGACATCCTCGTCAAGGTTTATGTTTATTAAGGTTAACTTGACTATATACGCGTCTGCTTTTCTCCAAATGAAGCTGATTTACATGTTGATTATTCAAGCTAATTTGGATTTCGATATGCATGACAGCCATTAACTGTCTTATATATGGTGCAATTTATCTTCTTCAGATGGTCTATTGATACATTCTTATGGGTCCTTTGAGTAGGTTGTTCTGAAGTTTCCTCCCTCAGTTTTTGATGGGTGCACCTAAGCAAAAGTGGACTTCAGAAGAAGAAGCTTCCCTTAAAGCTGGGAAGAATTTAGTGGAGTATTGTGTTTGCGTTCAAATGTAGATCTCAAAGTAGGGTTCCTTCTATCATTTTTTTCATTAGATAATTATATTTAGTGCAGAGGAAGTTTGGAAGTTATTTGAACCAGATATAGTTGTGAGGTCTAGTCTTAATTTTAGTTTCTTATCTATGCATGTGGTGTTAATATGCTTTCCTATCCATACTAATTGATGCTGACTGTAATGGCAAACGGTTGGGGTTCTCGGGAGCAAGCAAGATTGGTTGTAATACCATGCATAGAGTATTCAATTTTTCATTGTAGAAATAATGTAGGAATGCATGCCGCTACTACTCTTACTATAGCTATTTTCCTCATTTTGTAGTTGAAGCTTTCTGAAGCCACAAACCTACCAGTTACTTTAACTACGGGACATCATCAATCAAATAGTACTGGCGCCCTTACAATCAACACTTCTTCGTTATCTCCTCAACAAGGTTAGCTAACCATATTTTAGGTAAATCTGTTGTAAAAAAACAGCAAAATTCCGTTAGTAGTTTTCACGTATAGGATCAAATATAATGGACGCGTAGTGCACTTCCGAGAAATAATAGCTGAAATTTTCCTATTGGGTTGGGGGTTATCGAATCTTCACAGTTCACATGAGTTGCTTCTCCTCTGCCTTTTTTTCGTTTGATTTGCTAAGAGTTTGGTTTCCATATTGTGCTTTGTTCTATTTTTTATATGATTATATATGAATTATTTGTGTATATTGCTGCTAAGTGAATGATTTGTAAATTACAAATAAACACTTCTGAGCCGTAGGATGCCCAACATTTATTTGTGGGAAAAATATCATATCATTATAACAACATTTGCTTAGAAATAGGTATAAAAAAAATTGTTCAGTTCATTACATGTCAAGTATTAATTTCGGAAGTCATTACATGTTGTGTAATTCTTCCAAGACATAATATGCTCTTTTACAAAGCTTTGATAATTCTACAGTCATATAAATAATTTTATGTTGCTGCCAGAGACATTTTGTCCTTACCACAGTAGTTGTAAAATGTTGCTGCCTGTTTAAATTTAGCAAAATCAAAACGAATTACCTCTGCTCACAAGCTAATTCTAACAAAAAAGGGACAACTTGTGAAATGATTCTGAGTCGTTGGGATGAATCATTAGCTGCAACTCTATGTTCTCCTCTAATATAATTAATATTTCCTTAAAATATACCATCTAAAAAAAACATGTAGAGGACAGTTCATGTTGTATGCGCCAAGATTCAACTATGGAGACAAGCAATCATTTATTTGTTGAATGTGAATATGCTACAAAAGTAAGAGATACAATAACTCAATGGATAAAAGTCAGTCTAACTACAAGAGGTTTCAAGGAAACAGTAGAAATGATCAAGATAAAACATTGGAAGAGTTTGAAGAAGCAAGTGATAGCAGCTATGTGGGGAGGAAAGCAAGGAATTGGAAACACTTCAAAGGAGTGCATATGCAGTATACAGAGATAGTGAACACAATTAATAGAGAAATGGGTGAAACAATATTAATGTTCAATAATACAAAAAAGGCAAGTAGGTGTAGTCGGTTTTTGGCAAAATTATGTAATTACATGTCTTTACTTTTCCTCAATATGTTGAAGTTTGGATGATTATAAGTCTCTTTTATGGTTTTTATGTTAATAATATTCACATTGGTTGTCAAAATACTTGAAGTTTTCTTTCAACCATCAGATGAAATCGTCTTGGTCACCATTTTGTAGTTCCAACTTTGAAATGTGTCTTCTGAATATCTATAGATATAGTTTGACCCTTTATCTCACCTACTCTTACTAGAGCTTTTTTTCCTCATTTTGTAGTTGAATATTTCGAAGTTACAAACCTACCAGTTAATTTAACTACAGGAGAACATCAATTAAATAGTATTGGTGCCCTTACAATCAGCACTTCTTTGTTATTTCCTCAAGAAGGTTAGCTAACCATATTGTTACCTTCCTTTCCTTCAATCTGTCTTCTCAATATCTACAGCTATAGTTAGCTGCTTCAGCTCAACTACTCTTACTAAAGTTATTTTCCTCATTTTGTAGTTGAAGCTTCTGAAGCTATAAACCTACCAGTTACTTCAACTAGAGGAGAAAGTATAGTTAATTGCTTATCTACCTTTGAAGTAGGTCAGTTCAGAAATATTACTTAAGCTATTTTGACTATATTGATTTTTAATAATTGGCTAACTGTGTCTAAATATTTTTATTCCTGATACTAGGATCAATGTCGGGTGCATCTTATGCTGCAAGCAGATCAAGTTCAAGACGTACTTCAAATAGAGGTATGCTTCTCTCTACCATAGTAAAAAAAAACACTGTATGCTTTTATGTAACAAATAATTGCTTTTTACCATGCACAGGTAGAAATAAGTTAGAAGTAAATCTACAAAATGACAATTTATTGCTAAAAGATTACTTACTTTTAAAGAAAATTCCAAATTGCTAATTTTGTGCAGCAAAAAGATTTCAATATGAATCACCAGGTTTTTGTTGTAATAATGGATCAATTAGGCTAACTTCTCATAACATGCCTATTGAGTTGCGAAATTTGTTCTTAGGTGACTCCAAATAATCCCAAGATTTTTGAACTTACAGTAGAGCCTACAATAATATGTTTGCATTCACTTCACTTGGAGTACATTATGATAGAGAATTAGCAAGGAGAAATCGTGGCATCTATACATTTAATGTCCAAGGACAAATGTATCACTTCATTGATGATTTGAAACCCTCAGGAGGAAAAGGAAAAAATTTACAATTATATTTCTATGATAATGAAAATGAGCTAACAAACCGAATGGCATTATCAAATAATCTTAATGAGATAATTGTTACAAAGCTCATAGATATACTAAAAGTTAATCCTTATTCTACTTTTTTAAGATCGCTAACAACTCTTCCAAATTTATCTGAATTTTATATTGCTCTAAACGTAAGTTCCAATTTAGACCAGAGAACACATAACTTACCAGCTGCATCCGAAGTTGGGGCAATTTGGATTGAAGATCAATTAAATGATAAAATTTCCACACCACATATTAGAATTTACACTCATAGTAACAGAAGTCAATTGGTAAATTACTATTATGGATGTTATGATCCATTGCAATATCCACTGTTGTTTCCTTATGGTCAAAATGGCTGGCATTGTGGTATTAAAAAAATAAAGAAATACAATTATTCCAACAGACAAATTTACTGTGAATATGAGCAGCTACCAAGTATAATGAACATCACTTCTATTGATGGAGTCCTTGACATGGAATCTAAAGTTTTATCAAAAGGATTGAGAAAAAGAGAAACTGTTTCCTATCGTGAATATTATTGTTATAAAATTCAAATAAGAGATGAAGAACCAAATGAAACTTTACATTCTGGAAGGGTATTTCAACAATACATAGTTGACCAATATATAAAACTAGAGACACAAAGATTAGATTTTATCTTATTTAATCAAGATCTATTTAAAGTTGAAGCCTTCCAAGGAATCATTGATTTATTAAGGCAAGGAGAAAGAGATGCTTCCAATATTGGGAGACAAAAATTTCTTCCTGGTAGTTTCATTAGAGGTCCAAGAGATATGCGTCGAAGATATATGGATGCCATTGCTTTGGTACAATATTTTGGAAAACCCGACATATTTTTAACGATGACTTGCAATCCTTCTTGGCCTGAAATACAAGAACATTTACAACCAATGGAAGAAGTTCAAAATAGACCTAATTTAGTTAGTAGAGTATTCAGAGCAAAAGTAGAAGAAATTAAAACTGATATTCAAAAAAGAAACATATTTGGAAAGGTTGCAGCTTTTATGTATACAGTTGAGTTTCAAAAAAGGGGTCTTCCCCATGCCCATTTTCTCATTATTCTTATGGATGGATATAAATTGTTAACACTAGAAGCATATGATAAAATTGTATGTGTTGAACTACCTGATGCCCATATTGATCATGATCTATACAAACTTGTGACCAAACACATGATTCATGGTCCCTGTGGATATTTAAATCCTTCAAATTCATGCATGCAAAAAGAAGGAAAATGTAAATTCAAATATCCAAAAGAACTTACTGAACAAACAACCAAAGGAAAGAATTCATATCCCTTTTACAAAAGATCAAAAATGATCACACCAATCAAAGTTAGAGGACACAACATTGATAATTCTTGGATTGTTCCGTACAATCCGTATTTACTGAAGAAATTTGGTTGTCATATGAATGTTGAAATATGTTCTGACATTAAGGCTGTCAAATACATTTACAAATACATTTGCAAAGGACATGATAAAATTGCATTTTCTGTAAATAATAATGATACCAACATAGAAATAGATGAAATCAAAGAATAGCAATCTGCTAGATGGGTTTCTCCACTGGAGGCTGCATGGCGTCTGCTTGCTTTTGCGATAAGTGAAATGACTCCAAGTGTTTGCCAGTTGCAATTGCAACTTGATGGACAACAATTTGTTTCTTTCAAAAATAACCAAACTGTGGATCAAATAATAAACAATCCAATGATTAAAAAACGATGTTAACAGAGTTCTTTCTTATGAACAAAATCAATAACGATGCTATAAATCTGAATTTACTGTATGAAGAGTTTCCCCAACACTTTGTATGGTTATCATCATTCAAAATGTGGTCGCGTCGAAAACAACGACTTACTATTGGGCGTATTGTCACATGTCATCCAACCGAAGGAGAAAGATATTATCTTAGGTTGCTTCTAATGAATGTAAGAGGACCAACATCATACGAAGATCTTCGTACAATGAATGAAAGATGCTACACTACATCTTGGGAAGCTGCAGAAAAAAGAGGCTTATTACGTTCTGATAACAACTTAATTGATTGTATGTCTGAAGCAGTCAGCTATCAAATGCCTTATAGTTTAAGAAGACTATTTGCAACATTATTAGTTTATTGTAATCCTGGTAACCCAATAGATCTTTGGAAAAAATACGAAGACTCTATGTCAGAGGATTTTAAAACAATTCCAAATGTTACAAAAAATGATATTCAACTCTTAGTTTTAAATCATATCAATGAAGTTCTACTTTCAATGGGACATAACATAAAGGAATTCAAAGATATATTTGGAAATGTTAGCTCTTCTAGAACAACTAATGAGGCAAAAGAAATTTATTTTGAAAGAAATATAATAGTGTATGAAGAAGATATACTTCTACAAAGCAAATTAAATATTGAACAAAAAAGAACATATAACATAATTCTTGAAAGAGTATATTCTAATAAATCAGGAGCTTTTTTCATTGATGGTCCTGGGGGAACTGGAAAAACATTTCTATATCGAGCTTTGTTGGCTGCTGTAAGAACAAAAGGATTCATAGCTTTGGCAACTGCAAGTTCTGGTGTGGCAGCTTCAATACTACCGGGAGGACGAACAGCTCATTCACGTTTCAAAATTCCAGTTGACATCGATGACAATTTCACTTGCAATATTAGTAAACAAAGTTCATTAGCGATTCTAATTCGAGATTCAAAACTAATTGTTTGGGATGAAGTCTCAATGGCAAAAAAAACATGATTGAAGCTCTTGATACACTTCTAAAAGATCTTATGAATACAAAAGCACTGTTTGGTGGAAAAGTAGTAGTTTTGGGGGGAGACTTTAGACAAACACTTCCTGTTGTTCGTAGTGGAAAAAAAGAAGACTTTATAAATCAAAGTTTATTATACTCCCGTATTTGGAATCATCTTGAAAAATTGCGCTTATCTGAAAACATGCGTGCGAAAAAAGATCCAGCATTTTGTGCATATTTAATGAGAATTGGAAATGGACAAGAAAAAACTAACAATTGCAACAAAATTGAAATTCCCAATAATTTTATCATTCCCTTTACAGATGAAATAGAATCTTTAAATATTTTATTTAATGTTACTTATCCTAATTTGCATACATTCTATTGTAATCCATCTTTTATGACTTCCCGTATTATTTTGACAACAAAAAATGATTTTGTTGATGAAATAAATGATATGCTTATACATCGATTTCCCGATGATGCTACAGTATATACGGCTATTGATGAAACTATAGAACCAAATGATCAATGCCAATTTGAAGATTTTTTGCATACCTTACATCCTGCTAACTTACCACCTTAAAGATGAACTTTGAAAAAAAATTGTCCAGTTATATTATTAAGAAACTTAAATCCTACTGAAGGTTTATGCAATGGTACACGATTGATATGTCATGATTTTAAGTCAAATGTTATTAGTGCTACTATTTGCAGTGGTGATTTTAAAGATAAACATGTCTTTATTCCAAAGATACCATTACTAGCATCACAAGATGAGAAACTTCCAGTTCCCTTCAAAAGAATACAATTTCCGATAAGATTATGTTTTGCTATGACTATAAACAAATCTCAAGGTCAAACATTAGATTTTTTTGGAATATATTTGCGTGAACCAGTTTTTTCACATGGACAACTTTATGTTGCTTTGTCTCGAGCAAAATGTTCAGACAATGTAAAAATATTAATACGTCCACCAACTGCACAGGACACGGATGGTCATTCTACATATAATGTAGTTTATGACGAAATCATTCAAAAAGCATTGTCATGATACTTTTAAAAGTAATAAGTGTAACAAGTAAGCATCCTTATGCTAGATGTGAAATTTTGGATTCCTTTACTTCATTTGTTTTTAAAGCTAACTACAACTTACATTGCAATCATATCACTTCAATATTTGAAGTTTTAAATTTCATCTTTCAATTCAAATTGTTCCTGTCCAATTACTCAAATTTGAAATTGTTGATTTTTACTAACCTAAATGCTAACATTGCAGCAACAACTTTCCCTATAAGGGTAACTATTTTTATAGTTCTAGCTGAAGGAAATGACAGAGAAGAACTACCTCTTAATGCTTCAAATTTTCTTATTTCAGATTATACAAGTGCAAATAAGTGATGATGAGGTAATCAAAATTTCCAGTCATTAAGTTAAACCAACTAATGCTCTTAACTTTTTTCATTGTTCAGTGAATTTTCTTGCTTATCTTCTCTATTTGTTTGTTATTTAACTTCTCACACCTCATTTTGATGTTGAATATCTATTGTATTTTAGCCTTTCGCTGATTCTTTTTTTGTGTTGTATTTTGAGCCGCGGTTTGTTCTATTTTTTTCACCAGATTTCACTCAATGGTTGCTATATGTTTCTTCTTCAGTGTTCCAACATTTAACATATATGTTTTGCTGAGTTTATTTGGGCTTTTGTTCTTCGCTCTTTTGGATTATTTTTATTTAATGATGTTGTTAGTGTACTATATAAACTTGAAAAATCTGCGTAATCAGCTTCTCCTTCTTCTCTTGCGTCTGCTATGATTTTTCCTCATTTTAGTATGTTTGATGCTATTTTTTTAAATTTTTCAACTGTTTTAACATCTTTTTATGACGCTGAGAAAGGCAAAAGAAGTATTATACGTTATTTCTTCACTTTTGTGTAGGTCGCTAAATCTATTTTCTTAGCAATTTGCTGATTACATTTTACAGTTTACACTTTAGGTTTACGTTTTACTTCAACATACCCCCTCATTTTATCTTACGTTTTTAGGCTTATGATTTTCGTAGTTGATTCCTTTATATAACTTATAACTAAGATTTAAAACTGTTTAAGTGAAATATTTCTGCAGCCAGTTCATTTGACGTTTTCCATAAGATGATTCAAAATTGGATAAAGCTTAAGTTTGATTAGGATTACAATTATTAAATTACAATGAAAATAAGTTGGTGAATGATTTTTTTGAAAAAAATCATTCCTAATTATCATCACATTCTATAGTATAATGCAAAATTATGTACCTTACTATTGTTCTTTCCTGCATTGCATCACTCTGTTATACTTTCCATCTTGGTGAAGTATTAGATTGGGTATAATACTACATTACTACTTAATTATATAGTATATTTGTCGTCTTTTATCATGACATGTTAAGTGGGCTAATATTGAGCCTCTCTACCTCGCAGTTGTAGTGGTATTCTCCTAAGGGAGTAGGGAAATTTCAAGATTAAAATCTGTCATTAGGATTTTTTCCCCGTTTTCCATTTGTAACACTTGCCATGAGGTGACATGATTCAATAACAACTAACTCAGGTACACATTTCAAAAATCTCATTCTTCACATTTATAGAATGTTTTTTCATTATTGCCTCTCTATTTCTTAAAACTTAAAAGATAGATGCCATATAAATGAATGATTGTGAATTCCTGATTCAAGGTCTCTTTTCTTCAACGGCTTAAAAGAATGTTAATGCTTCATTTCAAATGTTACATTCAATGATGAAGAAATCTTGATTTGTTTTTCTTATTCTTTACTCTCTTTTACATTGAGATTTTTCACCTTCTATGTCTTCTTGCTGCACAGTTACCCCAGTGAATTCCACACCTGAAGCATTAGATGCACTGAACACTTATGGATGATATATAGGTATCGTACTTGCTGAAGCCTCCCTTCTTATTTTCAATGATTTTTTAGTTTCACCAAGCTGGACATCAATTTAAAACACAATGTTCAGTGAGCTCTTTTCCATTTTATTTTTCTAATTGATGTAGTAGAAATCACGTACAAGATATCCTTTATTGCGTAATGTATCTTTTCTTTTCCTCTCTGATTCTGTTGTGGATGTGAAAATCATCATTGGTTGTCTATAGTCTTAGAATTTCATGTATTTGATAATTTTGGGAAGGTATCGATTATACTCGATGTCAAAAAAAAATACATTTGTTCTGAGGATCAAAAGAGAGACGAATCATGATAAAATGATGGATAAATTAGAATCTATGTTTTGGAGGATTTCAACTTTCAACTGGAGTTCACCATATATGGAAGCATATAGTTCCTAGATTTACGGGTTTAAGCCTCAGATGGAAGATGGCTACTCTGATTTGCCATTTTGAGAAGCAAAAATCTGAAACCTTTTCTAAATCAAGTATCAACTCCTGATTTATCTACTTTTATGTTTTGGAAAGTTGCAGAAATTATATGTTAGAGGGGAGACCATTCGACATTATTCAGTTTCCTTTGTGTTGCTTCTGTAATTTCTTTATTTTCTTTTCCTTGTGCAATGAACTTATCATCCTCTATGTAAAGAATGTTTCTTGTACTTTTCATACATCAATCATAGTCAAATTATGAGTCAAAGCTATAGTACAGTGGCTATTGTTCTTTTAGAAACTCCATTGACTTATGTAATTAACTAGGTCTATTGCAACGAGATCATAATTATCTTTATTATTATTAACTTATAGTTGTATACTTTCCCATGTAAATTATCATGTGTAACTTAGTGCTGCTTCTTACTTTACCGAAAATATGTAGTTGAGAGCCTGTTGTATGCCCAATAGCTTCTTGGCAGGAGTAGCGATTTTCAAGTGGCTGCAACTCATCGGCATGCACAAAAGGTATTTGGCTGTGGAGTTCACCTTTAAGGAGAACAACTCTTGATGGAACAGAATACAACTTGTTACTGCTGGACACAGAAGGAATTGATGCTTATGATCAAACGGTTAGTTTCCACCCTTTTAACATTATTTATATTACATTGTCATACCTTTGTATAACTAAACTTTTCACAAACTAAAGGAACTAGCTCTATAACTCCAGAACATGCCTTGTTTTTTCCTTTGTCCTTTCTATCCTTCCTGTCACTGACTTTTGCTGTTTTATTGTTGTTTCACAAAAATTTCTGTTTTGTTTTGCTTTTTGACAGGGTACATATAGCACACAGATATTCTCCCTGGCAGTCCTTCTTTCAAGTATGTTTGTATATAACCAAGTTAGGAGCACTGAAACTTGGATTTCGTTTGCTTCTTTTGATATGCGATTTTCAACCCTTCTCCCTCAGGATTCAGTGAATTTCCTTGTTGCTACAGTCAGTTTGTTTGTTAGTTGTCCTGATAATCTCTTTAATCCTGTAATTTAGATGGGAGGCATCGATGAAGTTGCGCTTGACTGCCTCTCTCTTGTCACTGAAATGATTAGGCATATTCGTGTTAGAGCCTCTGGAGGAAAGGCCAGTGCTTCTAAGCTTGAGCAGTTCTCCCCAGTCTTCATTTGGTTGCCTAGAGTAATTCACAATTTGTTTATTATCACTGTAGATTTTCTTCTGTTCTTGTTTGTGAAACTATTAAAATACATTTTTCTTTTCTGCAAAAGGATTTTTATTTGGATTGGGTCGAAGACAACCGCAAAATAACTCCGCGGGACTACCTTCAACTTGCATTGAAGCCAGTTCAAGGTGGTGAGAAAGATGTTACTGCTAAAAACGAGGTAACCACTTTACATGAATGTTTTGTTTGCTTTACTATGCTGTAATTAGTCAATTTCTATTGTAACTTCCTCTATTTTTCGAACTGGTTTCCTGAACTTGCACATGTTTTACTAAAAATAAAATGAACTTGTACATGTTTTTATGCGATTTCGAAACCATCCTCCTTTTCCTTCTAATGAGTTAGCACTTAATGGTTGATTAACCATTGAGATTTTGACTGCATAATGATTTTACTTGATTTTTGCAGGAATCTGTCTTTTCTCAATATCAATTCCACATGTTACATTATCTGTTTGCCCATACTCAGAACTTCACACTATTTACGCCCAGCAACGATGGAGCTTAGTCTTGAAATAGTAAGTTCCTTCATAGCCACAATAGTTCTCATCATTTGATAATTCATGTTTTACCAAATGAAACATGTCACATTACATTGATTGAGATGTCGTTGGCCTCTTCAAATGTCTATGTGCCACAATTCAAACTTCCAACATCTAACTTCTTAAAATGTTGTGATCTTCACTTCTTCATTAAGGTTGGGATATGGGTCTAGAATGAATATATTTGTTCAGGAATTGTGTTCATTATTACTGCTCTATGACAGAGAGTAAATTTTATAGCACATTTATTGATATGTATTTATATATTTATGTGTTTGATTCATGGTATGATCTTATGCGCTTATTATAATAATAAAAAATCCTTATAAGGCAACTATTGCACATAGACTATAAATTATTAGTACTTCAACATGAATGAATGTTTGGTTCTATCATGATCCAATATTGAAATATGATCAATGTTATTTGATAGAAGAAATAGTTCATCTCTTTCTCACATGTATATGCAACTGCTCTATTTAGATTACAGAATTCACAGTGAGTTAGCTTGTGAGTTAGTTTCCAGGGAATTTGCATGCTATGTACTTAAATGAATATAAAACTATTTTTACTTTTCTCTTGGTTGCCTTTCGCTTCAACACTTAGACCTCATACTGTTGAAGAATGCAGTCACAACTTCAGTAGAACATTGGACAAATTGAAACATGTCAATCACCAAGTATATCTAACTTGGTTCACTACCAAATTGTGTGGTCCTTTTAAATGAAGATATCTATTATCTCAAGTAGTAATTTATTGATTTTTACAGACATGAAAGCTTTATGTATATATACATACCAACTGTAAAATTAAACTTGGACAGGAGTTAAAACTTGCTACACGACCATTTTGTTACCTAAAAAATAATATAGTGGTTTTAGTTTATTTTTATATAGTTACAATAATTGTTAATTCTCAAACAAATTCTCAAAAAATCCTAAAAGGCAACTTCATAGCAATCACTCAAGATAAATACACAATACATATACTTGAACAAAGATAAGTGATTTCTGCCATTTTTATTTTCTATTCCATATTTATATATCTAATAATAACAAAATAAAATTATGGAGCTGAAAAGCAAACTTGGACCAAAGGCTATTCAAATTATGCTTTCAAATGTAATAACTTCTTTTTCTGACATACATCATTAAATTTTACTATCAAATGCAATAACTTTTTCTCTTGTTTGGCACAATCTCATTGGCTGCCAAATCTATCAATTTTAAAGAAGACACATGTACTTTTATATAGTATAACGTGTCTACTTTGTATGGTATATTTTTATATATAGATAATATATATAGATAATATATATATATATATATATATATATATATATATATATATATACACATCATTACACATTATTCATCATCATCTCATTACTCATAAATCACAAATTTGTCATCCTTTCCTGAAGAAAAAAAATATTGCTCTCTTTCTAAGGTATTTTTCCCCTTTTCATGTTTTCCCTCTTCCCATTTTCAATTTTTCTTGCAGATTTTAGTTGTCATCAAAGGAAAAAATCAATATGGGACAAAATTAAACTTGTTAATTTCAATTAAAATTTCAATTTTATTACTAGCAGACAGATTTGAGGATATTATATTTTCTAATGTTTCACTGAGTTAGGGATAATTATGTTCTTGCATGTTCTGAATTTCATTACAAATATTCCTATTGTACTTTCATTACAAATTATATACTTTCAGTATGTGGAGGACAATATGTTCTTGCATGTTCTTCCTAATTCAATTGTTCATGTTCATGCAACCACATAAAAGAAAGGACTTTCACTCAATAGTGATGTTATCTTGCAGATACTACTGCTTGGTTAAATATTTCTAACAAACATGGTACTAAGATTGAACATCGATCAAATAGCATTAACAACACAAGATTGGATTTGCAAAGTTCAAATTGTGGAAATCGGACGCCCGAGAGAAAGCCCTGACAAGAAATGTAGATTCCAAAATTTGATTTTAGAAGATGAACAAGTGAGCTCATTACATTTAATCTCATGAATATTCTCCTTTTTTAATATTTACCTCATATGAAAATTTTTGTTTTATTTTACTCTTAGTAAACAGTTTAACTTATCCTCAGATCTCTACAACTCTTACTTTCAGGAATGCCAAATAAAGGCAGTACTGTATGCAGATGAAATTGAACAGTATGCAGAAATGCTTAAACTCATGAAT
Source organism: Solanum neorickii (assembly GCA_027704865.1). Classification (NCBI taxonomy): domain Eukaryota; kingdom Viridiplantae; phylum Streptophyta; class Magnoliopsida; order Solanales; family Solanaceae; genus Solanum; species Solanum neorickii. The sequence goes on along the minus strand of JAKWJC010000373.1, from coordinate 17,690,466 downwards.
ACCTATCTCATCTCTACCGCAAGAGTCAAAATCTCCCAAACTTCACACGGCAAGCCGATACACAAATTTTACTGGGTTCTTGACAAAGAAACAGTAATTGAACATATCACACCATCTAATGGAGTTGAGAATCCACTTCCACAACCAACCAAGCTAAATATCACAACCTTTGACCGCATTCCTCACATAATGCTTGATTCTGCTGTTGAAATCGGTATACCCACCCTATTAACTTTTACAACAGTAAAATATACCTGCTTACTGATACACACACTTACAACATTTCATTCTTTATTATATACACAGATATACTGGCAATCGTTCTCTGTTGTAGTCCTCAAAAATACGCAGGTCGCAGTAATCATAAGTGTCGAGAAATTATCATTTGTGACAATCAGTAAGCCCATTTTGCCTTATATTTTCCCATTTAATGAAAATATTTTGAATAAGTAAACACTTTTATTGTTTACTTAATCGTACTATCACTTATCATCTGGTCGTTATCATGGTACTTCAGCAAAAATCAATTTCTCCTCACTCTATGGGAGGATTTTGGAGATATTGAAGGAAATGAAATCGAAGCAAAAATGGAAAAAGAAATGGATCTTATTGTAATCCTTGGCAGGAATATAGGAATCTCTACTTTTCAAGGTACATGCATTGAACTTTTTACCAACAGAATTTATATAATAACAAAACGTTATGCAAGCTTTCTGTCGTACAGGGTTGTCACTGCAGAGTAGGTACAATTCAACAATACGCGTAGCTCCTAATTACCCACAGGCAGTAGAACTCACCAAATGGTACTAACATTCCATCACTATTCTCTAGCTTTAATTTGCATTTAAAGAACCTATTAAACCAACTATTCGTTGTAACAATAGGGCAAAAGAAAACAAATCAATGTTGTTAAGTCGTGCGTCGAACAAAACCTCAACAAGCTCATCTGCCCCTCTCATGGTATTGACTCCTGCCGGCCAACAAGTTGTCTCTATTGAACAAATTTCATCACCAACTTCTGTAAGTCATACTTCAAGCTGATAATTTAAGAGTTTGCATATTTATTAAATAGTAAAAAGAAATTTTATTTATTCATCAGTAACTCAACATGTATTATGTATATGATATTTCCCAACAGATGGGACTATTCTATCTTGAAGCAGAAATGGCCATATCAGATGAATTGCAAGAGTTTTGTGTACTTGAATGCTAAGGATGCAAACAAAAGAAGCGTACAAAAGATAGAAAGGATTTTCATTGTCCAAAATGCAATCGGAAAACAACATTACTTCCTCGGTATTACTCCTTCTCCTTTGTCTTTGTTCAATTGATATATCTTCTTAAGAATACATATTATGTGCTATTGATAACCCGTATATATGGCAATGTTCACTGATGTGTATCATTTATAACAGAAAATAGTGACAAGTTTATACCAAATTGACTTTACATTAGTTGCTTAGTAGTTCTAAATAGTTTTACTTTAAGATATCTTCATTTAGTACAATTATATGTTTGAAAAAATAATATAAGACCTATACATATACAGAAGCATTAAGTTATACTTTAACTATGTAAGTGCCAAAATCGAAAACACTTTTTGGTAGAAGGTTGTCCTTCAACCTCTAAAATTAATAGATCACACACATAACAACAAACATTATTGATATTTATTAAGAATGAATCATAAATTGTCCCTATAATAATAAAAGAAAAAAGCACATTAAATCAAATCTCAAATAGTCAGAAAAAGGAAAAGTAACAAACACTCATATTTTTAACTTATCATGATTTCAGGTGTATCTTTCAAATTGATCTTACTGACAGTACTGCTACAGTCACAGCATCTATCTCTGGTGAATTGGGAGAAAAACTACTCTCCATGATAGCGGAAAACATATTTGACATAACCTGTGCTAAGGTGATCTCTTATTCCAGCCAACACATCTATTGTCACAAATAGTTTCTTCTCACTCTTTACATTTACAGAGGCAATCATTGCATGTTAATCATATCCATGAGATGTTGTCCAACAAACTATTTCAAATTCAGCTAAGGAAGTCATCTTGGGGTACCTCAAACAACACACAAGCAACTTACTCCATTATTTCCTACATGGAAAAGCAAGATACTCCACCAACCACTATTGATAGGAATTCCAAAAAGATAAGACCTTTGGAGATAAGTGAGATGGAGGTGACAGAAACAACTATTGCAGCTGGTTCTTCAAATGCAACTCTGAAATTTGAACCACCCACACCAACAAAAAAACTGTAAAAGGTCAGTCTACATCTGATTATCACATTTATTATTCAAAATCAAACTATAAATCACAATGATTAACAATTCAAAACATATACAAGTATTTGAAATTTAATAAAATTTAAGAGTCTCATTGATAAATTGTAAATTAGTTTAATAAATCATGAACTACTTGAAACAAGAATGGAAAAAAATAGAGATAATGTGTCTGCACTGTCTGTCTTTGATGAGAATTAACTGTTGCCTTTGATGAGGTTGGATGCTATGGTTTGATACCTCATTTTGAGGTTGAATCATTGTTGCATTTTAATCTTTTTCTGCTCCATTTTTTTGATGTATTTTACACCATGGGTTGCTGATTTTGTATCATATTGCTGCTGAATTTTAGACTAAACTATTTGTTACACTTCTGATCAAATTTCTGTCTATTGTTGCTATGTGTCAAGCTAAATTTTGCTACACTTTTGGCTATATTTGAGCCAATGGTTTGGCTATGTATTTGGCTAAACTTTGCTGCACTTTTAAGTTAGACAACTGCTGCATTTTTTCCAAAAATCAGGTATACCATGCCTCTGTTTGCATCTTTGTTTTTGATATGCCTTCAGAATTCTGAATAATTATAGTTTAATCTAATGAAAAACAGACCACCCAACAATGTAAATCAAGTGATGAGCTTCTGCAATATCATAACATATATCTTCCCAACATTTATTGTGTTCAAAATTTGTACCATTTTCCAGTTTAATTTCTGCGAACTTTACATTATTACTTACATAAGCATCTTGGTATAGTTTCACTGAACTCCCTTACCTCACTGGAAAATATGAATTTTCACCCCTAAATACTGAGGATCTAAAGCAATCCTGTGTTTGTACAATGAGTTTTTCTCAAAATTCTGCCAATTATCTCATGTGTTATTTGCCTATTTACATATAGGACAATGACACATCCAACTGATATGAATTTGAATATTATATTTTCACTTTTTAACATACCTTAATTTGTCTAATTACAGGAACTTCCTCACTTGATTTTGTGACTTTTGCTTAATGAAGTTTTTGGATTCTCAGTCGATTCAAGTTTGCTCAATAGGGAGAGTGAAATGAATCAGTTAACTTTTTGTCCAGGAAATGAATCAGTTAACTTTTTGTGAAGCCTTCGTTATTTAGCTTTGCTGGTAATATTATATCCCACATTTTTGTCATATATACTTTTTGAACGGTTTCACTTTTGTCATTAACAACTCAACTTTCTAAATTTACTAACACTAACAATTTTCTCAGGAACCCCTAACAACTCCCTATGCTATGGTTTTGGGAATGATGAATAAGATCAGCTACTGAAAATGAGCAGCAGCATCCTCTACATATGATATGATAAATAATCACATGTTGATCTCATATGTCAAAAAAAAAATTTGATTTTATAACCTTAGTTAATATGGATCATCTTGATGTCCAATATCAGTTGTACATATATTTTGAATATCTCTAATACTATATAACATATCACATTATCTTATCTTCTGCAACAATTATCATCAATGATTCATTAATACTGATATTTTGACTATTGGGCCCGTGCTTGCCATGGGCCTTCCCTATCTAGTATATATATAAAGGAAAGTTTCAAATAGGAAAATGCATTTCACATAAAACAAAGAATAATTAAGAAAGGGAAGGATTATGCTCAGTATAAAATCGTGATATATATATAGGATGTTGACATTACTCAACAATCTGTTGGGAATAAATCCGTAACAGAAATAATATTTGCAGTAATAAAAGCAATTAATGCGAAACACAACAATGCGGTTAATCAACGAGAATAAAAGAGAAATAATGACACCAAGATTTTACGTGGAAACCCTCCTAAATAAGGGAAAAACCACGACCCGAGTGGAGCAACAAATATCACTATAGTAAGGATTTCACACTTGTATGTCTGAGTAAAACTCCAAAGACCACTACACATTCAAAAGAAATAACACTCTTTTGATTTTTCCACCTCACTACAATACCGCTCACACTCTCTATTTTTTCTCACAGATTATTTTCTTCTGTGATGCCTCACTCTTCTTTTCTCTCCTTTGTAATTCTTTTTTGGTGTATGTTGAAATGAGAAAGAGCTCTCTATTTATAGGAAAATCTACTCCTAATGATGTCACCAATGACATCACAAGAAACACAAGATTTCAACATTTTCACCTATGTAGAAATCTTGCTAAGATTTTAGTTGAAAAAAGAAATGGTGAGCTTTGAATTTTGTTGCAACATTTGTTGACTTTAACAATAATCAACAAACAAAATTCAACCATTTTTGCTATGTTTATCTACAATGGGTATGGACTCCACAAATCTCCCCCTCCAGACCCATTCACCCTGAAGGAGGTAGCTCTAGGTTTCTAGCTTGAGTACATGCCGACAAGTTCTTTGCATAGCTCAAACTTTTCCCTTGATACCACCTTGGTCAGCATATCTAAAGGGTTTTCACTAGTAGGGATCTTCATGACCTGCATAGATCCATCCTCTATCTTTTCACGAATCCAGTGATATCTCGCGTCAATATGCTTCGTCCTTGCATGGTACATGGTGTTCTTGCTCAAGTCTATTGCACTCTGACTGTCACAATAGACGACATACTCAATCTGATGCAATCCAATTTCTTGAAGAAATCGTTTCAGCCATACCATCTCTTTGCCAGCTTCAGTAGCTGCAATATATTCAGCCTCAGTTGTAGAGAGTGCGACACACTTCTGCAACTTTGATTGCCATGATATAGCTCCCCATGAAAATGTAAACAAATATCCAGTAGTGGATTTTCTATTAACGAGGTCACCTGCCATATCAGCATCAGTATAGCCCTTCAAGATTGGATCAGATCCTTTAAAACACAACCAATCAATTGTGGTACCTCTTAGATACCTGAGTATCCACTTAACTGCCTCCCAGTGTTCTTTTCCAGGATTTTCAAGGAATCTGCTAACAACACCAACTGCATGAGCAATATCAGGTCTTGTACACACCATCGCATACATCAAACTCCCCACTGCTGAAGAATAAGGAACTTTAGCCATTCCCTCTTTCTCCTCTTTTGTTGTAGGACACATCTGTTTGCTCAACTTCAGATGACTCGCAAGAGGCGTGCTAACAGGTTTAGCACTCTTCATGTTGAAGCGTTCTAGTACACGTTCAATGTACTTCTCTTGAGATAGCCACAACTTTCTTTTTGTTCGTTCTCGAACAATCTTCATCCCTAGAATTTGTTGTGCTGGGACCAAGTCTTTCATGTCAAATGACTTGGACAAATCTTTCTTCAATTTTGCAATCAGCTCTTTGTTTTGTCCTACAATTAACATGTCATCCACATATAACAACAAAATAATAAAATTGTTGTCAGAAAATCTTTTGAAGTATACACATGGATCAGAATAGGTCTTTGTGTACGTTTGACTTTTCATGAAAGAGTCAAACTTTTTGTATCATTGTCTTGGGGCCTGTTTCAACCCATAAAGACTCTTATTCAATTTGCACACCATGTGTTTCTTTCCAGATACTTCAAATCCCTCTGGTTGCTCCATATAAATATCTTCTTCCAAATCTCCGTGAAGATATGCAGTTTTCACGTCCAATTGCTCCACTTCAAGATCTAGACTAGCTGCTATGCTCAAAATAGTTCGAATAGAAGTCATTTTGACAACAGGTGAAAAAATTTCATCAAAATCAATACCTTTCTTTTGTTCGAAGCCTTTTACAACCAATCGAGTTTTGTACCTCACCAACTTGCCATTTCCATCTTTCTTGAGTTTAAAAACCCACTTGCACTTAAGTGGTCTTTTTCCTTTTGGAAGTTCAACTAGCTGGTATGTGCCATTTTTTTGTAGAGATCCCATCTCTTCGTGCATGGCTTTCATCCATTGGCTCTTTTCTGGATGAGACAACACCTCCTTAAGACTTTCTGGCTCACCTTCATCATTGATAAGGACATACTCTGAGGAAGGGTATTTGGTTGATTCTACCCTTTGTCTTTCTGATCTCCTTAGAGGTTGAGATTGTTCTTCTTCTGGGTACTCCATTTGCTCAGTATTATCACCAAGTTGCTTCCCCTGCTCGACAATCTCATCAGGTTGCTCTTCATGCTCAGCAACTTCATCAATCATACTTTCTGCACTTATGGGATGGTTAGAAGAAGAAGGAATGGTAACAAGATTAGGAACTATACCATTCTTTTTCTTGGCCTTCTCGGATAGATCATCAGCAGTTCCATCTTCACTTTCTCGAAAGATTACATCTCTACTTCTGATGACCTTCTTCTTTACAAGATCCCATAGTCTGTACCCGAACTATTCATCTCCATATCCGATGAATATGCAAGGAACTGATTTATCATCTAGCTTGGTTCTTTTCTCCTTCGGTACATGTGCAAAAGCTTTGCAACCGAACACCTTTAGGTGCGAGTAAGACAACTCTTTTTTGGTCCAAACTCTCTCCGGAATGTCAAATTCCAACGGAACTGATGGACTACGATTGATAAGATAACACGTTGTCCGAACTGCTTCACCCCAGAATGTCTTGGGTAATTTAGCCATTCTGAGCATGCTTCTCACCTTCTCAACAATGGTGTGATTCATTCTCTCAGCTACACCATTGTGTTGTGGGGTTCCAGGAACTGTCTTTTCATGTCTGATTCCATGGTTTGAATAGTACTCTTCAAATTCTCTTGAAGTGTACTCACCTCCATTGTCGGTTCGGAGACGTTTTAGCTTTCAACCTGTCTCTCTTTCTATCAGAGCATGAAACTTTTGAAATACTTGAAACACCTGATCTTTGGTTCTCAAGATATAAACCCACAATTTTCGAGAAGCGTCATCAATAAAGGTAACAAAGTATTTATTACCTCCTATCGATTCTATCTACATTGGACCACAAACATCAAAATATACCAAATCAAGTATATTCGACTTTCTTTCAGATAATGTCTTAAATGAGACTCTATGTTGTTTACCAAATAAGCAGTAGTTACACGATTTTATCGTTGTACCTTTGGCAAAAGAGATGAGTGACTTTTTGGAAAGAATTTGCAATCCTTTCTCACTCATATGACCCATTCTTTTATGCCATAAATCTGCAGAATTTTCTTCGTGAGTTGCATTTAATTCAGCTTGGCATATTTCTGCATTTGTCTTGTATAACGTGCCACGAGCAACTCCTTTTGCAATCACCAATGCCCCTTTGGTGAGTCTCCATTTTTTATTTGCAAAGTAGTTCTCATATCCATCTTGGTCCAAAGCAATTCCCGAGATCAAGTTCATCCGCAAATCAGGTACGTGGCGCACATCTTTCAACACTAATGTGCATCCAACATTTGTTTTTAAGCAAATGTCTCCGATCCCCGCAATCTTTGAGTAACTTGTGTTACCCATTTTCACATTTCCATAATCACCGGCTACATATCTGCAAAAAAGATCTCTTACCGGTGTGGCATAATAAGATGCTGATGTGTCGACCACCCATTCCGACTCTATACCTGCCAAGTGCATGCATTCTTCTTCCTCATTTATGAGGAGAACAACATCGTCATTATTTTGCACCACGGCAGCTGTGTTGTCATCATTCTTCTGGCCGCTGCTTTCCCCTTTGCCCCTTTTTAGATTTGGACAATCTCTTTTGAAGTGTCCTGGTTGATCGCAATTGTAGCAATTTCTGGCCTTTGATTTTGATCGGACCTTGGACTTTCCACGAGCTCCAGATCTACCATAGTTACTTGAGCTCCTTTGGTAACTTCTGCCTCTACTTTCCGTGATGAGAGCTTGTCCGTGATTTTCAGGCCTTTTTCTCATCTTCTCATTAAGCAAAAGAGCTGATGTGACATCTTTCAACTCAATAGAGTCCTTACCATGTAAAATGGTTGTTGCTAAAGTATCGTAGGAAGATGGCAGCGAGTTTAGGAGCACTATGGCTTTATCTTCATCCTCGATCTTTACTCCGAGGTTTGCTAGCTGCGTGATTAGTCCATTAAGTACATTTAAATGAGACAAAAAATTTGTACCTTCACTCATATGCAGCGCATATAATTGCTTCTTTAGGTTCAATTTATTTGTCAGCGTTTTGGACATGTATAGATTTTCTAACTTTGTCCAAATGCCACATGCACTCTCTTCATTGATGATGTTATTAACTACATCATCTGTTAAGTGCAATCTGATTGCACTAGCAGCCTTTTCATCCATTTCTTCCCAATCCTCAAGTTTCATGGATTCGGGCTTTTTGGATTTGCCGGCTAGTGCCTTGTGCAAACCATGTTGGATGAGCAAGTCTTTCATCCTTCTCTGCCACGTTGAGAAACCGCTATCACCGTTGAATTTTGCTACCTCGTACTTTACTCCAGACATTTTTTTTTATTGACTATAGTACAATAAGCTGCAAAAAATATTTCTGTAAATGAGCAGAACTTGTGCTCTGATACTAATTGTTGGGAATAAATCCATAACAGAAATAATATTTGCAGTAATAAAAGCAATTAATGCGGAACAGAACAATGCGGTTAATCAACGAGAATAAAAGAGAAATAATGACACCAAGATTTTACGTGGAAACCCTCCTAAATAAGGGAAAAACCACGACCCGAGTGGAGCAACAAATATCACTATAGTAAGGATTTTACACTTGTATGTCTGAGTAAAACTCCAAAGACCACTACACATTCAAAAGAAATAACACTCTTTTGATTTTTCCACCTCACTACAATACCGCTCACACTCTCTATTTTTTCTCACAGATTATTTCTTCTGTGATGCCTCACTCTTCTTTTCTCTCCTTTGTAATTCTTTTTTGGTGTATTTTGAAATGAGCAAGAGCTCTCTATTTATAGGAAAATCTACTCCTAATGATGTCACCAATGACATCACAAGAAACACAAGATTTCAACATTTTCACCTATGTAGAAATCTTGCTAAGATTTTAGTTGAAAAAAGAAATGGTGAGCTTTGAATTTTGTTGCAACATTTGTTGACTTTAACAATAATCAACAAACAAAATTCAACCATTTTTGCTATGTTTATCTACAATGGGTATGGACTCCACACAATCTCCCTCCCAACACTTGGCAGCCACTCTCTCTCTTAGTTTCTTTCATTTAGTTAGGCATGCTAAAGGATCTTACTTAAAAGAGACTCTTCGACTACTCAATTGGACTCATGCATAATGTTGCTCTTGGGAATCGAACTCATGACTTTAACTCTGATATCACTTGTTAAGATCAAACGCCTACCATCATGCCAAAAGATATATATTCTTCAAAGAACAACATTTGTGCTAGTTGTTTCTAGGTGGCACTCATTTGAAAATTAAGTTCACAAACTCTGTTTAGTTGTTCAGAGTTTGCAAAAAGCTTTAAAAACCATTTTGCATAATCTGATTTTGAAAAATTTAAACCAAATGCCTAGACATGTTCACAACTCATGTTGCTTGTTTGAATCACTTTCTTGCACATGATGGAATGAAATACGACAAAGGAGATTGCACCTTTTAAAGAGAGAAAATGCCAGTACTATTATTGTTGTTTATAGCCTTTCAAATCATCAAATGATAAGAATCAATCCGTCCTATAAAAATTGTTTCTTCTTTGTTAATGAACAAGGCAGTTGACAATCCTGCTTCTATTTTTTGTTTTTTTGATGACTAAGGTGTTCGGATGAGCTTTCACACCCTGACTAATTTCACGAGATACCTACCACCTCATCCACCTACAACAACTATTAAGTTATTGTGCTATTTGTTGTTAGTGATCAATAGTTACTACTGTTGTTGAAAATGAGATTTCTTATACTTCATAAGACTAAAGAAAGGAAGTTTCAAATTGCATTTCATCACACAACAGATTGACTATTCACAGAATGAGTATCAATTTTCAGAAAGTAGTCCATCATGCAGCCAGTTTCTCATCATCAAGAATGCCTCTTCTGCATCTTTATCGTCTTCTAAGGATTGAGGTCGATGGGCAAAATCATGACCCCTTCCCTCAAAAATCGCCATTTTGCAACCATTCGCGTTATTTTCAACCTCCTTCAACACATTCACAGGACAAAGTGGATCACTGTCACCAGCAATAAGTAGTAGAGGTACCTCAATCTTGCTAGTAACAGATAAGTCGATCCATGTACCATAGAATGAGATCCCAACACCAAACTCACTACCCTTATCTTGAGCCAATATGTCTATTAACACGCCACCGCCAAAGCAAAATCCAATCACTCCAAACTTCTTTGATATTCCTGCAGCCACAAACTCATTGGCCATCCATTTAGTCGATGTGAAAATGTCTCTCACAACCTGTTGTTTGTCTACACTACCAATCCATTGCTCAAACAAAGCTTTGGATTCATCCTTTCTCCATGGATTTCCACGGAACATATCTGGTACCAGAACACTGCAAAATCATTCAATTCATGACCTCGAGCTTGGTTGATTCTTTTGCACATGTTATGAAGTATGATAACCAAAGAAACACCTTTTTTTATAAATAGAGAAGGTATACGATGACTTACTTGTATCCATTGCATGCAACACGGTATGCAAAATCTCTCGTAAATGAGTCCTCAAATCCAAAGATATCAGATAAGAGCAAAATGCCAGTACCATTGTTGTTCTTTACAGCATTACAGAGATAAGCATCAATGCTATCAACTCCATCCCCAATGGAAAGCTCAACTCCGTTAACTAGTTCACAAGCCTCATCCTCTACTTTCACATTGCAATTAAAGACTTTGTATTTCTTAGTCTTTCTCAAGGATAACGAAATACCCCAACACTTGACATAGTTTCTCTGGACAATAACTGAAGCATGACAGTCAGCCCTTTATCGAGAATCATCAAATAATTTTAAGCAACTCAAATACAACTTAGAAAGACACTATTACTTTGTTAATGTATTTGTATTCTTTGAATCTACTAAGAAATATGGAACGACGAATGGAGATTTTTAGAACTACTGAGCTTTTAATTAGAAGATTACTACTTATTTTCAGAACAGCAGAGTTTTTAACTAATTCTTCCTCCTGTTATCTCGACGGTAATACAAGTTTTCTATTATGGGTCTCAACAACAAGAAGCTAAACATATAACCAATTCATGAAACTAATAAAACATGAGGCACTGTTATTTATTTATAGCTTCTGAGGCAATCTTTATTTTGTGTTACAACAATCAAGAACCACAATTTATTTGTACACAAAAGACGGTCTAACATTTTAGTTTGTTTTCGAAAACCTTCACTGACATTGGAGTTTCCAATCTTGTGGTCTTGTTTAGTCAGACAGACATACAGGAACAATCAGGGCAAGGACATCTCATTAATAGAACTAGTCATGCAAGAGCAATCAGGACAAGGACATTCAACCATAGTTAGCAAATTTCTTGTTCTTGGTAAGCTTAAATTCACAGAGTATGTTTTGGGTAAGAAGCTCGACTCAATGGTTCCCGGAGTTTCAACATGACTCTCAATCGACTCGCTCGTGCTGACATAGAAGCTAAGTGTAACCACCATGAAAATCAAGGCAACTGAGATATTCTTAGCCATGGATAAAAAAGTTTATTTTGCTATTATTGAAATTAAAAATTGTTGAAATTTATAGTAATAGATTGCTAATATTATAGTATATATGCTTCTTGGAATTTCAGTCATTTGTCTATGGAAAGTTAAAGATGCTATGGATGCCGCCTATGGAGCATAAATAAATAAAAGAAGAGAATTCGTATTATTTAATCATTCAGAAGCTAACATACCGAAAATGAAAGACCAAAGGGAGCATCAAGTGGTGTCTCTCTTTTTTTAAGGAGACTGCTCGTAGTCGTTCTTGGAGCGGTTGAACACACCAGGGCTGACTCCATTCTTTCAACTATGTCTTCTGCTAATCAAGTAAAGATATGTGACAAATACAGAGAGAAGAAAAAGGAGTAACTAGTGGACAATGGAGAAAATATCTTTGCTTTCAACAATTGGAGCCTCAAATGTTAAATATCTATATGTTTTATCTTCTTTCTTTGCCAACAAGGAACTCAATCCTAAATAATTTCACAAATGATATCTTTTTTTTTTCCAAAAAAAAAAAAAAAACAAACTCATCGACACATTTAAAATTTTGCCTGCTTGAGTTCGACAAAGCATGACCATTCTGAAATAAAGATAAGCAAAATAATTGTGTTGGTGGGGTGATAGCTATCCGATGGAATAGTAGAACTGCATCTAAACTAACCCAACAAATTATAAAATGGGAAAGCATCTCGAAATAGATCACTTATGTAAAATAAAAAAATACTTCGCCGTTATCCTAAGAAGGGGCGAATTTAATAAGTTAAATAATGGGTCATCAGAATCCGTGGTTATCTGAAAAATTAGATATATCTACTTGTATATTCACAGGTATTAAATGGACGGATTGACTTGAAATTAGAGATATTAAAATGAATTAAAGTAAAAATTAGATTGATCTTGACTCGTCTAAATTTACTTTGGATTTAAATGAATTGGACTTCAGTGAGCTTAAAAACTGGTTGAGTCTTGACCCGCCCAATTTTTTCCACTTAATTCAACAATTTTAATATATTGTTATTTAAGTTTTATAACTATAATATGAATTTAAACTAAAAAAGTTTTTTAAAAAGAAAATTCAAGTGGATAGATAAATCATATAAGATATAAAATAGATAATAACTCATAATTTTAATATAGAAATGAACATTGCACTAATGCAAATAAAGAGTCATAAAACGAATTGAAATTAGATATTAGATTGAGCTCAATTAAAGATTCTCTTAAAGAGATTAGAACTTGAATGAGTTAAAATTGAATCTAATTAAAATTATCTTTAGCTCAACTCTTAAAATTATAAACAAATAGAACGAATTACCTTAAACTTTTTGACGTCTTTCGTAAAATATTTCAAATAGCAACTGAAGGAACCTATGAACACAAATGACTGGATGGCTCACAGGTTTGGGTGTTTGTTTTCCACTGAATCGATTCCCAATTGCAACATTTATTCCTTTCAAAATTGAAAAGCACTGGGGTTAACGTTTTTTAAAAAAATTTAAAAAAAATGCAGCTTGTTTTTACTTCTTATTTTACAATTAAAAAAAAAAGGTTCCAATTGCAAGCATCTTAATTTCACAAAAAACACAGTATGCGCTCGAACTTACCAGCCGACAAAACCCGTTTCTTCCTCTCTTTTTTTTTCCAACTGAAATCACCATTCTTAGTAAGTAAATAGCAAAATCAATTATAATATTTTAGATCTTATCTTACGTACAATGATCAGCAACGACTCAAACACACATGTGGTCTGAGACAAAATCAAATCCCAGATCTTAAACTTTTAAGAAAAAAATAATATTTTTTTATAAAGTTGATTTTTTAAAATTTTTGAGATGCAAAATTATTATTTTTTATAATTAGATTCATTTGATAATTATTTTTTAATCGGTTATTTATATAATCAAAAGATTTAATTTTTTATATATATCAAATTTCTTCTAATAACTTTTTTTCATATATATATATATATATATATAGCAAAGCATATTTATATCTATTATTGCTAAAATAATTGTGGTCCTTCAATAAAGTAGTTGCCTTTTTCATAAAGAGGCAAAGTTGTCCCTCCAAATTGTCCACCGTCTTCTTGAAATTCTAAATTCGTTTCTGGTTCTAAAAAAGCATATATATCCTCAAGAGTTAATATCATAAATTTTTAGTGATGTAACAAGCTACCTGAGACTAATCCTTTCACTTAAGCTTTGCTAACTAGGATTTACTACAAGATAACTAGACCTTTAGCGGCGACAACAATTGCCATAAAAGCCTAGAATATTGTCGCTATGTGGATATCCTTGATACGTTGGAAAAACATTACATATAGTTCCACAATATTTAAGGTCTTTTCACATTATCAAGAAACACTATAAATTACACGACTTTTCCAATTTTTCGTGTGTATTAGTCATTGAAGGCGCCTTGGAGTACCCAATTTTTTTTCTAAATAAACTTTATGAGAACCTCCGTTATGAGTTGGGGAAACATTACTTATAGTCTAACCATTTTAAGGCATATTCACGTATTTACCATCAAATTTTTAGGAATTACGCGATTTTTCTGACTTTTCCCGTGGATAAGGCGCCTTAGAGCATCTTAATTTATTACATATTACGTATAGTCCCACCATTTTAAGAGTATTTCAAATTTTTTAGCCAACTTTAATTTTAGGAATTATGATATTTTTCTAATTTTTCGTGTGTATTGGTTCATGGATTGATGCCTTGAAGCACCCAATTATTTTTTAAAAAAAAAACTTTATGCGGATATCCGCAATGAGTTGAAAAGGCATTACGTATAGTCCCACCATTTTAAAACTCATTTTGCATTTACCAGCCAAAATTTTATGAATTATACAATTTTTTCAATTTTTCATTGTGTATAAACACATGAATTTGATGTCTTGAAGCATTCAAAATATTATTCTGTAATGAGTTGGAGAAGCATTACGTATAGACCCACCATTTTTAAGGCCTATTTTTTCATTTACCAATCATTTTTTAAAAATTACACACCTTAATAATTTTTCATGTATATTAATTCATAAATTTAACGCTTTGAAGGACCAAATAATTTTTTTTTGTAAAAATAACATATAAATCACTTCATCAAAGAAGATGAAAGAGAGAATAAGGAACTTACAAGGTCATCATATAAATTTTGGCTATTTTTTTATCCTGTCTATTTGGACTAGGAGGAACGAATTCATTGCCACGTTCATTCTTATTCTTCTTATAACATCAGATGTTCTTCGTTGTCGTGTTGACTGGTTAATTGAAAAACCAAAAAATGTTATGACTATGGGCCTGTTTGGATGGGCTTAATAAAAGCAGCTTTAAAAAAGTATTTTTGAAAGTGTTGAAACTTATTTTTAAAATAAGCAGTTATGCGTATGGTTAAAAGTGCTGAAGTTGTTATGCCAAACGTGAAAAGGGAAAAATGGAAGAAAGAGATGTTAGGGTTATATGAGTAATTTGGAGATTGTATAAAAATATTAAGGGTAAAAAGATAAAAATGTGGTCAACTTAAAACAGTTTATAAGCTAAAAAAAACACCCCTACCCCAGCTTTTAACTTTTGGCTTAAAATAAGTTTTTTTTTAACTTAAAATATGTTATTTTGAATATTGTCAAACAGTTAAATAAGTCAAAAACCAGCTTTTAAGCTGAGCCAAACAGGCTCTATGTCCAACAAACTCTGAATTTGAATTAGTCGGATTAATACTCTTGTTTTTGCTCGATTCTGTAGAAGGATTTATGCGATGACCATAATGGTACTTGTTGAGATGTGCATCACATTGTGTTATAGTTACGTGGAAATTTCTTGTTCAAGGGAGTAAAATCACGACCTGTCACACAAGATTTTCAATTTATTTTCACTAATCATAAGTAAAAGTGAATACATACTTCAAATACACCACAAGAGATTACTAAATCTCACAACAAGTAACATCTTAATTGAGCCAAAACAATGCATCAATTGCCCATTATATTAACTATCTCTAATTAATATAGACTTCGATTCATAAGGCACACAAATACACAATTAACTCTAATTGTGTTCCTACAACGAGTAATCGAGAAAGAACTTGATACGTCTCTTTATAGATGAGAAATGAATCCTACAATTTCAGCACAATATAAACATTTAAAACATCGACACTTGAAGATTGTTCTTCTTCACTTAGGTCCCTTGTCATGTGTGTTCTTAAAGCTTGAGTTCTTGAAATACAAAATTCGTCTTTTTAAATGAATGAATCTTATTATCCTTTTAAACGTAAGTTACTAATCAATAAAGATTTGCTTCAAAAATATTAACATGACTAAAATTTAGTCCCAAATTTCTTAATTATGGTCCTTGAAAACCAACTTCAAGGAATCAAGGTGTGTTCTAATACAAAAAGGTTTGATAGTTAAGGTCCAAAACTTGCGAAAAAATAATATTTTAGATAGGTAAATATAACAGAACAATGCATAATTGAGATATGAAACTAAAAAAAAAATTAAATATGTTTTTACCATTTAACTTAGCAACATATGAAAAATCCTTTTTGTAAAAGCTTCTAAGTGATATTTTTTTCTTTTCTATTCTTTTAAAATCATAATAATTATTTTAAAGTGTATTACACATGTTTTATGCTACTACTACACATATAGTCCAACAATTCACATTTTTAAAGTTAGATGCATGCTCACATGTAAAATTCGAGCTCTTTTCACTTTAACTTTTACGTTACACTTTTTTATCAACCTAAGATTTCTACTATATAAATACAAAAACCTTGAACTTTCCATCAAATAATAATAATTGTTTTCTTTACCAAAATGGGTCGTTCGAATTTGATTTTCGAGCTGGTGTTTTTAACTCTAATTATTTCAATTAGTTGCATTAATGGCAATTTTCAATGTCCTAACACCTTAATTAAGCTTTTGACATGCAAAGATTTTTTAATGGGAACAGGTGATATTAGTGGCCATTGTTGCAATGGTGTTAAGAGATTAATGAAAATAGCTACTTTTGATAATGATTTGAAGCTTCAAAATATTTGTGAATGCCTCAAGAAAGAAGCTTTGGCTATTGGAGTAATTGAAGAAAGAGCTAAGCAAATACCTCTTAACTTTGCAACATGAGCCTTCCTAATCCTATCGATCCTCTTGTGGATTGCAAAAGTAATATTTTCCTCCCTTTTTATTAGTTGTTCACTTGTTTATTTTACAACTTGTCATGTTAGTCTTTTTTTATTCATTAAGGTATTCAATATTCGTGTTGAAGTTCATTAAAATCTAGATTAACGTGTTGCAAGACTCTGTGTTCAAACATAAGCCCTTTAGTTACGCTGAAGGGATCACAAACCAGCTCACCATAATCAATGTTGGTAAATTATTGACAATAAAATGCAATAAGGCAATAATGTTTGCTGGTTTTCCCTTTTTTATTCATATGAACCTTTTAGATTACACTTTATAGATTCCTTAAGTAAACTAAAAATCTCAAAGGCTTTTTTTTATATATATAAACTTCCAAAAATAGGAATAAAATATGCATGGTGACCTAAAAGGAATTTGCTTAAATCAATCAAAGTGGCGCTATAATTTGAGCGGAATAGAGTTTTGTGGTTATATTTGTCACTCTTTGCCAAAAATGTGTTGATCGTGAACTCAATTATGAATAAAAATAATATGAAGTAGCCTCTTTTTATCCCGAAATTGCATATATAGTCATTACTATCGTGAAGTTTAAAATTTCATGACAATGTCTTCGTGTGCCGGTAACGTTAATCATATACTGATCCTAATTAATTTGATTAATATTTTCTTGAGCAGATTTAAAGATTCATCATCAACTAGAGTGTTCAAGCTGAAGAATTACAGGAATATTGAGATGATGACATTTAGAAGACCAAATTATAATTATCATAGTTACCATTCAATTTCAACCTCTAATTGTCAATTAAGTGAAGGTAAATTAAGTTCATGGCTAAATTGCCATTTTTTATTTTAATTTTAACTTAATATGATCAGTTTATTATTTTACTAATTGGTTTGTTTTTTTTTTTTGGAAAAAAATGCAGTGATGTAGCTCCATGAAGTGGAATACAGAAATATCTAAGAAGACTATGATCAATTCATTAGACTTTATGTGAATTGTGCTTCGATGTGTATGATATGATCAAATGTTTTATCTCATAAATTATTGTTTCTCAAGTGGACAGATATTGAAGTGAATTTGAACGAATAAAAATAGGATGGATCATGATTGCATAAGAGAGTTTCAAAATTTAAAGATGATAGAATCTGAAAAAATTGATGAATATTGCACAAGAGTCATGAATATTGTCAATGAAATGAGAAATCATAGTGATACAATTTCTGACCAACAAGTTGTGGAAAAGATTCTAATTAGTGTCACAGAAAAGTATGAGTACATCGTTTGCTATCACTGAGGAGACGAAAGATCTTTCTAAGTTATCCGTCAAATAGCTAGTTGGATCATTTTGCGCACACGAGAAGCGAAGATTTTTTCGTGAAGATCAACCCAAAGAGACGACTTTCCAGTCTAAAATAAATAACTTCTCAAAATTTCTCAAAAAATCACCAGAATAAAAATCAAAATCCAAAAAAGAAGCAGGATCATGATGGTTCTTCCAAGAAGGTTGAAGTAAAAGGTGAGAAAAACTCTAGTCTTTTTTGTAAAGTTTGCAAAAAGACTAATCACAATGCAAAAAAATGTTGGCACAAAGGCAAGCCCCAATGTAACTTTTGTAAAAAGTTTGGCCACGTTGAAAAGGATTGTTGGCACAAGAAAAGGGAGCAAGCAAATTTTTGTGAAAAATATGAGGAAGAAAGGGAAGAAAATCTTTTCTTTGTTTCTAAATCTGATGCTTCAACAAAAAGCAATTAATGGTATGTTGATAGTGGTTGTAGTAATCATATGACTAGAGATGAAAAGACTTTCCTCTCAATTAAGAATAGCATCACTACTAAAGTGAAGATGGGGAATGGAGTCTTAGTTGATGCGAAAGGTAAAGGTACTATTTCGATCAACATGAAAGGATGCGGTAAGCAAATTCATGATGTTCTTTATGTTCCTGATGGAAGAAAATTTGCTTAGTGTTGGTCAACTCATGTAAAATGGTTATTCTCTTGTGTTTAGAGATAATTATTGCAAGATTTATGATAAAATTGAGTCAAATCAAGTCATTGTTGAAGTAAAGATGATAAAAAGAAACTTCCCTTTGCAATTTCATTACAATGCATTAAAAAATGAAATTGTATATGATTTATGGCTTTGGCACAAAAGATTTTGTCACTTGAATTTTCATGGTTTAAAGCTTCTCAAGCAAAAGGACATGGTGCAAGGCCTTCCTGAGATACATACTGAGGTGGATACATGTGAAAGTTGTATAATGGGAAAGCAACACTGGAAGTCTTTTCCAAAAGGGGTGTCATGGAGAGCAAGTGTATTTTTGGAACTAATTCATACCGACACTTGTGGACCAATGAAGACTCCATCTCTTGAAAGTCAAAGGTATTTTGTAATCTTTATTGATGATTTCTTAAGAATGACTTGGGTTTATTTCTTGAAAGAAAAGTCAGAAGCATTTTCTACATTCAAGAAATTTAAAGCCCTTGTTGAGAAGCAAAAAGGTTGCAGCATCAAAATCATTTGCAGTGATCGAGGAGGTGAGTACACAAGTCGAGAATTTGAAGAATATTGCAAAAATGAAGGCATTAAGAAGCAACTTACAGCAGGGTATACTCCTCAACAAAATGGTGTATTTGAAATAAGAAATAAAACAATTGTTGAAATGGCCAGAACTATGATGAATGAGAAAGGGCTGCAAAAAATTTTTTGGGCAGAAGCAGTGCATACAGCAGTTCACATCCTTAACAGGTGTCCAACAAAGGCACTAAAGGACAAGACACCAGTTGAAGCTTGGAGTAGAATTAAACCTTCTGTAAGTCATTTTAAAATTTTTGGGTGTATTTGTTATGCTCATGTACCTGCTGAGAAAAGAACAAAATTGGATGGAAAAAGTCAAAAATGTGTCTTTCTTGGTTATAGTGATGTGACAAAAGGATATAGGCTTCTCGATGTCAAAACTAACAAACTTGTTGTTAGTAGAGATGTCATTTTTGATGAAAAAACAACATGGAATTGAAAGGATAAAAAGATAGACAATACTGCTATCATATCTTCAAATCAAGAAGAGGATGAGAAAGATGAAGATGTCTCTCAAGAGGGAGAAATCCCAGATTCAGATAATGAAGAACCGCCTCCAAGAGGAACAAAAATGTTGAGTGACATTTATCAAAGATGTAATTTTGCTGGTGTTGAGCCAGAAAATTATGAAAAAGCAATAAAGCATGATGTTTGGAAGAAAGCCATGGAAGAAGAAATTCGAATGATCCAAAAAAATAATTCTTGAGAACTTGTGGCTATTCCTAGAGAAAGAGAAGTTGTAAGTCTAAAATGGATTTACAAAATCAAACTCAATCAGGAAGAAGACATTCAAAAGCACAAAGCAAGGTTGGTTGCTAGAGGCTTCACGCAAAAATCAAGTATTGATTTTTATGAAACTTTCTCTCCAGTTGCTCGTCTTGAGACAATTAGAACTGTAATTGTTGTTGCTGCACAAAAGAAATGAAAGATATTTCAACTTGATGTTAAATCAGCATTTCTGAATGGAAAACTTGATGAAGAGATTTATGTTGAGCAACCTCAAGGATTTTTTGTTCAAGGGGGAGAAGAAAAGGTGTATAGACTAAAAAAAGCTTTTTACGGGATGAAGCAAGCTCCAAGAGCCTGGTACAATGAAATTGATACATACTTTCTGAAAAATAATTTTCAGAGAAGTAAAAGTGAAGCCACTTTGTATGTGAAGAAAGAACACGGCAGCATTATCATTGTTTGTCTCTATGTGGATGATTTGCTCTTTACAGGAAATGATGTAAAGATGATGCAAAATTTCAAGCAAGATATGATGCAAGCTTATGAAATGAGTGATCTTGGATTGCTAAATTATTTCTTGGGCATCGAAGTTTCTCAAGTGAAAGAAGGAATTTTCATTTCTCAAAAGAAGTATACTAAAAGTATTTTTCAAAAATTCAAAATGATGGATTGCAGGTCTATGGCCATACCATTAGCAGCAAATGAGAAGTTTAGAAAAGATGATGGAGAAAAGAAAGTTAATAGCTCACTTTTTAGGAGTTTCATTGAAAGTTTGCTATATCTTACTTCAACAAGGCCAGATATTATGTTTGCTGCTAGTTTATTATCCAGATTCATGGAAGAACCAAGCAAGTGCATTTTGGAGCTGCAAAGCGTGTTCTACGCTACTTGCAAGGAACAATGGATTATGGGATAATGTACAAATTTGGTGGAAATTTGAACTTAATTGGTTATTCTGATAGTGATTGGGCTGGAAGTATAGATGACATGAAGAGTACTTCTGGTTATGCTTTCTTATTTGGATCAAGCATTTGTTCTTGGTTATCAAAAAAGCAAAGTGTTGTTGCTCAATCCATTGTCGAAGCAGAATATGTTTCTGCATTCAAGGTTACTTCTCAAGCTATTTGGCTAAGGAGAATATTTGATGACATTGGTGAAAAATAAAAAAAAAAAGGATTGTTCTGTATTGTGATAACAAATCAGCAATTGCAATTGCCAAGAATCTAGTCAGCCATGAAAGATCAAAGCATATTTCCATCAAGTATCATTTTATCCGAGAAGCACAAGAGAAAGGCGAAATTCAGTTGCATTATTGTCAGACAGGAGAACAACTTGCTGACATCTTCACCAAAGTACTTCCTAGAGAAAAATTTTGCTATCTTCAAGAATGCATTGGAGTTATCAAGCAAATGCATTAAGGGGGAGTGTTGGAATTAATGCATCAATGTTTAGTTTTCCAAAATTGTCTCTTAGTTTTTCAAGAAATCTTTTTAGAATTTCGTAGTACATGTATCTAGTAAATTGTGATACATGTATTTAGTTATTTGTGCAAGACTTTTTATTTTCTATTTTGAGTAGTATAAATAGTGATGTGGTTGATGATTGTAATCATCTCAAGTGGCCTTAAGTAGCCTATAATAAACTTGAGCATTTTCGAAAGATATTATTTTTCCTTTCATATTTCCTACAGGGTTGGAGACCATTTCATCCATTTTATTGTCAATATTTTTTTTTTCCCAATTTTAAGAGTTGAATATTGTCCAATTCAATTAACAAAAATCGAGATAGAAAAACTATTTTCATTAGCTAGATTTTTCCGCCCATGGGATGTATTGAGACCAATATTGATTGTAGCTTCATGCCTAATTCAGGGTTGGGAGGGTGAATACTAATTGCAACTTCATGCCTAATTCAAGGTTCGAGGGGTCACATGCGATGACCGGCAAAGGTGGTTGGGCGGGTTTTAAGGATGGCTTGGCAAGAAAGTTACGTCGAGTCTTATATCTGAGTTATGCGTAATATACGGAGGTTTGATTCTAGCAAAGGATTACAATTTGTACAAGGTTATTATCGAGACTGTTTTGAGGGAAGCCCTGAAATGGCTATGTCTGACGGGTCATACTTTGAGATAAAGAAATAATTGCGCAAATCACCTAGCGAAGTTGAGAAGGATACAACAAGAAGAGAAGGTAATAATACATCGCCCACCACATTCCGTGCGAACTTTTGCTTCGTGCAGACAAGGATCACGTAGCATATCCTAGGTGTCTGAAACATACATCCTAACGTGGATCGTAAAATAGTGAATCATTTGTAAAAATTAAAAATAATGTATTACCATATTAGCATTGAAATAGAAAAATAAATGTAAAAAGGAGGTTTGACGTCTCCTATTGATGAAATATGGTTTTAACTTATTTTTAACATTAAATTTTGTTTTTATATTTATCTCTTCATTGTTTTAAAAATTCAAAAATGATATCGATTAAGGAAGAGTTTAAAGACACAATATGTTTTATTTGTATGTCATATGTAAATGCATAAAAATGAAAATGTACAATGATGCATTATATAGCAGGAGATTTGAACCGAAAAGTAATTTTGATGATTTTGGTAATAATATTGGATGTTTTTAATATTGATAGTGCAAGTTATTTATTTTAGAAAATTAGGTTGCAACTGAAAATTAAATATCATACTTTTGGATTGAAAAATAGTTTTACTAGCGAATAGCGGTAGCAGCCTTAGTCGCCACTAAAAACTACTCATAACCTTTAGGTGGCAATATTTTTGGTATTTTGTGACAACTTTTGTGTCGCTAAAGGTCAAGTTTTTTGTAGTAAATCATAGTTGGCAATGCTTAAGTGGAGGGAGTAGTCCCATGTGACTTGCCACATCACTAAAAATTTAGGTAGTTAACTCTTGAGGGTATTTGTGATCTTTTGGAATAATGGTGGGGGTATTTTTTTATCTCAAAAAATGTTATGGAGGATATAAGTGGTCTATTCCGCATACTTTAGAGATATTTTTTATCCTTTTTCGATTACTAATCTCTAGACACGTGCATTGCACGGGTATCCCATACAAGTAGTTGATACAAAATAAATTATATTAAGAATACATAGTAATGAATAATAGAATAAAATAAAAAATACAAGTTGAAATAGATGAATTGTCAACTTATATTTGAAGGACTTCTTCGTTGAATGATAGATGGTTAAATATTATTTCAAACTACAAAATTCAACTTCTAAATTTTGCTAGGTAGGTAAAATGCTTAATGAATTATATTTTGAGCAACATTTAATGTACTCATATATTACATGATACTCTTCCATAAGTAATGTTCTTGGTGCGTATTCCACGTTATTGTTTTGATTATCGATTTCAACGGTTAGAATAGTTTCATTCATCCACTTATAAATATAATTAAGAAAACATTAATAAACATGAATCGCCAAAATATTATATATGAATACCTATTTTTTTTCATTCATCCACTTTTTTTTAATCAATTTCAGCAAATTTAAGGTATCAAAAATTAAAGTTTTAAATAGCTTCAAGCCAAGCAAAGACTCAAAGCTAATGGTAAGGAGATGACATTTAAGAGGACCAAAAGTCAATCTTTAACACTTCTATGTCAATACATCGGTTTGATTTTAACTCATAAACATGAATATAAGAAACATTGACAATTTATAAAACTTATAAAATACGACATTATATAAACAAGAATAATATATTTTTACGAGCACATTCACAAAGAATAATAAAACTGAAAAATGAACTTACTCATTAAATTTGTATGTTTCCTCTACTGTTTTTCCTAATTGAGAGAGTTGTACATATTTTTGGTTTATAAGTTCATTTATATAAGTTGATCATTGAGCATAATTTAATGGATTAGATAAGATCGTTCATCATCAATTAAGTTAGGTAACTAAAGTAAATCAAAAGTTTTAGTGTGGGAGACATAAAGCCTTAAAACTATGATAACATGTTCTTTCCAACTTTTAAATAATAGCTTTGTATAACTATTATTTACCATTTAATATGTGTCTTAGAAATCATATATCTCTTCTAATATTTAGTATATACAAATAATTGAGAAAAAAATGAATATTAGTGCATATTGTATATTTAAGACGTTCATAATTAAAGTATTGAACCACAATTATCAATATTTTTCTCATTTCCTTTTAGGCTTATAAAATGAGGTTGCAAGAATATTAATGCATATCCTACATTTAAGATGTCCAAAATTGAAGTATTAAACCACGATTATCAATACTTTTCACATTCCCTTTCAGTCTTATAAAATGAGGTTGAGAAAGTGAAAAGTTCTTTCATATTAAATTGTATGCTGACATTAAGCAATATAAATTTAATAATAGTATGATATGTTAATTAATTAAATATTTTATAACATTAAAATTTAGTGTAAGGATAAAATGGTAGTTCAACTTTATACTTTGGAGCTTCTAACTTTTAGTAATATATGATATGATATTTGATAAAAATAAGTATGATAAGTAACTTTAAAATAGTCAAACCCAAACAATTGGGGTAGAGGTTTGGTTGATGCTGACTTAAAGTTATTTGTCCAGAATAAGATATTTTTGCTATTCTGTGATTGTATAAAACAAAGCTATTAATGTTGCAATTGGATGAATAAATTAATACAATGTTCCCTTGTGAATATTACATACTATGCTTTCCTTGAATGCCAATGACCTGCTGATATACAGTTGACTAATGATAAACAACTTTTAACTTGAAGATGCACAAACTGAGCTTTAACCTCTCCTGCCAAACATTCTTTTCTTCAGTTTTCAGCATCCTTTGCCAACAAATATATACAAGATCTTTTGCCAAACAAATAAACATATCACCATGTCCTGATTTCTGTACACCATCTCTTCATTCAACCAAATTTAATGCGCTAACAACATGAACCTAGTTCAGCATTTCATTCAAATTTCATGTTCCAGAGATAGAAACCTGTTCAGGAATTCGTTCATAACCGGTAATACAAAGATTGGATTGCAAGCTTGGCTGCTACCAAGGAAATATTATCTTGCACATATCCTATGGAATCTTCAAGTCTGTCTAGGGTGTCCTTGATGTCCATTGCCCTCAATTTCTTCTTTTGCAGCTTCAGTAGTTCTGACTCAGAGGATCCTAAGGAAAGGGAAAGATCATTGCAACATTGAAAAATAAGAAACAGACATATTAGATCATCAATTTGCTTACTCGAACTACTCCGAAAGGTTTCCACCATCACTATTCATAACTACATAAGCATGCTACATCTTTCCTTAGTTAAATACCTATTATTGCAGATCCAACGAGTGCAACTTGCAATAGTTAGGACATAAGGGTTACCCCTTTGGGTTGAGAAAATCTGATGATGAGCAAGATGTAACACAAAGGATCTGGCTTCTCTTTCGTTCAACATAGAAATAAGAATGGAGAAGTTATGTTTCTTGCTACTAAATATAGTTCCTTCGGTTGTCCCTGCTCCTTATGCTATATGGAAGTTGGGATATTTCTTAAGCTATTTCCGCGTTGTTTAGGCAAAGATCTAACTATAGGTTTTGATAAACTGAAGCACAAAAGAAAAAAAAGAGTGACAAATGAGAGCATTGATGTTCATCTGTAAACTATGAAACTATTATATTACTGTTAGTATATGCTGTAACCTGGAATAAACTTATTTGTTCCAGAACATTTAGATAGGGATAAAACTATGCCTCAAACCAGGGGCTCTCTATCCTGGATAAAAAGAGAAACAAGGTAGATCAGAAGAGGCAATACAGTAGCTTAGATCTTGCTTTGCCAGCTTAATTTGGTTAAAGGTATATAATAATCCAGTCCAAAGGGACATTTCAATTCAGTGCAAGTTGTTTCAGCAGTTGGTACAACCTTGAGTTTTGGATGAACAGTAACTAGATGCTCACATGTTTATAACTAACAAACCTTAAAAGAGTTCAGAATGCAGCAACTACATTGATGAAGCTAAACAAGAAGATGACAATAATCATGTTCCGAAGTATCGATATATAGAGCCTGTTTGGCTCAGCTTAAAAGCTGGTCAAACTGACTTAAAAGCTGGTTTTTGACTTATTTAACTGTTTGGCAATACTCAAAATAGCTTATTTTAAGTTAAAAAAAACTTATTTTAAGCCAAAAGTTAAAAGCTGGGGTAGGGGTGCTTTTTTTTTTTTAGCTTATAAGCTGTTTTAAGTTGATCATATTTTTATGTTTTTTCCCTTAATATTTTTATACAATCTCCAAATTACCCATATAACCCTAACATCTCTTTCTTCTATTTTTCCCTTTTCACGTTTGGCATAACAACTTCAGCACTTTTATCCAAACGCATAACTGCTTATTTTAAAAATAAGTTTCAGCACTTTCAAAAGTACTTTTTTAAAGCTGCTTTTATTAAGCCCATCCAAACGGGCCCATAGTTATCTATATATAGCCAAGCTGGACCTGAAATAGAAACATGCTACCAATCCGTTCAGAAGCTGTCAAATGAGGCTTCTACATAATGCATAGATATACTTGGAGACTGAATATTTACCAGAAACAGGTTGAAGTGCTGCAAAGGATACAAGCTCAGCCAGAGGTGGAATGAAGCCGTTGTCACAATCCAGAGCAGGTGTATTCTCAGACCATCTCAAAGAGTTCGCAGTTAAAGTTTGCAACGCAGCGTCCTGAGGAGCCTGAAGAAAAATATATGCTAATTAAGTGCAATGCTTTCTGAACACGAATAGACTGAACACAGATAGAAGGGGGAAAGGAGAACCTTCAGCTTTATTTCCAAGCTATTCAAACTATGGAGAGCTTCTTTTATCTTCAAAACTTTGGAAGTTAGTTCTGTATCACTGTATGGAGTGTTGTCCAGCAATGGCATGACTGCACCTGTCAAGTACGGCTCTGCCTACAAATTATGTCAAAGTGAAGACCTGCTTGGATATTCTGACTGTGAGCATAAGAGTTTCTATAGTGCTTCAGCCAATATTCATGGCATTTTATTGCTGACAGAAACAGGAAGTAAGATTCTGTACTACTTATAAGCCCCTATACCATTAAAATAATGTACTCGGTTGGCGTAGCTACCTAGCATGTATAAAAGCTCAAAGACAAAAATCCCCCTCTTTTCCCATCAGTAAGCTGAAGATTGATAAGGTAAATTGGTCGTTACCTCACTCCATTCCCTACTTTTTGACATCTATTATTACCTTTTTATAATCAAACTTCACTTGAAAGACTTCACAGGCAACTTTTAGTATTTACACTTAAATTGACAAATAGAAAATGTTTTGGGAAGAAAGGGAGCACACATGTAGAGTCCCATGACTATGGTTTCTTAAAATGTTACCACTTAGAAGAAACGTACTTTGGACATAACTGGTAAAGACTAAAGATACTTTTATCTGTAGAAAGTCACTCTCCAATTCCATTCAGAGGTATTCAAAGTGTTGAATTGCTACAGTACAGTATTAAATATAATAGGCAATACAGAAAATAGTCATTGAGTAGAAACTCGTTTTTCCAACTCCTATGAAGCGGTTAAATTGATTCTATCTACCACCAGGTTGTCTATATAGAAAAATGTGTCAGCAGCCTTATTGGAGAGTTACGATGTCGTGTTCTTACCTGTTGAAATTTCAGAATTTTGACACGGCCTATACCCCTAATAGATACCAATGCACCAATCTCCAATTGCTCAACCTGCCCAACATAGTGAAGATCTCATTTACGGTGAGTTCTATATGATAGTAATTTTTTTTATATCAGCAAAGAAAGTAAACTCACTTTTTCAATTGCAACCAAGCAACCGTATCTGGCAGCAAAAGATGCTTCTCCAGATGTATCATTGATGGCTATCGGATCTAGAACGAAGTGCACAAAGAACTTCTTCTTCTTAAAAAGAGACTACAGCAAGAAAAAAGGATGGGTAAGCTAGAATATTTTTATAGTCACTACCCATTAAAATGATGATGTTAGTGATAATATTCAATTGATTGCTTTTCTTCCCAAAATTCGAACATCTATTTCACATTTCATACCAATATCTCTCTCTGTGCAAAGATAGTTGCTAAGTATAAATAGGAATGACAAATGAGTCGGGACGGGGAAAATCAGCATAAAATCACAAAAACTTTGCCCCATCCTCCGTAGCATAATTCTTGTTTTGCCCCACCCCGCGCCGCTTTGCCCTGCATAAATTACTAAATGTTTTTTAGTTAAAAGAAATGTACCAGTTATAAATCTTCACTACTAACTTTTGTGGGTGTTTCATACACTGGCCTCACAGCAGCAACAATTTATGAAGTTTAAGTTCATTAAGAACTTAATCTTTACTCTATCCACTAGCGTCATACATCAGCAACTTTGTTTCTCCCATTTAAGGGAGAAGCATCCCCTCGATGAGAACTAAAATTCAAGACTTCTGATTAATATAGAGAAATGAGGAATCTCATTTATCCCACCACATCTTGATGACATGTCATATGATTGATACTGCTAAAACAAGTTACACAGAACTAGCAGCTTTGTTTTGTTATAAATTGGACACTAAGTCAATGTCAATTGACACTACAACATCATTTGCCATTTCAAATGGCAACTCGCTGTGGACATTACAGCATCACTTGCCATTGCAAAATGTTTAGCCTTTAGTTTAAGTTTCAAAGGAATAATCCCCAACCCAAGTACCTCCCAGTTTCCATCCCTAAATAGAAAGCTCAAATGTGTATGTAGGCATAAGAAATGAGTTAATGGTGTATAGACACAGATTTGAGGGTTAATTTGGAAACTAGAAAGGCACTATATATGCTTGGGTTGTTGATGATGAGATGAAAAAGTTATCTTTTTCTAAAAAAATAAAATATATTTCTCAAATATTATGACCAAACAATATTTATGGTGAAACCCTAACTTAATATATATGTTATACCTCCTCTAAGAGTGCCAAGTATCTTGCTTCATACAAATGCAGTGTCTTCGTCTCTGAAGGAACTAATACCTGCATAACAAATTACAGTCACTTGACCAACAAAATGCAAAATCTGACAATGGAAAGAATGAAGTAAAAAAGGTTCACCTGGTCAATAGGGAAAGGGAGAAGCGGAAGCTCTGAGGAAGAAGCACAACTCACAAAACGCCGACGTTTCTTACGAGAATGAGAGAAGCTAAATAAAATGGGGGTGGAGGTGAAGGTGAAGGGAAGCAATTGTGTTTTACTTGTGCAGAGTGTTGATGGCTGACAAAAGGATAAGCTCACATTCATCATCACTCCACTCTATTCAAAATGAAGCATCAACAACCGCTATACCTTTTAGCTTGTCTCTTGATTTGATTTTTATGTTGTAAATTTTTCAAAGGCATACAAATACGCATATGGTTCTATATGTATTATATCATATAAGAATAATACCTATATTTGTTAAATTTTATACATATTTAAATATATTAGTGCATATTCAAAATTTGAATGTATAGATGTAGAATGAGGTCAAGTTAAATAGCATATATATGTACTATGTCAATATTTAATATAATATAAAAATTTAACAAGTTGTGAAAATTATTAAATGAGAAAAGACATAAAGTTATCATTGAAGTTGTATCGAATTTTTAAAAAGACACTTTAACTTTGCGTGTGCCCTATTATCCCACGAAACTATCTAAATTCACAATAAACATACCTTTTTGACTAATTTTAACACCACCCGTATTGTCACGAAAGTTGAGCGCGTGAAGCATTGTTCATACAGTTTCAGACCAACGTAAAATTGTCATGTGGCACTCCCAATTTAACTTATTTTGAAAAAAATATAAAAACTCATGAATTAATTTTTTTAAAGCTTTATTATGAATAGTTTTTATTTTTCAAATTTTTTTCTCATATTTCTTACCATGATTAGTTTACCCATATTTCTTGGACATCTATGTCTTCCTCCATTTTTTTTAAAAAAAACAAATGTTATTGTGTTTATTCTTATTCTTTTTTTAAAAAAAACTAATTAGTTTAGTGATTTTATTCCTCCTACAAATGAAGTTTTATATTTAGGAATAGCGAAATTATGAAAAATCCAATTCGGGAGTAAGAAGTTGAAGACGGAAGTTATTTAAATGTCATATTTTGAGTATTTAGATTTTGATTATTTACCAATATTTATTTTCATAAATAAATTAATTGCTAGTAGTTAGACAAATAATTAATAATGTTATCAAAAAATTTGTTCCGCCACAGCGGGTTTAGCGATTGTTCTACACAACAGAAGGAATAGCAAAAGTTAAGAACAGAGAATGAGGGTGAAGAAGAAAGAGAAACAGGAAAAAAAGAAGGAAAAAAAGGAAAAAGAAAATTAAAAGAAAAGCAAAGAAATCAAATAAAAATAATGTACAAAAATTTTTAACACGTGTCAAGTGAATATTCGTGCGTACTAACAAACATTTTTGTACAATTGATATTAGGTGAAAAACGGGGTATACATACTATTGTGAAGTTGTTTAATGGGGTAATAGGACACCTGCAAAGTTAAGGTTTCTTTTTGAAAATTCGAGAGAACTTCAATGGTGATTTTATGTCTTTTCTCTTATTAAATAAGCAAATCACACTTCATTGACAAATTATTAGAATATCAAATGTCCATATGAGCTGACTTACTCTATCTGGACTAACTCACGCAGGATTTGAAATTTGATGGATCATGACGAGTTAATCCATTTTTTGAGCCAGAAAATGGCCAACCCAATCCACAAGTATGTGTGCTATGGCCTACGGGTTGTGCCACCAACCCACATTTTTCAAAAGTATATTTTTTGATAAATTTTTAAATCATATTATAATTTTAAAATATTATTATAAATATCGACATCATAATATTACATGATGTTAGTGTTACTACTTGTTAATCAAATTTACAAATAAAAGTATCTTTATAATACTTATCAAATTTTATTTCAAATAAAATATAAATAGCATATTGAAAATACATATTTTGTATTATAATAATTTTGAATACTTTATAAAAATTCACTAGTCAACAATAGTAGAAACTAGTTATTTTTAAATATAATTCATTCACATGACATGAACAATTTCTTCATGCCAAATATGAGTTTTTCTTTTTATGAAATTTAAAATTATGGGCTTTTTTATTAAAAAAATATAAATTTATGAGTCAAGCTTACATTTAAAAATAAAATAAAATCATGGTTTGAAATTTAAAATTAATTTTCTTTTTAGAAAATTTGGAATTTGAAATCATGATCTCAAAACGTTGAATTGAAAGCATAACTACTTTGTACACATATTTGTTCACACTATAAGTTCATCATCTATACGACAACTAAAGATAATTTATAATATGTAAAATTAATTATTAGCCATCGATTTATATATACTAGTTTCTCCACATGTGCATGTTGGTGCTTGTTATGACCAACGACACTAACGTACGGTTTGAGTGTCTAAGATCGTCGATAATATAGTAACCCAACCAAGGGTCGGGGTCGTATTCCAAGAGAGCGATTTAGAGAATATATAATTAATTAGAACTTCATTCTAATTAGTCGTAGCTAAAGAGATTTAGGAATAAAAACATTATAAATGAAAGGGGGTGACACGAAAGTATCAACTATCGATTTGGGGGGGGGGGGTTGTCACAAGTATAATAAAAATGGTATAAAAAATGCAAAAAGAAAATCAAGTATGGGGAGAAGTTCTTGGGGTGTGACGAAAATAAAAGTTAATATAAATCGTTGAGTACATACTTTCGTTAGGAAATTTGCAAGATAATAGTGACAAGGCTAAACTTTCGATGAAAATAAAATCTCTCTCGAGTAACTTACCCCATTTCAAATGGGTCCCTCTCGAATACCATTTGTCGCATGAAGGTGAGCCTACGTCTTACCTCACTCACTCTTTCGAACTGGGTGTTAGGATATAGGACTAGGGCTCACCCTCTAGGGTTGAACCTCATGTTGACTGACCCACTTCTTAGGTCATCAGTTTAGCGATTTTGGTTTCGCGACCTCTCTCTCAGCAAGTCAAAAATACATGGGTGGTTTTGCATTCGCAACTACAAGCCCATTAAGTTAAATCACAATCACTAGGTGAAATCACCATTAAAACGCATCTAACCTATCAGCAAGCAAGACCCAACAATAATATCAACACATATTTGTTAAATCACACTCCACGAATGGGGTTTTAGCCACACATCAATAAATAACAAATTACACCTAAAATGATATTAAAATTGAATTGGTATAAGAAACTAAACCTTGATTTAAGTAAAGGAAGAAGAATGGAGTACACCCACTTCCAACTTGGGAAGATAAACTCTTTCTTTCTTCAAATCTTCCAAAAAATACATCTCCAAAATTGAGAGAAAATACAAGAAAAATAGCATTTTAAGGTGAAAACTACAATAATGTTCAAACTCTTAAAAAAATAACTAAGGCTAGTATTTATAGTTTTCAGAATTAGTGTTACGACGGATCATTTGTCGAGGTTAGTCGAGGTCGCTGAATGACTCGGTGATTCGTGCATCTTCTATTTCATCATCATTTTGCACTTGTTTTCATCTTCATGTCATGGACCATTGGGTTGTATATTTCATCTTCTAAATATGAAATTTGCTCTATAAATAAAGAGTGAATTTTAGGTTCGGCAAATATAAAAATCATATTTGTATGTTATAGCTATAGTTTGCATGATTTTGCTCCATTTATAGCAAATTTTATGTTTCCTATGGAGCATCAAATTTGTATAAATCACAGACAGACATTCATTGGTATAAAAGTGCAACAATTGGATGTATATCGGTTGGATAACTGTATATATGTAACTACTATGTATATGTATCCATGATTGTGTTTGTATATCTACATAGAATTTGGGTTTGTATACAATTTGGATTGAAATAAAATATTTTTATATTGAATCTCTCTCTTGCTT
The DNA here is from genome assembly GCA_027704865.1 of Solanum neorickii. Taxonomy (NCBI): domain Eukaryota; kingdom Viridiplantae; phylum Streptophyta; class Magnoliopsida; order Solanales; family Solanaceae; genus Solanum; species Solanum neorickii. Next base: position 17,657,181 of record JAKWJC010000373.1, on the reverse strand, counting down.
TATACATCACAAATTATACATATTATAATATATAATTTATGTTGTATAAAGTGAGAAAGAAATAAAGACAAAAGAGATCTAGCAGGGCAAGATTTGTATTTGTATAATTATAAATGTATATGATGAAAATATATATATTTGTATTTCTATTATAATTTTTCTCACTTTATACAAATACACATTACAAAAAACAACACTTATTGTGACGATATTAGAGGCGATTTTGTTTTTGCTACAAAAGTTACATATTCAGTGGCAACACTTGTGGTCGCTCCTAAATATTTATCTTTAGCGTTGACTTATTTTGTGTCGCCACTAACAGATGTCACTAAATCTAAAATTATAACTCTCTCTGAAATGAAAATTTTGGCTTCAAATATTTAGTAACATCTTATTAAATGTCGCACCTAAATATAATTTTGTAGCGATCATGTCGCCTCTAGATATTAATTTAAAAATGAAATAAAAATAAAAATGAAGGTTCTAGTTAAAATAAAACTAAATAGTGATTTGTTCTTCTTTTCTCAAACTAAAATAATCAAATGTTCCTCTTAGCTCAAATGAGTTTTCTATAGCAAAAGGGAGAAAGAAAAACAATTGTTCCTCTTTGATCAAGTCTTAGAAAAGGAAGGAAGAAAACTCGTTCATCTTTGCTTAAATTTGGGAAAAGGGATGAAGAAGAAGCTCGTTCCTCTTTACTCAAATTTGTGAAAAGGGAGGAAGAAGTAGTGTATGTTGGTTTGCTTAATATTCTTCAATTTTTCACTAATAGGGTTCTCTAAAGTATATATTACATCAGGTATGTCTTCCAATCCCTTTCTGGGTATTTGTATTTTCGATTTCACATATAATTTCTTTAACCCAGTTGAAATTATGTAGGAATAGGGTTCTTTAAAGTTGAATGAGAAAAGGAAAAAGTTACTAATTTGAACATTACTGCGAGAGTGTCTCGTTCAATTAAACATGTTCTTTGTTTGAAGTTTTGAAGGTACGACTCATGTCTATCCATATTTTAATATTTTGTATTAGTTTTTTCTCACTTATTACAAACATAATTTATACATTTGTGTTTGTATAAAGTGAGAGAGTTGAGGGAGTGTGGCGAACAAAATTCTCTAAGGTGAGAGGCGAATGACAAGTGTTTTCTACATATGACAATTAAATGGAATTGTGGTTATAGCATTTACTTTGAATTAATAGTTTGTTATTTATACAATTTTTCTTATAAAAAAACATAACAACAAGTTCATTAACTAATTGCTAATTTAATCTTCTTAATCACCATGACCACGAACAAATAAAAGAAACTGAACTATGAAAAGTAAAACTATAGACAAGACGAGTGATTCAACTATGGAAAGAATTTGTGATATAGATTTGGTGATTGCTTCTCTGGTTATCACAGATACCACCAACATCACCGCTAATAGGGTCGTGTGTGGCGGACCACGACTTTGATCATCTATGTAGAGGTTCACGTTGAATTTAAAAGAGTTGGTTGTTCATCTGTTTCATTTTGTTTGGTAAAGAGGGAAATGATTAGATGAACAAAAGAAACACCCATCAGTGAACCAATAACTCGATGAATCGAAACAAAAGAGTTGGATGGAAGAAACTAAATGGTGAGAATCGAAACTATAATCAAAATGATTAATCTAATTAGGATAAGAAGTTAATAAATGAATTCAATGACATATTCACAAGCGGATGGAATGATCATCTGAGCTATCATCGCCACCACTAATAGGCCCGCATGTGGCGGACAACGAGACGTTAATCATCAACTACGGCTTGGAAATACGTGCAACACGCGTGCATCTAAATTAGAGTATTTTAAAAATATAAAATATTAGATCTCAGATCGTATAAATCACTTATTTAATCAAACTGTTCTTTTTGTAAAAAAGAAACCCCAAATTTGTTCTATAAAATATAAAAACAAACTCATTAACTAAGAAGTTTAAAAAATAAATGTATTATATGGTTTGACATTCACGTGCAATGCAGGTGCATCTAAATTAGTGTTTTACTCAAAAAATAAAAATAAAAGAAAACTGACTAGGTTTTCGAAAAATCGATTAAACTTATGATTTAAGAGAAATCGAATTTCCTAAAGAACAGAGTCGCCACTTAATTTTTTGTAAAAATCAAAAAAAAACTTAATGTTTTCATAATACTTAACCTAAAAAAAATAGTTAAAAATAAAAGCATTCGAAGATCAATGTATATTCTGAAAAGGTGTTAAACCTTAGAAATGTCTGTTAACTTGCGGTTCACCAACGATTTGAACTTTTTTTACAAAAATGTTTGGAAATAAGTGTAAGGCAAAGATTTATTATAAATGTATTTTGAAAGAAAATAAACTTAAAAGAAAACTAATTTATTGAGAGAATAATTTTTTTCAACCATAAATAACTAAACGGAGGAATATGGTTCTTGGGGATTTAATTAAGCTAAACCAAAAGAAAATAATGTTAGAGAGTTAATACAACACAAATAATAACAAAGGAGAAAAATAAAAGAAATTTAGGCTTTGGCCCATATTAATCAATGAACAAAAAATATAAGTATACTAAATAAGAATCTAAATTACTTTCATATAACAATAGTTTTATTTTTTACCAACATAGCAATATTTTTTTTTCCAGAAATATAAAATAAATACTTAAACGAAAATGGAAGAGTCTTACTGGTCTACTATTTTCACTATTCCTTAATTATCTCCTTTCGCTACATGTGGTCACTTCGCATTGTTATATTGTTTTAATTTATTTAATGTGTTTTCTAGAGTTATTATTTAATGGTATTTAACATTTTAAATATTATTTGTGAATGGTTTAAAATGTTTTAACATTTGTTACTATATGGTTAGATTTTAAATTAATCTGTATATTTTTGTGATGGTACTATTAAGGATTAATTACGTGAATGGATTCCTTTTACAAAATTAATTACTTATTTTAAATATAGTCTTTCATTATTATCATTTATATCAACTTCTTTAATTTTTTCTTTTTGTGTGTCTCGCTCTTTTTTTCTTTCTTTCTGCTTTTCTGCACATCACTCTCTCTTTTTTTTCTTCTTTGTTTCTTTCCTTCTCCCTTTCTTTCTTTCTTTATTTCTTTTTTGCTTTTTTTTGTTGCTCTTTCTCCCTCTCGTACTTTTTTTCCTTTATTTTCGTAGAATAGTCAATAATTCTAAATTGTATAAAACGTGTATCAATAGTTAATTAGACAAGTAATATAATCGTAACAAATGAAGAGGCATAAAAATTGCAAAATAAATTAAACTTTAATTAAAATGTGTTACAAACACATTAAAGTTGAATTATTAAAAGAGAAGTAGTATAATCGTAAAACAATAAAGAGGCATAAGAAACTGCAAAATAAATTAAACTTGAATTATAAATGTATTACAAACATATTAAAGTTGCATTAATAGTAGAGAATTAAATATGAATGCAAAATGTAGAAAATAAAAGAGTATTCTTTGATCTGCATGTAAACTGAATAAAACTTGTATCAATAATGAATTAAACAAGTAACCAATCATAACAAATCAATAGATTGGTTGCAAATGAATTAAAAATACAAAAGTGTATTACATAAGTATTAAAGTTGAGGTATAAGATAAATTAAGCATGAAAAAAAATGTAACAAATAAAATATCAGACAGTGATTTATAGAGTGAATTAAACTTATATCAATGATGAATTAAACAAGTATTCAATAGGAACAAATAAATTAGGCCGATTAAAAACTGCAAAATGAATTAAATTGTATTAAACTTGTATTGAATGGTATTAAATTTGAATAAAAAGAGAGAATTAAGAATGGATGGAAAACGTAACTATGACTGACAAGACTATGATCTGTAGAGTGAATTAAACTTGTATCAATAATGAATTAAACAAGTATCCAATAGTAATCAATAAATCAAAAAGTTGTGAAATGAATTAAATTTGCATTAAAATTGTATTACATCGTATTTAAAGTTAAATTAGAAAAGAGAGTTAAGAATGAATGGAAAATCTAACTAACGAAGGATATGACGATGATCAATAGACTGATAAGTTATATCAATAATGAATTAAACAAGTATCCAATAGTAACAAATCAATCAAAAAACTTCAAAATGAATTAAATGTGCATTAACATTGTATTATCTAATTCAACTTTAATACAATTGTTCAATCTAATATTCTCCTAAAATCAATTGTAAACTTAACCAAACCCTCTTAAAATTGAGATATAAACTCAAAACGACATTTTCAATTATTTTGTAACGACCTGTTAGTCGTTTTGAGCAGCAGATTTTATTTCGGGGAAAAACTGGCTGGGACGACAGAACCCACGACGGACCGTCATGGGCACGACGGACCGTCGAGGGTGTCTCGTTTCAAAACACTTAAAAATTTGATAATTGGGTACTGAAATCGACTCTCTGAACTTCGTAACGGAATGGCAGGACGGACCGTCACAGACTCTTCAGAGAAATTGAGTCTCTGAAGTCTGTGACGGAGCAGCAGGACGGACCGTCGCAGGCGCGACGGGCCGTGACAGGCTGCGTAGTCCCAGGCTGGGTCGGATTTCTGTAATTATTTTAAGGGGCGTTTTGGACTATTCCTATTTTAATTATAAAGTTAGTGGGTTAATTTTAATAAGTCTAATTACTTGGAGGTTAAAAGATGTAACCTTAAGTTAATTAGTGGGTTATTATTGCCATCTTTTATTCTTAAGTATATACTAATTAGGGTAAAAGAAAGAGGGTTTGAATAAGAAAAGTAGAAAGAACAAAGAGAGAGAGAGGATCGAACGAAGAAGAAAGAAAACGAAGAACAAAGCTTGGGGAAATTGCTTGCTTGATCACTAATCTTCGGTGGAGGTAGGTATGATTTTTATACTATTCGTAGTAAACTGTTAATAGCGAATGATATTTACGGGTAGTATTGTAAACCCTTCTATATGCTTAATTGTATGCTTGCATGAATGTGATTATGTAATTGTGATATAATAAGCATGATGAAGCTATTGAATCCTAAATCTTGAAAAGAAACCCTAATCTACTGGTTAATGATGATGCCTTGGTATAAAAGAAGGCTTGATGAACGAAAGTAGTGAGATTAGGGGATCGGGTGCCACGTTTCGGTACCAGGATAGTATATGAGGATCAGAGTGTCACGTTCCGACACCAGGATAGTATATGGATCGGGTGCCACGTTCCGGTACCAGGATAGTATATGAAGATCGGAGTGTCACGTTTCGACACCAGGATAGTATATGGATCGGAGTGTCACGTTCCAACACCAGGATAGCATATGGATCGGGTGCCACGTTCCGGTACCAGGATAGAATATGGATCGGGTGTCACGTTCTGACACCAGGATAGAATGAGGATCGGAGTGTCACGTTTCGACACCAGGATAGTATATGAGGAGCGGAGTGTCACGTACCGACACGAGATGAATAAAGATAATGAATCTTGAAAGAGGTTAATATACTCAATCTAATGAACCTAATTCCCAAATGAGTATGATGAGGAGGCGTGAGTCCTCATTGATGTGCTTGGTGTTGTAACCAAGAGTTATGGTAATTGTAAATGCTGCATGCTAAGGATATTAGTTGATTTATGATATTACTTGATATATACTGTTTTCTATTTGGAGTTGGCTGATGATACCTACTCAGTACTTGTGTTTGTACTGACCCCCTACTTTTATGTTTTGTTTTCTTTGTTATATGTGGAGTGCAGCAAACGTGCCATCGTCTTCAACTCAATCGCAACTCTAGCCAGTCTTCATTACTCTGGATATCAGGGTGAGCTAATGCTTCTAGCTTGGACTGGATCTTCCTCTTCATGTCCTGATGCCTTGAACTTCCGCCATGGACTAGCTTTTACTTATTTTAGCTTCTTAGAATACTCTTAAGTTTAGTAATTTGATCATAGATGTTCTTGTGATGATGACTTCCAGATTTTGGGGATAATGATAAGTCTTGAGTTTTAGAAGTTGATTATTGATTTTGTTAATGAGTTTTAAGTCTTCCGCATTGTTTTCTATTTATTATGTTTGAAATGTTGGGGTTTAGATAGGTTGGTTCGCTCACATCGGAGGGTAAGTGTGGGTGCCAGTCGCGACCCGATTTGGGTCGTGACAAACTTGGTATCAGAGCATTAGGTTCGTTGGTCTCATCACACAAGAACGAGTCTAGTAGAGTCTTGAGGAACGGTAGGGGGACGCCTTTACTTTTCTTTGAGAGGCTATAAGACTTTAGGAAAATTCCATTCTTTTCTTCTTTCGTGCTATTACTTGGGTCCAATTGGTATCTAGGTGATACAAATTGGTATCTGACCATCTTCACTCTATTTCGCAGATGGTTAGAACTAGAGCAACAACCGCGCCAACATCAACATCAGCAAGACAAGATGCATCTGAGCCAGCCACTGAGACTGTAGCTCAAAGAGGAGCAGTGGCAAGAGGTCGCGGGAGGACGTCCTCTAGAGGAAGAGGACGAACGCCTGGCCCATCTGGTACTAGGGCGGTGACTCCTCCATCGACTGAGGAAGTAGTAAGAGAAAGGGAGGATGGGGAGAATGAACAGGTGCAGAATGAGGAATTGCCACCCCAACCTACCCCAGAGATGATCAATCAGGTTCTTGCTTATCTTAGAGGGCTATCTGATCAAGGCCAGACACCTCCAGTGTTTTCTGCACCAGCACCTCAGGCTCCGGAGGTACAACATGCGGCTACTGTGGCTCCCCGCATGGATGCCTCATTGGAAATAGGCACATTTCCTCGTCTGACTACAGGGCCTATAATGACAAATGATCAGAATGAACTTTTCAGTAAGTTCTTGAAATTGAAACCTCCAGTCCTCAAGGGTGCTGAATCTGAGGATGCTTATGATTTTCTGGTTGACTGTCATGAGCTACTACATAAGATGGGTATAGTAGAACGGTTTGGTGTTGAGTTTGTGACTTATCAGTTTCAAGGGAACGCCAAAATGTGGTGGCGGTCACATGTTGAGTGTCAACCAACAGAGGCACCACCTATGACTTGGGCATCATTCTCTAGCTTGTTTATGGAGAAGTATATCCCCCGGACTTTGAGGGATAGGAAAAGAGATGAATTCTTGAGCCTAGAGCAAGGTAGGATGTCGGTTACGGCATATGAGGCTAAGTTTCGTGCATTATCCAGGTATGCCACCCAACTTTGTTTCAGTCCACAAGAGCGGATTCGCCGTTTTGTGAAGGGGTTGAGATCAGAGTTGCGGATTTCAGCCCTACAGGTAGCGGCTACAGCGAAATCTTTTCAAGAAGTGGTAGACTTTGTGATAGAGGTAGAGGGAGTGAAGCCAGATGACTTCACCATGGCGACTACATCAAAAAGGTTTCGAAAGGGAGGTGAGTTTAATGGTTCTTACTCTAGAGGACAGGGTTCGGGATGTTACTCAGTCCGACCAATTCAGTCTTCACTACAGACTGTAGTTGGGGGTCCACCTCAGACCGATCAACACTTCTCTGAGAGACCTATGCTTGAATCCAGAGAGTGTTATGGATGTGGGGAGACTGGACACATTAAGAGGATTGTCCAAAACAGAGTTACAGACCTCCAAATGTTAGAGGTAGAGGTGGTTATGGAAGAGGCCGTCATTCTGGAGGACGCGGTGGTCGAGGTAATGGTGGTCACCAAAACGGTCAGGGTGATGGGCAAACTGGAGCCACTACAACACAACATGGTAGGGGCAACGGACAGACAGGTGAGAGGGCCCATTGTTATGCTTTCCCTGGGAGATCTGAAGTGGAGACATCTGATGCTGTCATCACAGGTAATCTTTCGGTTTGTGATTGCATGGCTTCTGTATTGTTTGATCCTGGATCCATGTTTTCTTATGTATCTTCTTCATTTGCTACTGGTCTTAATTTACCTTGTGAATTACTTGACATGCCTATTCGTGTTTCTACTCCGGTGGGTGAGTCTGTGATAGTTGAAAAAGTATATAGGTCTTGTTTGGTGACTTTTGTGGGGAGTAATACTTATGTAGACTTGGTTATCTTAGAAATGGTTGATTTTGATGTAATTCTGGGTATGACTTGGCTCTCTACGAATTTTGCAATCTTGGATTGTAACGCTAAAACTGTGACGTTAGCCAAGCCCGGGACAGATCCGTTAGTGTGGGAGGGTGACTACACTTCCAATCCGGTTCGTATCATCTCCTTCCTTCGTACTAAGAAAATGGTTAGTAAGGGTTGTTTGGCGTTCTTGGCACATCTCAGGGATGATACTACCCAAGTACCTCCAATTGAGTCGGTTTTGATAGTCCGCGAGTTTTTGGATGTGTTCCCTGCAGATCTTCCTGGTATGCCACCAGATAGGGATATTGACTTCTGCATTGATCTTGAACCGGGCACTCGCCCCATTTCTATACCCCCTTATAGAATGGCTCCCGCGGAGTTAAGAGAGTTAAAGGCACAACTTCAAGAGTTGCTAAGCAAAGGCTTTATTAAACCAAGTGCATCTACTTGGGGTGCTCCTGTTTTGTTTGTGAAGAAGAAGGATGGGAGTTTCCGGATGTGCATAGACTACAGACAGTTGAACAAGGTAACTATTAAGAACAAATATCCCATTCCTCGCATTGATGACTTGTTCGATCAGTTACAAGGTGCTTGTGTCTTCTCTAAGATTGACTTGAGATCCGGTAATCATCAATTGAAAATACGAGCAACGGATGTGCCAAAGACTGCTTTTCGGACCAGGTATGGGCATTACGAATTTGTAGTGATGTCTTTTGGTCTTACGAATGCCCCTGCTGCTTTCATGAGCTTGATGAACGGGATTTTTAAGCCATATTTGGATCTCTTTGTGATCGTATTTATTGATGATATACTGATATACTCAAAGAGCAAGAAAGAACATGAGGAGCATTTGAGAATGGTATTGGAAATGTTGAGGGAGAAAAAGCTTTATGCCAAGTTCTCTAAGTGTGAGTTTTGGCTAGATGCAGTGTCCTTCTTGGGGCATGTAGTTTCTAAGGATGGGGTGATGGTGGATCCTTCTAAGATTGAGACAGTGAAGAATTGGGTAAGACCTACTAATGTGTCAGAAATAAGGAGCTTTGTTGGTTTAGCTAGCTATTACCGTCGATTTGTCAAGGGATTCTCTTCCATTGCTTCCCAATTGACGAACTTGACTAAGCAGAATGTTCCATTTGTATGGTCGGATAAATGTGAAGAAAGCTTTCAGAAGCTCAAGACTTTGTTGACTACCGCACCAATCCTTACCTTGCCAGTGGAAGGTAAGAATTTCATTGTCTATTGTGATGCATCCTATTCTGGCTTGGGTGCGGTGCTAATGCAAGAGAATAATGTAATTGCTTATGCTTCAAGGCAATTAAAGGTGCACGAACGTAATTATCCGACCCATGATTTGGAGTTGGCTGTGGTAGTGTTTGCATTAAAGCAATGGAGGCACTATCTATATGGAGTTAAGTGTGAAGTATACACGGATCATCGTAGCCTACAGTATGTCTTTACTCAAAAAGATTTGAATTTGAGACAGAGGAGGTGGATGGAACTACTGAAGGACTACGATATCACTATCTTGTATCATCCGGGAAAGGCTAATGTTGTGGCAGACGCCTTAAGTAGAAGGGCAGGGAGCATGGGAAGTCTAGCTCACTTGCAAGTTTCCAGACGTCCATTGGCTAGAGAGGTTCAGACTCTAGCTAACGACTTGATGAGATTAGAAGTAAACGAGAAGGGAGGATTATTGGCTTGTGTGGAGGCAAGATCTTCTTTTCTTGACAAGATTAAGGGAAAACAGTTTGATGATGAGAAAATAAGCAGAATCCAGGATAAGGTATTGCGAGGAGAGGCTAAGGAAGCACAAATCGATGAGGAATGTGTTTTGAGAATCAAGGGGAGGGTATGTGTACCCCGAGTAGATGATTTGATCAACACTATTCTGACAGAGGCTCATAGTTCAAGGTATTCTATACATCCTGGTGCAACCAAGATGTACCGTGACCTAAAGCAACACTTTTGGTGGAGTAGAATGAAGCGTGATATTGTTGATTTTATTGCCAAATGTCCAAACTGTCAACAAGTAAAGTATGAACACCAGAGGCCCGGAGGAACACTTCAGAGAATGCCCATTCCTGAATGGAAGTGGGAAAGGATTGCAATGGATTTCGTGGTTGGTCTTCCAAAGACAATGGGTAAGTATGACTCTATTTGGGTGATTGTTGATAGGTTAACTAAGTCTGCTCATTTCATTCCGGTCAAGGTGACTTACAATGCAGAGAAGTTAGCCAAAATTTACATCTCAGAAATTGTTCGATTGCATGGAGTTCCACTCTCCATCATATCAGATAGAGGTACGCAGTTTACTTCTAAGTTTTGGAGAACATTGCATGCTGAATTAGGTACTAGGTTGGACCTTAGTACTGCATTTCACCCTCAGACCGATGGTCAGTCTGAGCGAACAATTCAAGTGTTGGAGGATATGCTTCGTGCATGTGTGATAGAATTTGGAGGCCATTGGGATAACTTCTTACCCTTAGCAGAGTTTTCATACAATAATAGCTATCACTCAAGTATTGATATGGCTCCATTCGAAGCATTGTATGGGAGGAGATGTAGGTCCCCCATTGGTTGGTTTGATGCATTTGAGGTTAGACCTTGGGGTACTGACCTTTTGAGGGATTCATTAGAGAAAGTGAAATCTATTCAAGAAAAGCTGTTAGCGGCCCAAAGTAGACAGAAAGAGTATGCAGATCGAAAGGTTAGAGACTTGGAGTTCATGGAGGGTGAACAAGTCTTGTTGAAGGTTTCACCCATGAAAGGGGTGATGCGTTTTGGAAAAAGGGGTAAATTGAGCCCAAGGTATATTGGTCCCTTTGAAGTACTTAAGCGGGTAGGGGAGGTGGCTTATGAGTTAGCCTTGCCTCCAGGGCTGTCCGGAGTGCATCCGGTATTTCATGTGTCTATGTTGAAAAGATACCATGGGGATGGAAACTACATCATTCGTTGGGATTCAGTTATGCTTGATAAGAATTTGTCATATGAGGAGGAACCTGTTGCTATTTTAGATAGAGAAGTTCGCAAGTTGAGGTCAAGGGAGATTGCATCCATCAAAGTTCAATGGAAGAATCGACCCGTTGAAGAAGCCACTTGGGAGAAAGAGGCTGACATGCAAGAAAGATACCCACACCTGTTTACAGATTCAGGTACTTCTTTTCGCCCTTGTTTTTCTTCTTGTGATCGTTCGGGGACGAACGATGGGTAAATTGGTATCTATTGTAACGACCTGTTAGTCGTTTTGAGCAGCAGATTTTATTTCGGGGAAAAACTGGCTGGGACGACGGAACCCACGACGGACCGTCATGGGCACGACGGACCGTCGAGGGTGTCTCGTTTCAAAACACTTAGAAATTCTGATAATTGGGTACTGAAATCGACTCTCTGAACTTCGTAAAGGAATGGCAGGACGGACCGTCACAGACTCTTCAGAGAAATTGAGTCTCTGAAGTCTGTGACGGAGCAGCAGAACGGACCGTCGCAGGCGCGATGGGCCGTCACAGGCTGCGTAGTCCCAGGCTGGGTCGGATTTCTGTAATTATTTTAAGGGGCGTTTTGGACTATTCCTACTTTAATTATAAAGTTAGTGGGTTAATTTTAATAAGTCTAATTACTTGGGGGTTAAAAGAGGTAACCTTAAGTTAATTAGTGGGTTATTATTGCCATCTTTTATTCTTAAGTATATACTAATTAGGGTAAAAGAAAGAGGGTTTGAATAAGAAAAGTAGAAAGAACAAAGAGAGAGAGAGGATCGAACGAGGAAGAAAGAAAACGAAGAACAAAGCTTGGGGAAATTGCTTGCTTGATCACTAATCTTCGGTGGAGGTAGGTTATGGTTTTTATACTATTCGTAGTAAACTCTTAATAGCGAATGATATGTACGGGTAGTATTGTAAACCCTTCTATATGCTTAATTGTATGCTTGCATGAATGTGATTATGTAATTGTGATATAATAAGCATGATGAAGCTATTGAATCCTAAATCTTGAAAAGAAACCCTAATCTACTGGTTAATGATGATGCCTTGGTATAAAAGAAGGCTTGATGAACGAAAGTAGTGAGATTAGGGAATCGGGTGCCACGTTCCGGTACCAGGATAGTATATGAGGATCGGAGTGTCACGTTCCTACACCAGGATAGTATATGGATCGGGTGCCACGTTCCGGTACCAGGATAGTATATGAGGATCAGAGTGTCACGTTCCGACACCAGGATAGTATATGGATCGGAGTGTCACGTTCCGACACCAGGATAGCATATGGATCGGGTGCCACGTTCCGGTACCAGGATAGAATATGGATCGGGTGTCACGTTCCGACACCAGGATAGAATGAGGATTGGAGTGTCACGTTCCGACACCAAGATAGTATATGAGGACCGGAGTGTCACGTACCGACACGAGATGAATAAAGATAATGAATCTTGAAAGAGGTTAATATACTCAATCTAATGAACCTAATTCCCAAATGAGTATGATGAAGAGGCGTGAGTCCTCATTGATATGCTTGGTGTTGTAACCAAGAGTTATGGTAATTGTAAATGCTGCATGCTAAGGATATTAGTTGATTTATGATATTACTTGATATATACTGTTTTCTATTTGGAGTTGGCCGATGATACCTACTCAGTACTTGTGTTTGTACTGACCCCCTACTTTTATGTTTTGTTTTCTTTGTTATTTGTGGAGTGCAGCAAACGTGCCATCGTCTTCAACTCAATCGCAACTCTAGCAAGTCTTCATTACTCTGGATATCAGGGTGAGCTAATGCTTCTAGCTTTGACTGGATCTTCCTCTTCATGTCCTGATGCCTTGAACTTCCGCCATGGACTAGCTTTTACTTATTTTAGCTTCTTAGAATACTCTTAAGTTTAGTAATTTGATCATAGATGTTCTTGTGATGATGACTTCCAGATTTTGGGGATAATGATAAGTCTTGAGTTTTAGAAGTTGATTATTGATTTTGTTAATGAGTTTTAAGTCTTCCGCATTGTTTTCTATTTATTATGTTTGAAATGTTGGGGTTTAGATAGGTTGGTTCGCTCACATAGGAGGGTAAGTGTGGGTGCCAGTCGCGACCCGATTTGGGTCGTGATATATTTGTAGGAACTATCTATTCAAATTTATCACAAATTCGTAAAATTCAAATAATGAATTCAAAATTTGAAACTTTATATTCAAATTTATCACAAATTCGTAAAATTCAAATAATGAATTCAAAATTTGAAACTTTATAATGACCAGCAATGGTGAACTTTCGCTTCTATTATTTTAAATATTTGAAATTTCTGCTTAAAAATGTAATTTTATACAAACTTGCAGATTTTTGTTCCTCATTTTATCTTGTTTTTGGATAAAAATAGTGACATGGACAAAAACTGATTTGAGTAATGTAGTTATTAGATAAAAGGTTTTAAAGAAAAGAACAAGAAATAAAAAAAAAAGAGGATGAAGACAAATAACACCAGAGAAAGAGAAAAAAAGTAAAAGAATAAAAAAAGAAGAAGAAAGAGATGAAGAAACAGAAGAGATAAAAAAGAAAGAAAGAAAGAGTCGAAGAAGAAGCAGAAGAATAACAAGAAGAAGAGGAAAAAAAGGTTGAGAAAAAGGCGAGGTCTTTCTTAATTCCAAAAAAAGTTATATTTAGTTAGAAAAATTACATTGACACAAATGGTAAATATTTTTATAATATAACATATTTATGTGATTTACCCTACTATTGATTGGTATATGTTTTTGTATACATTTATAATTAGACTAAAAATATTTTTGGTGGCCGATGTGATACAAATAGTAGTAACTCTTGTGGTACTAATAATGGTGATATATTTGGATTTAAATTAATCTGTAAAAGTACATAATAATATTTATAGACAAGTTTCTATACCAATTAGAATGTTCTTATGTAAATAATAAAATATTATTTGATATTAGATGATAAACAACTAGACATCAAAATGTGAATTTATTATTTTAACGAAATTAATGAAAATTTTAAATTAATTATATCAAGAAATTGGTTATTAGAAATTGCAATATTTGTAAATAACTTGTATGGGTAAGAATTTTTTTACCTTGATACAAATATGGTTTAATTTCATATAGTGTTGTAACTGAAAAGTATTATTGTCAAAACGGTGATTTTGATTGTGGTACAAAATTACTATTTGAATATAAATAGATTTGTAGAAATTTCAATAGATTCGTATTAAAAATGGATATATTGAGGTGTATTGTTGAATTTAAATATGGTGTGATTCACTTTCTAAATTAATAGTCTGAACACCAACTTTATACCACAATTACATCACATAATTTACCATAATTTTATACCATCACATAATGTACAATGATTTATACCATCACAAACACCAATATTTGTTTATCAAATACGTATTATCTTTCAGTTTCAACGATAGAACAAACAACATTACATTTTGAGAAATATTAATTTTCAGAATTTCAAGAAAAATTAAAAGTTAGGCCTAATGAAACACAAAGATAAAAAAAAAAGCATTACATCATTAAGTTTTATCCAATTGTATAACAAAAAACTTTCTCAGAATAAAATAAATTAATGGTAGGACCAGTTCTAAAATGAATTTCTTTCGTACAATCACTATCATATGAATACTCCTTCGAATCAACAAATAAAAAAAAAATTCTTACCCTTCACTTTTTGACAAATTAGTGGTTGTTGTAAAACTAAAGAACAAATTAAAAGAACAATATAAAAATGAAGACAGGAAGAATATAATAGAAGAGGAATAATATAAGATTACAATTTTTCTTTCAAGTATTCACCAAATCTTCAAGTGTATAAAATATGAACCCTTATACCTCTATTTATAGTATAACATAGAGACATACAAAAGGTTAATCATAAACATAACATTAACATGAATATAATGGGGAGGTTATAAAAGTGAAACGTTATAAGAATAATGGTTATAAAGGTGAATGTTATAACAATAAAACTATTGTTAAGGAAAAGAGTACAACACGTATTTTTCTCCCCCTGATAAAAACTTTACTTGATATCTCGAAGACGATGCATTTCAATCTTATATCACAACTTCTCAAATATTGATGCTGGTAATCTTTAGTGAATAAGATTACAAGATTATCACTTGAACGAGCCTTTGAACGTCTATCTCACCATTTGGTTGAAGATCATGTTTGAAAAAGACTTTTGGTGAAATATGTTTTGTCTGGTCTTTTTTGATTGTATCCTCCATTCAATTGAGCTATATATTATTCTCGTATATGGTGGCTGGAATGTCCTTTGTCAAACAAAATTCACATACTTCTTGAATATGATAGGTCATGATTCCAACCAAACATATTCGCGACTTACTTCATGATCAATGTTTTTTTTGTATGATTTGAAGAAGGGGTTACTAGTGTTGATTGTTTGAATGTCAAGATATTGTTGTGCCTCCATATGTAAACAAATAGCCTATTTACCATTAAACTTTATGCATATCAAACAAATATTCTGCATCTATATAATCAAATAGTTTCTGACTCGGAGATTGATCAATACAATTTTATTGAAGCTTATTTTTTTTCAAAGAAAACCACACATCTTCTATGTATTGAATCATTTGATCTGTTAGTTTCTTGGCATAGATTGAACGATAATATGATAATCCCTTCACATAACTTTTGTTGTGTATATCAAATAATCTAGTATTTGCATAACCAACAATCTATAAGTGCACAAATTGCACTAATACATGGAATTTATAATCATTTTCATGAGGTTGCAAAGATTATTTATCTGTGTTAAGCAATCTCAGAACCATTGAGTACTCAATGAAGTTATTTTAAGACCTTTTGAATTGCGTTCAAAAAAATTCATAAAACATTCATCGTCTAGTTAGACATGATAATTAGTCATTATACATATTCATATATGTCATTTATTGCCAGACTGAAATAAGTCTCATTGTATCCACTATTGAAGAACATATCTCCATTTAATAATGTCAAAACTTTTGCGAAAATTCTTTATGCCCTGAGGCACGAATCGTGCTTTATATCTGACGGTTATACTTTCG
Organism: Solanum neorickii; assembly: GCA_027704865.1. Taxonomy (NCBI): domain Eukaryota; kingdom Viridiplantae; phylum Streptophyta; class Magnoliopsida; order Solanales; family Solanaceae; genus Solanum; species Solanum neorickii. Next base: position 17,641,043 of record JAKWJC010000373.1, on the reverse strand, counting down.
TATAATGATTCATTTGTACCCTCATTAACATATATTTTGATCTATGAACTATATGTTCAAAAACATCTCTTTTCTAAGTGAAATTATACTTGAATAGTGTCAATCATTTATCTGTCCACACTATATGACAGATTTGAACTTAAGATTGTCATAACCATTTATAGCATTGAGTGCTACATCATATCAAATATACCATCGACGACCATTTTGATTCAATTCCAATACGACATAATTTATTGAGATCTCTTCATTTTCCATCATTTTCAGGTACCTCAACCTTTGCTAAGGTTTTATGAAATATTATGTCATAGTGCTCTTTCAAAGCACTTGCCTCATAGGCAATGACCATTTTGATAATTTGATTCTCTCCTTTCTCAAGGATTTTTACATTTGGAATCGATTGGTCTATCACGCTTCTGGCGTACCATAGACTTTGTCCTTCATGGACTATTTTTTGGATCATTTGACGAGGATCTACATAATTCACCCCACACATAATTTTCATCTGCAACACATATCACTCCTTAATGTTAGGAAATTTAGAATTCACCCGCAATCTCATTTGGGGATCCATCTTGGGGCGTGATGGAGCAATAAAATCATATGTGCGCACATCAAATTTTTAGATGAAAACTATTTGGTTCCTGACCCTGAACCAATTGTGTTTGGAGAACCTTGTTGGCTTAACGCATATATGTTAAATAAACTCATCACATACCAGATTTTATTTGAGAGATTTTTTTCTCATAATCAATGGTGTAGCTATAATTGGAGGCATATAGTTTCTGCTAAACCAACCAACATTATCAACACGACTTTATAGTTTGAAACAGTGCTCTTAATTTAATAACTCGAGCAAACAACCTTATAAAAATTAATCTGTAAGTTGATACAAATGCACATGTGAACATATCATAGATGCATCTATTAAATCATAATAGTAAACGTTCCACATGGCAGGTGAACGAGCTCATATTCACCTTTGTATATGTTCCAAATAATTTTAGGGATACAATTCCAACCTTAGCTGGTACAATGATCATTTTTTCACGAGAACAAGTTACAAAAGAGAATTATTGAAGAATCTTTTATTTTTTCAACATAAAGCCACGTGAATTCTCAATTTCTCTTGCATCACATTTGAATCGAAATGGCCAGCTGATTATGCCAACGGATATTTATTCTAGTAAACTTTTAGTTTACTTATGCATGTGATTCCATCATAATGCAAATGTTTGTATACAACAAACAATGGGAAAAATGGGTAATTTTATACGTAAATATTTATAATCCACTTTGATTGTAGTAATTTGAAGATATTAAATCTTCTCATAATTTAGTCTCAATATAATATTTGTTTTCAATTCTTCCGAAACTTAAAAAGTTTCTTTTGAGACTTACTACAATCCCAATATTATGAATAATTTCATTCATCCTGATAGTAACAAATTAGCCATTTCGAAACTATCAATTAATTTTGTGTACTTTCACAATTTTCATGATGTCATTCTTATGGTGACCATCTCCTTCAAGGAGAAAATTATTATTACTGTATGGTTAAAATTATTACATTCAAGACTTATTTCTTGATAACCAATGACAAATTTGTGTTGTCACACAATAATATTTATTTTGGTCATGGCCACAACCTTTACAGAAAAGATTTATTTCTTTCTTTTGTCCTTCAATTGTTCATTTCAAAATATACCACAATATTTGTGTAGTACTCAAAGTATATACATGACCACAATGACTATTTATGTCAAAATATTTTTTTTCAATCTCTCAAATCTCCCGTAGAGGTGAGATGTGAGATGTGACATTCATCCAACAATACATGAACATGTTCTTATTCATACGAACACAAGTCACATTAATTTTCTTCAAGAAATGGACTAAAACCATTTGTACATGTTCCATAAATTTTTATTAGAAACTCGTTGTCATGTTTTGGCATTATGTGATTCACCTCAACATCACTTTAAGATGTCAAATGTACCAAATGTACTACCACTTTGTATTCATTTATTTTGATGGGGGATTTACAAGACTTTTTAAATTGGGTTGCACCAACAACAATGTGCCCAACTTCTCATTCCACTTTGATGGATAAAAATTAATTTTAACAATTATATTCATTTTTGAAGGACCATCTTAAGAAAATCAATGTTTCCAATAACCTTTCATACAATTTTAATGGATACAATTACCTTCACATTTGAAGGAACATCTTAAGAACCCATAATGTTTTTCCTTTTAATTACCACATGATGACCATTAACATTTTTACAATACTCATATTCATACATTCAACCATTTATCATTTTTCAGACTTATTAATACACTGTTACCACATTCATATAAGAGAATATAACAAATTAATTGGATAAATTTCATGACTTTCAGTCAAAAGTATAAAACTTTTGTTAGTCATCATCATATCATCACTATAATGCATTAGGACTTTAACCCAATGTATTACCCATTTAAAGACACCTTTGGTCATAAATCAATGGGACTTGAACCCAACTTCTTATTATCATGGTGCACCAAGACTTTAACTCGATGTCTTATCCACTTGGTGTGGTGAAACCTGAATTCACTGTCTTACCCTCAATCAATGCTTAATAAATCAAATACATTATGAAAAAAATAATTATCAAAAATCATAAATATATTCTGAATTTGACTCAATATACAAGAAAAATGAACAAAATTAATTAATTAGAACAACATGTTAGAATAATATAAAAGTCCCTAGTTAAAATAATTTCAAACATTTTAATAGTCCCTCTCAACATTGTTATGAAGATTATTATAATTTACTAACCATTTTAGAATAACTACAAAACAAATTTTGTTAGTACAAATAATATATTAATAACTCAACAAGTAAATGCTTAGATAAAGAAAAATAAAGAGTTGCAAAAATAACCAACAATAACAATTTAGTCAATATGTATATGCCACATAAGTCAATAAAACAAGATCATAAAGAACAATTTCTTTACAAATTATTAACTTACAAAACTAATTTTATTTTTTAAATATATAAGTGATCAATTTAAAAGTTTGCTAAAAGTAAAAGCAACTCGTTGGACTCATATGATTTTGAGATGGTAAAAAAATTAATAATGCATAATCAAAAGTAAAATATAAAATATATTATATAGTAATTTACCTTTAGAGAAAAATAAACAGAAATATTTTTGTCTTCTTTATATTTTCTTTGCTTCAATCCTTCAATAGTAGAAAAATTGTGTTGATAACGTTTTGTAAAACTTAAGAACAAAAGAACAATATAAAGATGAAGACAGGAAGAATATAAGATAAGAGGAACAATATAAGATCACAATCTTTCTTTCAAGTATTCACCAAATCTTCAAGTGTATACAATATGAAGTTGTTATGCCTCTATATATAGTGTAACATAGAGGTATACAAAAGGTTAGTCATAAAGATGACATTAATATGAATATAATCCGGAGATTATGAAAGTGAAAGTTTACAAGATTAATAGTTATAAAGGTGGAGGTTATGGAGGTTATGGTCATCTTCATGATGAGGAAAGTAGTGGTGATAATGGGTGAGTAACTTCTTGGTGTAGTGGACATCCACACTAGGGGTGTCAAATGGGCGGGTTGGGTTGAAATTAAAAATATTAAAATGGGTTCAATAGAAATCGGGTTGGGTCTGACCTGCCCAAGTTTACTTTCGGCTGAAATGGGTTGGGCTCAAAGGGGCTGAAAAATGGGTTGGGTCTTGACCCATCCAATTTAACTCGATTAATCTCAATAATTTAACATATTGATATTTAACTTTTATAAACACAATTTAAATTCCATATCAAGAACTTTTTGTTAAAAAAATAACATATGGATAGTAAATCCTAAAAGATGTTTATAATACTTCATACCTTCAATATAGAAACATATCTTAATAAAAAGTTTTAAAACTGGTTGAAATTGGAGATTGAATTGGGCTCAATTGAGAATTCTCTTCAAATGGGTTAAGCTTGAATGGGTTGAGAATGAACCCAATTCAAATTATCTTGAACCAACCATTAAAATTCTGACGAATTGGACGGCTTACCTATGTTTGGGTTCACTTTTGGCACCCCCTAATCCACACTATAATATTTTATAACAGTGGTAACATAAATAAACTTTTCACTATCACTAACAAGATTTTCTCTTCCATATTCACTCGCGGGAGATGAGTGAATTCAACTCCAAACTTGATCTCGAACACATGTCAGAATTATTAATAATTGTTATTCGACTGTAAATATCTAGGATTCTTTCTAGAAATCAAATCTATGAACTTTTTTCTATTTATGGTAGTACAAACAAAGAAAACACACAATTGTATTTCAAATTATAAATGATTTTGAAAAACAATATTTAGAAGAAGAACCAAAATTCGTTATAAGAAATGATGAAGATTTCTACCAAGAAACTAACAATAGTATAAGTGAGAGTATAGAAAATTAAATGTTATTATTTCATGAATAAGAAATTAAGAGGAAGAGAAAGAAAAAAGAGAAAAGAGTGAAATTAAAATATCTTTTAAGAAAACGTATAAAGATATTATCCATCTCAAAAAATCAGCTCACTATCTAAAAAAAATTAGCAAATAAAATGGTATCCCACATTAAAAAAACGTGAATTTATTATGTTGTTATGTTTATAATTAAAAATAGAGAAAATGCATAAGTATCCCCTCAATTTATGTTCAAAATTCCAGAAATACACTTATACTATACTAAGGTCCTGTTATCCCCCTAAACTTATTTTATATATAATTCTACCCCTTTTTGGCCTACGTGGCACTAGCTTGAGAAAAAAAATATTAACGCACGTTGGGCCTCAAGATAGTGTCACATAGGCCGAAAAGGATAGAAAATTATTTATAAAATAATTTCAGGGGGGTAGTAAGACTTTAGTATAATATAAGTGTGTCTCAGAGATTTCGGGCATCGGTTGATGGGGTACTTGTGCATTTTTCCTTAAAAATGGGCAACTTTCACATATAGCAAACACAAAATTCAAATTTGTATATTATAGCAAAGTTTACATAATTGCGCTCCATAACAAACATATATATGTTTAATTCGTTATACATATACAACTGAAGGTTATGACTATTTCGCTATATATATATACAAAAAAAACAATTGTATAATTTCCTGGTTCCTCTTCAGATTTGTATAGTTTCGCTGGTAGCTCATTTGTATAAATTGTTGTTAGCCTCTCATTTGTATAAATCGTTGTTAGCCTTTCAATTCGATTGTAGGTGTTTGTATATCTGTATAAAATTTGAATTTGTATATAATTGATCAAATTGTATAAAACGAAAAAGAGAGAATATATACAATTCGAATTTGTATAAAACGAGAAAGAGAGAAAGCCAAAAGAAACTTGGGCAGGGAATATACAATTGAATCGAATTGTATAAAACGAGAAAGAGAGAAATTATATACAATTTGAATTTATATAAAACGAGAAAGAGAGAAAGACAAAAAAGACTTGGGTAGAGAAATATTGTATTATATAATGATAAGTGTATAGGAAAATTATATACAATATGAATTTGTATAAAACGAGAATGAGAGAAAGGCAAAAGAGAATTGGGCAGGGAATATACAATGGAATCGAATTGTATAAAACGAGAAAGAGAGAAATTATATACAATTTGAATTTGTATAAAACGAGAAAGAGAGAAAAACAAAAGAGACTTGGGTAGGAAAATATTTGTATAGGACGGAGACATATGCATATGCATGCGTATATACAATTTTCTCTCGCTTTATACAAACAAAAACACAATTTATACATTTCTACTGTATAAAGCGAGAGAGGCGAGCGAGAGAGGGAGAGTGGTTGGCGAGAATATGAGGGAGAGAGACGACTGACAAACAGTTTGCTATGGAACACAAATAAATCAAATGGTAGCTACTGTATTTATTTTACATTATTAATTTGTCATTCTGTACAATTATCCATTAAAAACTACTTTTGTAACTAAAAAGGAGTATATACATATATTGTTAATTAAGGTGTTAAATAGCATATTCTTGTAATTTTCTCTTAATTAAAATGAACTGCTGATCATTTTATTGGGCTTTTGGGCCCGATTTAGCTTCGACCTACTGTAGCAAATAGAATTTGGGCTTTAGCCAATTTCTCCTCCGAAAATCTATGTATATACTGAGTGTATACTTATGTGTATAGGATTCTTATTGGCCTTTATTAATGTATGTTAGCTATTTTGTAAATGTATACAACCGATTCCATCTCTCGAAAACCTGTAATCTTGATTTTAGCCATGTGTAAGCAGATCTTTGACCTGTATATCATGTATAATTATGTATACCATTGTATATCAGCCTATTTCCAGCTTTCCGAAACCTGTATTTTGCTTCCGAAACCTGTATTTCAGCTTCTCATTTTCGGGATTGACTCGATAGAAGAGAGGTTGGGCTCTCATGGCCCATTGCGAAGATGCAAGGGAGAAACTTGAGTCCAAGTGTATCGTTCAAGGGAGTTTATGCAAAGAACAATATGATAATAATCAATAATTAATCATAATGAGATTTTAATGAAATAGCTAAGCATAATTGGAATTATAACAAAAGGAAATTGAATATATTTAAGAGCAACTTACAAAAATGACTATATTTATAGGGTTATTTACTAAAAATGACTACACTTTATGTCAACTTATAGCTGCATGTTTATATTATTATTATTATTTATGGAATGATCTTACAATGTATGAAATAAGATATGATATGTTATCATAACTGTCAAGTGTCAACCTTTTATTATGTTCCTAAATCACTCAAATTGGTGTTTCTATTTATAAAACTTAAAGTACTCATATATCAAAATATTTATAATATTTAATTTGAATTTGAGTGATTTAAATGGGTTAAGGGAATTAAAAGGAAAAAGAGAACATTGGGCTTGGCTGGAGGGAATAAAAAGGGCCCAACATTTTAGTCTTTTTATATAGCTAAGTGAATTATTAAGGCAAATTTTTTAAAATGTCAATATTTTAACATTTAAGAGGGTTCATTAACAACACTTTCAATATTTAGTAAAAATGTCAAAATTTGAGTTTGTTATGTATCTTATTTATGTTCTTATTATTTGTTTTATTTTTAAAAAATATAATTTTTATATAACAGATTGAGATGAATTTATGGGAGATTATTATTTTTAAAAAGGAACAAATGTTAAAAGTTTCATCAGTGACAATTTATTAAAATACACCAACTTTTATCTATTTCTTTCTTTTTTTCATCATGTTATAAAAAATTCCTTTTTTTCTCCATTGTTATAAAAACATTCAATATCCAATTCTGGTAATCTTTTTTTTTGTGTGTTTCTAAACACTTTTATTAACCAAAATAAATATCCAATTTTCACTAATTATTGACAAAAAAATCACGAAATTAAAGAAGTACCACATCTATAAAATTTCAATATCAATTTTTCAATAATTATTGTTATGAAAATCATAATAAAAAATATAATATCTCATTCTCACTAATTATTATTATGAAATTTTATGATGATACATTATAGTTTTATCTATTAAATTTATTTATTTTTTAATTTATAAACTTGAACACCTATAGTTATTTGTAATTGTCATACTTTTCTCACAATGTATTTGTTTTATTTTTTAAAATTTTGTATCCTTGCTTAAATTGTATTTATTCCAATATGTATACCATTTGTATTAGTATCCATTCTAGTTTTCATGTTGTATTTTGTATAATGAAGCTTGTATTTCTTTATTAGTTTGTATTCATTCCAATAAGTATGTCAAATAAAATGTAGCTATTTAAGAAATACATTTGTATTCGTATATATTTTTCACTGTGTATTTATTTTCTTTTCAAAATCTTGTTTCCTTTTCTAAGTCGTATTTATTCCAATATGTCTATTATTTGTATTTGTATTAGAATACAAATAAACTAATAGAAAGTTGTTTTTCTTATAAATAAAATACATAACTAGTTGACATACATTTGGATGAATACAAATTAGGGACAAATACAAGATTCATAAACCATGCAACATGAATTTTTTAATATATACAAATATTGATAGTATACATAATGATTTGAATACAAATTGAGAAAGCATACCAAATTCTAAAAAAGAACTATAAATACAAAATAAACTAATAGAAAATTGTTCGAAAACTATCTGATCTTCGTCGTCTTTTTTCAAGATCCTCACGAGTAGCCAAAGATTCTACATTCACGCATTCTGAATTTGAGGAAGTTTTTTCACACCAATGACTCTTGTAAATGTTCTTACCCTCTTTCTTCCCTCATTTTAGCAGCGATCGTACATTATACACTATTTGTTAAGTAATAAATAAATTAAAGGATGAAAATTACCAGAAATTGATTGATTAAGATGAATACCTCTAGTAAGCCTCTTGGATTCAACCATTGGAGAGTAAATCATAACGGAAATTGAAAAAATACAAACAACATTTTTTTTAAGATTTAAACAAAAATAAAATTAGAAAAGAAATCTGAAAATAGGATAAAGATTAGAGATATCTTAATCAAAGGGATTCTTGTTTATCCAATTTTTGATTAAAAAAACAACCAAAATATATGGCAGAAAAATATTTGCAACTTGAATGTTGGAGGAAAATCAAAAAAGATAACCATGAGAGAGAGAGAAAAATAAATAGGAGAGAGAACTAACAATTTGAAAAGATAAATATGAGAGAGAATGATTTTTTTTTGTAAAAAAAAAAGATATATAGAATTAATTGAAAAAGAGAGATAAAATAGGAGGAAAATTGGGACACATAAATTTTTTAAAATAATGACATTTTTGACATTATTGCTAATAATTATAAAGTATGGATATTTTTACTAAATATGTTATTTATTTTGACTAGTTTACTAATTTTTCCAATTATTAATTGGGAACCTTTCACATATAGGCACTTAAAAATAATTAATTACTCTCCATAGCTATAGTTTGATAATTACAATTTATAGCTACATGTTATATGGATAAGAGAGGCGATAGAGACTGGGAGAGAGAGGAGAGAGGAGAGAGGCGAGAGAGAGGGGGAAAATAGTGGGAGAAAGGTGAATTGTATAAGTATATTGGTTAGATAATTGTATATTATACATATGTATTTGTATATATGACAAGAGAGATTTGGAGAGGGAGGATAGATGCGAGAGAGACTGGGATAGGGAGAGAGAGGTGAGCGAGATTGAGAGAGAGAGGGGAGAGGCGAGCGAGAGAGGGCAGATAGTGGGAGAGAGGTGAATTGCATACATATATAATTGTATATAATTGTATATTATACATATACATTTGTATAAATGACAAGCGAGATTGGGAAAGGAAGGAGAGAGGCGAGATTGAGAGAGGGGATGAGAGAGGCAAAAGAGAGAGGGCATATAGTGGGGGAGAGGTGAATAATATATGTATATAGGTTAAATAATTGTATATTATACATATGTATTTGTATATCCTGGCAAATTATAGATATACAAACGTGACTAATTATACAAAGTCAAAGTCGGCCCACGTAATTAATGTAAAATATTAGTCGTGAGTGGTAATTATAGCCAACTATAGCTATGATGAGTGATTAAATGGTATAAGTTTGCTTAGCCGCGTAATTTTTCCTTATTAATTTAGCCAAATTGAATTGTGATTGGCCAATTCAATTAAATTTTAAATAAAACGAATTAATATATATTAATTAATGAGCTTCTTAATTCCAATGAAATAAAATAATTAATTTAATAAACTGAATAACTCAAAACTATAAATAATTTAAATTGAACTAATTTAATTGGACATTTAAATTAAAGTATAATTCTTTTTGAAATTATTTTCAAATATTTATGAAATACAACAATTATATCTACAAAACTGTATGAAATATATGTGCTAATTATAAATTACAACAATCGACTAAGATCACTTATAATGACTTTGAAAAGTATTTAAATTTTATAAAACTAATTATTCTAAATCGTTTGGAATTAAGAAGCTTGTGAATTTAATTTTATCGAAAAGGGTCAAAATTGAATGTCAACAATTAATGTATTTAAAAAAACGTGAAATAATAGATATAAAACCATATAAATCAAATGCATTACTTTAAAATCCCAAACTCCGACCTGCGAATCCATCCAATTTTTAAATTTTAAATCTGTTTCTGATTCATTTTTGTTCAATCAAATCAAGGATAAGAACAAGAGCAACACCAACAAGGAAATCACTCGCATGATGAATATAATTTGGCTAACCACTAAAAAAAAAAAATTTGAAACAAAAATGCTATTATCAGATAAAAAGTTATGATATATTTGATGATCGTTTCGCCATTTTTATCAATTGTCACTAACATCACCACCACTGCTAATAATTTATGAGTGAATTTATAGAGAGTTGGTTTTTTTTTTTTTTTTTGGGTTATGTGGGGGGGAGATCGAAAAAATAGACGAACAAAAGCAACACCAACGGGGGAACCCATGAAGTGCATACAATTAGATGGCTAATTTAAATATTGTACTAAATAATAAGTAAAAAGGCACCATGACTAAAACATTTTAAAAACAAACAAATTCATTCATATATATGCAAAGCATTTGACTTTCTAAGACAACCTCATGTTAATATATAACAATAGTAACTTATTTCATATTTAAATATTTACAAATATTATTTAAATTTCTTTTTTTTACCCCTCCTAGGGAACTTTCATCCCTTTTATTCCCTTGGTAATTCGAACTTGCAATCTTTGAATTGAATGTGAGGAATGCTTATCATTATTCCTTATAAGTTTTGAGTAAATATAATGAAATTCACATGATGAACTTATATGTTATGTGTGGTTAAATTAACATTGATTGGGCAATATAATAACTCGGTACCTAAATGCTAGTAAATTTATGCAACAAAAAAGTACATCTACATAATAATAAACAAACATAACAACATGAAGCGCATTAAATAAATACCAAAACAAAAATAAAGTTATGAAATAAACTTATAGAAATATTCCAACAATAATACTAGTCTGCATGCATGCAAATTTAACTAAACAATTCTTTTGTTAAAAAATAAAATTAAAAATCCCAACTTACTCTATAACATCTCAAAAACAAAGCAAAAAGCCACAAGAGCAATGATAATCAAACCTAAAAAAATTATTGGCATTGAACTTGTAGATGATATCATTTTTTTTCTTTTTTAATTAAAAGATGACCCAATGAGTCAGATTTTTTTTTTCTTTTTTAATTAAACGTTTTTGCGACAAACAACCATTCACACTGTAAACAAACACTACAGTTTTTAAACAGTACATAAACTAAATACCAAAAACTAAAAAAGAAATGTTTCATTAAAAAACTAAGAGGAATATTTCACCACCAATACTATAGTCTGCATGCACTCAGATTATAATAATCAATTAACTAAAGCAAGCTTTTTCTTTTCTTTTTTTTTTTTTAAAGAAAAGGGATAATGCACAACAACACAAGTACCCTCTCAATCTATGCTCGAAATTTCAAAAACACACTTATACTATATTAAAGTCCTATTACCCTTCTGAACTTATTTTATTAGTAATTTTCTATCCCTTTTCGGCCTACGTGGCACTATCTTGTGGGCCCAACACCGATTGATTTTTTTTCAAGCTAATGCCACGTAAGTCGAAAAGGGGTAGAAAATTAATTATAAAATAAGTTCAGAAGGTAATTGGACCTTTGTATAGTATAAGCGTATCTCTGAAATTTCAAATATAAATTGAGGGGTTACTTGTGCATTATCAAAAAAAAAAACTGACTCTCTAGTTTTGCTATAATTAATAAACTTAAAAATTTATTTATCATCACCACCATTATTAGGTTTTGGTATTTTAGCAATTGAAGCAATAAGAACAATAATAAGTATATATCCCAAAAAGAATTAGTGGAATTGAGTTTGATTTTTGAGCTTTTGCTGGTGCCGCCACCGCGACTGGTGGTGCAAACATCGATTTGATACTAGCCACAAATAAAAACAACAACCCGAGCCCATAGCTAAAACTATCAAGATCCAATGTTCAGGGCTTAGAATATTAATAATTTAACAAATAAGAACAACTTGTTGAATTGTGTGTGTTGGAGGTGTTTTGCATGTGAGACTATATATAGGTGGAGTTTATTGACATCGAATAAATTACAAGGTAATTTTGTTTATTTTTGGTGATGTTGAATAAATGGTAAATCGAGTGAAATTTTTCACCTTGCCAACATATTTTGTTGTTATTAGTATTTTTTTTCAAGTTATTTGTGAGTTCTTTTTATATATGACAAGTAGGGATTTGAGTTAAATTTTCCTCTTTTATTTTTTTTATTTTTACCGTTAGTTATTTTTAGTATTTATTTATTTATTTCTCTTTGGCAATGAATATTATTAATTTTATGGGAAATTAAAATAATATATGATAGCAAACTATTAATTCAAATTAAATGAAATAAATATAGTTTGATTTAATTGTACTCCATAACAAATTGTTTCTATTTCGCCTCTCTCCTAGTGAATCTTGTTTGTCACTTTTCTTCTCTCCCTCGCCTCTTTTGCTTTTATACAAACACAAATGTATAATATGTGTTTGTATTTGTACAAGGCAAGAAAATTTTGTATGTATACATATATTTTCGTCCCCTATCTTGTCCCCTCTTCTAGATCTCACTCGCCACTCTCCCAGATCTCGCTCGCTAGTCTTTCCCTTACCTTCTCGCTTATACAAATAGAAATGTATAAATTGAGTTTTTGTCTGTATAAAACGAGAGAAAATTGTATATACACATGCAAATACATATATCTTCGTGTCACGACCCAAATTTTTAAGTCGTGATGGCACCTATGTTCCCAACCAATAGGTAAGCCAACCCAACATATTAACCCAACTAAACCAACAAATGAGTAAAAAAAAGACTAACACTTAGCAAGAATCTCCAACATTGAGTTTCTTATAAGTACGAAATGCGGAAGCTAAAATATATCACCCCAAGAATTGGTGTCTTAAGTACAAGAGCTTCTAGAATACGATGCAAGTCTGAAACTAAAATGACAAACCTAACTTAAGGAATATCCTGTCTGAATACTGAATAACAGAATACGTAAAGATAGAGGGAGGTGTGGGCCACGGAACAGCCAAGCAGCTCACCACAACTCCAAGAACTTCAAGCCGGACTCAATTTGCTCCACGAGATGTACTCCTACTCGGAATCGAATCTGCACCACAAAGAGTGCAACAAGCGTAGTATGAGCACGAAACCACGTGTACCCAGTATGTCTCATTGACCGATAACGAAGAAGTAGTGACGGGAGTTTAAAAAAAAATAATATAATTTCGTACATTATATAAGTATATATATATATATATTACACTCACTATTTAGGTTTCATCAATAAAGGTAATCAACATCAAGTATTTTCCAAACGCCAAATAAAACACATAATCATCAAAATAAATGATGTGATGAAATGCAATGCAATATAACACCATGTAATGAATTGTCTCAGAATACCCAGTACACACTCAACAGTATATACATGATACTCCTCGGAAATACATCGAGAGTTCATGACCCATGGGGGACTCGCGAGGTCCATATACCGACACGGACGATCTCCACGTGTCTGTGCGGACGATCTCAACGCACCATCATAATATCAAACAATTTCCGCATGGACGGTCTCCACGTGCCCAAATTACAATCTTAACATTTCACCATACTCAATCTCATGTCAATGCATGTATACAATATCATTTCAATATAAGGGGATAATGATGCATCTCACTCAATCAATATCAACATAATACATAACCACCTCAATTATCACAATTATACGGGTGTAATAAAGAAAACACAATCACACAAAAAATTCAAGTTAATAATATTTATCAGCTGATGCCCATATGCTTTGGAAATTCTCAAAATTTCAATCCGCATTATATAGTAGAAATTTTCTGTTTCATGACACCGGTACTCGTACCAATGCCCGTCACACCATTGATACGAGACCCCCATCTTTCGCCCTTACCCCTTTGTCTATTTTCATTTTTTTTAAATCTTTAATTAGGAAAAACATCCTTCAACAAGTCTAAAAGTCTTAACATACCTTAAATGCCGAACTCGTGTCACCAATATTCAAGATTTTTCCTTTCCTTTTCGCAAGGCTTCGGAACGTTCCCAATCTATCCATCGTGAGATATTCGTAAGTAAGCGAGTTCATAGGTATTCAATTTTTTTTTGTGTCTAACCTAAACTCCAAAACTCACTCATATATCCAATCAAGCTCTTACTCTTGATATATTTATATGTCAAGATTATATTTACTAAATTTCAAGCCTACTGTTAAGCCTCAACTCCTCAAAATATTATGATTCTAATAATACTCATGTAATACAATACCACCAAAATTTGGTTAGCTATATACATACACTTCATGGAACATTACTATATAAAAATTAAATAATGAAATAAAAGTTTAAAGCCAATCAGTAATTTGATGTAACTTAATTAAATAAGTAATGACTATGGAAAATTTCGCAGGTTCCATATATGAAATCAATTTTTATTTTTGTTTGCCAACGATTCCCCTTTTTTTTTCTTTCTTTCCAATGGTTATATTTAAGTCTTTTTAAATGATTAAACATGATATTAATTAATATAAACATTCTCCTCTACTATAATCCAACACCCTCAATACTTACAGTAACTCACTTAATTTACTTGCTAGTCATTAGGGATAAATTAAATTAACAAGTTGTACAATCCAAAAAAATTTCCAGCAATACCTACTATTTCTAATATCCTCCATCGTCAATACGAAGATTTATATAATACAATACAATCCAAACTTAATTCTAATGATAACATATTAATACTAGTGACTAAATTCTGTAAATAAATAAATTAAGACCCATTTTCACTAGTTAACAAACCAGAATATGCACTTTAAATGTGAGATCCTTCATTCTTTTTCTTTAATTTTATTCGGTCCAATTGCTTAATTTCTAAACAATTGGTCATGCCATCTGCCACTTCCAAAATGAGCATTAATGGGCATTCAATGCTCCTCCCCCCCCCCCCCCTTAGGTTGATAAAGTAGCACATAAATAAAAGAATTCCTTTCTGTTCCTTTACAAATGATCTGAATAGATCCAAAAAATAATTTCTCTTCTCATATACACACCAACAAATAATTTAACATAACAGTTTAATTCACTTTGAAAATTTACTCAAATGAAGGATTGAAAAGTTTGAGAATAAGTCGTTCACCTGAAGTCGACAGTTTCTTTTCCCCTACACGTTTTGCCACAATATGTTAATGGGGTTATGCTAATCACTCATTTATCTTAATTTAATAAATGGGCTAAGTGAAAAAAAAAGGTTTTAACTAAATTAGGTACTGATCTGGCCCATTAAGTATGCAGCTATATTAAATATTTAACACATATCTGACAACTAAATAATCGTGGTTACCGAATATTTCAAATTTTTTATTTTAAATTCTACGGAAAGAGTCAAGATAGTTTGAGTTCTCCAAACGACCTAGCGGACTGTTACACTTCGTCTTATACACTTATAATTATATCATACAAATATTCCCCTGCATAGTTCTCTTTTGCCTTTCTCACATTTCCGCTTTATAGAACTAACACAAATTATATAATTAATTTTTTTTATGTACATCAAATATAAACAAATTATACAATTGTTTTCCTTTGTATATGTATAGCGAAATATACATATTTATGTTAACTATGAAACACAATTATGCAAACTATAACTATAACATACAAATATACTTTTTGTGTTTGCTATATGTAAAAGTTGCTCATCTCATAAGGAATTGTCTTTAAATAGCTAAAGTCATATGCGGCCCCTTAAAGTTGTCTGCATAATTCACTTAGACACTTCAACTAGGACTTGTACCTATTGGACACCTCTACTAATTCGGTTTTGAACCTTTTGAATACTTTTGTGACAATCAACTAAAACTATGAAATGTGTGTAATACACTCGCGATGACGTGGAAAAAGGACAAATCAATTACGTACATGTGGCATTTTGATGGGGAAAAACAAGAAAATAGAAAAAAATTGAAGTGTTGTCATCACTTTGAAATTATATTCTTCACCATAGACCCTCCTCCACCATATTTGTCATCACCTTGAAATCCTCTTAATCCACTATTCTGTTTTCAGATCTGTTTCTTTTTTTCTTTTATTTTAAGTTGAAAATAGCAAATTGCATATACATAAAAATTAGTCAATACATGAACCTATAAAATATGAATCATTTATAATTTTAGATATCAATAAAATCATTGACTACATAATCATCTAAGCAGATTCATTTTTTTTATTTTAAATCTAATTTGTTAGATATATTTTCGATAAGAAAAAAATGGAAGAAGAAATAAAATAGTCATTGTATGAGTCTATATTTTTTCCCGTAAATAAGATCACATTATCGAACAAATTTAAAGAAAATGGAGAAGAAAATTGGTGTTTCCATAGTTGAATATGATAGAGGTGAGGGGGAGGGAGGAAGAGGAGGCAGGAGAAAAGAAAAGGGTGGAAGGTGTTGGTGGCAACGTCATTGGCGGAGATGGTATTGGTTTTGGAAGAAATGGCTAAGGAAGAAGGAAGAAGAAAGAGATTTTTTTTTTAAAAAATACGTTCTGACGCGCTGAATGGATGTGTATTACGCTTTCCTTGCCATATCGGCGAAAAGTGTCAAATTGGTACTTATTCTGAACAATAGAAGTGTTCAATAGGTATTAGTCCTAGTTGAAGTGTCTAAATGAATTTTGCAAACAATTTTAAGGGGCCGCATATGACTTTAACCCTTTAAATATCATTTATGTTTCATCTAAGATCAAAATAGCACTCCAACTATCACTATTTTCCTTCAAACTCTCTTCTAGTTGACATGATATGTCATTAAAATCTTTTTTATAATAATAGACTAATTTAATTCATCAAAATCATTTAACTAAAATAATGATCATATTTTTTTAAAAAATAAATATTAATTTATTAAGTTAAATTTTTAATTTTTTTTACGTTATGAAGAATACGTTTTTAAAATGTACTATAATGTCATCAATTTTGAATACTTATAAACACATACATTTACAAAAAATTTGATATTACAAATCACTCATGAACATTAATTTTCATCATAATCATAAATTGTATAATGAATCAATAATATTAAAGGTCAATTAACTATTACAATAATATTGACTGTGTATTTTAAAATTCATGCTTCCGATATTTTTTTTCGTAAAAAGTGAAAGTGAATGATATTATATTTTTTTATATAAAAAAATAGGGATAATGCACAAGTACCCCCTCAACCTATGCCCGAAATCTCAGAGACACACTTATACTATTCTAAGGTCCTATTACCCCCCTGAACTTATTTCATTAATATTTTTCTATCCTTTTTTGGCCTAAGTGGCACTATCTTGTGGGCCCAACGTTGGTTGACTTTTTTTAAAAAAAATTAGTGCCACATAGGCCGAAAAAGGATAGAAAATAACTCATAAAATAAGTTCAGGGGAGTAATAGGACCTTAGTATAGTATAAGTGTGTCTCTGAGATTTCGGACATAGGTTGAGAGAGTACTTATACATTTTCCCAAAAAAATATTAAATACCTCAAAAGTCTCCTTCTATTTTAGTTGATATGTCATTCATTAAATCATCATTTCAAAAAGTAATAGACCTATTTAAATCATCAAACTTATGTCTATAAAACAAATATATAAATTACATGAGAATTATGAAGATTATAAGATTTTTTTTAAAAAAAATCCATTCATTTATGTATTTTTACCAAACAAAATTCAATAAAAAAAAATCTCTGTGTACAATTATTACCTGATAATTTTTAAAATTCCCAAGTAAATTATTTAAAAATTTTAAGCAATTTAAAAGTATTCAAATACATTTGTAAGGTTGACAAAAAAGTTGGTAAGAAAGATAAAATTATTATTTAACTATTTTTAATCTAATTTTTATTTTTATTCTTTTATTCTATATCTCATACAACTAAACACCAATATATTCTTATATCATCATATCCCAAATTCATGAAATACAAGCAATAATTAATTGAATTGTCTATATCAATTCAATAATAAATATTATATGAGATTAATATATTGATAAATAAAGATCAAAATTTATTTTCTAATATAAAATATTATTCACTTTCTATTTTTTTTAAAAAAAAAAGAAGAAGAAGAAAATATTGAAAGTATATATAGATTTCAAAGCACCCAATTAATTATTTTTTAATAATTAGTTGACCTTTAATATTATTGATTCATTATACAATGATGATTAATTGATGTAAATTAACGTTTATGAGTGATTTGTATATCAATATTTTTTTGAATTTATGTGTTTATGAGTATTTAAAATTGATGGCATTGTAGTACATTTTAAAAACATATTCTTTACAATATAAAAAAATAAAAATTTAATTATGATAAAAGATTCTTTAAGTTTAACATTTTTTCCTTAAGAAAATCGTATATATTTTCTAAAACTAATATAATCATTGTTTAGTTAAATAGGTTTATTGAATTAACTAATATATTACTTAAAAAGAAGACTTTAATGACATGTCATGTCAATTACGAGAGAGTGAGACTTTGAAGTATCAAGTATACAGTAAAACCTCTATAAATTAATATAGGTGGAACCATGAAATTTTATTATTTTATAGAGATATTATTTAATCGATAAATTAATATTTATTAATTTAAAGAATGATTTGAGATTTGATTAAGGTTAATTATGATTATATCTAAATCATTGTATCTTACTAATTTATATATTATATTCATTAATTTCAAATAAAAAAATATTATACATAAAGTATAATGAATACATCAAAATCATTGTATCTTACTAATATTATCCTTGTGATGTTGTGATAATAAGAGCTTTCAAGATGTATTATCAAACAGAATTTTTCGTTGGATATTAGAAGACTATGAAGTTGGACAAACTGATCTAACAAAGATCAATGTTTTGGATGCTATTAATTTTGCAATATTGTTTGGACAACAAATGTTCAGCAAGAGACAATAACAAATTGTTTTCGACATTGCGAAATTCATTAGGGGATGCAATCTCAGAGAATTTAAATGAACATACATGTAAAACGCCATTCATGAACTTGAGGTCTTGAGTAATGATAATGTCAATAACCTGTTGGATTATTCGGGTGAAAGTGATATATGTTGAGGTCCAGGGCTTAGAAGAAATTGTGGATACCATCGGAAAAAATAATATTAATGATGAGGTTGAAGATGATATTATACCTTTGGTACCAGTTACACGTAAGAAAACAACACTAGAGCTCTTGGATGCAATAAGAAAAATTAGAGATGAGTTTCAACTAGATTTAAATGCTTAAGAAAAATCAAAACACAAAAGAATCATATTTCACTAAAATTTCTTAGATATATTTGTACTTTTTAAGAATTATTGATTTATGATGTAAATGAGACCATTTATTTATATAGGGTCCTTCTGAATATATATTATTTTATTATCATATCGAAATTGATAATTTTTTTCATTGGCCCAAGTCGGGGCCAAAGAAAAATATTTTTTTACGGAGATTATTAATTTACTAAGTATTAATTTATGGAGGTTTTACTGTATTTTGAGGAAAATAGTGATAGTTGAGTGATATTTTTATTCTAAATAAAACATAAATAATATTTCAATGTGATTCCCTCGATGATCATTTAAGAAATTGACTCATTATTTTGAAATAAACATTTATGATCAGTTAGAAGATGCCACATGGTTCATACACTTTTTTTATTCCATATCAAGTATTATTTTTTTTAAAAAAAAAAACTATTTAGACATTAATAAGCATACTTTGGAACATTTCAAAATCTTTCTATGTTTAACTAGTCAGCCTATAACTTAACTCTTAAATCTGCAAAATCGCTTCATTTCAACATAGAGGTTTTATGATAGTGGTGTTTTGACAAATAAAGTAGCTATGAAATCTATGCTTGTCAATAGAGTAAATGATTTCTTAAAATATAAGGTAAATCAAAGTAACTTATATAAATTGAGATGAAATAAGCAATGATTTTTGATGTGTATTGAACATGCCAATAACGAAATGCTGATGTGATTGTGACACGATTCGTGTAATGACTTTTTATTATGAGATTGATATTAATTAAAATGTTAGGAATGCAATGATATTTATTTTCTTTAAATAAAAACAAGAGGGCCAAATGCTATTAATATTCCTTAAGTTAAAATATTAAAGTAAATTTTGTGTATTTTGTCTTTAAAATGAATTTTGTTATAAAATCAAGCTCATAAGAATGTTATCATAAAGAGAAGAAGACAAGAGAAGTAGATAAAAGAAGAGGAAGTTTCTTCTTATTCAAGTATATGTAAGTCTAATCTGTATATCATAAAATAGTGAATGAACAATCCTATTTATCAGTTGAGAAATCACTCCAAAAGTCACCATATTAAGTATCATAATAAATAGTTACATTCTTATTAAAATAGGTTCATGAAACCTAGTGAATATGGATACTTGTTAATGTTCTAACTTTATGGACTATCCACTCATTCAATGGATTTATAACACTCTCCCTTAGATGTCCATAGATAATGTGCCTCGTTAAAACCTTACTAGGAAAAATCCCGTGAGAAAAAAAATTCTAGTGAAGAAAAAGGAGTACGTATATCTTTTGATACGCACTATTTGTTGCCTCATTAAAAACCTTGCCAGGAAAATCCAGTGGGAAAAAACCCTCGGCCAAGGAAAAAAGAGTGCAACACGTATTATACCCCCGATTAAAACATCACCTAATTTCTTGTGATGATGTCTCCAATCTTCGTACATTGTGGTTGATATATTATTTTTCAAAGAAAAACCACACATTTCATGAATACGGTGTCTCATTTATCTCAACCAGACGCACTTTCGACTTGCTTCACGGAGGGATTTTATTTCTGCATATCAACATTTGCTTCATTGATCGCCAAGATATTATTGTGCCTTTACTTGCAAATACATAGTGTGGTTGAGATAGAGCTTTATGCGGATAAGATAAATATTCTGCATCTGCGAAACCAATCAATTTTGTCTTGGATTCCTCGGAATAAAGTAAACCCATAACTATGGTCCTTAGAGGATATTCAATCATGTGTTCAACACCATTTCAATGTCCTTTTATTGGGGAGAAACTGAATCTTGCCAGTAAATTTACTGTAAAACAAATATCTTGTAATATTGTTAGCAAAATGCATTAGTGCCCTGATTACACCAAGATATGGAGTTTCATCACCAAGAGAAGCATTTTACTTGGCCAATCATTTATCTGTCCCATTCTATGACATATTTGAATTCAAGATCCTCATCACAATTTATATCATTGAGCGCTACCTCATATCAAAGATACCGTCGACGGTTATTTGATATCGATTCCAACAAGACATAACTTATCGAGATCTCTTCATTTTTCTTCATTTTTTAGGTACCTGAACCTTTTCCAAGGTTTTATGAAGTGTTATGTCAATGCACTCTTTTATAGCACTTGCTCATTATCATGACCATATTGATCATTTGCTCCTTCCTTATTCAAGGAATTTATATTTGGAACCGATTGGTCTATTACGCTTCCGGTGTATCATAGAATCTGTCCTTCAAGAACTTGACATTGGAGCATTTGCAGTTGAATTATTTCACAGGGTCAGTACATTCATCTGACAATTGATTTGCAACATTATACAAATGAATTATCCTTTAAACTTTAAGTTCACATATTTATTTAGCGATGATCTAGATAATTCATAATTAATCTGACACATAATTTTCAGTTGTCAATCATCTCTCCCCCTAATGTTAGCAAATCTAACATTCATCCCAACCTTATTTGGGAATTCATCTTTATGTGTGGTGGAGCAATTAGATTATAACCGCACATTTAACCTTTTAGATGAAAATTATTTGGTTCCTGACCCTGAACCAATTTTAATGGAGAAACTTTGTTGGCTTAATGCATACATGTGTTGATACATGTTACTTATCTCATACCAAATCTCATTTGGTAGTTTTGTTCTCATTACCATGATCTAGCTATAATTGAAGGCTTACAATTTCTGCTAAATCAACCAGCATTATCAATATAATTTCATAATTTGAAACTGTGCTCTTAATTTTAACAATTTAAGCAAACAACATTACAAAACTAATTTGTAAGTTGACAATAAAATACATGTGACCATCACATAGATGTATCAATCATATAGTTGCAAATGATCCACATGACGGGTGAATGAGCCCATATTCACCTTTTTATATGTTCCAAATTTTTTAGAAAATTACAATCCCAACCCTAACTGGTAGAATGATCATTTTATGAAGAGAACAAGCAACACATGCGAATTTTTGAAGAATCTTTTATTTCTTCATCAAATTATCCACATGAATTCTCAATTACATTTGCATCACATTTAAACCAGAATGATCAACCGGTCATGTCAACTAATCTATATTTCAATACACTTATAATTTACTTTAGCATGTGATTTCATCAGCATGCTCACGTTTGTGTGCAACAAACAAGAGAAAACAATGGGTAACCTTTTACATAAATATTTATAACCCCTTCGGTTGTAGTGATTTATAGTCTCGATATTTATTTTCAATTCATCTGAAACTTAAAATTTTTTTTGAGACTTACTACAACCCAATATTATTCCTCTGATAATAGCACAACTCGTTAGAGCTTGCAATTAATTTTGTGTACTATCACATATTGCATGACTCCATCCTTATGATGAACATCTCCTTCAAGGATGAAATTATATTATTATTGTTATGGTCAAAATCATTATGAGCAAGACATGTTTCTTTCTTTACTTTGTTGTACCGTAGGTACACAACCAATGACAAATTTATATTGTCACACTGTATACTTGTTCATGACCACAACTTTTATAGGCAAGAATTAATTACTTCTTTCTTTTTGGTCTTTCGGTAGTTCATAACAAACATAACATAATATTCATGACGTATAAACGCACATGACCATTGGCCATTCATGTTAAATAAAATTTATATATTTCTCTCAAACCTCCCGTAGAGATGAGATGTGACATATATCATTTTTTTTCAAACCTTCCATAAAGGTGAGTTGTGGCATATATCCAACCCATAATGATTTTATCACATCTTGACCCATTCTCTTATAGAATGGTCGAGTATTCACGATACTCATCACACGTCACATTCTCTTCAAGGAATGGTCTAATTTGTACTTCATTAATTTGCATAATAAGCACATTGTCATGGCTTTAAAATTCATCATATTTTCATTACACACCTCAACATCACTTTGAAAGATCAAGTGTACCATCACTTATCTTCTTGTCTTTTGATGGAGGATTTACAAACTTGTCAAATTATTGGGTCGACAATATTCACAAGTCCAATGACCTTTAAATCCATTTTGAATAATAAAAATTGTCTGCACATTTGAAGGACTATTTGGAGAACCCATAGTGTTCTTCCTCTTATAATTACCACAATGATGACTATTATAATTTCGTCCCTTCACGCCCTTATTCGTATCATTAATTATTTGTCATCTTTCAGACGAATTATTTGCTGCTACCACATTCATATGATTGAATGGAGCAAGTCAATATCGGATTTCAAAGCTATCATATGTTGCTACCACATTCTTTTCAAGGAATGAAGCAAATTAAATAGGACGAATTTCAAGGCTTTTCATCAAAGCCTTAGTCATCATTATATCATCACTATGGTGCATTGACTCAAACTCAATGTCTTATCCATATAAGGCGTGTTAGACCAAATTTTATGGAACTTGAACCCAGTTCTTATCATCATGGTGCATCAAAACTCAAATTGATGTCTTACGCCCTTGGTGTGATAGAACTTGAATCTATTGTCTTATCCTCAAATATTTTTCATTATGTGCATCCGGACTTTAACCAGATGTCTTACCCTTTTGATGCGAAGGGACTTGAATCCATCGTCTTCCCCTTTAATCAATGTCATATAAGTCAATACCAATAGAACTCAACCATGATCCTTTAAATGAAATCAAGAATTATAGAAGCAAATTTAGTCAAAATAAAGTTGAGAGTTTTCTCACCTCTAGCAATTATAAATATTAATAAGTTCCTCATAATTAACACTTAAAAAATCAACATGAAAATTTACTTCTTTATTCTTCAATTCTTTTCTGAAACGAAGAACAGTCAGTATAATCATAAACCAATACATAAAATTGTTAAAGTAAAACAAACCAATATGTTCTACGTTTTCATATAATACATATATACTAAAATAAATTATTAGTATAAGAGGAACTTTTGAAAATATAAATATGTAACAATAAAAAATAAATAAAACCTATTTCTGCTTACAAGTGTTTCAACTATAACATTTTTGCGAAGTGTTACAACCTTTAGAGCATACTCGTGCTGATAACGTGTTATAAAATCAAGCTCATAAGAATATAATCATAAAGATAAGAAGACAAGAGAAGTAGATAAAAGAAGAGGAAGTTTCTTCTTGTTGAAGTATATGTAAGTCTGATCTGTATATCATACAATATTGAATGAACAACCCTATTTATAGGTTGAGAAATCATTTCAAAAGTCACCATATTAAGTATAATAGATACATTTTTATTCAAAAAGGTTCATGAAATTTAATGAATATGGATGATTATTAATGTACTAATTTTATGGACTATCCACTCATTCAATGAATTTATAACAAATTCATTATTAATAATTATAAATAGAGGTAGGAGGATGTTGTTTAAGCTAAAACGAAAGGGCGCAAATTATATTTTGTAAAATGATGAGGGCTACATCCGATTACAAGTTTCTGTTCGGACTTTGAATCAACTCTTACCTGTTAAGAAAAAATTAGGCACAGAAGAGCTTTTACAAGTCTCAAAGTGGATCCATTGAAATTCTTTAATTCAACCAAATACTCATAAAAGAGAGAAAGAAAAAGAGAAAACCCAGTGATTGTATGAAAAAAAATGGATGGACCACCGGAGAATGATGTTTGTTCTATCTGCCATGGCCCTTTCAATGTCCCTTGTCAAGCTAATTGTTCCCATTGGTTTTGTGGTGAGCTTTTATCTCTTTTATTATTAATTCATTGTTATTAGTACTTGCTATTGTGTAGCTGAAATTAGAGTTGATGAATTCTCTTTCTTGTCCAGAAATGGAGAAACTTGACAAATTGAGTGTGACATTAAGAATTTCTTGTAATTGTGTCATGGAAAAGTTACAACTTTTTGTTCTGGTTTTTGATTGAAAAGTTCAATTTCAATTTGAAATATGTGTATCTTGAAGATCTTTTTTATTGATTTGTGAGAAAGTGGGAGTAATCTACTTGCGTATATTGGGAAATTCACATTGTTGTATTGAGTTTTGATCTGTGTGTGTATTTGATATTGACAAAAAAATTTAGGTCCCTAGTGCTTAAAGCACATTGCGTATGCAGGGGAGTTTCTTGTTTTTTTGCTAGAGTGTCCATACTTAATAGACAACGAGTTTGGAGTACATATTAAGTAAATATACGAGTTGTGTGTATCAAGAAGAAGCTAACCTAGAGTTGTTGAAATGAATATTTGTTTGGTTAAGATATGGTGCTGAAACCATGGTTTACTCCGCACACTACTAAATGGGGCATCAGATCTACTCTATTTAGTCTTCCCTCCCTCCTGTTAGTGCTTTTCCTTGTGTGTCATGTCCTCTAAACAGTTCCATTTGACACATGCATGTCTAACAGAAGTATGCTTTGCAAGATCTTCTAAGATACTTTGGTTACTTGCTAAGAATGTAACATATTCGTGTCAGATGCATCTGAGTATCCTATTTCTATGAGTCTGCCAAGTAACACGCTGGCTTGTGATTTTGAACTTAAGGTTTCTTAAGTGGATCCACATAAGCCAGCTGCCAATCTGTGCATTCTGAGGTCATATAACGGTAAAACATAGGTTTCAAATTGATGGGTTTGAAACTTTGAATAAGTCTGTCCAGTAATCTGGATCGAGGAGAAAGCAAATTAAGAAGTTTTTTTGCATCGAAAAGGACGGCTGATTGAAACTACTGAGGTAGCTCATAACAAATCGTTTGTAAAGAAATTTGATCTGCAGAAAAGGACAGGTAGATAGAAGACCTGAATCATGATCTTTTTCTTCCTTTTCAAGTTGATGTACTTGAAAAGGAACTTAACAATAAACGATCATGTACTTACATAATAACGTTGCACATGAAGTATAAGTGTCTCTCAATTGTAATTTGCTTTTGTACATGTTTTAGAGATGAGCATAGTTGTCTAGCTTTTCGTCTAGATTATATTTCTTTCTCTTAATGTACTGGGAGGTAAGGTATGGTCCCCCTCCTCTTGTTTTTCTGAAGTGAAGTGAAATAAAATGCCCAAAAGGGCTCTTTTGAGCTGGCTGATTTACAACAAAAAAAACCACATAATCAGTATGTCTCAAGTCACATATTTCAATGAATTACAAGCTATTTCAAACTATCTCATTCATCATGGGGACCTAGTGACCAACTATAATCTAATGTCGGCCGCACTAATACCTTTAGATGCACAATTGTGGAGGATGGATATTTTGAGCCTTCACAGAAAATGGTGTGCAAGAAACAAATAAAAGCTTTTGAGTTATTAAAGCTAAGCTCCCTGCATCATGTCTCCTATCGCTATGTTGCTCGAACCATCCCTGCCCCACCCGTGTCGATCTAGCATGATTGGGTGTGAGATGTGGTCAATTTACTTAGGGTGCTTTAACTTAAGATATGACCAACAAGTATAGATTAATTGGGTATTCTGTTTCTGTGTATATAAACTCCAAATAGTTTTACAAAGTATGAGGCACTTTGCTATTACAATTTATCTTATCAATACAATTTTAGGTGTTTATAAGGAATTACATTTCATTATATTTATACTGCAATAACTTTAATTGACTGAAATATATACGTGTAAATATCACAATACGTTCCGTAGCCTAACACACATGTCGGCACTCAAATCCATACCCCAAATCCTAAAATTTATGCAATGTATAATCCGACCTCTAGTCTGAGAAACATGGGTCAATCCTTGTCTGATAGATGTAAAACTAAAGCATTGTGTGCACCTACAGTAGTGCATTTTCTGTAAGTTTATGCTTCAGTTTTGTTAGGAAACTATTGCTTATAAGGTTTCCATGTATCCAACCACAGAGAACGTGTATGCATGTAGTCTATGTTTTATAGCTTACTTCTTGGAATGAAAGAGTAGCAACAAGATCCTGTATTACCTGCTCCCTCGATGTGGATGATTGACATATCTTTGAGTATGATCAGTTGGTGCAGACCTCTTTAATAATTTCAGTGAGAAACTTTTTCCTATTTGGTGAAATGTTATTTAATTTAAAGATATAGGAAGAGGAGGATCGAGTTGTCAAAATATTCATTATGTACAGAAAACTGTCTTGACATTGTTACTTGCATCATGGATAAATATGACATGAAGTATCTGTCCTTCAAAATTAAGCTCATAAAAGTGTGCAAGTTATGCAGTAAAACTTTTGACTGTTTATCCTGTCAGAAATAAAAATCTTGTCAGTGTCCTTACCTTATTCCAGTGATTTTTATAGGAATAATGAAAAAATGATCGGGATATTATTTTGGCACTTTTCTGCTTATCGAGTGCCTGTTTGTCCATGGAGAGTTTTCTTTTATTAAGGAAAACTGTGTGGACATAGAACTTTTACAATTTTTTGGAATTCAATTTGAAGTTAAAATCTGGAATCCTGAAAACTCTAAAACGTTGTTTTCACAATCTTCACTCCAAATCAAGTTAAAGCAACTCCAATCTATATTCATGTAAAATATAACTCCAATGTCAAAATACTATTTTCAACTTGAATTCAAATGCTACTATTTTTCCAGATATCACAATTCTTATGTCCAAATGCCACTACATAATAACCAAGTTAGAAAATCTTGCCAGTAGCATAGTATATTTCTTGCCGGTGACTAAAGTGGACTATAAAGTAGAAAGAGAATAACATGTTAAAGTTGTAACATATTTCATGGATTAATCGGATTGTATCAAAATCTAGATTCTTGGGTTGCGCTATGTCAGTGTAGACTGGAGAGGGCATGTGATAGGGGATATTTCTGCTTTATGCAGTTACAAAATGCCTTAAACTGTCTTATCCTACTTAAAATATGATAAACTGAAGTAATGCGTGCGGCATGAAAGAGAAACTCTCCCCCTCTCCCTTAATTTTGAAACTTGATTGGGGATGCAGTGTTGAAATTTACCAGTCTTTGAATTTCAGGTTTTAAAATTGTCAGTCTTGAGCGAAATTCGTAGATTTAAATCCAGCCATTACTTGAGAAAATGGTGGCGAAAGTGAAATGTCTGGATTTTATAAAATAGCAATCTGGTCAAGTTTCCTGGATTGAGGGAAAAGCTGTTACTTGCCAACATTGTGAACATTATTTACTATAACCAGAATTCTAAGATGTGGAGTAGGAAAGCAAATTGGCTATTTCAGAAGGATAGTAGATGACTAGAACTACAAATCTTTGTTTTTAGTTCTATAACTGAATAGAGTGTTGCTGCTTCCAAACTTAATATTTGAAATTGTTGCCTTTCTTCTCTAATGTATCTCCTATAACTACCCCTTAAAATACTTTAACCTATAAATGATTATCAAGTTTTTAAATTTTAACCAATTATAGCTTGTGGTTCTTAACCTGAAATGGTTTGACACTGTTTTTGGCTTTTCCTCGTCTTCTCTTCCTTTGATTTTGTTTTGTCAAGAGTTAAACTCTAGTGAAAGTGTATGTATTGTAAACCTATATTTACGTCTATTGAGGACCTTACAGATTTCTGAATTTCTTTTAATCAAGTAATACATTTTTACTTATGAAAGGTAGCACATGGATGCACCTTAGGGATTGCTGAAGTCCAGTAGCCAATCAGATTTTGTAAATTATTATGGGCTGTGTGAAGTTGGTCTGGAATTCTGATGTCTCTTGTAATCAATATCCTCCTTGTAAAAAAAGGAGGAAAGGAATAGGTGATGTTTCCTTATTGGTGCGTTATTGAACCAACAGGGTAGTCTTTATAAAACTATATTTAGCTTGGATAGGCTTTCTTTACCCTTCCCTAGGAGCTCCATCTTTTTGCTCCATTGGTGACTCAAACTCACAACCTTAGGGTTGAAAGTGAGGGGTGCTTACCATCCAAGCAACTCCTTCTTGTCGGTATTTTCCAGTCTATGATCATTGATCAGATGTCAAGTAATTGGACTAATGATACTCTGCGTAAATGAATTTTATTCGAACTTAAATGTTAAAAACAAACTTAATTAAGAATGCTGGGAATTGAAAGCATACTAGTGTTGATTGAGTAAACGTTTCAGTGGGAATGTGCTAGCATGTTCAGTGTAGCAATGGAGATTGCAACTCTTCATCAATATTGAGTATATGTATTGAAAATCTACCTTGGCTTCCTCATTTCTAGCTAGCTGTATTCTACAAGTTTGGGATCATGGATCAGCCCTTCAAGCATGTAAATGTCCATTATGCCGTCGTCCGATTACCTTGTTGGTTCCTAGTGAGTCTGCATCAAGGTTGCATCGAGATCCTGAAGTTCCTGGGGTCTTACGGAGAGTTGAGCACTATAACCGCCATTTTGGTCGACATGCCAATGGCCTTCTCCAGGTATTTCGTTTGTTACCTATGCATATCTTTCCTCTGACATGATTCACTGCTACACTCTTATCTGCAAGTGCTGTTCTATTTACGAACTATTCCGTTCTCTTTTTGTTCATTTTATTTTTGGCAGGGGATGGAGGTGGATCTTATTTTTTTTCCCTTGGTTTACTGCAGTCATGAAAGTGTACCTAAAATTGTTGGTTCATTCTTGAACAATTTGAGGCAGGTAGAAGTTGAAATTTTAGAAGTACTTAGTTGGAAACTGGTTTTCAGTGTGAGTTTGTGTAGGATCATTGTACCAGACCGCTAGTATACCCGGGCTAATAATTTATTTATATTCTGCTCCAGTTCTGTATTTTTGTATGCAAAGGCTATCAACAAATATGCAGTGCTGTGTGCTTAAAGAAGAGTCATTTTTTGTCTCCTTTGGTGAATAATGCGCTGGTAACTGCAGAGCTCAGACTTGCAGTGTTATATGCTTAAAGCTACGTGCTTACATATGTGGGCTTGTTACCCAAGCAGGGGCAGTAAAGTAATCGGGCGATGCCCTTGCCTCTAGTCTCATCCTTACAGGAACCAACAGAGGAGATCTAAGGAGCACTAATTTTTCAATTTGGTTGGAGTTAGCTACAGAATTATGGTCCATTAAGAATCGAATTTTATGCTCTGTACAACTTCCCTGAAATATGTGGTATATATACGGAAGAGAAACATGCTCCATTAAGTGGTCTTATATTGTGTATAGCACTTCTTTTCGCCCCATGTACAACTTACCTGAAATATGTTGTGACTATAGCCCATGTAGTCTACCTTTCTGTTAAGAACTAAAATCATTAGTCCTTGTGTATATATTAACACGTAAACTGACCACAAATGTTGTATTCAGTTGAAAGATAATATATGATCTTTGTTTTGACAGAGAATGCAAGATCTTCCGTTTCTCCTCCGAAGATTACTGCGAGATATGACAGATCCTCAAAGATCTCTTCCGTTTGTCATCAGGGCGCGTGTCTATTTGGCAGTAAGTACCCAATTATGTACCATCTATTGGATCACCGTTCCAGTTCTCTTCTCTGTTACTTCTTTATTTTTAGTTTCTTTATCTAGAGAGGTAGCTGATCTATCCATGTAGAGCAGTTCCGTTTGATCTTAATTTTATTTTCAAACCCAAAACTTTCCAATCTTCTCAGTTAACAGCAGGATCGATCTATGCTTTCCTTGCGTAGATTTTGTTTTATTTTTGTCGTGATCTAAGATATAGCAAGGCACTATATATGTACCTTATCGTTTCCAGTGTGACAATAGATTTACACGTGGTGTGAGAGGAGGGTAATCTGTTAGCTTTCCCTCAAGCATTTCTGACGGAGAGTTGGTTGTGAACATGTCTATTGTCTGCATGCCGCATTACTACAGAATGATGATGATGTTAGATACTAGTTGAGATCATTTGGGGAGTTGTGTGATAAAATTAGATGTATATAAGCCATGAGGTATATGTGATTTCAGCTGTCTATTTGACTCGTGTAAAATGCATTAGACTTTGTAGATGCGTGATGTGTACTACATATCTGAAGGTGACAGATCTGGAAGCTGGCAGACTACTGATGTATCTTGATAACAAAATTCATAAATTGCACTTTATTAAATATTAGACAGTTTGTACTGTTTGAAGGTTACGTGGACCATTCTCTTAGGAGTCGACAGTTGTTTCGATCCTATGAAATTAGGGCCCCTTACCCTGTATCCTCCTCCGAGTGTTAGACTAGAATGGAAGCCTTTTATAGTAGTCGGCTTGAATTCAATTCTCCTAAGCAACTTGGCACAGTTAAAACTTCTAATTGGGCTCAGGTGTGCATTAACCCAATCTGACCCTATACTGAGGGATAAGAAATGTAAACATTCATCATTTCCCGACTCTATTTCTTACACAGATAATCTAAAAAGTTATTTAATTTGCAGATGTTTTTAAGTGGTATATACATCCTTAGCCCCGTGGACCTTATCCCTGAAGGTAATGGTTGGATATTCTCTCTGAAAATGTCTACATATTGTTCAGTTTATGACTCTATTCTTCTTCTCTTTTTGCAGGTTTTTTGGGTATAATAGGTTTACTAGATGATCTGATTATCATGTTCATCTGTTTCCTTCATGTTGCTGCTCTGTATAGATCAGTTCTTCTGTTTCGGCATGGAGGTTCTTAAATGCTTGCATCACATGACAATTGCAAAAAATGAAGAAACATTTTCTTGTTTCGTATTCAATCAGTGTTCAAGGTCTATTTTACTGGAAAATCTGTACCTTTACATGATTTAGCTTAGTGTACTTGTACATTGCAAATATAACTCGGTGTAGAGTTACAGTCGATGACACTGTGTCATACTTGGAGCATTGTATTTCTGGCATCGATGAGCTTCTTCCCCCTCACGTCTCCTTATTTCTTTTTTTTTTTTCATAAATATTTTGTTGCTTGCTTCCTCTAGTGTTATATCACATGTAGGATTAATTACACCATCATAAGAGAACAGAAATGCAGCAGATATTAGTAATTGGAAATTTTTTATATGGAGCTGAAGAGATGCCTGTTTTTCCCCAAATAATTGTGCATAACCGTTTTTTTTTTTAAAGAAAATAGTTGCTCCCTTGATCTATTGAGTTGAATTATCTTTTCCAGTAATTTCCAACTTTCGTATATAATTCTTCCAATCTGAAGCATTTGAATCTTTTTCAAAATTACTTTGTGGCTCTCATATTATTGGATATTTACAAATTTTAGTTTCTTAATCTAGGTGAAAATAATTTTATCAATGATCGAAAAATTAACAATGCTGCAGAACTTGTTTCTACGACAGAAATTATTAACTTAGCCAAATCTTAATCATTTAATGGGTTTCTTTCTGATGAGAATATCGCCAAAGTTTGAAAAAACTGAATGATATGAAGTTTGTTTGGATGACAGACACAAATTTGATCAGTGAAATCCTTGAAAGTTTTGAGGATTTTCTAATTCTGCAGTATTGTTTTTGGCTTACAACATTTTCAAATGAAAAATTTCATCTCGGTTGTTGATATTGAAGAATTTTACGTTTATATGTTTATATAATAATCAATTTTCGGATCTGATTTGATTGTGGGTTTCTTCAGTTTTCTGCATTTTTACTTCTTGTGGTCGAGATAGTAAAAAATTAGTTTTAAAAGGTGCTAATTTTTAACTTGATGCTTTGTTACTTTCATTTTCTCAACTGGGTTTCCTCTACCTGGTTTCTTTTGTATTCTTTCCTCGATCGTATAAACATTTAACTATGAAAAAGTGCTAGATTTTTAATTTGATTCCACATCATTTTTAATGAAATTGAATTCTTTTAATACAAAAAGTGGGAAGAAAATAGCATTAGTGGTAAGTGGTAATTGAATTGTGAAGTGAGTACATGCTATTTTCCGGCGACATAAATCCTGCCAAATGTCGAAGAAGAGAAAAGGTAAAATAGAGAGATAAATAAGAGTTAGAGGTGACATAAATCAATTTTAAAAAATCTAAAACTTAAAAAGAAAAAAACTACTTATAAAAATTACATGAATTAATACATTTTAAAAAATAATTATCCATTTTAGCGATACTTTTTGTTTATTACCTATATAACAATACCGTGATAAATCTGTAATATGTATTAAAAGTGAATTATGTATGCAATATATTGAAATATCTTATGTTTGTTTGGTAAAAAATTGTCACATTGTATTATAAGTGTATTAAAATGTGTGATAAATGCATTATCCATCATTAAAACTTGTATTATATGTGAATAATAGATAATTCTTTGTAATATGCATTAAACCTATATTATAAATGAATTAAAAGTGATCAAGTTAAAAAGTATTATTGCTATAAATGGTAAATATTTTTTTTATCATAGTATATTTATGTAAGTTTCCCTAGAAATATTGTCTCTCACTCTCTTTGAGAAAGTAATTTATACTTTTGTGCCACCTCATCATTCACGAAGCAAAAAATTCACCATAAAACATATCTCTTGAATTATAAGTGTGTAGTTGAGAAGAGAAGACATTTACCTATTTTCTCTCTCTTTTTTTTTTTAATTAAATGACACCTTGCTCTCATACACTAGTATTGTTAGGTTTTATTTATTCAGTTGTGACTAAAGGCAAATCAGTTAAACTAATACTACAACATATCGAAGGAAGAAAATTTAGTGAAGAAACAATTCAAAGCTAGACATAGAAGAGGTGATCTAACACTTCACGACCACCATCTCCCCCCCCCCCCCCCGGCATAATTTTGCGTTTTTCTTCTAATTTTTCTACTTATAACTAATTTTAAAAATCTAAAATTCATCTAGATTTATTTTCACTTAAGAGGATAGAAAAAGAAAAACCTTGTAGACCTTAGTGTTTTGAGTAAATATTGGAATTAACAAACATGAAAATCATATTTATATGCTATAATTATAGTTTGTATAATTGCGCTCCATAGCAAAATTTATATTTACTATGACTGTTTATATGTATATTTTGGTATGCATATACAAAAGAAGCAATTGTATAATCTATTTTGGTATGCATATACAAAATAATCAATTGTATAATCTGCGTTTGTATAAAGCGAGAAAAGAGAGAAAGACAAAAGAAAATTGGGCAGAGTAAGATCTGTGTTTGTATAATCATAAGTGTATAGGAAAAAAATATATTTATTTGTATATACATTTTTCTCTCGCGTTAGAAAAACACAAACACAATTTATACATCTGTGTTTGTATAAAGTGAGAGTGGCGAGCGAGATCTAAGATAGGGGAGAAATGCGAATGAAAAAATATGTATTTATACAATTTTCTCTCCCTTGATACAAACACAAACACATTTTATACATTTATGTTTGTATAAAGTGAGAAAAACGAGATTATAAGACTTCCCAGCGAGAAAGGGGAGTGGCGAGCGAGAAATTCGGGAGGGAGGCGAATGAAAACAATTTGTTAGGAATTACAATTAAATCAAACCGTAATTATAACATTTAATTTGAAAATAATTTACTATTTTATACAAATTTCTCTAGTTTTTCTCTACAAATTCCTCTTCCTCTCTCTATTTATTAACCAATCAACTTTTGACCTTTACTATAATTCTCCAATGAGTTATAATTATTATTAATTCAAAGTTGATTAATGAATAGAGAGAACTCATCGGAGAGTTACTTAGATTTATTATGACATCTTCTTTGACTCTCTTTAATAATTTAAGATATATATAGATCATTTTTCACCTAATTAAAATGAACCTTACTTAACAGTTATATTTTAATTGGAAAAGAGCCTAAAATACCTTGAAGTATTGAAAATGGTAAAAAATTACCATTCATCCATCTATTGGCTCCAAAATGCCCATCTCATCCACCTATTGACTCCAAAATACCCTTGTCATCCATCTTTGAGTTCAAAATTGACCAGTTATTTAATTGTTTTAAAATTAAACTTTTTAAATATTTTTTAAAATACTTGGCGTTCAACTATTTGTTATAATTTAATTTATTAATATAATTTATAAACCAACCCACTACAAACTCATTACTAACTAAACCCCACCCAATTAATAATCCAATTATAATATTAAAATCGCCATAAACACTACTAAAACACAATGAAATTATAGATTCAAGAAAATGACATCCAAAATTGTTCGAGTCCGAATCGAAGCCTCAATTAAATTTAGGTTGAGCCCCTATTTAGGAGGAGACATTCAATAGGATTCTCTTTTAAGATTGAATTAAAAATTTATGATTAAAGATAAAAAAGTAATACATCCCGAATTAATTTATGCACTTTTTTAAAATATAATTTTATAAATATTAATGATTTGTTTTAAAATCTTTAATATATTATTTTCAAAAAAAGTTACCTATGAAGTAACATCACATAATTAAGACGTAAAAAATAATTAAGATGAACATAATCAGACTTTTATGTTTATCGATAATTTTTATTTAGACACTTGAATGTATGATAATTTACTTCTATAGATATTTTTGCCTCAAATTTTTAATAACACTCAATTGGCAGTAGCTTTTCTATTGTTGCATTAATAATGTGACCGGTTTATTAATTTGGAGGGGTTTAATTAGTAATGGGTGGGTAGTGGATTGATTTATAAACTATACTAATAAGTGAAATTATAACAAATAGTTGAGGGTCACATATTAAAAAAATATTTAAACAGTTTAAATATAAAACCGTTAAATAAGTGGTCAATTTTGAACAAAAAGGTAGATGACAAGGGTATTTTGGACCCAATAGGTGGGGGAGGGGGGAAGGGTATTTTGGAGCCAATAGGTGGATGGAGGGTAATTTTATACTATTTCCAATACTTTGAGGATATTTTAAACCCTTTTCCGTATTTTAATTCATGATGATTTATTGGAGAACCGCATAAATGGATCAGTTGAATTGATTATGTGACTTTTTTTTTATACATTGAATCATATTCTTAAATATGATGATAAAATAAAATAAGATAGTAAATTAGATGGCCAGTAGGTATTTTTTTAATATTTAAACAAATTAGTTGTTTCTCTTCTTCAACTAGACGTAGTTGTTTCTCTTCTTCAACTAGACGTGGTTATTCGTGTCATAATCCGAATTTATACTCTGGACGTGACCGGCACTCGAAAACCATTGCTGGTCTTTAAGCGAACCTTCACCCAGGCTAGCTACAAACGAAAGACTAACTCAAACATACATAAGCTTAAAACTGAATTAAATTCATTGAACTCAATTACTCAACTTCAAAAAGTCTGAACAATACTTAAAAGAAAATAAGTACAGAAAAACTCTGCAACTCTGTCTATCTATGAAGCCTTTACTATTACAAAAGGATATCGGGACAAAACCCACGACATCTCCAAACTACTAAATGAAAGGTAAAGGGGAAGTCCTTCGGAATATAAGAATGCTTACCATAGCTGACTTGAACATTGCATGACCTCAACGAAACACCTGTTGTTGATCGTGAATGTCTTTATCTACATCATAAAAGGATGCAGACCCAATGATGTCAATACATGAAATGTACGAGCATGTAAGGGGAACTCTGCACATAAGTATAAGCTCGAAGAGATAATAAGAATGACACGCTCACCTCGTCTCAACTCAATATGACTCAAGAATACTCAACTTAAAGATACTCAATTTAATTGAAGGATAAAGCAACAATAAAAAAGATGCAATATATGAAAAACTTTTAAACAGTAGATAACAACTCAATTGTATGTAAAAATACAATAATAACTCAATTATAAGTATGAATAAAATGATAACTCTTATTTGAAAGATTCTCTAACCGACCACCATCACTGTGAGCTACGCGATGATACAATATCTCGTTCACGCTGTCAGAAGTGTCCTATTTGCAGGAGTATAAATCATCCTCAACTAAGTGGATCCACTAAGATATTCTTAAAAACAATAAGGAATCATCTAAAAATCATGACCCTTTACCCATGTTGGCATACATAGTTTATGAGGACTTTGAGTTGTACGAACTCGTCTCCATATCACTTCTTAATACTACGCCCAGTAATATATACTCATATTTTCAAAAACATAAATCTTCATCTGGTTTGAGATAATTGCTCAA
Organism: Solanum neorickii; assembly: GCA_027704865.1. Taxonomy (NCBI): domain Eukaryota; kingdom Viridiplantae; phylum Streptophyta; class Magnoliopsida; order Solanales; family Solanaceae; genus Solanum; species Solanum neorickii. The sequence goes on along the minus strand of JAKWJC010000373.1, from coordinate 17,603,529 downwards.
AATTCCCTCTTAAAAGAGGTATTTGCTCTTGAAATATCTATTGAACTCATAACTCATTTACAAATATCAGTTTCTCTTTTATTAATGTAAAAATTAATACCTCTAGAATATGTAGTCCCCTTATACTCTTAATCAATTCATACTTGAAAACTTTTTCTAAAGAAATATATTAAGAATCATATTTTAATATGATCATTGATGACTCGGGAAGTCATCTTGCATAAAACTGATGGTATATGTAGATACCATGCTTCTCATGCATTGATGACTTACTCAATTTTAATACTAGTCATATTTTAGAAATTCTTTTCTCTAAACTCATCTTTACTTTCTCAAAACTCAGTTTAAGAACTCAAGCGTTGACTTTACATGATTTTCTAAATTTATAACTCAAATCATAGGGTTCATGTGAAATTATAGACATCAACGACTAACTCAGGGATCTTGACGATATTACTCCTCTCAAGGATACTCAATATATGGAGTTCATGCGGAATTATGTGAATGGACGAGTCAACTAAAAGATCTCAATTACAATTTAGACTAATGAAAACAAATTTTTTCATACTCATACTCATTTATTCAAGTCTTGAAACAAGTTATAAATAATTGGAGAAGAATTCTCGAAAAAACTCAAAGGACTTTCTCGAACTTTACTCTTAACTCTACATTAAATTTGAATTATGAAATCAATATTCATGATTATGATAATAGGATTTATCAGTAGTTATATGTAGTTTGGATAGTTAATATCTAGAATAGAGAGAAGATATGTTTTGAAATACAAATATGAATTGAAGAACGGAGGCGAAAGGGACCTGATTGGATCGTGCCAGCCCATATTTTCCTGAGGCTGGTTTGGGGCACAATACAGGAGTAGGGTGCCAGCCCCTAAAGCTTTATAGGGGTGCATCGTGTAACATCCTGTATCCAAAACAAAACAAAAATGCAAATTTTTAGAAGTTGCAGGTGCCACTGATGAAAGACAACTATGGATAGTTAGTCGACTTACGATCCGTCATTTAGATCCATTGATGGGCAAGAAAACTTTCAATCCTTAGTCATGAATGAAGATTGACTAGTATGGACCATCAGTTGGCTCAGGGTCCGTCAGTCAACTCCATCGATGGGCCAACCGACTTTCAATCCTAAGTCGTGAACAACGATCAAACAGTATGGACCGTCAGTCGACTTACGGTACGTCAGTCAACTCCATCAATGGGTCATTCAACTTTCATTCCTTAGTTGTGAACGAAGGTCGACCAGTACAGATCGTAAGTTGACTTACTGTCCGTCAGTCAACTCTGTCATTGGTTCCGATAACTTTTAAGTCAGGGGTCTTTTCCTTATTCGTTTGTCCCCTAAGCTATGTTGTTCATACTCTAAATTATGAGGTTTTAGTCAGTTTAAGCCTAGAAACATAACTAGAATTTAAAGTCAAATCATTAATCAAGACATAGAAAATTAGAAGCAAGAGAGAAGAAAAATGTCAAGAACCCTTGTTCAAGAACGCAGAAGGTTCGATCAATTCTTGCCTTGAAATCTAAAGATTTGTTCATGGAATTCATCACCAGGTATGTGGGATTTCACTAGTGGAGTCCTTTCACCCATTGAATTTTTAGATTTCAGTCAGATTCTTGATTCCCTTATCATGAATAGACCTAGGGTATCTACAATAACAACATATCATCATGAATTATTTACGTTTATGTTCCAAATCAGAATATAATGTTATTATTGAGTTTATCACACAAATTTCAGAACCCTAGCTATATATTTCTTTAGTTCTTGAATTGCACATGCTGGGTTAGATATTTCAGTTATTTCAGATATACATGCCTCAGTATTTGAATGCATCATTATCAGATTAGTGGCTGCATTTTCAGTTTGCATGTTTATTTTTGAGCTATCCAATATTTATATGAAATCAATCATAATTAGTTAACCACTTAATTCATTAGGAGTATCATAATAACTAGTTGGACTAGAATCCAACGTACCCAAATAGTCCTAGAACTACTAGCCAAGTAGGTTGTAAGTCCCCTTTGTGTGCTTCAATTTAGTGATCACGCCAACATGCCTCTATACCTGTGGCATGGTATATTGGGTCCTCTTGGTGGGGAGTATCATCGGACTTCACATTTAGCTTATGTGGTTTTATTATTGGTTATTAGTGTCTCCCACAGTCTATTCTAATTTTATTGCATTGACCATTTATCATTATATTCAGTATTCAGTTTCAGCATGTTATAAATTGGTCACTGCATTCAGTTATCTCAACATTTAGATTATATCATTACTTATTTGCTTTATTCAGTTATATGATATTTCAGCTTTACTCTATCCTACATGTTCAGTACCATTCAAGTACTGATGCATACATGAGCTACATCTTCTCGTGATGTAGGTTTAGGTTCTCAACATCTAGATCATGCTTCGATCGATTCCCGATCTCCAAGCTCAGCAGAATCAGTGGTGAGTCCTCATTCTCCGAGGAAAATATTCATGAGTTTCTTTTAGCATTTTTAGTCCTTTATTTTTAGTTTTGCTAGACTTAGCTGGGGCCTGTCCTAACATTTCTAGTCAGTTAGAGGCTATTTTCACACATAGTTAGTATCAACTTAGTATTGAGTTAATATCTTCTGTGTATTAAATTCATTAGTTTTCATATATCTTAGTTATTATATATGGGTATTTCCCTTCTTTTAATTTTAATTATGATTTGTCTTCCGCATCAGTTAATTATCTTTAGTATGCTCAAGATCATGCCATTAGGGTTAGCTTGGGATCACTTGTGGTCCTAGGTCCCGTGTCCGCATCATAGGGGTAGCTCGGGGCATCACAAACTTGGTATTAGAGCAGTAGGTTTAAGTGTCCTAGTATGTCTGGAAAGACACACTAAGTAGAGTCCCTTTCATGGGCGTGAAGTGGACCACATCTATTGAGAGGGAGTCTATGAAGTGTTTTAGAAAAAACATCACTTTCTTGATATTCTTATTGCGCGTTGGTACGACTTCTTTTTAATCCATCGTTATGCACTTAAGATCATGCCTTATTGTAGAGTTTATGAATGGAATGCTAATGCAGTTCCTCTAGTCACAGATTAGGAAATTTTGAATGCAGAGTTTTGGAACGTCAATTTTGCTTTTGCCTCAGAGAATGACAAACACGAACAATCAATAGGTTCCGGTCCCTATTAATAGAAATGATGGATCATTGACAGCTAGAGTTTGAGACTGTTTTAGTATGAATCCACCTGGGTTTTTAGGGTCAGAAGTTGTTGAGGACCCACAAAACTTCATTGATAAGGTTAAGAAAATCATTGGAGTGATGCAAGTTGTAACGACCCTCAAAATGAAATAGTACAAACTAGAGGCTATCATGTGTTTTATGATGTAATAAGGTGTTAAAATTATAAATAATAGATTTAGAAGTCAGTTTGAAGATTTTCAAAGTCAAACATCGAAGAATGACCAAGACATTCGAAAACTAGCCTTGTGTGCACACTAGTGTGTCATTGTTTGTTGTGCATGTTTTAGGTGTTGTTTGGATTCTAAATTTAGTGGGGATGACCCTAGAACCTATACAGACATATTTTGGGTCAAAATGTGCGGGAATGACTCCCAAAGGGCCAACCAAAGGGTTCTTGAGGGGGACCTAAGGTGTGGCAAGAAGGCTGCCAAAACAACCTATTTTTGGCACTGCCTGCACGTCGCGCAACTGTAACTTTAGAGGCAAAAATTTCTCCTTGCAACGTGGTATTTTCAAAAATCATTATGTCTAGAATTAATTCCAGAACCATGATATGGAGGTGTCCTCGCGATGCACGGTCATGTCCAAGATTTAGTCGCGTCGTATTTAAGTCGAATTAGACTTGGTTAAAGGGACCAATTAGTGTAGGGGTATTTTGGGTTCTTTAAGGATTATTTATGGAAGGTTATTTAGTCACTTTAAACACCAATTCACCAATCAAAACAAAATCCTCAAATGTAAAACAAAATCTCTCCAAAACTCTTTCTCCAAAAACCTCCATTGATGAAGGTTTGAAGCTTCAAGGAAGAAGGTCAAAATTCTTCAAGTTTGAACCCTGAGTCCGTTGTATTTCTATCAAATAAGGTATGATAGTTCATCCTGGATTCTTCTCTCATTCAAAGAGACAATGGAAGGCTTTCCACAAAGGGTTTCAAATTCCTAAATTCTTCTATTTTTAATTCTAAGCGAGAGTTCTTGCATGAAAAGATTTTAATGAATGAATTATGATGTTTTTAATATAAAGTGATGGTTTTATGATAAAAAACTCCATGGACCCATGATTATGCAAATTCTCAAATTTTGACTTATGAATTGGGTTTGATGAATATGATTAAACAATGTAAGAATTGTGTTTTTCTTATGTTGTATTGTGATTATCTACTGCCATTTATGCCTTATTATGATGATTTATCAGAGAATTGAGAAAAGGTGGTCAAGACTTGGACGAAGGGTAAGTTGATCTATGTTGACTAGTTCTTGTTGGATTGATATTGAGTGGTATGGTCCACGTATGGTGGCGGTGTTTACTAGAAGTATATGAATATATACGTGAATTGTGATTAAGGCCTTGAAGGCATTGATTGTGAAGTAAGTGATGTTATGATGTATATGCTTGAAATGTCTTATAAATTTGAGAATGTGTGTCTTGAAAATACTATGTCTAATTGAAGTATAATGTGAATGTAAAGCATGATATTGTGTGAATTATGATGAATATAGTATAATCATGTTGAGAAGTTAATGTTATGAATGATGTAGTTATGTGAAAGGTGTTCTCACATACACTCATACACACACAAATAATGAATGAATGAAGTTAAAGAATGAATGGGGTACTTTGGGGGTATATACTATTCGTGAGTAGAGATATAGTGTCTAACATCAACCCTAATATTCCTAAGAACTCTAATGAATGAAAAATGGGGATTTTGGGGTGGATACTCTTCGTGATTTGAGATGAAGTGTTTAGTAGCAATCTCACTATTCCCAAGAGCATTCCTATGAATGAATGATAGGTTGGAGGTTGGATACTCTTTTTTAGTTAAGATGTAGTATTCAAAAGTAACCTCTAGATATAGGTACTCTTCATGAGTTGAGATTTAGTACTCAATATAAATCTCTTAACCTATAGATAATGAATGTCTAAGACTCCGTGGGGGGGGGGGTATGCTTAGAACCGAGAGGATTTTAAGAGGGGTGGTGGTGGATACTCTTTGTGAGTAGAGATGTTGTATCCAATGCACCTCTTGAAATAAGTGCTCTTCGTTAGTTGAGATGTAGTACTTAGAAACAATCTACTTATCCCTTAACTATGAGCCCACATAGGTCTAGCTATTGGAGATCCATGTAAAGTCTAAAAGAATGACCTTACCTTAAGCAAGTGGTAATCCCTTATCCGGTAGGGGTTAATACTAGGATTCCATGTCAAGCTCTCATGGTTCATGTCGTATAAAGCTAGCCCCCACAAATAAATGCAATGAACGAGGTCTTCCTAAGGGTGTACTACTTAGTGTAGGTGGTGGAATGGGATGCCATCTATCTATTGCACAAGTAGACATTTGGAGGGAGTCTTGATGTGTCCTTGTATGAAAATGTATGAAGGGGTTACTATATGATGTCAATGAAGTAAGTTGACTTCAAGTGTTAATGAAGCATGTTGATCTTATGTCTAATTTTGATGAAGGCTATGTAACTGATTGGATGTGATGTTCCTAGTCTAGGGTGATTCCCGAGGAGCACTAAGGTGGGAATAGTAGTATAGGATTCTACTTTCACATTGCACTAGTGAAACTTGGGGGTTGTCTAAGAGGATGGTCCTTATGTGAAGTTCGTAAATGCATGTATGGTTCCTCTAGTATCTTGAGTATGTTTACTTGTTGAGTTGGAATGATGTATGCTTATCTTTGGTAGTCTTAAGGATCACTTAGTTGTGTATTGAAGATGTTGTATGAGCGGTCTCTTTATGTCTTACCTAGGTGAGTCTTAGGATAACTTTGGATAGGAAAGTATAAATGATTAATGTGTTACTTGATGGATGTGACTAAATATTGAGAATTATGAAAGTAATACCTTGTAAGTTAATGATGACTTATATGATGTCTTGTACACTTGATTCATGAGGTTTTATAAAAATAGCATGAAAAGTATGTCTCAACAAAAATGTCCTATTTGATCATGTTTTGGCATATTGCGATTCTTAGTACAATGTTTGTACTAACTCCATATTCATCTATATTTCTAAAAGGATAGGTGGAAAGCAAGTGAAGGTTCCTAGAAAGTGAAGCTTGTGAAGTAGATTTCTTTCAAGATTGGTATGTCCTCATATGTTCGAGGACATGAATTATGTTTCTTTTAGTTTCTTTCCTTTGAGACATCGTATAAGACTTAGTATGTCTCTTTCAATGTATAGGGTCGTGACCCTATGATTTTAAGATATGTCTAAGTTGTCTTTTGATTATGAGACTTTGTTCCTTACATTTTATGAAAGTGATTCTTATTAGTTATGTTGTGAAAATTTTTAATTCCACACTACTTCTCATACCTATGTAATAAATCAAAGCAAAGAGGATTGTACAAGACCTCTGAGAGGTCAAGTACACCGTGTAACTTTTGGGGGGTGCTCCCCGATCGTTACACAAGTGCTTGGTAATGGTAAGGTTGAGTTTGCATCCTACCAGCTTAAGGATGTGGCTCACAGTACACTCAGTGGAAAGATCTAGGAGCTACTCTTACCTCTGTAGCTTTCTTTATAGCAGTAAAATTTGATGTCTGTCCATAAACTCTTTCAAAAAATTTATCAGTCTATACTCCTGTTGGTGACCCAGTTATAGCGAGACAGGTATACAAAAATTACCATGTCACAGTCTCCCAGAAAGTCACCTCAGTAAATCTTATAAATGATAGACTTTGATGTCATTCTAGGGATCGATAAGTTACAATCCTGTTATGCCTCAGTCGATTGTAGGACTAGCATTATTTGTTTTCAGTTTCTAAACGAACCAATCATAGAATTGAATAGTAGTAGCTTAGCGCCTAGGGGTCGATTCATTTCTTACCTCAAGTACAGAAATATGATCTATAAGGTTTATCTTTATCATCTAGTTCGGGTTAAGAATTTTGCTCTGAAAAATCTTGAGTCAGTTTCATTAGTCCCGAGTTTCCTTAAGTGTTTACAGAAAATCTTCTCGGAGTTTCTCTCGAAAGGAAAATTGACTTCGGAATTGATCTTCTTACAAATACCCAAATTTTTTGTATTTCTCCTTATAGAATGGCTCTAGTAGAGCTAAAGAAACTAAAAGAACAATTGAAAGACCTTCTAGATAAGGGCTTCATAAAACCTAGTATTTTTCCATGGGGTGCATTAGAGTTTTTGGCAAAGAATAATGATGGTTCTCTCAGAATGTGCATTTACTATATGCAGTTGAACAAAATCATAATAAAGAATAAGTATCCCATCCAAAAGATAATGACTTGTTCAACCAACTTCATAGTTTTAGTCATTTCTCCAAGACAAACCTCAGATCAGGGTATCATCAACTTAGAGCCAGAGATACTGACATTCCAAAGAGACCCTTCACAATTTGTTATGGTTATTATGAATTTGTAGTTATTTCATTTGTACTTACCAATGCTCCTGCAACTTTCATGGATCTGAACAAACGAGTGGTCAAGCCATACTTGGACTTGTTCATTTTCGTCTTTACTGATGATAACCTCATTACTCTAGGTTTTGAAGAAGAGCATGCGAGTCATTTGAGAGTTGTTATGCAAAATCTAAAAGATCGCCAATTATTTGCAAAATTTAGCAAGTGCAAATTTTTGTTACAATCAACTGCCTTCCTTAGGAATATTGTGTCTAGCGAAGGAACTCAAGTAGATTCCCCAATGATAGAAATAGCAAAACAATGGACCAAGCCTACCTCTATTACAGATATAAGAAGTTTCTAGGGTCTAGTGAATTATTATAGAAAATTAATGGAAGGAATTTTATCCATAGGCTCACCATTGACTAGGTCAAATCAGAAGATGGTCAAGTTTCGATGCTCAGATAATTGTGAGAAAATCTTTGTAGAATTGAAAACTAGGTTGACTATAACTCTTGTTTTTACTCTACCAGAGTGTTCAGACGGCTATGTTATAAATTTTGATGCATCCACAGTTGGCATAGGTTGTGTGTTGATGCTGTAAGACAAGGTTATAACTTATGCTTCTAGACAACTTAAAGTGTATGAGAAGAACTAACCGACTCATGACCTCGAACATGTAGAAGTGGTATTTGCACTCAAGATCAGGAGGCACTACTTGTATGGTATTCACGCAAATGTGTTCACTTCAATATTCAAATGGCCCCTGATCGTGAATGCAACTACCAATATGCAGAAGTGGTATTTGCACTTTTTCTAGCTATCATTCCAATATTCAGATGGCCCCTTATGAGGCACTGTATGGTCGTAGATGTAGATATTCAATTGATTGGTTTAAAGTAGATGAATCAGCCTTGGTAGGACCAGATTCAGTCCATTATGCTATGGAGAAAGTGAAACTCATTAGAGATAAACTTAAGACAACCCAGAGTCGTCAGAAGTTTTATGTAAATGTAAGGAGAAGGGAACAAAAGTTCTAAGTTGTGATTGGGTTTTTTTGAAAGTGTCACCTATGAAGGGGGTGATGAGATTTGGCAAGAAATGGAATATCAATCCTCAATATGTAGGCCTTTACAAGATCTTGAAAAGGGTTGTCAAAGTGGCATATGAGTTAGTGTTTCTAGTAGATTAAGTAGCAATGCATCCGGTCTTCCATCTGCTTTTGAAGAAGTGTGGGTAATCCAGCCTCCGTAGTGCCATTAAAGAGTGTGCCTTTGAAAGATAATCTTTCTTATGAGGATGTACTAGTTGATATTCTTGAGCGTTAGGTTAGAAGGTTGATAAACAAAGAAGTCGCTTCAGTCAAGATTTTGTTGAGGAGTTAGTCCATAGAGGGAGCTACTTGGGAAGCAGAAGCAGCCATGAAGTCCAAGTATGCTCACCTCTTTCCTTGCGATTTCACCCAAGCTTGAGGTAATAGTTCCTCTTCATATTTTCAGTCATTTATGCGTGAATTTAGTCTTAGAATCATGTTCCTTCAGTTTGTAGTTGCATTTTTAGCATATTTGCATGTTCTTGGAACTTTGTTTAGTCAAAAATTGAGTTCTCAGAGCTTAGTAGTAGGGATTGCAGCTCCTTCCCTCCATACTAAGCTATTTTAGTATTCATTGGAGGACGAATGGTCCCAAGGGGGATATTATGTAACACCCCATATCCAAAATAGACCAGAAATGCAGATTTTCAGAAGTTTCAGGTGCCATCGATGGAAGCCAACTATGGACCATCTGTCGACTAACGGTCCGTCCGTCAGCTCTTTCAATTGGACAACAAACTTTTAGTCCTTAGTCGTGAACGATGGTCGACTAGCATAGACTGTCAGTTGACTAACGGTTCGTCAGTTAGCTTCGTCGATGGGCCAACCGACTTTAAATCATCAGTCGTGAATGACGATCAACCAGTAAAAAATGTTATTTAACTCCGTCGATGGACCAGTCAAATTTCAGTCCTCATTTGTAAATGAAAGTCGACCAGTACAGACAGTTACTTGACTTACGGTCCGTTAGTCAACTCAGTCACTGAATTTGACAATTTTTAAGTCAGGTTCTTTTTGGTCTTTTACTTGTTCATTTGGCCCCTAAGATATGTTGTTTAGATTCTAAATTATGAGGTTTTCGTCAGTTTAAGCGTAGAAACATAATTATAACTTAAATTCAAGTCATTAATTAAGACATAAAAAATTAGAAGCAAGAGAGGAGAAAATGGTTAAGAACCCTAGTTCAAGAATGCAACATGGTTCCATCAGTTCTAGCCCTAAAATCTAAATATTTCTCCGTAGAATTCGTCATCAGTTATGTGGGATTTCATTAGTGGGTTTGTTTCACCCATTGGCTCCCTTTATTTTAGTCAGATTCTTGATTCTATTATCATGATTAGACCTGGGGTTTCTAGAATTACAACAGATCATCATGAACAGTTATGTTTATGTTCCAAATCAGATTCTAATGTCACCTAATAACTTTACTCCTTAAACACCACATTCAATCATTGGGCTCGTATCAAGAACAACCTAATGTTTAACAAAACCAAATTCTAGTGTAGTACTCTAATAACTCCATAGAATCTCACTAACCAACTTGTGAAGAAGTTCTCATTCTCTCATCATCTCCACCATACCAACTAGAGTTTCCCGCATTACTACTCAGAATCCATTAAGGGCTTTCATTTAACTGTTACACATAGTAAAACCTCATTCTTGTCTTCCTCAATATTTATAACCTTAGATGGAATTATCACACCATCACTATCACGATAAGAACATGAACCTTCTCCTTCTAGCATTATTCAACTACTAAAGAATCATTGAAAATCTTTTGGGCATGAGCTACAGTCCTTGCCCCTTATTCTGAGAATTGAGTATATATGTTAATCTCTCTAAAATGTATGAGTATATGTCATGAACACAATAAAGATATTAGAAACATGAACAAGATTTTCTATTGATTGGACTTTTAGGAATACACTAGAGGATGAATGAGTTGATATGTCACATTAACTCTTCTTGAACACATTACTATCTGATTGTCAACACTTGACTTGGTTTCTTATCTTATCATCTCCCCTTAGGTATAAATCGGCAACTTTAAAATTATATTTCTATTCCATCATCTCCAAACTAAGCTACATTCACATTACTCTAATACTCAAAAAACTTATCTCATGGCTACTATAGTCTCCTTATGAAGGTACTACAACTATATTAAGACCTCCTTCTAATATGATTCTATTAAACTCTTCTCATTGGCTTATAAGTCTGTTTCGTTTAACTCTTAAGGAAAGGAAAACTGTACCAATGTATCACATATTGGTAGCTCAATTGTACTCTTTAGGCACACATGAAAAATCATAGCCTTAATTGGACCTCGTCTGGCCACATACAATCTTGGGTGTATCTCTAACTACCCTATCTTCATTTCTCTCCTCTATGGTTCATAATACAACAATATCATTGTAAAGTACTACTTTGATTTTGTCACCTAAATTAATATGATTTCCCTTAAGATATGATATGCCATGAGTTTACGATATTTTTTGTGCATTTCAATTGGAGTTTGTGTGAGTCTTGGGATATTTATTATTATATGTGATAGGATTTGATCTAATTTTGCAGAAAAAAGTTTTGAAAGTGGTTGAGACAAAAGGTACTGAATGGAAACAGAAGCAACCGATGACGCCTACCATGAATTGTAGGTCCAGTGACAGGCCGTAGGTGTGAGTTCAATGAAGTCTGACCAAGTGTGGAACCACGGAGGCAAATGATGCCTAGTATAGTGAATGACAGACATCACACAAAACAATCGTTTTTATGATAAAGATTGAGTTCTAGTACTTGAATCATGGAGGAAACCATGGATCGTAGGTCGTCCCATGGTCCGTAGGTCTGTCGTTTGTCAAAACTGCATCCCGAATAAATTTTCCTTAATCACTTTGCCTAGTTGGTTTAGAATTTTAAAAATATTAAATATTAGTTTTTTTGGGAGTGAGAACCTATTGGATACTTTTGTTTTGTCTTTTGGAAGAATTTTTCAAACTTTTAACAATTTAAATCTGGAAGCTAGTTTATGCAATTTGCACTTTGAATTTCAATTCAAGATTTTGCTTTTTAATCTATTTTAATTGTAAGTTCAATGATTTGTTTTAGTAACCCTAACATGAATCGTGAATTCTCAAGCATGAGTAGATAAACCCATAACTAGGCTATGGGAACCTTGAGCAATTAACAATGTATGAATAATAACTAAGTAATTCTTGAATAGTTTTCATGCATTAATTGTTAATTCTTTCATTTAAAAGTATTTTAACGTAGGACAACATTAGAACTCGCCTCATTCCTACTTGTCTTATGAAGGGGTAATGAATGAGAAAAAATGATTAAACAACAGATATTTAGTTAAGGATTTGCTACTATCTAATAATCTGACTTTAATGAGTTGACATGAGGGTGAATACCCAACTCAATTGACATGAGAACTAATCTGGGGTAAAGATAAGGGTTCACCTCGTCTCTAATTAATATAACTCAAGAATACTTAACTCAACTCAAGATACTCAACTTAAATATACTCAACTCAAGATATTCAACTAAGTGATACTCAACTTAGTTGAAAGATAAAACAACAATAAAAGTTGGAATAGATGGAAAACTTTTAAACAATAGATAATTACTCAATTTTATGTAAAAGTATAATAATAACTCAATTGTATGTAGACATACAAAAATAACTCTTATTCATCAGATTCTCTAACCAAAAATCATTACTATGAGCTACGTGATGATACAACATCTCGCCCACATTACAAGAATATCTTACTCCTTGTCGGAGTATAAAACATCCTAAACTAAGTGGATCCACTAAGCTATGCTTTAAAATCAATAAGGAATCATCTAAAAAGTATGACCTTTATCTATGTTGGCATACATGGTTTATGAGGACTTTGAATTATCTGAACTCGTCCCCATATTTGTGCTTAATACTACTCCCAATAATACATACTCATGATCATATGTTTAATAATATAACTCTTCCTATGGTTTGAGATAATTTCTCTAACTTTCCTCTTAAAAGAGGTAACTTCTCCTGAGATAAATTTTGAACTCATAACTCATTTACATATATAAGTTTCTCTTTTATCAATGTAAAAGTTGATACCTATATAAATACATAGTCCTCTTGTACTCTTACTCAATTCATTCTTGAAAAATTTTCTCAAAAAAATATATCAAAATCATATTTTAACATGATCATTGATGTTCGGGAAGTCATACTACATAAATGTTGATGGTATATCCAAATACCATACTTCTCATGCATTGATGACATACTCGATTGTCATACTAATCATGTTTTAGAAACTCTTTTCTTAAAACTAAATGTTTACTTTCTCAATATATAGTGTAAGAACTCAAGTGTTGGTTTTAAAAAATTTCTCAAAATTTATAACTCAAATCATAGGGTTTATGTGGAACTATGGACATGAGCAACTCAACTCAGGAACCTTAATAGCAACATAGATGATTAGTACTCAAAACTCAAGACTCAAGAACTCAAGGACTCATGAACTCGAAATTCATACTTTCTACTCAACGATATTACACCTCTCAAGGATACTCAAGTTATGGAGTTCATGTGGAATTATGAGAATGAATGACTCAAATCAAAGATCTCAATTTCAATATAAACTCATAAATATAACAGTTCTCATTCTCATACTCATTTACTCATATCTTGAAACAAGTTGTAAATATTTATAAAAAACTTCTTAGAGTTTACTCTTGACCCTACCTTGAATTTTAATTACGGATTCAAGAATCATGATTCAGATATATGGGGTTTCTGAATGGTTATGTGTAGTTTGGATAGTTAAAATCAAGAAGAGAGTGAAGATACATTTTGGAAGAACGAATATAAAATGAAGAACAGAGGTGGAAGTGACCTAATGTCCTGGTGCAGCAAGGCGCTCTGCGCCAATGATTTAATATATTTGATGGTCATTCAACTATTATTTTTTCATAGAAAGTCATTTAACTTTTATTTTCAACTCAAAATTCACTTAACGATGATATCTTTGCATAGAAAGTCACTCAACCTATTTAATTAGTTTTTCGTTAAAATTTAGTGACATGGAATTTTTATTTCTAACTTAAATATAAAAAAGTTAACATATATCCATTTAATGACCCACTCCATTTGACCAAACCCGCTAAAAATATAATATTAACACTTATATTTTACTCTTATTCTCCAAAATTATTCTCTTGGTCTGCCATTTTTTCACCTCCGCGTTCTATTTCTTTTTTTTCTTAAGATATTTTCTTTTCAATTCAAGACTTTTCTTCCTTTTTTTAGTATCTCAGTTAAATAGAACCTGATTGTGGTTAAAATATTATTAGAAGGATGCAGGGTTGTACAAGGAGAGTTTATTAAGAGAGAATCCATAGGGGAGTTTTTATTAAAAGAGAGAATGCATGGAAAATTTTTGAGAGGCTTTTCTCAAAATTGGTTCTTTAGTTTTTACCCCTTCGCCTTCATGGCGAATCTCAGTTACAATATGCTAATGAACAATAACCAAAAAAATAAAAAGAATTCAGAGACAAGAGAGAATGATTTAGTAAGATCTGAAATTGAGATATTCCTAACCTAAAGAAGGAAGAAGAGGTTGAAGTAGATAATTTTTGAAAAAAAAGTTAAAGGAGACGAATGGGAGAAAGTGAAAATAATTTTGGAAAATAAAGGTAAATTAAGAGGATCAAAATTAAAACTTTAGCGGGTCCTATCAAGTGGATCGGGTCATTGAATGGTTTAAACAGATATATGTTTATTTTCATAAAATTTTAGTTAGAAATAAAAATTACATGTCACCAAATTTTAATGAAACGAACAATTAAATAGGTTGAGTGACTTCTTCCATAGTTGAATGACTTTTGAGTTGAAAATCAAAGTTAAATGACTTTCGGTATAAAGATTTTATAGTTGAGTGAGCATCAATGATATTAATTTCTGCGCCAATCTCAGTTTCATTAGGGTGATTTTTGGGGTCATTGGAAGCTCTACAGGGGCGCCCCGCCCCAACTTTTTTTAAGAACAAGCCGATGAATTTTCCTTCTCAATTTTATCCTAATTCACCTAGAATCGATTGATTTATTTCAAACTTCATTAGATTCATAAAACCAACATAATTAAACAAAAATGTACTCAAATTTTCTCAAGAACAACCTTCAAACTCGAAACCCTCAACTTAAGAACGAAACAAACTGCATTAACAAGGAATGAAGAACAAAGCCTCAACAAACTCCTTAAAAGCTCAAATCATTCAACATCAACAATGAAATTATGGATAAAAATCACATGATTGGCGCGTGGAATGATACCCAACACTATGAGAACTCACATAACTCAAAGAACTAGATTTTTGGAAAATCTTGGATGAACGCTTGGAACCTTGAATTTTTTCTCCTTTTAAATATTCCCACTAAATCAGTTTTGACCCTTAGTTGGGTTAATTCTTGCATATAATAAGTGGGGGTGAGTAAAAGACCAAAATACACCTCTTTAGTTTGGATGGAAAAGCCATAACTAAAGGGGTATCACTCAAACGAGTTTATCTCGCTCATACAGATTTGGATTTTATCAAACACAGTGACATTGGAAAGAGAATTCAAAGATATTTAATTTTATACCTTATGGGCTACCTAACTCTTTATATTATAAAAGTTATGGTTTTTTGAAGTTGACCAAATTTTAAAAAAATTTATGGATGACTTGAATGAATTTCTCTTCACTTCTTTTTGGAACTCAAGGTGATACATCTACTGATCGTAACACCTAATAAAAATTTAAATGTCTTGGTAAAATCTTATTCACACACGAAGAATGGTTCGAGTCTTAGCTCAAAAATATTTGGGGTCCTACAGTTTGTGCATGCTTGGGCCCTACATATATTAGATGATAACTGTCACAAAAATTTGTACGGCGGAAATTTATAAGAAGTAGGTAATATATAGACTTGTTGTTTGAACATTTACATTTGTGATTCCATCACATATGCGATTATGCTATTTACATTGCAAATACGACCCCAACATTTTTATATAACTACAATGATCCGGTTGATCATTTTTGTTTTTCATAAAAGTTACCATTTTCCCTCCCAATATAGACCTAGAGTATTCTATGATTGAGTTTTGAAAGTTGATTTATTTTAGTTAAAATTTTATAAATTGGTAATTTTTTGCTGTTGAAAGGCTAAGCTGCTTGAAAGTGGTTTTGGAGTCTTTTAGAGTTTCAAGTCTCGGAGTGAAATTTTGTTGATTCCATCAATTTCAAAAATGTAGAATCTGAGTTGTGAGAATTTTTGTTTCATATTTAAAGTCTTTTTGAGAATTTGAGGTTTCAAGTTGTTATTTTGTGGAAATTTAAACTTTGGGTTTACTTTGGTCAAAATTTGGGGTTCCAATGCTCGGATCAGAATTTTTGTGAGTTTTGTTTAATTCAGAGGGTAATTTTAGGTTTAGGTGATGTCTTGATTTTTGATAGGTCCATGAGATTGTTTCATCCATTCTAGCTGTTAAGTTACTTTAGTTTGATGGTTCCATCGAGTTTGGAGCATTGATTGTAATTGTTGGTGCATGCCTCGCTTTTGCAAAGGTCCCATCGCTTAAGAGAGAGCTAAAATTTTAGAAAAATGAAACCTTAGTTGATTTTGCCATACTTGGGAGGGTTTTGACATGCCATTTTTGGGGTTTATGCCCCAATATTTAATTTTTGAGCTTGCGAAATCCCTGGTGGCGATTTTGGCAAGGTTTTCTTGTGCTAAATTATTTGGGTAAGCTTCAATGACCTTAAACTGTCATTTCCCTTAGATTAAACCACATATAGGATTAACTACACAATCATAAGAGAATAGAAATGTTACGTCCCGATCCTACACTCAAGGTCTGGCCGGCATCTAGAACCATTGTTGGCCCCAAGCGAACCCTTGATATAACTCAACTCTTAGAAGAAGATTTACTCAACAATAAGAGAACTTTAAAAGTAAAGGTTTAACAACAAATAACTAACTCAGAATATTTAAGGAAACATTCACTTGGCAAAGCAACAACTCAAGTCTAGAAAATAATAACCTAAATGAATAAGGTTGATGAACTAATACTGTCTAACTAACTATGAAGCCTCTACTAACTGAGATGGAATCCGGGACAATACCTAAGACATCCTAATAACAAAGAAATATATGAAAGTAAATAGGGAATCCTCTTGAAGAAAGGAGGCTCACCAAACAACTTTGGAACTCAACTATATTAACAAAGCACTGGATGCTGATCCTAGTTACCTGGATCTGCATTGTAAAAGATGCAGGACAATCACGACATTACATTGAATGTACGAGTATGATAGGGGAATTCTAAAACATGACATAATCTTGAAGTGGAGCTGAAGTAACACTTACCTCGTCCTACCTCAACTTAACCTTAATTATATAAAGATATATAAATAATGCAGTATAAAGAAAAGATTTAAAATAGTAGATAGAAACTCAATGTATTAGAAAATACAATTTAACTCAATTTGTATGCAAAAATACAATATAAACTTTGTTTAAGAGTTTTTGTAATCGACAACCATCACTAGCTTTGTGATGATACATCATCTAGCCGATGCTGCCTGAAGTGTGCTATACTTTGCCGGGGGTGCATCCACTATTCTATTCTAAAATCAATAAAGAAAACATATAAAAAGTATGACCTTTTCTACCCATGTTGGCTACATGGGTTATGGGGCTGTGAGTTGTATGAACTCTGTAATGACCTCATTTTGTCGTTATAGAAAATTCAATGAAGAAATAATTGGGTCCAAAAAAAACTTTTAATAGTAACTTGGAATTCCTAGACTAGTCCAAATTTGGACGAAACCAGAGTAATTAAGGTGCAGGAAATTCTAGTAATGAATGAGACATCTAATTGTAAATTTTCTTACATGAGTGGATAACTAAGACGATATGAAAACCGTACTTTACTAAATCAAATTTGGGCAAGTAGAACTCCCAAAAATGATATTAGCATGAAGCGTAGCATTTTATCTCCATGTAGGCTGATGTAGCGGGATTTTAGGCACAAGAGCGGGATAGCTACAACGGGATGAGGCCGTTGTAGCAGGCTAGACACGACTTAAAGTCTCTAATAAACCCCTAAACGAACTTATTTGGTACTTTTCAATTTTTAGATCTAAGGAGGAGACCCCAAATGAGTTCTTGATAATTTTTACTATTCTGGAGGCCAAAGGTAAGATTTTAACACCCCAAATCCGTTTATTGATCAGTAGAACCTATTTTCTTTGGTTATTATCGATAGGGAAGGGTTTTGACCTGAGAAGCATGGTGGGAAACCCCTAATTAAGGTATTACTATCTTGGGTTCGGTCTAGGGTTATTGGTGTTTTTATAATCCGAATAATGAGACCTTTGATTGTGATCCTTGTGTATATTAATTGTTGTAGACCTAGAACAAGCGGAAGGAATCCTAAAAGGGAAGTTTCAAGTACCTTAGGGGATTCAAGCTTTGATTTGAGGTAGGTGATGGTTGTGATTTCATGTTGGTGTGATATATGTTTGTAATTATTTCGTTCTAATGCACGTATGTATGTGAATGTTGCATTATTGATCACCCTAATCGTGAATGAAGATAATTGAATAATTTTATACCATGAATCACCTCTTTTTGTATTATCTTGATGATATACTTGTGTTTGTAATTATGGTGTGTGATTGGGGATCGGATTGCCACGTATGGACAAGCTAACTATTACATCAGGTTGTTGCGTTTAAGCACAACTATTAGATTGGGTTGCCATGTTCCGACACAACTATTGGCTAGGGTTACCACGTTCTGGCATAAATATAGGACCATATTGCCATGTTTCGGCATGCTAACAGTTTGAGGTTGGGTTCCATGAGAGGACCATTAAATTGGGTTCCATGAGAGGACCATTGAATTGTGTTGTTTATTTACTTATGAGGATTACGTTCATATCTAATAATGATTGATATTGAAAGATTTTTTATTGCTAAAAATTATTTAATTGCATATTATTGAGAAATGTGAAACTGTTAGTTGATGTGAATGCTGATGATGTTGTATATGTTTGGTCTATGCCTATTTTATAATGTAATGGTTACTTATATGTGTTTCACTTATTGAGATAGTCGCATGATCCTACCAATACACTGTGGTTGTGTACTGATCCTACACATGTTCTTATTTTTGTTGAGTACAAGGCATCTTCTGGCGGCTATTGATAGACCTTGTTTAGAAGGTAAGTGACCGCTATGAATTCAAGGGTGATCTAGATCTTCCAGGTTGCCTTCAGTTTTCTTTTGTTTAAGTACATTCTTTTCAGACTCAGATTATTTTTTGAGGTGATATTTAGTTTTGGGGTTGTACTGCTTGTTCTTAGAATTGTTGTTAGTAGAGTTTTGGTACAATGATTTTCAGGTTCTAGGAGTTGTATTTCTGCATTTGTGTTATTTCATTTTGTTAGCTCCTTAATTAGTAATTTAGTTATTTACGATTAATTTTGTATCTTTAAATGCCTATTTTTCGTTAAGTTTCTAGGTTGGGTTGTAGCAATGATTCTCCCACCGGAGGGTTAGTGTGGGTGCCAATCACGATGGTTCGGATCATGACAAAGTTAGTATTAGAGCCTAGGTTTTCTGATCTCATTATACCAAAATGAGTCTAATAGCGTCTTGCGGAGCGGTATAATGACGTCCGTACTTTTATTCGAGAGACTAAGAATTCAGGAGAAACTCAGTTATTTCTACTCCTTGACATGAACCCAGCTGGTATATGGGCGATACAAATTGGTATCTTTCCTCCTTCACTCTACGGTACGAGCGAGAGCAACAAAGGTGGTAAGAACATCACTAACAAGAGAATATGAGTATGGACTACCAATATTTGAATTAAGTCTTCATTCAAAAAAAGTATCCATTTCCTCAAATAGATGGCATTTTTGACCAATTGCAAGATGCCTCGATTTTCTCTAAGATTAATTTAAGTCCAGTTACCATCAGTTTAATATTGAGGCGGTTAAGTGTTAGGTTTGACCAAGTTCTATGATTGAAACTAGCAGTTTTGTGGGACTCACTAGCTACTAATGTCGTTTGTGGTATGATTTGGCACACTATCTCCCACTTGGAGTAAGCCTACACAAATTTATCTAAATATCTTTCATTCTAAAAAAACAACTTCAAAGTCCAACATAACAAGTCACAAAAGACAAGAAAATCCAGAAATTACTAAAGACGAAAGCACATACTGGAAAGAACATGAGGAGATCACTTTTTATCACCTCTAGATTGGAGAACTTAAGATCTATTCTTCTTTGGATCCTTTTCACCTAAACCAATTGGACTAGAGGAAGGGTAGGGTTGGGACCTACTACGACTATCATCTTCATTTTTAGGAACCGTAGGGCAATGTCTTATCTTGTGGAAAACTCACCATAACCAAAACAAACATTGGATCCCACTAAGCATTTACCCTCATGCATCCTATCACACTTACTACATCCCAACAAAAGAATCCCACAACTATCATCTTGAGACTTAAGGTTAGACACCCTCATTTGATTGAACTTAAGAGTTTTTGAGGGACTTTCACCAGGGAAATTTTGTCTAAACCTAGGGCGAACATGTCCATCAGACTCTTCATCCAAGGACTCATCATATTAAAATCTAGACCACGTTTTCTCTTTATATTCTTTCTTAAATTTTGACTCTTCCATTCATTAGGAGAAAACCATAAGACGTGAGATATCCGTATCATCTATAAGCATTCCCACACGACATTGATTTTCTACTAATTCAGATACTCCATTATGAAATGGTTCATTTCAGCCCTTAAGTTCTCCACTAAGAATAGGGCATACTCATAGAGTTGAGTGAACTTATAGAGAATGCTATTGAACACTCATTCTACCTTGCTTAAGGTTTATAACTCTTGCATCACGGACTCAATCAACTCTATGGGAAAAAACTAATAAAATAATACCTCTTTAAACACCATGCCTCTTTGAACTCCTCCCATTATATAGGACACAATTCTACTGGTCTACTCTCTTTCCGCTGACTATACCATGTTTGAGCTACCCTTTTCAGTTTGTAAGCGACTAACTCCGCTTTCTCTATAAAAGTCACCGCTATTATATGAAGAATCTTACATAACTCATCTACAAACTCCTTTGGGTCTTCCTCGACCCTTGAGCCACAAAATTCTGGAGTTCTCATCTTAATAAAATCCGTCACTCTTAAGGCTGTGGGATTCACATTAAGGTTCACATAAGGCCCAACATTCCTATTGGCTTGAGTCGCCATAACTTGAGCTTGAGTTTTCAAGTCTTCAAGTTGAGCCATAATCGCTTGAGTCAAAGTTTGGAAAGCCAACCTTATTTCCACATTTGTCATAACCCCCATCATTAGGAGTTTGAGGAACTTGAGGACTTTGGGGAGGAACCTCTTGCTCCTCATTGCCTTCCTTAACTGTCCTTGAATTTGCCCTTATATTAGACATACCCTGAATAAACAACGGGTACTGATAAGAAGAAGGGCCTACTAAAGCATAACTCTGTCGAACAATTTAGATAATGAAGAAGTGAGATTTCCAAAGCATACAAAAGCCTCGGATGCATAAATGTGGTGCGCTTCAGATTTAAAAACAAGACTCTACTAGATGTGGTTTGAGACAATCCTAGAACAATTCTAAACCTTGTACTCTAATTACCAAGTTTGTAGCGACCTAGAGGTACCCCCTAGACGTTGCATGATGTACTTGACCTCGAAGGGGTTCATGTACTTGTCCTCGAAGGGGTTGCATACAAGACTTTAAGATATCATGAACATAAGATAATAGAAAATTCGAGAAAATCTAAAACTATTACAATCAAAGTCACTTTTCATAAAGCAAGCGAAAGTCTTTCTATACTTTGTCTCAAACTATCTATTGACTCTTGAATAAAACTCTTGGGACACAACACATACAAAGTATAAAACATAAAGAAATCACATAAAGTAAGTATGGGTTTGTCCACAAAGTTATGAGGAATCACCAAATCTTCAATTTTTCTTGAGCCTTAGAAATCTAGCCTTCAAAGTAACTCAATCTATGAAATTCTACATTTTATTAGAATGTAGGACATATGCGTTACTACCAAATTTACCAAGTGTGAAAGCTAACACAACATTATAAAACCATATCAAGATAGTGAGTCAATATAATACATAGGCATAAGAGATAATAACATGTTCATAAGCATAATCTCCAACATAAGCATCATATCATCACAAGTTAACATAAGCCATAGTTAATTATCATAGGAGATAAGTCATATTCATAATAAACCAAGTACTCATCATAAGCATAATTGAATCTTAGTCATCTATACCATAATAGCACCATTCTCAACTAACCTCAAAATCATACACGTGAAAAGCATGAATAACATTCCATAATACAACCCAAGCCAAGTATCCATTTTTGGTCATCTTAATCATAGTTTATATACATGGTTAAGTCTTAATATTTATACCATAAGGGTACATACTCCTAGTAACGTGAAATCACCCTTGTGCAATGAATGAAAGGCATCCCATACTACCCTTCACACTAAGCATAACCTTGAACTCATCATAGTCATATTTACCCTACTTTGGTCTCATTACTAACTTATTTCATATATACAAGGGAAACATCACCTTATTCAATCATATAATTTCAAGTAATACAACTATATCACAATCTTATCTAAGCATACATCAAATAAGAGAAACCATCTCATGATTCACCTTAACGCAAACTTGTGCCTTGCATGAACAAGACCCCATAATCCTACCCATTCTAATCTAGACACTTTAGGTTCATCATTCATGTTTATTATCTCTTGACATCATATCATAAAGACAAGGTTATTCACCTTTTTGTCATTAATGTAGTAGAGAGTTATCTAGAGCTACTATCCAAATTAGTCATGCTCATATTCACAAGTGCAAGGGGAATCACCTTAAGGAATGTATGTTAGTTCATCATTAAGGAATAAGGGAATTACTTGAGGCCTTGTATATCATTGAATCATAAAAAACAAGGTCAATCACCTCTTCTCACACATACTAACAAATCATAAAGACAAAGGGAGTCTCCACAAGTCATAAAAGTTAATGAACATAGGTATTGGCCTCCATGTCTATTTTAAGGGGATATAGGTATTCTCCTCCATATCCATATTAAGGAAATATAGTTATTTGTCTCCATATCAATATTAATTTTTAATTTACGTATTCGCCTCCACATAACCACATACAGATCATAGGTGATCGCCTCCATGATCAACATAAAGGTTAATGGGTAAACACCTCTTGACTTGGGAGTCACACATATATAAAGAGTAATCACTTTGCACTTCCCACCTCATGACATGGGCAATCACCTCATGTTTAACTAAGTAGGAGTAAGTGAGCACATCCCACAAACCTATCATGCAAAGGTATTCTAGGGTAATCACCACAAGTCTCATCACATTTCGTAGTCCTAAGAATTAGATTCATTCTAGGTTAGAAAACCTTTCAACCTAGAATCATTCTATGTGAGAGAATGATACGCTCAAACTTACTTCTCAAATAAGAAGTAAAGCGGTCGTGTCAAGTAAATAACCCAACTAGTGAGGTTGGGATCGTTCCCACGAGGAAAATAATTTAGACTTAACTTCAATCTATTATTACTATTGTTCAGTCAATTACTTCCTTGGAAAGCAAAAAATGATAGAAAGGGGGGTTTCTATTCCTAAATAAATGAAAATAACAAGCGAAATAAAAGGAGACAACTAACAGCTTCGAATGTTGGAGTTTAATCAATTAATCAAAGTAACTAGGGTTTACGTGTTTCCCACAGGTTCATAACTTGATAAGCCTAACTATAACAATTCTTTCCTAGTATCTTTCATGCAAAGTGATAAGTTATTTATTTCTAAATCCTTGGTCCGGCATCTAGAAAATTTCACTCCGCACCTTGGTACGGCTACGTGTGTTGCTATACTCCCTTATATTTACTTCATATTAAGCATCGTATTTGATATTTAACTCAGTTATTATCTCGTACCAATCAATACTAGCCTATTAGATAGTATACACTAAATATATGTTGATAATTCTTTTCCTATTATCTACCTCCTTGGTCCGGCAAGTAGCATTAAGGCGAGTTCTAACATTGGTCATCCATTAAAAAGACTTCTAAACGAAAGAATTATCAATACATGCAAGACACTATTCTAGAATTGTTATTTTAGTTAGGTTTTACCTCATTATTAGCCTATGGTTCCCACAACCCTAGTTATGGAGTTTAGTTACCCATAGTCATAATTACAATATTCAAATATGTGATATAAGAATTCATGCACTTACTTCGATGAGAAAGAGTAAAATCCAAAAGTTCACTTTATTAATCAACAAAAGTCACCAACAATCAATGATAAAAGTCTCAAGATGATCAATAATCTCTTAAAGAGTCTACAAAACAAGCAAGAGTCTCACAATATTCAAAGGTCTAACGATGATCCAGAGTCTAACCTCAAAAACGACATTTCTCGAACTATTTATAGAAAATAAAAACCTAATTAAACAAGGACTCTATTTGCTGGAAATCTGTCAAGATGCGGCTGAATCGACGGACATCACGACGGATAGTCGTGGTCACGACGGACCGTTATGGACTCCGTCGTCCCATACTTGATGCAATTTCTTTTGCTGCTCTTTTCATTACCCTCGTCGGCAGGTATGATGGATCGTCACAGGCACAACGGTCCGTCGAGGGTCTCCATTTCAAAACACTTGAACTCTTGGAATATGGGTACTGAGACTACTTCTCTGAACTTCATGACGAACCTGCAGGACGGACCGTCATGGACACGACGGTCCGTCACGCTTTTGTAAACCCACACTTGGTCAGACTTCCCCATCTTCCTTCAGTAGCTGCACTACGCTGCCACCTACGGACCGTCACGAGCATGACGGACCGTCACAAGCTCAGTAGGTGGTCTCTTCTGCATTTCTTCGCTCAAAAACCTCCGCATTCATCTTTTGACAGATTTCCTGCAAATAAGGAGAAACTTATATAAAAATTAGCACAAAAAGGCTTTTGGACATACTAAACTTAAGGAAGAAGTATTAATAATACCGTGAAGCCATATTATATCAAAACCCTCAACTTAAATTCGTTGTTTGTCCTCAAGCGACGCACCATGACTCAATACACAATCTTTGTACAATAATATCCATGTTTTATCCTTTGCAATCATTTGGCTATCAATCTTGATTAATCTCATCATATTTATGCATGCTATCACTATTAGTCTTGGATTATGTGGAATCAGACCATGACACAGACTCACTATGCACTAACACCTATCCTCTTCAATTTCTCACCGAGGTGCTAAAATTTCCGGTAATGAAACTAGTGTCCTCACTTTAAAAAAATCCTCATTTTTCTCACAATGATTTCAGTTTGAGTATAAGGATTACTTTTCAACACTGACTCTCAGAACAAATTCACACTCATTCATACCTATTTCCATAAGCTTGCCCTTATTTTCACTGCTTTAAGTTCGCTATACAACCCTTAGGATCACGATAGGTCTTTCTTAGCTTGTAACAAGGCTCAAGGTCAGGTAGGGTATATTTAGGTATACTTTAGTGATTTTTTGCCCTCCTTGACATATCGGCTAAACATACCATTTTCTATCATTTTATTTTTCCCAGTTTGCCACATTCTTTCACCTTTCTATTTTCCCTTTTTTCTTCATTTGTGTAAGTGACTCTCTTCTTTTCTTTCTTGTATTTTTTTTCCATTTTAACTTTTCTTTCAACTAATTCTTGAGTCAGTTTACTTTTGTTCTTTCTCTCTCTTTATTCTTTCAACCCCACTTTCCAGAGTATTCCTCATAATAGCCACCCTCAACTCATGGCTTTGCCATGAGTCAAAGTACACAATACCCAAATTTGGGTCAGGGCCATAAAAAGGTTATTTACTGCATTAGCCACCCTCATCTTATGCTTTTGGCGTAAGCTGAGGTGCACATGTCCAAAAAGGGACCAGGGCCAACACATTATTTCCAGAAAAGATCAGTTGGGGTGAGAAAGAAAGGTCTAATTTAAGCTCAAATCATTTGGATCAAAGAAGGATAAATTTCATTTGGTTTTCTTTTATTTAGGCTAAAAATGGGCTATATTGAATAAGGGCCTACGATCCTTTCCTAATTGTCTATTACAACTCACTTTTAGCAGGACTAACCAGGCAAGTTCTAGTTCAGTACAAATAGTGGACTATTTAAATCTTCCTCACACTCACTTGACATCTCATCACTCTACTAGATTATCAGACACCTAGTTCGAATTTTAGACTTAGGGTCATGCAGTGATGTACCTCTATGTCATGCTTAGAGACACACATTTATCAATTACTATGCCTAGTCATGCATCATTTTCCATTTTATCAGGATATTATTTTAGCCATCATGCTCCAGAATTAGACTATGTACACATGATATAGACATGCCGGTTCAACAGAAAAAGTAATCAGTCTCTTGGGGAAAAAGAACACAGGCAAGAAAACCCCAAAAGAGAATATTGAATTGGGCTACTAAGACTTCATCCTAGCACTCACTTTCCATTTACCCCACCCCAACAAAAAGACATGCAATTGTCCCCAATGCATAAAAAAATTTGAAATACTAGAGTGGTAGGTGAAGCAAATATGGGGCGCAAAGCCCCGACGATTAGCAAGCTGGTGGGTCCGGTTCCCCGAAACCCACTACCTCTATAATCTGGACACCCTCAGTGGTGTCCTCAGCATCAACAACACTATCAGAAGTGCCTCCCGCTATCTCCACAGTTCTGGAGCTAGCCGCCCCAGCAGCTAACTCTTCTGCTCTCATCTGGCGCGCCTCCTCCTCAGCAAGCGAGGCACTCCTTAAATAAGAAGTAAAGCGGTTGTGTCAAGTAAATAACCCAACTAGTGAGGTTGGGATCATTCCCACGAGGAAAATAATTTAGACTTAACTTCAATCTATTATTACTATTGTTCAGTCAATTACTTCCTTGGAAAGCAAAAAATGATAAAAAGGAGGGTTTCTATTCCTAAATAAATGAAAATAACTAGCGAAATAAAAGGAGACAACTAACAACTTTGAATGTTGGAGTTTAATCAATTAATCAAAGTAACTAGGGTTTACGTGTTTCCCACAAGTTCATAACTTGATAAGTCTAACTATAACAATTCTTTCCTAGTATCTTGCATGCAAAGTGATAAGTTATTTATTTCTAAATCCTTGGTCCGGCATCTAGAAAATTTCACTCCGCACCTTGGTTTTTAACTCAACTGCTCCATGAGGGAATACTTGGGTAATCAAGTAAGGGCTAGTACTTCTGGACTTGAGCTTGCCCGGAAGACAAGCAACCCAGAACTGTCTAAAAGCACCAAATCCCCAACCATAAACTCTTGTTGTGCACTGTTTTTTCATTCTCCTTCTTCATCCTTTCTTTGTGGGATATGGCGGATACCGATTGGAGCTCACCACTCTACCTCATGGTCCTACAAATGTTGAAGGTAGCTTCTTCATTGTTCAACCAAAATTTCATCTGCCCCTTTTCCATATCAACTAAGGCTCTACCTGTAGCAAGGAATGGCCTCCCAAGAATAATAGGCACTTCAAAATCGACTTCACAATCAAGAATAACAAAATCTGCCGCAAATATGAATGACTCAACTTTTACCAGCACATCATGGAGTATCCCTATTGGGCTTTTCACTGTTCGATCAGCCATCAATAGCCGCATCGCAGTGGGTTTTGGGTCACCCAAACCCAACTTCTTGTAAATCAAGAGGGGCATGAGATTTATGCTTGCCCCTAGATCACATAATGCTTTTGCAAAATGTAATGACCTGACTGTACAAGGAATAGTGAACGCACCCGGATCTTCTTTCTTTTGTATGAGAGATCTTGTAGTAAAAGCATTACAATGTTGCAGTCTATCATCATCCTCGAAAGTGACCGATCTTTTCTTTGTAACCAGATCTTTCATAAACTTGGCATAACCAGGCATTTGTTCTATAGCTTCTACCAAAGGGACATTGATAGAAAGATGCTTCAATATTGTTATAAAACGTTGATATTTACCATCCTCGGTCTTTTTCACTTATCTCTGAGGGAAGGGTAGTGGTGGTCTAGGCATGGGAATTACCTTCATAGGGACTTCTGCATCTTTTCAGTGCTCTCTTCTACTTCACCACTACCCTTTACCACCTTACCATAATCCTTTCTCACCTTTTTCTCATTAGACGACATAGGTGGTTCAATGGTTCGCTTACCACCCCGAGTAGTGATTTCCATACAGTCTGCATCATTTTTGCATTTTGGATAGTGTTGCTAGGAAAAGTGCCCGGTTACCGTGTGATCACTGTCGTAGATAATTGGGCCATTTGCAACTCGGTCTGTTTAATCGATATTGCATGTGTATCAAATTTTTTCCCAATACCTGCTAAATCACACCTTAACTCTTTAATGTGCTAATAACTAGCATCGAACCTCCTCATCATTTTGTGCAACATATCCTCAACTCGCCATACTATCTCCACCATCCCTAGGAGTAACTTCACGATTTTGAGGAGGGACATAGGGCCCATTCCTATCATTTTTGTTACCTTTGTTACCCCTGTTGAAGTTGTTGTGGCGGTTGTAGTTTCCATCTCGGACATAATGACCTTCACGGTTATAGTTACCATAGATCCGACCTTGGTTCCCTTGACCTTGGCGCCAATTATCCTGATTTAAGCCTTGGGCGCTCGGTCGGAAACCCCCCGTCTGCTCATTTACTGCATAGGAGTCCTCCGCATAATAGCATTCATCATTAGGAGGTGGTGGTTTAGGCAAGTAGTTAATTACATTTATCTTTTCTGCACCCCTAGTGATATGTTTTAGTACCAACCCAAGCTTAGTTCTCATCTGAGCCATTTCTTCACGAATATCATCTGTGGCTGGGTTGTGAGTGGACTACACTGCGACGATATTTCTCCCGGTATCTGACTTCCTAGTACTCCAAGCTTTATTATTTCGGGAGATTTTCTCAAATTTTTCAGCAATCTCAGCATAAGGACACTCCCCATAAGATCCACCTGCTATAGTGTCCAACACCGCTTTATTATTATCATCCTGTCTTCGATAGAAGTATTCCTTCAGTGACTCATCATCTATACGGTGATTTGGGACACTTCTCAAGAACAAGGTGAATCTATCCCAAGAACTACTAACTGACTCTCCTGGTAGTGCCACAAAGTTATTCACTCTATCTTTGTGGTTTAGTTTCTTGGAGACCGGATAGCAGCGTGCTAAGAAAACATCCCTTAGTTGGTTCCAAGTGAAAATTGAGATGTACGGGAGCTCAGTGAACCATATAGTAGCCTCTCCCGTTAGTGAGAGAGAAAACACTCTAAGCCCTATTACATCCAAGTCCAAGTCAGGCCTCCCTACACAGCTTTTACACACTGCCCTTACCTTAGCTATATGGGCATGTGAATCCTCAGAAGGTAGCCCTGAAAACAAACCTTTAGTAGTGAGCATTTGCATTAGGCTACTAGTTACCACAAAGGTGTGGCCAAGTGGTAGAGGGGGCAAGACAAGTGGTCCATCGGAGTCTGCTATGTTATCATAGCCTCTGTAGTATGCTTGGGGCCGTGGAGCGGGATTTTGTCCCCTCTGTTGGTGTTCACCCGGAGCATCGGGTAACAACTGACCATGAACATCAACCGGAGCTGGGATGTTCTGGTTTGGATCATCATCATTAATTCCCAAGTTTCTATTCATGTTGCGTAGTGTACGCTCTAATTCATGTTCGTAGGGAAACAGGGGTTCTCTTCCTCTCTGTGTATTTGGCATAAAAGGAGGGTAGTTCTGCACGAATCAAAAACAATAACAACAAAGTAAAATCAAGAAAATATCAACTAAACTATAGTAATAAGTTTAAGTTAATCTAAAAGCTACTTTCTCCGGCAGCGGCGCCAAAATTTGATACGCTCAAACTTATTTATCAAATAAGAAGTAAAGCGGTTGTGTCCAGTAAATACCCGAACTAGTGAGGTTGAAATCGTTCCCACGAGGAAAATAGTTTAGACTTAACTTCAATCTATTATTACTATTGTTCAGTCAATTACTCCCTTGGAAAGCAAAAATGTTAAAAAAGGGGTTTTCTATTCCTAAATAAATGAAAATAACTAGCGAAATAAAAGGAGACAACTAATAGATTCGAATGTTGGAGTTTAATCAATTAATCAAAGTAACTAGGGTTTACGTGTTCCCCACAAGTTAATAACTTGATAAGTCTAACTATAACAATTCTTTCCTAGTATCTTGCATGCAAAGTGATAAGTTATTTATTTCTAAATCCTTGGTCTGGCATCTAGAAAATATCACTCCGCACCTAGGTCCGACTACGTGTGTTGCTATACTAACCCTTATCTTTACCTCATATTAAGCATCGTATTCGATATTTGACTCAGTTATTACCTCGTACCAATCAATACTAGCATATTAGATAGTATACACTAAATCTATGTTGATAATTCTTTTCCTATTATCTACCTCCTTGGTCCGACATGCAGAATTAAGGCGAGTTCTAACGTTGGTCATCCGTTAAAAAGACTTCTAAACGAAAGAATTATCAATACATGCAAGACACTATTCTAGAATTGTTATTTTAATTAGGTTTTACCTCATTATTAGCCTATGGTTCCCACAACCCTAGTTATGGAGTTTAGTTACCCATAGTCATAATTACAATATTCAAATATGTGATATAAGAATTCATGCACTTACTTTGATGAGAAAGAGTAAAATCCAAAAGTTCACTTGATTAATCAACAAAAGTCACCAACAATCAATGATAA
Source organism: Solanum neorickii (assembly GCA_027704865.1). Lineage (NCBI taxonomy): Eukaryota > Viridiplantae > Streptophyta > Magnoliopsida > Solanales > Solanaceae > Solanum > Solanum neorickii. The sequence continues at coordinate 17,572,879 of JAKWJC010000373.1, read as the reverse complement.
AAGTCTCAAGATGATTAATAATATCTCAAAGAGTCTACAAAATAAGCAAGAGTCTCACAATATTCAAAGGTCTAACAATGATCCAGAGTCTAACCTCTAAACGAGGTTTTTCGAACTATTTATAGAAAATAAAAACCTAATTAAACAAGGACTCTATTTACTGGAAATCTGTCAAAACGCGGCTGGATGGACGGACATCACGACGGATCATCGTGGTCACGACGGACCGTCATGGACTCCGTCGTCCCATACTTGATGCAATTTCTTCTGCTGCTCTCTTCATTACCCTCGACGACAGGTATGACGGATCGTCACAGGCACAACGGTCCGTTGAGGGTCTCCGTTCCAAAACACTTGAACTCCTAAAATATGGGTACTGGGACTACTTCTCTGAACTTCATGACGAACCTGCAAGACGGACCATCATGGACACGACGGTCCGTCACACTTTTTGTAACCCCACACTTGGTCAGGCTTCCCCATCTTCCTTCAGCAGCTGCACTACGCTGCCACCTACGGACCGTCACGAGCATGACGGACCGTCACAAGCTCCGTAGGTGGTCTCTTCTGAATTTCTTCACTCAAAAACCTCCGCATTCATCTTTGGACAGATTTCCTACAAATAAGGAGAAACTTGTATAAAAATCAGCACAAAAAGGCTTTTGGACACACTAAACTTAAGGAAAAAGTATTAATAATACCGCGAAACCACGGTATATCAGAGAACTTTTCAGGTCATATTAAATTCATGCATAAAACCATATCTAGAATTCTAGTATTTATTATGTAGATTAGGTAGGTAAAAATCCCCCACCAAAACTCTATTGATCAAGCTTATATTCACATTTAAGCTTTATTCTCAAAGCATTAGCACCAACAGATAATCATATTCGCTTCACTCTAAAGCTCTAAATATTATGATCACAAGGCTTGAACTCAAGATTTATTTCTTAATCCTATCATTATATCTAGATTTTCAAGGCATTTCAACCACATCTTTCATTACTATATGATTCTAGTCACAATTCATCATAAAGGTTCAATTTTAGTTTTACATGTCAAGATTCTTCATATTAAATAAGGTCAAGTTAAATTTATTATTATATGATCCTAACTTTGATCAATTACTAACATGACATTTATTTAAGAAGATCTCTCAAGAACCTTTGATTCACCTCTAATGGCATATAGTCACAAAACATCACATTCATCAAATAAACTAGGGTTTACCATAGAAATTACATGAATTCATCATGATATCATAATTCAATGTTAATACAATCATAAGTAGGTATTAACCACTAGATTGGAATCATACCTAAGCCCTACCCACATAGTAGAAGGAAACCCTAGGTAGATTGGGTTTTTGACTTTACAATTTGGGGGAACACCAAGGGGGATCTATGGGGGAAGAACTCATATATTAATATAAGCTAAACATACCTTGCTTCAAATCCATAAAAAATCTTGATTGTATGGAGAAATCAACCTAAGTTGCTGCCTCTTTCTTCTTCTTCTTCTTCTTCTTCTTCTTTCTCTTCTTCTTGGAGGAGGGGAGAGGAGGAGGAAGAGGAGGAGGAGGAGGCGGAGGGAGGAGGGAGGAGGAGGAGGAGGAGGAGGAGGAGGGAGGCGAGGGAGGAGGAGGGAGGAGGAGAGGAGGAGGAGAGAGGAGGAGGAGGAGGAGGAGGAGGAGGCGGAGAGGAGAGAGGAGGAGGAGGAGGATGAGTCTGATGAGGAGGAGGATTGTAGGAGTAGTGGCGGAGGAGAGTAGGAGATTCTTCTGCTGTCTTCTGCTGCTCTGCTTCTTCTTAGGATCTTCGGAGGCTTGTAGGTCTGAGTCTGCTTCGGATGCTTTTGTAGTCTTTCTCTTATTATGATGATTCTTCTGGCTTCTGTCTTTATTTATTCTTCTTCTTCTTCTTCTTCTTATTCTTCTTCTTCTTCTACAGCATTTGGGGTCTTAGAGGAGTGAGTTAATGACTTAGTTTTAGGGGCCTATTAAGCTTATATTGGTGGTTAATTAAATATTAAACCTACCTACTTTAACACCTTATTAATTTCTAACTTAATCCCTAAGAATTGAACTTAAACTTAAAGCTAAAAACTGCCCACGACCCACAAAACCACCACCCACGGACTATGGGTAGGCCTACGAGGCGTACTGATGGTTCAGAATGTATTATGAGACTTCACCTTTCAAGTATTTAGTAGGAATTGACCCACGACACCTACCTACGGTGCGTGGGTCCACCTACGGCCTGTAGGTGGCCAAGAGTAGGTTGTTGCCAAAAAACAGCTTTATGAGCTGCCTTGAGGTCTTCCTCAAGGACCCCTTTGGTGGTCCTTGAGGGGTCGTACCTTCACGACCTAACCCTTAAACCTCCATTCTAAGTATGGGTTTAGAAATTTTAATCCTCATACCACAGTCCAAAACCTCTTACGAAAGGCTCTAGAATTTTCTAGTTCAACTTGCTAGTTTCTGGGACGTTACAAGGAGGTGGTGCACCAACTCATAAATCATTAAATGAGAAGCGTCATCCATAACTGAATTCATCATAAACTCAATAATTTTATTAACAATTGAATTCAAGACAACATATTTTTCTTTTGCCGTTGATGAATATGGGGTATTAGACCATTATTACGTACTCTTTATTTCAATTATTGGGAGTGGTCAAGGGTGGGATTCCCCTATTATTGAATGTTTGTAAAATATAATAATGAATTGAGTTCAAATATGAATAGATGATGTACTTTTGTTATAATATAGTATACCCAATTATTATATTCGATCATATAGAAGTTTGTACTTAACTATCATTATCATTTGCTTTTTAAGAGTTGTACGCCAAACTTTGTCGCTGATTATTAATGTACTAATGATAGTGGCACTACATTGAGCTCAATTTTTTCAGTTAGCCTCTGATGATCTTCACATACATTTCTCAATCCTTTCCTTCGTTATCAAATAAAGTCAAAAATCATTTCGAAAAAAAAGCACAATAGTCTATATATACTCATGCATGTTTTTATAGAGTATGGTAGAAAATATCAAGCTTTAAATACATATTAAATGTTTTACTAAAGTCAACAAATTGAGTATTGTATACTCATTTCATTAACTTTTGTTTTTCATCGTATAAAAATAACTTTTAATTTTTATTTGGTTAGTTTAGCACACAAGAGAAAGACAATGCTTAAATTTGTATCCATAACATTAATAATTCATTTCCCAAATAGTTCCTAAATCTATTTAAACTATATATAAATGAATATGGATAATACAATAAAATATTCACTTCATTTATATTTATATATTTTTTAAAAAGAGTGAAAACTTTACCAAGGGAGTTAAAGTAACAGACTCACGTTAATAACACTCTCTAGATAAATCAAATAAGTCAATTAAAGTAATCACAACTGACAGAAAGACATAAAAAATGTGAAAGGGGTGAGCTCACATGAAGTGTATGACTAAACATTCACGGAGATAGTAAGTATTATTCATAAGTATCCATTATAAAAGCCCCAAACTTGAACAAAGCACTCAATCCTCAAAATCATGACAACTTCTCCCCCTGAATATTTAGAAAAGAATAACCTAAGTGAAGACGGTATGAAATTGCTATCTATCCTACCAAAAGAAAAAGGATGGCTTGGATCATATGCCTACAATTATCAAGGTTTTTGGGTACCACAAAAATTTCTTCAAGCTGTGATTGCATTTCAACAACAATTCCAAGCTCAAGATAGTGATATCATTCTCGTTACAACTCCAAAATCAGGAACTACATGGTTAAAATCACTTTTATTTGCTCTAGTAAATCGAGTGAAACATCCTATTCTTGAACCTAATCACCCTTTACTCATTGAGAACCCTCATGTTCTTGTTCCATTCTTGGAGCATACACTCTATTTTGATGGTCGAACCGATGATATTTCAACTTTCACTTCACCTAGACTCTTGGCAACTCATGTGCCCTTTGCTTCATTGCCAAAATCGGTCCAAGTTTCAAAATCCAAACTTGTTTACTTATGTAGGAATCCTAGAGATACATTTATTTCTATGTGGCATTTTACAAATAGTTTATTACCTGATCATAAAGATGCCGATTCCATTGAAGAAATGTTTAATCTTTTTTGTAAGGGGGTGAGCCTTTATGGACCATTTTGGAATCACGTATTGGATTATTGGAAAAAAAGCATAGAGAATCCTAACAAAATACTTTTTTTAATGTATGAAGAAATTAAGAAGAAACCAAAAATTCAGCTTAAACGCCTGGCTGATTTCTTAGAATGTCCATTTTCCATAGAGGAAGAAAATTCTGGAGTGGTGGACGATATATTAAACATGTGTATCTTTGAGAATTTGAGCAATTTGGAGGTGAATAGAAATGGAAAGTTTTCAACTGGAGAGGCATATAAAGTTTTCTTTCGTAGAGGAGAAATTGGAAATTGGAAGAATTATTTTACTATAGAGATGTGTAATAAACTGAATCATATCGTTGAAGAAAAGTTTCAAGGATCTGGATTAAAGTTTTCATATGATTGATTAGGCATTAATAAGCCATAAGTCAATTATTTATTTTGAAAATCAATGTTGAAGTAGTAGCTGTACTCAGAGCAATATAACAAGAAAATACAACAAAAGTTCAGTTATTCTAATACTATTTTAATTGTTCATTACTCAACTTTATTGCAAATTTAATATTAAATTCATTTTTCTATATTTTGTCACAAGAATTCATGTTTTTATTAGTACTAAAATAGCGTCAATCAGGTTGGAGGCATTTTTTTGGAGATTATTATATAAGTCCACAAGTGCTGCTTTATATGTAAAACAAAAAATTTAGGGCTCAAACATTATATATAACTAGAAAACTTACTCTCTCTTTGCACGATAATTCATGACCTTAGTAACATTATGAATGAATATATTTTAATATCTGAATATTAGAAGTCTGGTATTTTTGGATATGTATGTGTGTTTGTGTAAATATATAACCTTAAAAGCATGAACTCCTAACTTGAATGTGAAATTACTATAATAATACTAACTTAGTTTATGCCTTTTTCGATGATTTGTGACTTTTCTGATAAGTCGTGACTTTTTTCAAAGGGTAGTGACTTTTCGATTAGTTGTACTTCCAAAGAGTTGTGAGTTTTTTCAATAAGTTGTGACTTATCCAAAGGGTTGTGACTTCTCTCAAAGGTCATGACTTTGCAGATAAGACACAAAAAATACTTGTTCAATCTATCCTTAGTTTACTATAAATAGAGGGATTTTCTCTCATTTTTCTTTCATCCTCTCCTCTGACTTGGTTATCTTCCTCTTCAATCATTATTATTCACATATTTTCTACATTTGAATTGTCACGTTGAAGTGTTTTCATGTGTTTCTATAGATGATTCTTTTTCCGTTTTGCATGAGTTTGAATTTAAAGTTTCACGATTTGATAAAAATTTCCAGCTAATTAGCATATCATTCTCAACTTTAGGTTTGGATATACTTTCTTGGTGAACTTTTCTTTAAATTTATGCTTTTAATTTGCATATGTGTTAAAAAAGAAGTGGAAGCATTGTATTTCTCTCTTCAACATGTGTCTTCAAAAAGAATTGGAAAGCGTTGTATTTCTCTTTTTCTTTTTATACTTAAAGTTTATTAATCGTGATGTACAAAAAGTTACAATTTGATATTGACATCCCAAAACTTGTACAAATCCAAGACATGAAACTAACACCGTTCCTACGCAAAATAAGTGATAATTGGTATTTTAAGAAATTTTGTTGCACGGGTATTTTGGATTTAATTTTGATTTTAAAAGAACGACGAGTGAATATAATTTCCAGGTTGATATAAGTAAAGATTATGGTACTTCTTACTTTAGCCCAATTTGATTTAATTTAATTTTTCGTTCTTAGTCCATATTTGTTCTCCTAAGCTATATTTTCCCTTTCCTCTCCTTTAATTTTCCAGATTTACTCCTTTATTCTATTAAATATATACTTTTGAATACTTACTGGTAAATATTTTTTTATATTTTAAAATCATTTCTTGTCAAAAATTTTATATATGCAGATACATGTTAGGTTCAATGCCACATGTGAACTTTAGGACATTTGATGAACAAAAATATTTTTTTGGTACTCTTGAGTAATAAAACTTGAAAAAAAATTCCACTCAAATTATGAAATTGTATCAAATTATCTTTTTTTTCGTGATGTTCTAGCCAACTTAATTTTTGCATGTTCATGATATTGGTTGAGTCTAAATAGTAACTTATCTTTTTTTTTTTTGTTATGAAACTATATAAATTTAAAAGAAAAAAAAAGTAGAGAGAAGATAAAAGTCTTCTTATTCATCTTGATGTATATTCATGATTCATTGATCTTCCACAAATCTTATTTACAATGAAGGAAAACCCTTTATTTGTTGGGAAAACCTAATTTGGTCATCAAGTAAAATTTCATAACCATATCCTAAAAGGACTCCATATAATTAGACATTCACTATAATATAAATTGTTTATAACACTCCCCCTTGAATGTCAATAGATTATGTGCCTCGTTAAAACCTTACTAGATAAAACCAAGTGGGAACAAATCTAGTAAAGGAAAAAGAGTACACATACCTAATAATACGCATTACGGATGTCTCATAAAAAACTTAACAAGGAAAAGCCAATGGGACAAAACCTTGTGAGGAAAAGAGAGTACATCACGTATTAACTCCCCCTAGTGAGAACATCAATCCAGAGACTTGAATCTTTGTTTTACAAGCTTGTGTACCATCTTCTCAAAAGTTGTAGTTGGTAGAGACTCAGTGGATAAATCAACTATATTATTACTTGAACAAACATGTTGCATGTTGATATTGCCATTCTTGGGAGCTCATGAGTATAGAAAAACTTTGGCGAAATATGCTTCCTTCTATCTCCTTTTATGAATCTTCCCTTCAGGGTCAAAGATTTCTGCAAGTTCCTTACTTATACTTCTTTAAGCTAATAATCTATTACCTTTTGAAAACTCTTCAAGAGTTTTAATTCTAGTGATCACCTTGCATAACAATACTTATACAAGTTTTATGCATTTTGAATCTATTTAATCTTTATGAGGATTATAAACAAGTTATATAAAAAAACTTGTGGATGCTTTAGATTTAAACCCATCGGATATTTTCATATATCAATTCTGTCAAGTGACAACATTCAATTTAGATGTATGACATCTTCTAGTGCCTAGATTGCAAGTCCAATACGTTTTATTCTTACCAAGATGCACCATTCAACTTTTCACTAGATAATTATTTCTAAACCAACATCCTTTAATAAAAGTAGAATTCATAACCTCATAATCTTTTACAATATTGCTGTCATGACCCAAGACTTCACCCTCGACGTAGCCGACACTCGAAGATCATTCCTGGTCTCCAAGCGAACCCTCATCCTGACTGACTACAAGCGGAAGACTCACTAAAGAATACAAAGCTTGAAAAGTGAAATAAAATTCATAAGCTAAACTTTAGAAGCTTTAACTCAAATGAACAACTTTGAATAAATAATATATTAAACTAGACATAAAATAGGACACGTTAGTCTTTGAAAAATTTAATAAAATAAATGAAAAATACATACTCCTTAACTAAACATAATATACATGAAACCCCTAACTGATAAATATGGAAGTCAGGACAAAACCCACGACATCCATAAATAGCTGAAAAGTAAATGAAATCCTTCGAAAACAAGGAGGCTTACCATGACTAACTCAAGCTTGGGAATGTTTTAACGAAGCTCCTGTTGATGATCCTAAATACCTGTGTCTGCATCGTCAAAATACGCAGGTCAATTGGCTCTGTACGTCGAATATACGAGTATGTAAGGGGAATTCTAAAGTATAACATAAGCTTGATACTTGAATAAAGATGAAACACACTTACCTCTTTTTCAATTCAACTCAAATCAAGAATAAGATAACCAACTCAAAGATTAGAAACTAAACTTTAAGATATGATACTCGACTCAATGAAGTACAAATAAATTTAAGATACTCGACTTAAGATACTGAACTCCAGATACTCAAGTGGTATCAATTCAATATAAAGTAGTTTAAAACACATGCAATATATAGAAAATTTGTTTAAAAACATGATGTCAACTTGTGTATATATCAAGGATACAACATAACTTTGATATGTATATGAAAAGCAATTGACTGATGTATATAAAAATACAATAACTTTTGTGGGAGTTTCTCTAACTGTTAACCATCATTTAAGATCTACAGTAATGGTACAATATTACTAGGCCCATGTTTCCCGACCATCCTAACCTTGCCAAGGTATAGGACCTAAACTGCCTAATGGATCCACTAGTAAACCATGAAAAGGGTTCATGTAAAAAGTATGACCCTTTTCTACCCATGATGGCTACATGGTTTACATTGAGGTTTGAGTTAATATGAACTCGCGCCCCCACATCGGTGCTCAACACACACACACACACACACACACACACACACACACACACACACACACACATATATATATATATATATATATATATATGGGATTTTATGTTTTTTTTAAACATACTGACACTGTGATTTGAAATTAGTGCTCAAAACTTAGCTTTAAAAATATCTCTTGGAAATCATACTTTCTTCTTCTTTTACTAAAACAAGCCATAGGCTTTGTGGAAGTCTAGCTTCCTTTATTTCTCAAAAGTTTGAAAACATTTTGTTTAAACTCTTAGAGACTACTTATTTCCCTTATAACTCTTGAGAACTGAACTCAACTTGATAGTCTTTGCTTACTTGAAACTTAACTCTTAGGGAATACTTAGATCCCTTATAAATTTTGAGAATTTGACTCAACTCTTCACTCTTTCTTGACTTGAATTTTAAGTCTTTAAAACAAGGTGAAAACGTTTGTGAAAGCCTTTAGACAACTTTATAAACTTTAGTTTGACTTGCTTCTTAACTTCTACACTAGACTCTTAACTTTGCTTCAATTGAAGTATGGTTTCAAGGTTCATGATCTCATGTGGATGATTTCATGACTTTCAACTTGGAGGGTTCATGCGAAATTATGAGCATAAACTAATCAACTCGAGAACTCAAAGATACTTCTCAACTAGAGATTGTTCGAGTTATAGGTTTCATGAAGAATTATGGGAATGAACAATTCAATTCAAGGACTTCATGGGTAACATGAAATAATCCCATTATTAGAAATATAATTTCAAAGGTGTTAGAAACTTATTACTCAAGACTTGGAATTTGCAGGTACTACTCCTCACAATGATACTCAATTTGTGAAACTCATGTGGAAGTTATAGGCATGAACGACTCGACTCGAAGGTCTAAGTAACTAGATGGAACTCATGTATACAACTTCTCATTATCTTACTTAGTTTCTTAAATCTTAGCTCAAATCATTGATGTATCTCAATGAATTCACGATTTAACTTAAATCCTTTCTTGAACTCTGTTGTTAGCTCTCTCTTGAATGTGAATTATGAATTCAAGAGTTATGGTTCATGATATGAAGGATCTAGGTGATACTGTAGACTTATAAATACATTCTACTCACTCTCATGCTCACTTACTTGAGTCTTGAAACAAGTTACTAGAAGTTGTAGAAGAGTCCTCAAAAGGAATTTCTTAGAATATTGAAAGAATTCTCAAAACATAAATCTTAACTCTACCTTGAATTTGAATTATGAATTATGAATTCAAGGTTATTATTATGTTAGGACTGATTTTAGGTGTTCAGAAGTAGCTTAGATTAGTTATAATCGAAAGGGAATGAAGGTGCACTTTAAATGAACTCAAACTGGGCTACTGGAGGCAAACTTGACTGGGCAGATGACCCTGGGGATATGGCTGGCGTGGAGTGCCAACCCCTGATGGACAGAGATGGGTTTGGGGAGCTCTGGCAGGCGTGCCGAGCCAGGCCCCAACCCAGAAAATTCTGTCGAGCACTTTTGCTCATTTTCTCACCCTAAATCGCCTAAATTTGAACGATTTCTTCCCAAATTACTTGGATTTGATTAGTTAACTTAATTACACTCTAATATAAGGGAAAAAAATAAATAAAATTACTCAATTTGATCTCAAGAAATTATCTAAACTCCAACACAACAAGATATACAACGAACTTCAAGAACACCTTTCAAGAACTCATCAAGAACTCTAATCTTTAAACTTAATACATGAAATTTTGCTGAAAAAAAATACATGATTGGCATGTGGGTAGACTAAACAAACATATGGAATCTTACATATATGTTAGGGATTATACCCATGGCGAAAATCTGCAACTAGACTCAAGAACGTCGACGAACACCCGTGTCCTTGCCTTTTTTCTCCTCTTTTCTTTTCTTGCCTGTTCTTGAAATCTCAACTAAAACCCGTGGTGTATAATAGGTTTATAAAACTGACCCAAAAGGATTATAACCTCAAATATGAATAAAAACAAATTAAATCTATTTGGGTAAGGAAAGAACCAAAATACCCCACACTTTTTTCGGCTAAATTTCCTTAATTGGACAACCTAACTTCAAAAGGTCATATCTCACTCATACGAACTCAAAATTTAGCAAACTCGGTGGCTTTGGAAATAAAGTCCAAAGATATTATTTATAATGGTATCTCGTATCACACCTAACGCATCCTGTATTGAGATTTTAGGTCATTTGAAGTTGACCCAAAACTCATACTTTGCTTCACTCTCCAATTTTCAAAATTTTGTCATTTATAATTTATTGGTAATGGAACTCAAGGTATTAATATAGTGAAGTGACCTTAATACTTAATAAAATTTTAATTCCTTGGTAAAATATCACTCACGATGATGAACATCTCGAATCTTAGCTCAAAATATTTTTTAAGATGTTACAATATCTCCCCCTTGGGATCATTCATCCTCGAATGACGACTTGACTTTGTATGGAATGGAATAGTCTTACTAAGGTCTGCGTCTAATGGTATGATCTCACAATATTCAATATTTACTCAAATCTTAAGTTTTGATTCTATACCTCTCTATAGGGAATCTCATCTCAAACTGTTACTCTTTACCACCACATTCAAGCTTAGAAATCTAACAACTCCATGATCTCCTACGAATCAACTCATTATGAAATTCTCAACACTTGACTTTGTTTCTCATCTTATCATCTCCCCTTTGGGTCTAAAGAGAACACTTGAAGGCGATGAACCTATTCCACATTGAAAAGTCAATTATGCTATCTTCACACACATGGAAGATTATAAATTAACTAGAACTTCATCTTGTAACATATAATCTCGGCACACCTCTTCATGCTCCTGTTACTCTAGTGACTTATACACACTTCACTTTTCTTATCTAAAGGTTAGGTTCTATACTAACCGCATTCGTAGCAACAACCATCTCAATTCCTCACATATTCTATGTCAAATCTACCATATCAAATCTCAAGACTAACATCATCACCCTTTTATTTACATTCTTCTTGATCATGACACTAATCTCAAATTCAAAATTAATGTTCATTACTAAACTCGAATATTAATATGATTGCTCACTTACTATACTATACCTCAATACTACTATGTCAATTTGGAAGAACTTGCCCACTAGGACTTCATGACAATTAGATAATCCTTACTTCTCAGTCTGCATACTCTAATTACCATCACATTCCACTTCACAACTTAAGTTCTACCTACTCACTTAACACACATTATATCTCAAGTAAATCTATCATCCTTTGAATACCATGAGGTTATCCTTTCAAAATTCATAAGCCTAAATTAATCTATAGCATTATGAATACTCTGGCTCTTCTATATATATTCATAACTTACACTTGGTCATTATTAACACAATGCCACATTATCATAACCAATTTTTCTTAATTAAGGTATATTCTAACTCATATTGACTTGCAATACTTACTCTACCTCATATCTTGAGCTCTTCACAACTCTTCACTTCTTAGTCTACCCATAAGGGAAAAGTTTTCATTGCTAACGTACTAGGTACATGACCATAGAAATATAACTCTTCAAAACACAATCTTCCTTTCTAGGATTACTAAACCTCTGCATACTTTCCTCTAACTCTAGGCTCTTTCACTACTACTGCTTGTGATCTCGTAGCTCATGCTACCTTTCGGGTGAAAATCATACCCAAGCTCTAAACATGCTTCTCAAAAAAGGACCTCAACTGAAACAAGGCTTAAAGGGATAGAGTACAACTCATTTTTATCTCAAACTCATGATTCAAATGAATATGGGTGCATTCCTCTGAAACTGAACACTTAACTTACTCTTGGATTTCTCTCTAAACCTTCTGGAGACCCATTACTTCCTCAAAAAAACTCATCCACAAGGATATTTCAACTTCACTTTTCAACCACCTCTAGCATGATGGGTAGTCAAATGAATAAGAGAACACACGAGTTAGGATAGATCTCTATGATTGAGCTCTTTTGCACGATTAAGAGTATCGAAGAAGGGAAACTTTTCTTAAATGTCAGTAATCCCTCATTTATAGAAGTGTGGGCCCTTAAAACCATAAATAAGATACTATTGACATGGCTTCATAGACACCCTAAGACACTTAAACTCTTTGCTCTGATACCAAGTTTGTCACGACCCGAGCCTACACCCGAGACGTGGTTGGTACTCGAAGACCATTGCTGGTCCCCAAGCGAACCTTCATTCTAGCTGACTACAAGCAGAAGACTCACTTAAGCATACAAAGATTGAAAAATGAAAATAAATTTAAAAACTAAACATTAGAAGCTTTAACTCAAATGAACAACTTTGAAAAATAAAAAAGTTCAACTATCCATAAAATAGGCAACTTTAGTCTTAAAAATATTTAATAAAATATATGCAAAATATAGATTCCTGAACTAAATTGACTCTCTATGAAGACTCTAACTGATCAAAATGGAAGGAGGGACAAGACGCACGGCATCCTCAGTAAATTAAAAGTAGGTAAAATCCTCCAGAAACAAGGAGGCTCACCATGGCTAACTCAAACTCTGGAATGTATCAACGAATCTCCTGTTGATGATCCTGTATACCTGTGTCTGCATCATCAAAAGATGCAGGCCAATTCACTCAATACATTGAATGTACGACTATGTAAGGTGAATTCTAAAGTATAACATAAGCTTGATACTTGAATAAAAAGTAAACATACGTACCTCTTTTTCAACTCAACTCAAATTAAGAATAGGATACCCAACTCAAATATTAGATACTAAACTTCAAGATATGATACTCGACTCAATGAAGCATACATTAACTCAAGATACTCGACTTAAGATGCTGAAATCCTGATACTCAACTAATCTCATTTCAATATAAAATAGTTTAAAACAAACACAATATAAAGAAAAGTTTTTTAAAAACATGATGTCAACTTGTGTATATATCAAGGATAAAACATAACTATGAGATGTATATGAAAATATAATTAACTGATGTATATAAAAAACCATAACTTCTGGGGGAGTTTATATAATGAAAACCATCACTTAAGAGCTATAGTGATGATACAACGCTACTCGGCCCACACTACCCGGACCATCCTTACCTTGCAAGGATATAGGACCTAAACTGTCTAATGCATCCACTAGGAAACTATGAAAATGGTTCTTCCATGATGACTACATGGTTTGCATGGAGACTTGAGTTAATCTGAACTCGCATCCCCACATCGGTTCTCAATACTACTGCCAATATATATATATATATATATATTTATATATGTATACTGACTCTTATGTTTGTGATTTGAGATTAGTGCTCAAAACATAGCTTTAAAAAGCTCTCTTGGAAACTATTCTTCTTTCTTTTAATAAAACTATCCATAGGCTCTGTGGAAGTCTAGCTTTATTCCTTTCTCAAAAGTTTGAAAATATTTTATTTAAAATCTTAGGGAATACTTAATTTCCTTATAACTCATGAGAACTGAACTCAATTTGATATACTTAATTTTCTTATAACTCATTAGAACTGGACTCAACTTTATACTCTTTGCTTACTTGAAACTTAACTCTTAGGGAATACTTAGTTCCCTAATAGCTTTTCAGAATTTAAATAAACTCTTTACTATTTCTTGACTTGAACTTTAAGTGTTTAAAACAAGGTGAAAATGTTTGTGAAAGACTTTAGAAAACTTTATAAACTTTACTTTGATTTGCTTCTTAACTTCTATACTTGACTCTTATTTTTATTTAAGTTGAAGTATGAATTCAAGGTTCATGATCTCATGTTGTTGATTTCATGATTTTCAACTTGGTGGGTTAATGCGAGATTATGAGCATGCACTACTCAACTTGAGAACTCCAAGATACTTCTCAACTCAAGATTGTTCGACTTAGGGTTCATGCGGAATTATGGGCATGAACAATTTAACTCAAGGACTTCATGGGTAACATGAAATAGTCCCATTATCAGAATTATAATTTCAAAGGTGTTAGAAACTTATTAGTCATGACTTGGAAGCGGAGATGCTACTCCTCTCAATGATACTCAATTTATGAAACTCATGCAAAAGTTATGAGAAGGAACAACTCGACTCAAAGGTCTAAGTAACTATATGAAACTCATGTATATAACTCTTTTCATTATCTTACTTACTTCCTCAAATCTTAGCTCAAATCAATGACGTATCTCAAAAAATTCACGATTTAACTTAAAGCCTCTTGAACTCTACTCTTAGATCTCTCTTGAATGTGAATTATGAATTGAAGAGTTATGGTTCATGATATTAAGGATCTAGGTGATATTGTAGACTCATGAATAAATTCTAGTCACTCTCATTCTCACTTTTGAGTCTTGAAACAAGTTACTAGAAGTTGTAGAAGACTCCTCAAAAGGACTATTTAAGAATGTTGAAAGAATTTTCAAAACTTAAATTTCAAGTCTTACTTGAATTTTAATTATGAATTCAAGTTTATGATAATGTTAGGACTGATTTTAGGTGTTTAGAAGTAGCTTATATTAGTTCGAATCGAAAAGGAGTGAAGGTGCACTTTAAACGAACTCACACGGAGCTACCGGAGGCAAACTGGATGGGGAAGACGACCATGGGGCTATGGATGGAATGGAGTTCCAACCCTGATGTACAGATATGGGTTTGGGGTTCTGTGGCAGGTGTGTCGCTCCAGGTTCCAACCCAGAAAATTCTGCCGAGCACATTTTCTCGTTTTCTCACCCTAAATCGCCTAAATTTGAACGGTTTCTTCCACAATCACTTGGATTCGATTACTTGACTTAATTACAATCTAATATACTGGATTTTTTAAAAAAAAATTACTCAATTTGATCTCAGGATATAATCAAAACTCCAATACAACAAGATTTAGAACAAACTTCAAGAACACCTTTCATGAAATCATCAAGAACTCTAATCTCTAAACTTTAAGCATGAAATTTCGCTGAAAAAAATACATGATTGTCATGTGTTTAATCTAAACCAATAATATGGGATCTTACATACGTCTTAAGTATTAGACCCTCTGGAGAAAATTCGCAACTGGACTCAAGAACGTCGACGAACGCCTTCATCCTTGCCTTTTTTCTCCTCTTTTCTTTTCTTTTCTTTTCTTGAACTCTCAACTAAAACCGTGGTGTATATTAGGTTTATAAAACTGAACCTAAAAGGATTATAACCTTAAAATATGACTAAAAATGAATTAAATCTCTTTGGATAAGGAAAGGACCAAAATTATCCTCACTATTTTTGACTAACTTTCCTTAACTGAATAACCCAACTTCAAAAGCTCATACATAACCCATACAAACTCAAAATTTTGCAAACTCAGTGCATTTGAAAATATAATTCAAAGATCTTTCCAGTGGTATCTTGTAGCAGACCTAACTCATGATGTACTGGGTTTTATGCTCATTTGAAGTTGACCCAAAACTCATACTTTGCTTAACTCTCCAATTTTCATAATTTTATTATTTCAAATTTAATTCTTTTTGGAACTCAAGGTATTAACTCTAATAAACTGACCCTAATACTTAATAAAATTTTAATTCCTTGGTAAAATCTCATTCACTACGATAAGCGGTTCAAATCTTAGCTCAAAATTTTTCTAGGGTTTTACAGTTGTGCTCTATTGTATCAAATATCGTCAACGATATATAATTTTGTATCGAATCACAATACGACTTATCTTGTTGAGATCTCATTACTTCATTATATTTAGATAGCTGTCTCTCTCATGAGGTTTCAAAAATGTGTTATGTCATAGTCTCTCCAATAGTACATTATATCCTTATTATGATTATTTTGATTCTTTGATCCTCTCCCTTTTTCAAGGATTATTTTATTAGAATTGATTAGTTTATATTGTTTCATGCATGTCGTAGACTCTATCCTTAAGAGACATTCAATAGGAGTATTTACAATTCTTGTTTTTCTTCTAATATTCCCCATATGTTAGACAAACTAACATATATTTCAATCTTTTTTAGAATCTATCTTTGCGCATCATTGTATATTAATTGATTATATACTACATACCAAAATACTCAGATGAAAAATATTTGGTCCCTGACCATAAATTAATTGAAAGAAAATCTAATGATAATTTATTGGTATGATCCGTACAATTACTTTTGTATGCAATATTATATTTCAGATCAGCACGTGTAACTTTATTTTTATAAGTAAAGATTTCATTATCTATATGAGACATTTAATGTCATATCAACTTGAATATTTGTGAATATTATCAATATAAATTGTCTTGATTACATATTCTGAAAGTTGTGCTCTTAACTCAATTATCTTGCACAAACAATTATTCAAATGTCTAATTGCATGTTGATGCAAACGCACATGTGATTATCTTATAGATGCATTGTTTTATCGTATCACATGATAGGTGAACGACCCATATTAACCTTTAATACTTTTCAGAATGTACAGATTTAGTCTCAACGTTAGTTGATCCAATCAACTTGTCATGAGAATAAGCAACAAAGGAATTCTTGATGAATCTTCTAGTTTTTCAATGTATGTCTATAACTCAGTATGCACATCTTTTTAGATGATCAAATTATTCATGCCAGCAAATAAATTATTAGTACTTGTATACTCAAAGTTTACCATGTCATGTGGATTTTTTCTTTAGTAAATTTCTAATTTACTATTATATGAGTAAATTTCAATTTTAATACTCCGGGAGTAAATTTCAGATTATGTTTTTTCACAATTACTCTACTTCGTCTAGAGGTGAGTTGTGATCCCATCACTAAATGGACTACTCTGATTATCAAATGATTGTGCCAGTAATCGTATTATTCGTGCCAACATTTTTTCAAACATCAAGTTGTGAGATGACAATATGCACACATGCGACCATCTAGAAGAAACATCTATTAGGTACATTCAGTATCTAAACAATCCACTAGGTGTATGAATATGTCCACAATACGTTCCTAGAACACACGGGATTCAATCTCAACCTTTGTTTATGATGGTCTCACAATTAACTTGTCTTTCTAGTAATCATTACAAGAAAATTCACCATTTAAAAGAATTGTAGGTTCATCCATGGATGCCATTTTAATTTTCCATAATTGTTCTAAACATTATAGACTAACGATGTCCCAGACAATCGTGTCAAACTAAGAAAGTATTGGAACTAGTAAACTTCTTATTTACCATAGAATGTGCCTCAATTGCACTAATTCTTGTCTTATACAAGCCTGACGATAAAGCATGAAACTTTTTTATAATACATATCCTCTTAGAGACATTCTTGGTGATACCACATCATTGACCAAAGATGGCAATCTTTCTCATGTCTAGCATGGTGGCTTACACCGCATTCCCTTTAGAGAATGAATTTATATTTTAACATTTATCAAAAGTTCTCATTCTTCATGAATGGAACACAAACATGTGAGCACATCAAATTATGATAGCTTTAGTACCTCATTCCATATTTATGTGCATTACTAAATCACTTTACGTAATGGAGCAAATTCCGTAAATTTCATGACTTCTCATAAAAAAACACATTAGTTTTTCTTTTATCATTATTATATCATTAATATGGTGCATTAAAACTCAAATTCTATGTCTTATCCATATAGAGTGACTTAGGCCATAAATCAATGAAACTTGAACCCAATATCTTATCATCATGGTGCACCAGGACTTTAAGCCAATTTCTTACCCTTTTGGTGCGATTGGACTTAATTCCACTGTCTTATTCTTTTGGTGCGATAAAACTTAAATTAATCGTGTTACCAACAATGAGGCTCAACCTCAAGCCTTCAAAATAATTATAATTTTATCACTGTTGATGATCATTAATATGACCATACATTATAATTACACACAAAATTGAGATTATTGATTTACTATAATTAAAATTAGTAGTTAATAGATATATCTTAATCGATCACGTACCTCATATAGAGGTTGAAAACATACCTCTCACTAAATTGTGCTTATTTAATTATTAAAATAAATAATTTTTTTTCTAGTCGGTTAAAATTTAACGTATAAAAAGTCAAAAAGTCTCTTTAAATACTTACTCCAGATGTTACCTCTAGATTTGTCACATAAATAATTATAACGTAAATATAAATGATACCTCATATATATGAGAACCTTATTGCATAAATTTTCCAAGATCCATTTTGTACTTTTTGTCGTATTCTATCATTATTATTTAATAATAGAACAATCGTGCTGATAACGTGTTATGAAACTATATAAATTTAGAAGAATAATAAAGTAGAGAGAAGAGAAAAGACTTCTTATTCATCTTGATGTACATTCAGGAATGATGGATCTTCCACAAATCTTATTTACAATGAAGGAAAACCCTTTATTTATAGGAAAAACCTAACTTAGTTCCCGAGTAGGACTCCTAACCATATCCCAAAAAGACTCCACATAATTAGAAATTTACTCTAATATAAGTCTTTTATAACGTTTTTGATTAATAATGAAAATGAACATTTTCTAATGACATCTTTATGTTATGATTTTAAATGGGTTGGGATAAAAATATATCAACATTACCGAAATGTAACATAACTATGGATATTCGTCCCTTTCTTAGTTACCAAAGTATCTGAATTTCTATTTTTCTGTAGCCCTTTATTTCAATTTGTAGGGAGTGGCAAACTAATTAGAAGAAAAATAATCCTAGATTAGCGAAGATAAACATAGGATGTCTCAAAGACTAATCTCCTTTTACCAAGAGGTTGGTTAGCCAAACACCAAACTCTAGCTAGTAAAATCTTATAACAATTGCTGGCTATTAGGATGACATTTGATACATGATAGGTGTTTATTTATTATATTGGAGATAATATTTGCTTGATTGTTCATATGGTTATCCTATTGAATCATCCAATATGAATTTGTGATCATTTTCTTTTTTTTTATAAAAAAAATAGAAATTCATGGTGATTAATCAAAAGATGTCGATTGGGAAGGAGATATGCCAATAGAGGGTGTCTCACTTGAGGAAATTGAGGTAACTGGAGCTTAAATATATTTGGATTTACAAAATCCCTTTCAGTGAAAACTTAGCTTACAAATTAGAAAAAAGGAAGTGATTTAAAGAAAGAAAATAAAGAAACTGAATACCAAAATCTGAACTTCAAAATTAACCCCGCTTACTGAATTAACTTTATTTATATATTATATTATTCAACTTTATAAGAACCATACTTCACTTTGCAAAATTACATTGAGTATAACATTAATGTTCTTGTTGTTGTTGTTGTTGTTATTGTTGCTGTGATTTTCTAAAATAAAAATATTTTATTGCATTCGTAATTATCGTTTGAAGCAAGATTTTTCTTTTGATAATATTGTTTAGTGTTTCGAATGAGAAGAAGAAAAGTAGCAACTATTATAAGTCTTTCATGTGTAGTCATTATATCTGAATAATTAAAAGTTGTTAGTCATCATACTTCAGTATGAATGTAGGTTGCATTCCACTAATGTGTTGATGTTTTGATTTTTCTTTGATGTTTTTATTTATTTTCATTTACTTTTGATCTTTATGTTTAGATTTTTAATGGATTGTGATAAAATATATAAACTTTTCAGTAATATGGGATAAATATTTTGGTGTTATCCCTACACTAAATTAAAATCTAATAACTATTAGAATGAGAACATTAATTAAAAGTCCTATTTATTAATATAGGTATAAAAGTAATTAGAAATTCAGCTATTATACATTAATTTTTTAGTTATAACATTTAAATATTCGCTTAGTTGTTACTAATTATTGCCAATATTATTCACACTCTTTTACATTCTTTAGTTATAATATTATGAATTCTCATAGTTATTACATTAGTTATATTTATCTTTCATGTGTCCTTATATTAATATTTTACCAATAGCTTTTCATATAATTATACCACCCTATAAATGTTATAACACGATGTTGAAGTATATGAACTATATCTTTTTGGGATATATGATAAACATGTGATAATATATATGATTTTTAGATTACGTACTGTCAGTCAGATTAGTATGTTTGATTTATGTAGACAATCAACCAAGAATTCAAATGTGAGAGCCAACAACACAAACGACATTAATTATGTTATGACTGATAAAATAAAAATTAACATAAAAAGTAGTTCTTAAAAATACATCTAAATAGTTTAACATGGAATGCACCTACAAAGTGCATCTTATTAGATGACAAGAAAAATGCAGAACAAATATTGCCTATAAGGATATATTAATAAGATACAACTATTATATGATTGAACCTCATCAAATACAAACAAATATATACATTATTACATTTAATTAATAAAATACTTCATTAACCATCTTCATAGGTTCTCGTAAATAAGAGATATATATGGTGATCTGCATTGAAATTCACAAAAGAATCTGCAATATTATTTTGTACAAAACTTACTTTCAAATCTTCCTTAAATAAGAAATGCTATTTACTATAACATATATTTTCTTGATTTGTCATCACGTGCTACACACGTGCCGAAAAAATAGTATCTATCTATCTATCTATCTATCACGTGTGTGTGTATATATATATATATATATACTTGAAAGATTGTAAAATTCTTACTCTTTAATAAATTTTATTTCCTACATATTTTCTATTATAATATTTGTCCTTTAATATAATTGGCTTTTCAATATTCCCTTGTGTTTCATAAATTAGTCGATTATCACATTTCCTATTGTTTAGTACATGTGCATGCAAAACATTAGATACTCAATTTGATAGCCTATTATTTATTCCGTAGAAAATAATAGCGAGATTTACTTGGATTTTCATGTCATTGTGCACAAGCACCCCTAAGTATGCCATAATAAATTTATCATGTGAAAGATATTAGCCCCTCATATTATCAAATGTGTGTTCTCTAATTATTTTAGATCTCGTAAATCGTTACAATATCTCACTAAATATTTTAAAACGACTTTATTCATATTTAAAAGTAACTTAAAATATTTTGGAATACATTATTTTTGTAAAAAGAAAAGAACAAAAAAAACATAATAAACCAACCAAGTCACATGTTTGTCATTCTTGAGGGCACAAGTTGGGAAAAATATAGTAGACAAAAAATAATTACACGTAATTTTAATAATCAACAAAGGTTAGAAGTAGCAGTAGTTATAATATTTGAAATTCTCCAACTTTTTCCTCTTTAACCAATACTAAAGAAAAGAAAAATAGTGGAAATATACCAAAGGTTAAGAAGCTGTGGAAAATAAGAGATGATATCTATCTATTTATATATCTATGAACTCCCTAATTTTAATATTAAATTACTATTAAAACATTCAATTTAGTATATATTATATCTTATATCTTTTATCTTTTATTATATTTATTCCTTTAAACTGAAAAAGACATTGTATATTGATGGCCGAGCCGTTGATTTTTCAACTTTCCACTTAACCTAAACTCTTGATTCTCATGTGCCCTTTCCTTCGTCACCAAAATTAGTTAGGATTCAAAAACAAAACTTGTTTATTTATATATAAATCCTAGGAACACTTTTATTTCTATGTTTTATCTTTTGTATACAGGGGAGACCCTTTATTGTCCATTTTACAATCACCTGCTGGATTATTGGAAACAAAGATAGAAAATTCAAACAAAATACTTTTCTTAATGTATGAAAAAAAAACCCAGATATTCAACTTAAACGCTTGGTTGAATTCTTAAAATGTTCATCTTCAATACAGGAAGAAAATTCTGGAGTAGTGGATGAGATATTTAAAATATGTAGCTTTTAAGAATTTGAGCAATTTGGAGGTGAATACAAATGAATAGTATTCCACTGGAGAGGCCTATTAATTGTTCTTTCATAGAGGAGAAATTGAAGATTTCAAGAATTATTTGTCTCTCCGAGCCTATATTCTGGACGTAACTGACACTTAAAATCATTGTTGGTTACCAAGCTAATTCTTGGTCTGACTCATTTATTTGTGGAAGACTTACTAAAGAAAAATGGAAACTGGTTATCCAAAAAGAACTTAAAAAACATAAATTAAACTCCACTCCAATAATCGTCTGAAAATAATTTTAAAAATATTAGTTAAATGCCTCATAGACTCAAAAACAACAAACAAAATAATGATAGACTCCAATTTAAACTATCTATGAAGCCACTACTATTATAGAAGGATTATCGTGAAAAGACCCTCAACATTCTAACAAACTAAAAATAAAAGTGGAACCCTCCGGAATCAAGGAGGCTCACTAAAGCTAAATGCTACTGCAAGTGGTCTCTAAAGAGATTGAGAATCAAAACAAACTTGAATGAATTTTATTCAAGTGTAGCATCAACTTAAATACAAGTAAGATATAACTAACTTGACTAATTCTAAAGGACTATTCTAACAACTTAATATATAGCTAAGTTGACTAAATCTAAGGAACTACTTTAACAACTTAATCTAAATATACTCTAACAACTTGATAAGATTGATAACAAACTAACAAACTAGTGAGTATGTCAATACACCCTCTAAAGTTAGGTGTGGTGCAATAACGCCTAACTTGGATAAACTTTGAAGGAAGGCAAGCTTGGGTAGTGGCTTTGTGAGAGTGTCTGCAATTTGATCCCCGACAGGAAGATATTTGACTACTACTCTTTCTAAGTTCACACTGTTGCGGATGTAGTGAAAGCCTACTGCAATGTGCTTCATCTTAGTGTGAAAGACAGGGTTTTTGCTGAGATATGAAACACCAATATTATCACAAAAATGCTTGGTGTTTGCAAGACTTGATATCCCAATTCAGTCAACAAGTTGTGTACCCAAGTATGTTGAGAGAGTGCATTGACTACCGATTTGTATTCTACTTCAGTAGAGGAACGATCAACTGATTGTTTGTACTTAGAGGACCAACATATAGGACTTTGTCCCAATAATAATATGTAAACGGATGTGGAGATTGTCATAGGGATCACCTGCCCAATCAACATCAGTGTACATATACAAATTATTATCAGAGTTGCTAGATATTTGCAGACACAACGTTGAAGATGCCTTGAGGTATCGCAACACCCTTTTTAATGCTTTTCAATGCACCAAACTTAGGGATTGCATATATTGTGATAGTTTGTTAATTGCAAAGGAATTATTAGGACGCGTGAATGATAAGTATTGCAATTTACCAATAGTGCGCCGATACAAGGTTGCATCGGCAAGAGGTGAACCATCACCTTCTTTGGGTGGTGAGCATGAGAACATATGTCTCCTTTATAGTCGTTGAAATGGAAAACAATGATCTTTATTTGATGAGCACGAATTACAAAAATTTAACCTTTTTTTTGTGGTAAAGGAAAGTGAAAAATTATTTAGTACTAAGTCTAGAATTTTCTGATGAGGGTGATCCAAGCGACGGTGCCACAGTTGACGAGAAACTTTGGTGGAGGTGAAGTTTGCGGAAGGTGACACATGATACCTTTGGGGACACTCATAGTGTCCATGTTTATTCCGGCCTTGTACCATCAATTTCCGAGTTTTGAGATCCTTCACAATAAAAGAGTGTGGAAAAAATTCGATTGAGGTTAGATTGTCATAGAACATGAAATTGGAATTTTAGAAGCCTTAGGTTGAGTTACCCGAGTTTTAGTAATGGGAATAGTTTTACCGTCACCCATGGAAACTTTCTCATTGCCAGTGTATTATTCAAGATTATTTGACTCTGTTGTGACATGATGGGTTGCTCTAGTCTAGTCAAGGATCCAAGGAGATGCATCTGAGTTATGATTTGACACAAACTTGACCTTAGCTTCAAAGTGATTGTGCAATTTTGAGCGACACACATCAGCTGTGTAACCGATCTTTTGACAAAATTAGCACTTTATCGCTTGTCTGGGTTGTCTCCAATTTTGTTTATTTCCAGGGACCTCATGTCGTGGGGGTTGTGGTCTTGAAGACTAATTTGGGAAGCGATGATTATTCTTCTGATATTGGGTTGAAAGTTGTCCTTTGTGCAATTGCAGCCGTGATGATGGAAGATAACTTGTAAATATCTTGATGTTTGAGAAGGATTTCATGATCCGCGAGTTTGTGGAATAGCTCCTCAAAGCTAAGGGCTGTGTCTTGTGCTCTTATAGAAGTAGTGATTTCACGGTACTCACTACCTAGGCCACTCAAAATCTTGACTGCTAGTTCATCATCCACCACTGGTGAACCTGCTAGTTTGAGAGAATCAACAATTGATTTGATCTCCTATAGGTAAGTAGCAACAGTCTTCGAGGCCTTTCTCATGTTTTGCATCTAATCTCGCAAGATGAAGATGTGAGTGTTACTCTTATTGGAATAAGCTGTATGCAGGAGATCCCAAGCTATTTTTTCCAAAGAAGCATCTGCAACAGTGGGAGCACTGGTGGGTTCAACAGATGCCATCATTGCCTGTTGAATTAGTTGGTCTTGGCAAAACCACAACTCATATTCAGGATTGAAGATGTATAACACCTCCTAAAATGACTTAGCTGAAACTAGGGCCTAACTTATGTGACATGAAGTCTTAAAGTCCTAAGATGGTCTAAAATGATGTTTGAGGCAGTTTCTAAAGATTTGGGTTAAGTTTGAAGTCAAACGTCAAGGGACGACCAAGACGTTTGAAGACTAGTCACCTATGTGCCTTATGTGTGATTAATGAGTTTATGAGGTTCTTATATGGTTTATAATAGTGTTTAGAGTCATCTTGTTGAGTTTGGTAAGGTTTGGAGGTCAAACGTCCAAGAACGTTCGGTGACGTTCAAAAGATAGCCATTTGACGTCCTTGTGAGTTTTGATGTGTTTTAGCATGTTATGTGGGTTGTTTGATGTTGTACTTGTTTGGAGATGTTCCTAATACCTAGATGTGTGTGTTTTAAGGTTTAACGTCTGGGTACGACATCACCTAGGACCCATAAGGGGCCTAGAAGGAGGACCCCAGCTTGGAGCTCAACATTACCAGGCAGTGGCAATCGACTGCCCCAAACGACGGCCCGTTGATTGGTGGCGTTGATGGATCCATGTAGCCTGCAGGTTTAGGAGTTGCAGATGCAACCAACAAACCGCTTCGACGGGGCGTGGTCTCACCAACGGACTGTCGATGCAGGGCATCGATGGTGCTGTATTTTCTTGCCAGCTTTCTGTTAAGACTTGTTTTTTTTTTGGGATATTCACCTTAAGTCTTATAAAATAATAGGACGGTTATTTTGGGTGTTTATGGGCATTATAAGAGTATAAAAGTTATGCATCTTTCATCTAAATCCTAGCACCTAGATCAAAACCCATTCCCTCCAAAAGTTTCTCCAACAACCTCCATGAGAGCTCAAGGTGAAGATGAAGCTTGGAGATGGATATTCAATGGAGCTTCTTCAATTATCTTTTCTTTATTCTAATAAGGGATGGGATTTCTTCATCTAAGGATTTTTATCACCTTAGAGTCAATTTCAAAGATGATTTTCAAAGATTTCAAAAAGATGAAAAAGTCCAATTTCTACTCTAAGTCTTGGGTTCTTGCATGAAACGTTTTCAAACAATAAGATACGATATTAAGGATGTACAATTGATGTTTTCCAATGAAATTATCCATGAACCCTTGACCTTCTCAAAAATCTCTCATTTTGTCTAAAATATTGGTTGTGTGATCATGCTTTGATATTAATGAATTCATGTATCGATTGTTATAGACTCTTGATTTATGAATAGATTATTATTGTATGGTTTATAGTTTATCTCAAATTGATCAAATGAGTAATGTATATTCTTAGATCCATTATGTATTAAGCTTATTGAATTGATATTGACTTAATGCTTATAAATTCTAGTGTAGTTTTCTAGGGGCTATTGAATGATGAAAGAAGAATTGTATCCAATTTATGTCTAATTGGTGTTATATTGATAAATATATATTTAATTGACCTAGATTCAGTGAGTATTATAGTTTATGTATTGAATTGATGTTGATAGCCATGGGTAAGGGCCTTATGGTCTTGAATTGAGGATGATTTAGCTTTGGATTGAAGTGGTGAGATTGAATGGGTTGTATGCTGCCCTAAATCTCTTAATATTATGTATAGATTTCGTATTACAATGATGATGGGTATAATTCACTTATGGTTGCGTAGCTATGTGAATGATGTGACCTTGTTGGCGTTACTTTATGTATTATGATGATCATGGCCTTGTTGGCACTAATTAAAGTATTATTATGATTTGGATAGTAATTTATGTGAAGTATGACCATATCTACCTACATGTTGGTAATGTGAAAGTTTGATGTTGCTAGGTGATCATGTTAGACTATGACTATGTCCTTATACGTGTGTAGTCTTAGAGTTGATACATGATTATTCCTAATTGAATAAGTGAGTCTATGACGGTTATATTGATGATATTATAGTAATGTATAGGATGTCAAAAGATGATAAGGTTCATTCCTACGTGCTTCAAAGAATGATATGCTATATGTAATAAAGTAAAGTATGTTGTGTCTTGTTTTGATAGATTTCTGACCCTTACTTAATACATGTATGAATGATATGTGAATATGAGATGTCTTGAATAGGTAAGATTAGTGCACCCTTGTCATGTATGAATGAATGATATGTGAGACCTTAAATGATGTTAAGGAGGTCATGTACGTGGAACCTTAAACCTAGTTGTAAGGTTATGTATGAACTTGGAGCCGAGAGCCGTAATGGTATCCTTCTTGTAATGAATTATGGACTTAGGGTTGATTGATTTGAACGACATCATATCATCCTTAGGATAGTCATGATGAGCTCTCTTATTCTCCATTTAAAGGTAGCCCTAGTAGACCTCTTTGGTAGGGTGAATGTGATTGGGTTATGAACTAGATATGGAACCTCTTCATGTGATCCCTCAATGAGATTTACTCTATGATAACAAAGGCTAGCACCGATTACAATGTAGCTCTACTTAAGAATGATACTAGAGTATAATGTAGCTCTACTTGAGAATGATACTAGAATACATAAAAGCCCCTCATATTCCATAACCATGTGCCTACATGAAATGTATCCTTGTTCTAGCCTTCTCAAGTAGAACACCCTCATCGGAGTATGTTAGAACTCAGGATTCCATGGTTAGCTATCATGGTCTATGTCGGTTATTACCTATTATCATCATATGGGATACTTACTAATATTTGAGAAGTTCTATGAAGTTTAGGTGATGGTGTGAGACGCTATCTAGACATAGCACAATATGCCTTGAGGATGTTAGTGAGAGTCCCTAGGTCTTCTCCAAGACAATTAATTGAATTTCCTTATGTGATGAATGTCTATTAAATGAACTAATCAATGTAATGACTTATGTTAGAAAGTATGTTAAATGAATAAATACTTATCTAGAGTAGTTAAGGGTTGTCTAGTTAAGGTGTGAAGGGGGCATTGGAATGGTCACTTCGTATGTTACCTAGGTAAGCCTTATGAATGACTCTAGTTAGGGAAGTTGGTTGATTATGTAGATATGATTTAATCGTTAGGTAGTCTTAAGGATTATTTAGTTAATCTTGAAGAGGTCAATCATGGACATTATCTTCTTGATTTACCTAAGTAAGTCTTTAATAGCCTTTGAAACGAGAGTTTCATATTATGTATGTCATTGTATTAAGGTGATAATGATTCTATCTTAGGTAGTCTATAGGATCTCTTAAGTGTGTGTGTAAGGGATTGTATGGCGGTCGCTTCATAACTCACTCAAGTGAACCTTAGAATCACCTTTGGTAGGAGAATCTCATGTTCATATGTTTGGTGTATTGTAAGTGTGTATATCTCATTATGGGTAGTCTTAAGGATCATTTAGGTGTGCCTAGAGAGGGTGTATGGGCGGTATCTGTTTGTCTTACTTAAGTGAGTCTTAGGATAAATTTTATTGAGGGAATTACATGCTAGGAAGTGTCCAAGGTGAAGCTAAAGGACTTTACTGTACAGTGAAGGAGCTTTACTATAACAGTGATATAACTCACTGTAATGTTTTCCTAAAAAATGTGAATAATTTCTTAAAAGATTTCTTATGTGTTCCTAAGGTGTTAAATGTTTTAATAAAAATTCATGAAAAATATGTTATTTACTAAATGTCCCCTTCTCATGGTTTTTGCATGACATTCATACTTAGTGCTTCTAATGTGCTAACCCCTTCTTCTCCCTTTTTGACTAAAGTGTTGGGAAATGGAAGTGTTGATGTTCCATGGAGGATGGATAGGTTTCTAAGGGCTGAAGATGATGTATTGGTTAGTCCTCACCGTTTCAAGGACAATATCTATATGTTCCTTTATGTCTTAGTCTTTATTTTATGTCTTGTATGGGCTTAGTCCCAAGTATTGTATACTCCAAAGTTTAGATGGTTCACTGGGATGTTGTAAATGGTTAATTTATTAAATGAAAGTGTTCCGCTTGCGTGTTTATTATGGAAAGAGTTCTTCGCGTGTGAAGAAAGTCTTAAATTCTTACTCATTTTAGAATGTTTATTATGCTATAAAAGATACGAGTGGATTTAATGAGACTTCTTGAAGTCTCTTTTTTGTGTAGCGACTCAAGGATGCTCTAACTTCTAGGGTGTACTTGTGGGTCGTTACAAGATGGTACTATCAGTTTGTGTGATAGTGGTCCGTGGAGCATATTTGGTACCAATGAGATGCCCAAGGAGCTTGTGTCCATTGAGTAGCATCAGTAGTTGCACCTTCCAGGTGTCAAAGTTGAGGTTACCTTGCACTTTTATAGGTAATTGAGAAGCTGGATTGAACTGTACCACATGAGTGCTAGTCGGAACTGCAGCAACACTTTCAGTGGTGGTAGTGGGAATAACCATGTCTGGACGCAAAAAGAGAGGAAAAAATTGGATCAAACTCGTGAGAGGTTTAGAGGGGCGCAGAAAGCATAAAGAGATTGAGAATCAAAGCAAACTTGAATGACTTTCATTCAAACATAGAATCAACTTAAATACAAGTAAGATGTAACTAGCTTGACTAATTCTAAGGGACTATTCTAACAACTTAATATATAACTAAGTTGACTAAATCTAAGGAACTAATTTAACAATATAAGCTAAATCTAATCTAACAACTTGATAAGAATTGATGACAAACTAACAAATTAGGGAGTATGTCAACAGTCTGAGCAACACTGTTGATGATCCTGAATACTTGTCTCTGCATCATAAAAGATGCAGTCCAAATGGAATCAAGTCATGGAATGTACGAGCATGTAATTAAGGATAATTCTAAAGCATAAACATATGCTTGAACTGATATAAAATAAACATACTTAAATCTTCTCAAACTCATTGAACTCAACTAAACTCAAACTCCACTAAAGGTTAGGGATACCCAAATCAAGGATACGATACTCAACTCAAAGATAGTCAACTGTAGATAGTCAACTCAATATACTCAACTCAAGAAACTCAACTCAAGATACTAAAACTCAAGGATAAAGCAACAATAAAAGCTGCAATATATGGAAAGCTTTTAAACAATATATAATTTCGCAATTATATGTAAAATACAATAATAAGTCAATTGTATGTAGAAATACAATGATAACTATTATTTGGGAGTCGTCTAACCAAAAACCAGTGTTATGAGCTATGTGACCTATACAGTGTCTCGCCTATGCTTCCAAAATCATCCTACACCTTGTGGAGTATAAGACATCATCAACTAAGGAATCATCTAAAAAGTATGATCCCTATCCATCTTGGCAGAAATGGTTTATGAGGACTTTTAGTTGTCGAAACTCTTCCCCATATCGGTTCTCAATACAAATAATAATAATATAACTCATGCGCATATGCTTAAGAACATCTACTAATCCTCAAACTTTGAGATTATTACTTAGAAGATACTCTTTAATGAGATAGTGATCAAAACTCCTAATCAACTCATTTGATATCAAAGTTCCTCTTACCTTAAATGTAAAACATTTACTCTTGAAAATACTTAGTTCCATTATATTTATTTTAAAAACAAAATGAAACTTGACTCTCCTCATCGTCATACTCACTTACTCCTGTCTTTAAACATATAAGTAATTGTAAAAGAATTCTCAAAATAGAGTTATGCTGAATTATGGGCGTGAATGATTCAATTCAAGAGTTTTAATAACAATATGTAGAACTCAATACTCAGAACTCAATAACTCCAGAATTCAAAGTCTCAATGATTCTAATCATCTCTAGAATGCTCGAATCATATAGTTCATGCGAAATTATAAGCATGAACAACTCAACTCAATGGTATCAATAAAAATGTAGACTCATGAATACATTCTTTTCATTCTCATACTCACATACTCGAGTCTTCAAACAAATTATAAGCAATTGTAGAAGATGTTAGCATGATTGGACATATTCTAAATATTTGTACATATCTATGTTTTAACTTTAAATATTTGTGTTATGATGATATGAAATAACATAGATTAATGCATCATATTTTCAAAGACATTACAACTATGAATAACAAATATTAGCAGTTTTTAGGCATGTAAATCAAAATTCTTTCTATTTAATGAAAGAACTTTCCTTTGAGAGAACGTTCAACAAAATTGGCATGGTATTAGAGCCTTTTCAATGCTTTGATTCTTAGTGTTTTTCATATGTGGTTTCTTTCAGAAATTGAAATGGTATTGGTTCTGCTTACTGTTTTTAGGTAACGGTAATTCCTAAGTATCTTTGAATTTTAGTCATCTTGTAATCTTAGTCTTGTCCATTCTGGTTATTTTATATCATTGCATTTCTATCTTCATTAACTTGTCAAGAACATGACATCATATCAATTTGAGTCAGCCGATGTTCGTTTCACAGGAAAAAGTTACTTTGTTTGGAAATTTAAATTCCAACTATTTGTTACTGGAAAAGAATTATGGGGAATAGATGGAAGGTTAAAGATGCTCGGGTAATGACATGGATTTTAGGGTCAATTGATTGTCTTACTGTTCTTAATCTCGGGCCATACAAGACAGAAAAGGCCATGTGGGATTATTTATAAAAGGTTTACAACCAAAACCATAGCGCAAGGCACTTTCAGTTAGAATATGAAAATGCGATGTAATCTAAAGGAAGTCTCTCTATTGAAGATTATTTCTCTAGATTTCAGAACTTATGGGATGAATTCACCGATATCTTTTATGCTAATATACCTTCTGAGTCTCTCTACATCATTCAATGAATTCATGAACAAAACAAGCAAAATTTATTCTTGATAAAATTACAATTTGATTCTGAAAATGTTTGCTCCAACTTGATGAACCATGATCCATATCCCTCAGTGGATGTGTATTTTAGGGAATTCCTTCGTGAAGAGCAGTGTTACATAAAATTCTTTTCATCAAGGAAATGTTGTGACTATCGCATTTGTAGATTAAGGGAATATAAAAGGGCATGGATATGGCTAGAACTCGATTCTATAGTTGCAAGAAATGTGGTCATATTGCTAGAAATTGTGGCATGAAGTTGTGTAATTATTGTAAACAACAACGACACAATATTAAAGAGTGTCCCAAACGTCCTCAAAACATTAGGGACAATCTTTCCAAGTTGGGATAAATGGTTTAACTATAGATAACTCATGTTCAATAAGACAAGTTGTTACTCCTGTAATGGTATAACAAATGATCTTGTCAGCATTTTCAGCTTTGGGGCTGCAAGGTAAAATATCAAAATTTTTTATTGTTGATTCTAGCGTTTTTCCAATCATATGACCAACTCAACTAATATACTCAAAAATATCTTTTAGTGTAATGGTCCAACACAAATTCAGGTTGCAAATGGGTACTAATTTACCCATTACCAAGGTTGGGGATATTATTGAAAGTTTCAAGAATATTTTTGTATCACCAAAGCTAGAGCTACTAGTCTTATTTAAGCTGGGCAATTGGCAGATAAAAATTGTGATGTGAATTTTCTCGTAATGGTTTCCTTATACATGATCATGTATAGGGAATGATAATGTGAAGGGGCCTAAAGTTGAAATATTGTTTCCTATACATTTTCTATTCCCCATGTTATAGCTTTTGCTTCTACCACTACTAAGAATGAGGTTGGACATAAATGTCTAAGACATCTAAATTGTATTGTGTTGTCTCATTTGTCCAATTTTGGTTTATTGAGAAATAAAAATCAACTTTTAGTTTCTTTCTTCGATTGTTCTACTTGTAAATTAGGCAAAAGTAAAACTCTTCCTTTTCCTAATTTTGGTAGTCGTGCTGCAAAGTGTCTTGATATCATTTATAGTGATATTTGGGAATTTCACCAGTTATTTATCATGATCATTTCAAGTATTTTTTGACATTTATAGATGACTATAGTCGGTTTACATTGGTGTATTTTCTTCAATCTAAACATGAAGTGTTTTCGATATTCAAGAATTTTTTGGTTTACGTTGAGACTCAATTTTCCACATGCATCAAAATATTAAGATTTTATTTTAGTGAAGATTTTATGTCTCATGAATTAAAGAATTTATTGCTTGATAATTGTATCACAATGCTCTTTCCCATATACGCCACAACAAAATGGGATTGCTGAGCGTAAAAATCGTCATCTTTTAGATGTCACTCGTACTTTATTGATTAAGGTCCTCTGTTCCATCTATTATTAGGTTGAAGCTTTGTCTTATGCTATCGATTTGATTAATAGACTCTAAAATGTTAAATATTGAGTATCCATATTGTCGTCTTTTTTAAAAGCATCCAACCATTATTGTTTTCATATGTTTGGTTGTGTTTGTTTTGTGCACTGCCTCCTTTCAATGCAATAAACTATCTGTTCAGTCTATTAAATGTTCTTTTATGGGCTAAAGTACTTTAGAGAATTTTTTTTGCTATGATGCAACTTCTAGGTGTAGCTATTGGTGAAGCCATGTAAAAGCTAAGAGAATGACCTTACTCTAGGCAAGTGAGGATCCCTCATTTGATAGGGGTTAATATCGGGATTCCATGTCTATTTCTCATGTTCTATGTTGGTTAAGATAACCTCCCAAAAAATTAATGAAAATGCTAAGTCTTCTAAAGAGTGTACTACTTAGGGTGGGTAGGTGAATGGGACGCTATTTATCCGTTGCACTAGGTAGGCATTCCGAAAGGGGAGTCTTAATGTGCCTTGTGTGATTTGAAAGAACTAAGTCTCCTAAAAGAACGTACTACTTAAAGTAGGTAGTGGTATGGGCTCTATCTATCCATTGCACTAAGTATACCTTCCTAAAGGGGAGTATTGGTGCCAAGACTTCTAAAAGAGTGTCCTACTTAGGGTAGGTGGTGGTATGGGACACCATCTACTCATTTCACTAAGTAGGCATTCCGAAAGGGAAATCTTGGTGGTTTTTTTTGGGCGTTCTTCCAATGTCTTGTCATTGAGTGGGGCTTGTTCTCCCAAGGTGAGTAAGCAAAAAGTGGTAGTCTTGAGAATCACCTTGGTGTGTATTAAAGGAGGCATATGCGTACTTTTTCACGTCTTACATTGGTGAGTCTTAGAATAATCCTTAGATAGGGAAACTCCAACAGAAATGAGTTCACTTCCTCTTTTATTTGGCCTTGGGAGTTCACTACTTTGGAATAAATTTAGTTACTGTTATGCCTAAAATAAGTTCACTTCACTGTAATATGTGAAGTTTTACTGTAAATGCTTTCTTTTTATTAAAATTATGGGAATCCTTATCATAGTGTTAAATATGTTTCTTATGTTGCTTTACTTCTATATTCATGAATTCCTTAGTAAATTTACATGAAAATGTGTTTTTACTAAAATGTCCCTTTTTGCATGTTTTTGCATATGCCATACTTAGTACATTATTAGTACTAACCCTATACTTTTCTATACTCTATAAGTATAGGTTGGAAGCTTTTTTGAAGATTTGAAGGCGAAGCTTGGAAAATATACTCTCTCTAGATTTGATATGTCCTCATATATTTGATGACATACTCTATTTTTACTTAGTTTGATTACTAACACTTATTATGTATTTTTCTTTCAACGTAAAGGGTCGTGTCGCTAAGATATTATTTGGTGTCTTTAAGTTGGCTTGTGACGATCAGATTCTCTGAATATTTATGAAAGATCAGCTTTTATTAAATATCTTCAAAAGTTTTAGTTCCGTATTACTTTTCATGTCTTATGTAATAAACGATACTTAAGGGCTTGTACAAGACCCTAAAGGATCAAGTACGCCCGGTCATGACCCAAGGGTTCTCACTAACTTCTAGGGGGTACTTTTTGGCCGTGAGAGCTAAGATGAGAATAACCTTTCATCATAGAATATAAATTATGTTAGAATGTCCTTTCACATAATCATAACCTTCATAATAGAGTCTAGTTTAATGTACAACTGAGGAAACCTTTTAAGAGAAAAACTTTCACTAGATTATCTTTAAGCATATTCATTCATTCATTCATGTGTGTGAACATATGTGAGAAACACTTTCACGTAAACACCTTTATGCAACACATGTTCATACCTTTCTAGTCATATACTTTTCGTGCATACTAAGATGTAAAGGTGCATATAAGAATTGACCTTTAGATTCACACCATAAGCATATAAAATTCATAGTCATCCATGGGGTGCATGTGTACATATTGGTCCTCATGATGGCATAATAGAAACAACATTGTTATTGAGGGAACTTCCTTTAAAAGGATCATAACACATTTATATTATTTCCATGTCATGAAAAATTCACATATAAATCCTTTAGGAATATCAGACCACACACCCTTCATCATAAGATACATAAACACATTTATCATTTTAATAGTTAACTCCTAACATGTATAAGATCACACATTCATATAGGGGCCGTACATGTATGGGTCATTCCTCAATAGTACTTCATATAACCAACCATGTAGACTAAACCTTATCCCTAATATTATCATTCACATTATACTCTTCATCATCAACACACTCTAAAAATCATGCTAGCATTGAAGATTTCATACATAACCTTCATGGCACAACTTTATAAACACATTCATCATGATCAACAATTAAACTTGAATCTATTTCATTAAATCCCATGATCACAACATGAATAGATAGACAAAAAGTAAACACCTCCACCATAAGTTGATCAAACCATACAACGTCAATTCCAATACAATAGACAAGAAGTTAGGTCAACTTTCCAATTCTCTAAGCCATGATCATCATATTTGAGTTATCAATAATTCATAATTAATAGATATATATAGCAATAGAATTGAAGAATACATCATAATCTAAGCTTAATTCAACTAACATGGAATCATATTCAGAAAACCCATTTTATAGGTTAAATTTAGAGTTTAGGAGAATCACGGGTTTTTCAAGGAATTTCATTGAAAAAGCCTTGATTAAACATCAATTCATCATTACAATGACTTTGAAAACACTTTAACAATGATCCTATGTTTAGATTGGAAATTGGAATATTTGATCATTGAAAACTCTTTGGAAAACCTTTGATAGAACTCTTTCAATGAATGGTTATTCAAGAATAAAGAGTTAAAATACCCCATATATTGATGACCCACGAAAATTGAAGAAGAAACTAGTTGACAACTCATCTTCTAGCTTGATCTTGAGCTCGACCTCCAATGGAGTTCTAGAGAGAATCTATTTGGGAGGGAGGGGTTTATGTTTTAAAAATGAATTCTAATTTTGGGTTTGTATGTTTTAACCATATTAAAATACCTTAAAATAGGTGAAATAATTTTCCACCATTTAATTAGAATGTGGGGTGAATTTACCAATTTACCCCTTAAGTGGCCGAACCAAACAGTGTTGCAGGTGCCAAACCACGGCCACCATTCACGTGATGTGGATGGCATGCCGACTCATTTTGCTTTTCCGTCGATTTTCACCGATGATAGTCAAATGGATCTAAGCTCCCAAAAATTAAGTGTTGGCCTATGGATCTTGCAATGGTGCTCATTAAGTGTTGCTGTCTTTTGACAGCTTTTGGGTCAATTGCTTGGGTCCTCCTCAAGGAGCCCTAGGGTAGTCCTTTGGGAGTCGTACCTAGACATTTTGACCCTAAATGGGACCATCTAGACTCTAGGGTCACCTAAAATTATTTTAGACTATAAACGACATACCAAAGCATGAATAACACACTAGAACACAATAGAATAGAAAAGACTAGTTTTCGGACTTCATGGTCATTTTTTGATATTTAAACTCGAATACCTCCAAACCAGGTTAATCACATTATTTTAGGTACATAAACATAATTTTAATCAGCTTAAGTCATTATTCATGATGTGAGGCTCTCTAGCTTAGGTCCTTGGATTTTCTGGGTGTTTCAATACTCTCCCGTTGGGAACATTCGCCCCCGACTTACACTAAAAATACTTAAAACATTTTTCGAGAGGTAAAGACTCAAAACTATCATACCACAAAAAATAACATTAATACCACATAATATTCAATGTACCAAACTTACAAGGAACACCAACTTCACATCGTTTATGCACTCAATGCAATACAAGCACGAAGAAACTTCATCCACCAACTCATAGTGCATCATATGCATAACCATTTATCATGTTCATACAAGGAACTACCCTCTCCTTATCATGCCATGATATTTAATTTTTCATCTCATGAAAAGGCTCAAAATTCAATAACTTTTAAATCACATAACCATGATCAACATTACAATTCATGAATCAAATAAGTAACTCATACTAAAAGCACATAAATCATGAGCAATGTAGATCAACTACAAATCTTATCATTTAAACTTAGCACCATCAATGACAGACATGACATTACCATGTTTAGTTATGTTCAAAGAGGAACTACCTTCTCTTCTCTTAGTCATACCATACTCCCAAAAACACTATTTATTGCATCACACTAGTTTTCATGAACATGCATCATTTAGGGAAGTTATTAAAACTCATAGGCACCCATCAATAATATTGGCTAGGCATACCATTACTCCTCAAGAGTAAGCCTTTACCAACACTTCGAAACAACACAAAATCATATACTCATTAAGGGAATTTATCTTTTCTTATTTAAATAAAGATCAACATCTCAATATGGGGCCAAAGTCCCCGTACGTCAAAAGCACAACCAAGAATGTTCATTGAACCACCTCATGAAGTCAAATGTTCATTCATCATACTAAGATGCACAACAAAATGAGAAACATGTAATTTAATGACAATCCATTTCTATGAAATAAGAATCTTTCAAAACATGCATAACCTTGTTTCATCAAGGTCATACATAACACATGCGGAACATGAAACTTATACTCATATGCAAGACTCCAAAACATG
The DNA here is from genome assembly GCA_027704865.1 of Solanum neorickii. Classification (NCBI taxonomy): domain Eukaryota; kingdom Viridiplantae; phylum Streptophyta; class Magnoliopsida; order Solanales; family Solanaceae; genus Solanum; species Solanum neorickii. The sequence goes on along the minus strand of JAKWJC010000373.1, from coordinate 17,535,081 downwards.
AACAAGTTACGAGGAACTTTTAGTCATAAGCTTGAGTAACAATAGAAGGAAATGATTAGGATATCAAAAAATTTGTTACTCAAGTCATTGTCCCCCACTTGGGGTAAATCCATCTAAGAGCAACTAGTAACAACCAAGAGAACTATAATTTATTAATCTTACTAAATAAGCACAACATCCCCCCTCTTGGTAGCAAGCTTATGCAAACTCGATTAAACATCACCTCACTCCCTTATATTCTAGGGTCAAAGCAAGTCAAGACTAAACCTCCATGCTCCTTACATAATATGGTTCTACACCACTAAGGGTTTTTATTCTTCCTTCCAAGAAGAGATTATGCACTCAACATCCTTGAGGTACAACTTAAGCATCACTATTCATCCAAGTCAATCAGCTAACGGAAACTCATAAGAATCAAGTTGGGTTATACATTTCAACAACCTATGGTCATTACTAAACCCCAAAAATTCACCAATTCTCATTTCTCAAGTCAACATTTGGACCATTTCAACCCTTATCATCACTTTATTGGAAATTTCCGACCAACCATGCCTACATATTATCTCAGAACTCTTCTCAATTAGCCATACTTAAGATCAATCTTAATAGACATCTAACCTCTTTGAATTTTGTCAACATATACACTCTCCTCCTTCCCTTTTTAGGAGAAAGCCTATACAAGAACTTCAATCCAATACAAGGACAAGCATGAAGCATTACTCATACGAAAGGGAAACTTTCAACTCTCACTATTTATCACAATCTTCCAAAACTTATGAAGTCAATGTCGTAACTTTCTGATGTCATTGCATATAACTATCAAGTAATTCATCAATCCAAAGAGGACGACATTCAACTATAACAACCCTTATCATACTAGAACTACATCACAATATAATTTTCCAATATTATACCTCAAGTCTCATGGGAACTCAAATACACAATTAGAATCACAACAAGATCTCCCAAGTCCACCTTCACATATACTGATCTAGTCCCAAACCATATCAAGAATCAAATAACCTTCTTCTCCCTAGAGAATGGCAACATCACCCCTTCCAAGAAATCACATCTAGAAGACCACCAGAAAAGGGAAATAAGAGAGAGAACATATGGAGTTAAGCACTATGGAACGATACAAGAGTAATGAAGAAAGTAAAATTTTATCGTCCTATAGCCTCTCACTCACGCCGATGAACAAACTTATACTAGACGTGGATCATGATACATCAAACCTAAGACTATTTTATAACCTTATACTATGATACAAAGTTTTTCATGACCCGAGAGCACCCCCTAGTCTTAACACGATGTACTCAACCTCTCGGAGGTCTAATATAAACCGTTAGACATCTTTCATTGCATAGACATAAAATACTGCGAAATTTAAAACTTTTTCCTTTTAAAACACAAGACTATAAGTCATCTAATTTAAAAATTATTAATACAAAGTTAGGTTACTAATTCTTATTTGACCATCTACTATACGACTTAATATAATAGTAGGGACATGAATCTTACAATACAAAAAGACACACCACTAGTCTATTACATGAACTTAAGAAACTCTTAACATAAAGGTCCTTGAATATATAAGGATACACCCACACTTGGCAATAATAATCCAAGATCTTCAGTCTAGGGAAATTACTTTAGCCACCACCACCCACACTTGGTATAAAAAGATCAAGAAGAATGGTGTTCATACAAAAATATACAAAGTATGATAACCATGCTTTAAAGAGGACATTTAGTTGAAAACCATGAATCACGTAATTTTAGAAAGCTTCATGAATATTTGATACGCTAAGCACAATATGGTTCACATACATAATAATAGACATGGATACCATTCGAAACAACACATCAAGCCATTTAAAACATTTGAGGAACATCCAATACCGCCAATACATTAGCTTTCCTTTTTACCTTAAATACTTAGTGCAATGTATGAATAATTTCCCTTTCCACCATTTATAGCAAAGTATCACTTTAAGGTCACCAAAGGTGAACTTCCATACAATCTTTATCACTTCAACTACATACATTCATAAGGATATAAGAACATCATAAAATATGAACTTCACATACCATCACCTAAGGCAACCCTCATGTCACACTACTGCGATGTGCATGTAAAAATTCTGTAAAATTCACACAACAAGGATCCTAGGAAGCCACCCTAGCCATATTCATTAAACATTAGACATAAGACCCACATACTTCATTAATTATCACATAAGAACTCATTTACTCATTACATCTTTGTCATAACCCATTTAGCTTATACCATAGGAAAACCACTTTCACAATCCCTTCAGAAGCTTACTTGTGCAAAATTCATAGATAGGATCCATAGTCATACCTATACTAAGTCAACTCTTTAAGAAATCTTGACTAGAGTTCATATTCTTATCTTAGTTCATTTCTTAATTTTCAGGAGACATTGCCATAACAGACACACGCCATGTGACCTTTATGGAATCCACCATTGTACCCCCACACCGAAAATATGGGGTACTACTTGCCAAGGCAGAACCTACATACATAATAGTTATCTAAGTGCATCCACTAAGATAAGACCTACGAGGACACATAGATTAGAATAAGGAGATTGCTACTACAAACCCGTACTGACTAACGTAGAAGGATTTCATCTAACCAGACAACATATATCAATGGGAACCTAGACTTGCTAAAGGTAAAGAAACCAATGTGGGATCTGGACTTGTTAAACGTAAAAGTCTCCGTCTCATTTTCACGTTCACTCGGTGCTTAGTTCAACTCCCTTTTATCACACATCATTAGGCCTTTACTTAACATTAGTTCATAAAAAGAGGCTTTAGGGATTTCATTCCCTAATGTATCATATAGCTCAAAGGTTTCTATGATGAGAGTAATAGCCTTTCATTATAGAATCTACATTATATGAGAATGTCCTTTCATATGATCATAAAATTCATAACATAGCCTAGTTTAGAATTTAATTGACGAAACCTTTCAAGTGATTCACTTTCACTAGATTATCTTTAATCTTATTCATTCATACATTTATGTGTGTGTTCATCCTTTCACATAAACACCCTTATGAAGCATATGTTCATACCTTGGTAGTCATATACTTTTCATACATAATAAGATGTAAAGGTACATATAAGAATTAACCTTTTAATTCACACCATAAACTCATAGTTATGCATGGTGTATATGTGTACATATTGGTCCTCATAATTACATAATATTAACAACATTGTTGTTGAGGGAAATTCCCTTCAAAGTATCACAACACATGACATTATCCCCAAATCATGAACAATTTTCATATAAATCCTTTAGGGATTCTAGAACACAGACCATTCATGACAAGAGACGTAAACACATTCATCATTTCAATATTTAACTCCTAACATGTATAAGATCATATCTTCATATAAAGGTTATATAAGTAGGGTCATTCCACAATATTACTTAACATAATCAATCATGTAGAACATACCTTATCCCTAATATTATCATTCATATTATACTCCACAAAATTAACACACTTTAAAGATCATGCTAGCATTGAGGATTTCATACATAACCTTCATGGCATATCTTCATAACATAATAATCAACAATTCATATTGCATTTATTGCCTTAAAGGCTATGATCACATCATGTATAGATAGACAAGAAGTAAAAACCTCCACCATAAATTGATCAAACCATACAACATCAATTCCAATACTATAGAGAAGAAGTTAGGTCAACTTACCAATTCTCCAAACAATGATCATAATAGATCAATTATCAACAATTAATAATCAATATCTAAAGATAGAAATATTACTAAATAATACATCATAATCTAAACTTAATTCAATTAAGATGGAATCATACAAAATCCACTTCATAGGTTAAATTGAGAGTTTAGAAGAATCATGGGGTCGTAAAGAAATTTTATTAAAAAACCTTGACCAAACATTAATTCATAATTACAATGACTTTTAAAAAAACACTTTTACAATGAACCCATGTTCAGATTGGATATTGGAAATTTGATAATTTAAATTCTTTGAAAAACCTTTGATAAAACTTCTTGATTGAAAGGTTATTCAAGAACCAAAATTTAACATATCTTATGGATTGAAGACCCGTGAATATTGAAGAATAAATTAGTTGAAAACCTATTTTTTATGTTGATATTGCACTTGGCCTCCAATGGAGTTCTAGCTATTTTGAGGGAATGGTTTAATTTTGAAGAATGAATTCTAATTTGATGTTTCTATGATTTTACCATCTTAAAATACCTTAAATTTTGTAAAATAATTGTCCACCATTTAATCAGAACGTGGTGGCCGAACCAAAATATTGTTGGAGGTGCCAAACCACGGCCACCATCCACATACCGCGGATGGCTTGACGATTCATGCTACACTTTCGTCGATCGTGAATGAGGCTGGTCAAATGGAGCTATGCTACAAAAAACTATGTGTTGGCCTGCGGAATCAATCCATACATCGTCAATAGCGCTCGTTAGAGAATTTTGTTGACAAATTTTGAGCTAATTGTTTGGGTCCTCCTCAAGGACTCTAAGAATTGTTCTTTGGGAGTCACACCCGGATGTTTTGACCCTAAACAAGACCATCTAGATTCTAGGGCCACCTCTAATCATTTTAGACTCAAAATGACACTACAAATCATGAACAACACACTAACACAAAAAAGAATAATTTCCAAACGTCATGATTGTTTCTGGACATTTAGATTCTAACACCTCAACATCAGGTAAATCACATTAGTTTAGGTCTAGGATCCTCATTTTAACCATTTTTATGTCATTATTCATAATGTGAGGCTCTAGATTAGGTCCTTTGATTTTCAAGGTGTTTCATTATGTTTTCTTAACACATAAAAGATAACTAGACCTTGATGTACGCAACTCAAGCCAATGTCGGATACGTCAAATTAAACTACGAAGCCCTTGCCCTCCACTAAAAGAGTCAATATTTTACTAGTAGTCAACAACTCTTTGAGATTCCATAATGTCAACTTACGTTCCTTAGACCACTTAAAGAAACAAAATGGAAATTCAACAAGGTTGGAGGTGCTGCAATAGTGGATAATACCTCCATCAACCAGTTTTAGTAGCCTTTTAGTTTGACAAAATTTCGACCTTTAGTTATCAAAGGGGGCCTATCCAAATCACGAATAGCCAAATAATCACTGGAGCTACAATGATACCATACTCGGACACAATTTAATTTAAGAATTCTATAGACTCTATCCATAATTCACATTTTGAAAAATTTGTATGAAGATATCTTTCAAAGTTAGGATCATAATCCTAAAATTCTGCTCATAAACACTATTGGTCTACTAGTATAAAAGAATGTTATCTATGAACACAATGATGAATAAATAATGATACGATTTGAACACCCACAACGTCAAGTCCCTAAAGTCTGCACGAGCATTAATAATACAAGATACATCACCATGAACTAGTACTTACCATATCAAGTCCTAAAAACAGTCATTGGGATATCCATTTCCCTTATCCGTAGTTGATGGTACTCGAAATTCAAATCAATCTTCAAAATCATAGTGGCACCATGAACTAGTCAAATAGATCATTAATCCTTGGCATTGAATATCTATTCTTCAGTGACACCCTATCCAACTACCTATAAACAATACACACGTGCATCTTATTATCCATCTTCATTCAAAGAGAATGAGAGCATCTTAAGCGAATACATTAGGCCTAATAAACCAACCCTTACCGAAGAGATCCTAAAGCTAAACACTGATTTCCTTGAGCTATCTAAGAGCCATTAAATACTTACTCCACTAGAGGGACCTCCTTACTTAAATGACACACATATGCCCAATACAAAATGAACCCGCTAGACAGTAGCATCCGAGCCTGAACAAAAGAAAGCTCTAACTGGTGTGTTACTAGTGTTGTCCTTCTACACCATCGGGGTAATACTATGTGTAGATAAGGTAATGGTCTTATATAAACAACTAAACACACATTATAGGGGATCACTATTAAATTCCTTTAATCACGTCGAACTCAAGCATATCAGGCAATATAAGGTCATCCCAAGTGCAACACCCCTAGATAGATAAAATAAGAGTTGAACACTTGATCAACTAATAAAAACTCACCCACGGGGTTCAACATGCGTAATGGCACTACCCTAAGTTATGAGCTCATACCCTTAAAAGAAGCATAATAAATAGACAAATAAGAATAGGTTTATCCTAGATAAAATAAAAACAATCCATATTGATGGCATAAGAAAATCACACATGTGAACACATCATTTAATTCCTTAGACTTCACTCTCACTCGAGCCATAAAGAAACAACCTTGTCTGTCTCTCCCATCCCCATATATCCTAACAGTTGAACTTCCTCCCTCATATTAGCTTCAATACCTTGATTTCTAGTATGATGGTTCTAAACTTGACCTCGTCCCCTAACTTGAGGTACTACTGGAAAAGTAGGTAAATTTAAATGTGGAGCAAGAGTAATCCTCTTATACATCGAACAATATTGACTAGTGGTAAAGCTCCTCCACACTAATTAAAGAGATATTATCAACTCTAGAATGAAAGGACGCAACGACCTGAAGCACAAGGTTAATACTTATGACTCTGACGAAATCAACTTCACTCATGATATACTAGTCACCCTTTGGAGCCTGTAATGATGCCTGAAAACACATGTTGGCTCGACCTTATTGAAAGCTATGACTAACCTATCATTACACATCCATATACCTAGAAAAAGACCCACTATAATTGTCATTATGTCTAGCCCTTTTTTCATGTCCCCTCGGGCCACCTCACAGAGCGGCTTGGTAGTGCGGGTGTGATCAACATATTGAAAGGAATAAACTGTTGATACTGTTGATCAAGTGACAGTTTGTAGTTCAAATCTCAACCAACCAATAAAACATAAAACTCTCTCCTCCTCAGCAGGTAGAATTACAAAAGCATATATGAAAGCTTGTGAAACCTGACGTTATACACTGACACAATGATGAAACCCTTCTCTAATCTGAAATACTGATCTTGGAGGTGATCTCTGAAACAACTAGAGAACAAAGTTTACCAAGAAGGCCTAAGAAAATTGACTTAAAATGATCGAAGGAGACCAATTGGCATGGTCTAAATGAAGGTATTCCAGAATTGACTGGCTGGACCATCCAACTGATAAGTAGTGAAGAAACCTTCTCTCAACTCAACCAAACCTAAATTATACAACCATTTAAAAAAATTAATCAGAATCTCATCGGCATCTTAACGCACAACTCTATAAGACTGTAACATTCCAAAAAATGTACTTGTCTAGTAAATAGTCTATTAGGTTTTAAGAATATGTATTGGGGTACATAGTCATACCAATCCCAATATTGAGTAATATTGGGAAATTTAGAGAATATTGGCTTAAAGCTGTTAGCCAATTTCTATTTATCAACTAGTAACTTAAAATACACTTTGGTGTTTAGCCAGTATCTATATACTTGATGTCCAAACACTACAATAAAATCTTGTTTAGGAAATGTACCTGCAATGAAGACCTTGAGGTAAAATATTAATTTCTTAGTTGTACACATTAGATACGAGGCATCCAAGTGTCAAGCCTAGGTACCATAGCACATGATAATTTAAATTGATCATGTAGATTAAGCAGTTCCTAAGGACATAGTGAGGGTCCTTGGACAACAATGTTGCAGCAATACATGTGCAAGAGACCAAACGACCAAGCCCCAATCGAATTCGGTTAGGGTGGTTAGGGGACAGGCGCGTGTGCGGGTAAATAAACATGGGTCCTAGCTTCCTAACCATTCCTAAGATCTAACTAACTTGCTTAAATAACTAACTAACCTAGGATTAACTAACGTACACTAACTAGTGTACCCATAATCCAAAAAGCAAGCTGGGTGACTTAGGGTACTTTAGTAATTACCCTAGGTCAGTTAATTAATTAAACTAGCAACATAATAAATGAATTAAAAATCCTAGTCAAAGTTGAGACCCTTAACAAATTTTCAGATTTGGCTAAGTCAAATGCTCTTCTATTGTTAGTCAATTTAGGACGGGCGTTTTGGTAATTTAAGTGGAAATGAAAACTCTCTCAATCTTTAAAATGCTTTGTTTTCAAACTCCATTGAAGAACAAGAAAATCTTAAGAAAGAAGACGAAGGTTTCGAAGTTTCCAATCAGATTTTAGTGGATTATTCATGTATAAGGTATGGGATTTTCACACATGGGATTCCTTTCCCCAAGAGGTACTTTCAAAATAAGTTTTCAAGAACTTCAAATACTAGTTTTTACTCTACAAAACAGATTTTCTTCCTAACATTGGATTTATGATATTTAACGAAAAAGTAAAAGTTGTCTAAGTTTAATTTCACACGAATTGTTCATTATTTGATAGATATTGCTTGAATGTCATGTGATACATGATACTTCTCTAAGTGATGGTTTTTTATGGGATGTTTATAGTATTTGATAACGTGCAAATGTTAGGGTTTGAATTCAATATTTGAACGAATCCTTTTACCACCCGTTTCCCTTCTCCTACGCTATGCAACGATCTTGTACATGATTTGATGAGTTGTTCTTGATTATGCTATTGATTATTCACTAAGTATTATTATGAAAGTGTAAGATGAATAAGGTTCTTGGAAGCAAAAGGTAAGTCTTCTAAAGTTGTTATTACTCTAGAATGTTTATGTTAGCCTATGAATCACAATGTTATGTTATGAAAGTGTGTTTGACGTTTTTATGTGTATACGCTGTGCTATGTACATGTTAAATGTGAGATCATGATAGGACTACGAAAATGCAAGTTACGATATTCGCTTGTATGCTTTACATAAGATGACTATGTGATGTTAATCTCAGATATGAAGGGTTGCGATGAAAAGAAATTCTCATCTAATAATAAAAGAGTTCTTGATCATGTTTATACAGGGAGTTAACCTCCAATAACATATGATAAGTCTATGATGAAACAAAACATAAAGGTTATTTCAAGAAAAGGGACATAAGCTAAGCACCGATGGACTAGATATGAGAAGTGTCCCTTCTCTAGTCGAAGGTAGGTTAAAGCTAAGCACCGATGGACTAGATATGAGAAGTGTCCCTTCTCTAGTCGAAGGTAGGTTAAACAATGATTTTCATGATATTGAGCCTGCCATGTAATATGGAACTATGGGATCTAATACATATCCTAGTTATTGAACTATGTTGCCACTACAGGATACTAGCTAGTAGATCCACCTAGAAAACTATGTCATATAGGTTCTACTTTGGCCAGTAGACCACCAATTTATTGTGTGGGAAAGACACCGAATTCAATGTTTATCTTACATGATCTATGTCTGTTAAGGCGAATGTGCCCTCATGTAAAATGAAAAACAAGTAAATGAAAGTTTACTAGGGTGACTTGAGGAGTTTCCTTAGTATAGGTAGGGGTATGGGACTCTACATAGTCATTGCACAAGTTTACTCTAAAGGAAGTCCTAAGAGATTGTTCTTATGTAATATGATGGCATGAAAGCTATATGTTTTTGATACATGATGTTACTCTTACATGAATGTTGATCATTATGATAAATACCTTATTGGGTTATAATGTTATATGAAGTCATGACTACTTATGTTACAAGTTACATAAACCAAAGCCTTACTTATGGTCTCCTATCTTATCTACTTGGTTGTGTGGGTCTATGGGCTTCACGTGACCATTGCACTTTTAGGTTGGGAATGAGATAATTTGTAAGTGTTTTGTATGTTATGTTTGTATTATTTATTGAATATGTTAACATGATTCTATGAAAATATGTCTATGATTATGATCATGTTGTAAGTTGATGGCATCCTTAGTTTGTACACGTTATATGTTATGTGCATTGAATACTTTCACATGACTTAGCATGGTTTCTAATTAAACTATCAATGATACTTTTTTTATGCATGTCCTTATGTGTTATGTGTATATACCCATACATAGTACATGTGGCTTACTAACCTCATTACTTTATATTACTACAACTGTTGGTTCCAGTCACTGAAGTTTAAGGAGGCCGATTTGAAGAAGCTTGGAACTTTTTCTCCCAGTCTTGGTAGGTCCTAATGTTCGGGACACTATCATTTATTTTCCAGCTTATGAAGACTTTAGTGGATATTAGGATTATCTATTTCCATCATTCTTTCTTTGGATTCTTTTGTATTAAGGCCTATATGGCATATTGACTATTTATTGGCAAAGTCCAGATTTGAATTCTTAGATGTATATGTATGTATATGTATGTATGTATATGTATGTATATGTATGTATGTATGTATGTATGAGACAATTCCTTAGAATATCATATGATTTATGAATGTTAAGTATGAAGTCTAAGTATACTTAAATAGTATATTAAAAGTTTTATTTTTACAACTAAATGTTAGTGTATGATAGTGATGATCGCTAAGAAGATACTTGTCTACAACCTCTGAGAGGTTAACGATGCTGGTCTTATCCATGGTGTACTCTCCGGGTGTGACAAACTTGGTATCAGAGCATGAGGTTAAATATCATAAGGATCAATGTCTCACTAAACCACATTACCTAGTTTCTTGTTCATAGTAGTGAAGCACGCTACAATTGTGGATTAGAGGCTATGTGATGAATAGGAAACTTCTCTTTTCTTGATACTCCTATGTCGTGCCTTTAGAGTTTTGACACTATGTGTCGTTTAGCATCTAATCACTTTCTTGTGTATATAGGCGATAAACACCAGAATGAAAACCATGAGAAGAGTAGGAGAAAAGATTGTGAATGCGGGAGCTACACCCCAAGGCAATCGAAATACTCCTCAAGTGCAAGTTGTTGCAAATGATCAAGTTCCGGTGAATCCTCCGGCTATGCCGGATGGTGAGGTGAGGGAAACCTTATTCCAGATGGCCCAAGCTATCACCACCGAAGCTTAAGCCATCACGGGTCAAGCTAATAGAGAAGTTGTTTCTCGAGAGAACCAACATGCTAGTACTATGGCTAGCCATTTGAGAGACTTTAAGAAAATGAATCCTCCAAAGTACTTTGGATCGAATGTTGATGAAGACCCCTAAGATTTCCTTAATGAGGTCTATAAGATTTTGTTTTCTATGGGGGTGAGTACTACGGAGAAGGCTGAACTTACTGCCTATCAACTGAAGCACGTGGCTCAGACGTGGTACCATCAGTGGAAGGATAGTAGGGCTTTTGGAGCTGGCCCCATGACTTAGAAGATCTTCAAAAAGGCCTTTCCTGACAGATTCTTCCCAACGGAACAAAGAGAAGTTAAGGTAGAGGAGTTCCATAAATCTTCATCAAAGATGTATTAGTGTTAAGAAATACTCAAATTTTTTTAAGCTATCCAATTATGCTTCTTTTTTGGTTTCTAATGCTAGGGATGAAATGAGCCATTATATAACGATTGTGTCTGAAGAACTTGAAGAAGAATGTCATGCATCCATGTTTCATGACAATATGGATATTTTTAGGTTGATGGTTCATGCTCAACAATTTGAGGTAAGTCTCCTAAGGAAGTGTAATAGGGAAGTTAAGGAGGCAAAGCGTTTTAAAGATAGATCTTCTAAGAGTAGGCTTGATGTCAAGACAAGCCTAAGTTTAGGAAGAGGTTTTCAGACCAAGTTCCTTCTAATTTATCCAAGAATCGCAATGATAGAGATTTTAGTCCTAACCCTCAAGAGAAGAGAAATGTTGATCCACTAAAATAGAGACAAACTTGTGGTAAGTGTGGTAAGAAACATGCAGCTGAATGTCTTGTTGGGACTAATAGTCTTTATTGTTGTGGAAAAGGTGACCATATCGTTAAGGATTGCCCTAATATGATAAGTCAAGGTAAGGGTAATATCCAAGCTCAACCAAGTGGTCCTAGTTTTGAAACTCCAAAAAGGAACCGTTTCCATTCACTAAAGGCTAAGGGTGAACAAGAAAGCTCTCCGGACGTTGTGATGGGTATTTTACAAGTTTTCTCTATTAATGTGTATGCATTTCCTGATCCAGGTGCATATGTCGGTAAATGATAGTACCAACTAGAGTTTTAATAAAATGTCGTCATACTCTATTCTTGCACTTAGGTGAAACATGTATGCATATGTTTTCTAGAGATTTTGTTGTTGTCATGAGAAGAAAGATAGCATGGTAGGTCTTTGATGCATTTTGAGCTTATGATAAGGTTGAGAAAGAAATTCCTCACTATGTGTTATGAATATGTAGATCTTATATGGTTGTACATCATGAAATGAGTACTAAGTGTAATGATATGTCATGTGCTTGTTGTTCTTCTAGTATTGAGTTTATTTCTTACCCTCCAAAAGATTTTAGTGTCATTCGAGGATGAATGTTCCTAAGGGGGGGGGGTTAATGTAACATTCGAAAAAAAGTATTTGTCTAGTGAATAGTCTATTAGGTTTTAAGAATATGTATTGGGGTACATAGACATCCTAATGCTCAATATTGAGTAATATTGGGTATGTTAGAGAATATTGGCTTAAGGGTGTTAGCCAATTTGTATGTATTAAAAAGCAACTTAAAATACACTTTGATGTTTAGCAAATTTTTGTACACTTGATGTCCAAGTACTCCAGTCCAAGCTTGTTTAGGAATTATACCTGCAATGAAAACCTTAAGCTAAAATATTAATTTCTTAGTTGTACACATTAGATACGAGGCATCCAATTGTCAAGCTTAGGTACCATAGAACATGATCATTTAAAATGATCATGTAGATTAAGCAGTGCCCAAGGACATAGTGAGGGTCCTTGGACAAGAAATGTGCAGCAATGCATGTGCAGCAACACATGTGCAAGCACATGTGCAAGCACATGTGCAAGAGACCAAGCCCCAATCGAATTCGGTTAGGATAGTTAAAGGGATGGCGCGCGGGCGGGTAAAGCCACATGGGGCCTAGCTTCGTAACCAGTCTTAGGATATAACTAACTTACCTAACTAACGAACTAACCTATGATTAAGTAAAATGAACTAACTAGTGTACCTGAAATCCTAAAACCTAACCGGGTGACACTTGCCGAGCAACTAATTAAAGAAACATTCTAGTAATGACTTAGAGGTACATTAGTTATTACCCTAGGTCACTTGATTAATTAAATTATAAACTTAATTAATTAATTAAAAATCCTAGTGAAAGCAAAAACCCTTAACAAATTTTCAGATTTGGCTAAGTCAAATGCTCTTCTATTTTTAGTCAATTTGGGAGGGGAGTTTGGGTAATTGAAGTGGAGGGTCTTTTGGGTAATTCATGGGATGACTATATAGGTATATTAGGTCAGTTTTAGACCACTTTTACATGTCCCAAATCTGATCAAACAAAAATTCTTTCAGTCTCTCAAGAACGCTCTCTTTTTGAAGCTTCATTGAAGAACAAGAAAAGCTTAAGGAAGAAGACAAAGGTTTCGAAGTTTTTGTTACTCAAGAGGTCCTTTAAAGATAAGTTTTCAAGAACTTCAAATGCAAGGATTTTTACTCTACAAAATGGATTTTCTTCCTAACCTTAGATTTATGATTTTTAACAAAAAGTAAATGTTTTCTTAGGATAATTTTACATGAATTGTTTAGTATTTGATTGATTATGTTTGAATGTCGTGTGATACATGATGCTTCTCTTAGTGATGGTTTCGGATGGGAAGTTTATAGTATTTGATAATGTGCAAATGTTAGGGTTTGAATTTAAGGTTTAAATGAACCCTTTTACGACCCGCTTCCCTTCTTCTATGCTATGAACTGATCTTGTACATGATTTGATGAGTTGTTCTTGATTATGTTATTGAGTATTTCACTAAGTATTATTGTGAATAGTGTAAGATGAATAAGGTTCTTGGAAGCAAGATTTAAGTCTTCTAAAGTTGTGATTACTGTACAATGTTTATGTTAGCCAATGAATCAGGATGTTATGTTATGAAAGTATGTATGATATTTTTGTGTTTATGCTGGGACATGAATATGTTAAATGTTAGATCATTATAAGACTACAAAAACGCAAGCTATGATATTCTCTTGTCTGCTTTACACAAGATTACTATGTTATTTTAATCTCACATATGAAAGGTTGCAATGAAAAGAAATTCTCATCTAATCCTAAAAGAGCTCATGATCATGTTTATACAGGAATTTAATCTCTCATGACCGATTATAAGTTAATGGTAAAAGAAAACTTAAAGGTTATTCCAAGAAAAGGGACTTCAGCTAAGCACCTATGGACTCGATATGAGAAGTGTCCCTTCCCTAGTGGAAGGTAGGTTCATAATGATTCTCATGAGATTGAGGCTGCCATGTAATGTGGAACTATGTATATCTAATACATCTTCTAGTTCTTGCACTATGTTGCCACCACAAGATACTAGCTAGTGGATCCACCTAGAAACTTATGTCATGTAGTTCTACTTTGGCCAGTAAACCACCTCTTTTCGGTGTGGGGAAGACACTAAATTCCATGTTTAGCTCATATGGTCTATGTCGGTTATGGTGAATATTCCCTTATGTGAAATGAAAAATAAGTAAATGAACGTTGATTAGGGTGACTTGAGGAGTTTGCTTAGTATAGGTAGGGGTATTGTACTCTACATATACATTGCACAAGTTGACTCTAAGAGAAGTCATAGGAGATTATTGTTATGTAATATGATGACATGAAAGATATATTTTTATAATACATTATTTTATTCTTACATGAATGTTGGTCATTATGATAAATACATTATTGGGTTATATTGTTATATGAAGCGATGACTACTTATGTTACAAGTTACATGCAGCAAAGCTTTACTTATGGTCGCCTATCTTATCTAATTGGTTGTGTGGGGCTATGGGGCTTCACATGACCATTTCACTTGTAGGTTGGGGATGAGATAATTTGTAAGTGTTTTGTATGTTATGTTTATATGCTTTATTGAATACGTTAATCTGATTCTATGAAAATTTGTCTTTGATTATGATCATGTTGTAAGTTGCTGGCATCTTTAGTTTGTACTCATAATATGGTAAGTGCATTGAATATTTTCACACGACTTAGCATGTTTTCTAATGAAACGATAAATGATCATTTTTCATGAATGTGCATATGTGATATGTGCATAGACCCATACATAGTTAATGTGGCGTACTAACCCCATTAGTTATATTACTACAACTTAAGGTTCTAGCATTGAAGTTTAAAGAGGCCGATTTGAAGAAGCTTGGAACTCTTTCTCCAAGTCTTTGTTAGTCCTCATGTTCAGGACACTATCATTTATTTTCCAGCTTATGAAGACTTTAGTAGATATTAGGATTATCTATTTCCATGATTTTTTCTTTGGATTCTTTTGTATTAAGGACTATATGGCATATTAACTATTTATTGGCTAAGTCCACATTTTAAATCTTAGATTGTTTTATTTATATATGAGACAATTCCTTAGAATATCATATGGTTTATGAATGTTAAGTATGAAGTCTAAGTATAGTTCAATAGTATGTTAAATTTTTTAATTTTTCAGCTAAATTTATTTGTATGATTATGATGAATGCTAAGAAGAGGCTTGTCTGCGACCTCGAAGTGTTTAACGGCGCCGTTCTCATTCGGGGTGTCTCTCTGGGTGTGACAGAAATCTTGAATTAGATATCCTAGGAATTACCCCGATCATCTTCTTCTCCTCTAATGGCATACCCCATCAACAATCAATGAATGGGCTCTCTCAAAAGGTGTCTTGGACTTATTTTCTTGTGTTGCTAGAAGGTTCTACTAAACCATGTTGGTTTTGGTGACACAACTACAACTGGAGTCTACAATAGGACTATACTCATAGTGAGGAGTAGAATAATAACTACTAGAGGATCTAAGCCATAGATGATTCAGGTTGAACCTGACCTAGTCCCAGCTCTACTAATTGATTGATATCCGACTTCTAGGCCCACTATTTGCTCCAGACCACACTCTCTATCTAGAGGTTGTGATACACCCATATCAAGTATGGAGGTCAACCCTACCTAGAGCTGTCGCATGACACATA
This sequence comes from Solanum neorickii, assembly GCA_027704865.1. Classification (NCBI taxonomy): domain Eukaryota; kingdom Viridiplantae; phylum Streptophyta; class Magnoliopsida; order Solanales; family Solanaceae; genus Solanum; species Solanum neorickii. Next base: position 17,519,016 of record JAKWJC010000373.1, on the reverse strand, counting down.
CAAACCATCCTCCAAAAAGAGTAAAACATATGAGATATCAAGAAACCATTTAAATACACACTATACAAAAGCAATACAAAAGAGAAGAATTTCTAATGACACACTATAGCCTCCAATGATATAGACATATCTACATCGATCGATATGACTATACTAGGCATTTACTTGTAAAAGTGAGACGGTGAACCTGGTGTTCTAATATCAACTTGTCACGACTCAATTTTTTAAGTCGTAATAACGCTTACTATAACCCACCAAGATTTACTTTCGATATGTTTGTGTGTTTTAATATATATCCCCTTGGACCTTTTTTGTGTCTAGAATCTATCTTTTTATATTATTTTTACTTTTGTTGCTCATCCAGTCGCTAATGCCTACTTTATACCTTTGTTTTGGTACTTATTCTACACTGTCCATCTTTTCTTGATATGGGTCCTAGTACTAGCTACCACAGGTGATCGTTCATGCCACTATTTGTTGCTCTTAGAGATTATAGGTGAGGGTGATCCCATGTCATCTTTTATCAACCTCTTTATTGCGTGTATATGCTTAGCTAGTCTTTTTCTTTTGATACGAGTCATTGTGGCCCACTTTTTAGACTTGTATTTTATTACTAGACAAGTATATAGTTTTGACTTCTAGCTTCTTGGAGGCATTGTATTCTATATAGATTTTTGTTTGTTTATGTCTTATTCTTATTATTAGTGTTAATTCTGGTAAGCTCTCCCTTATACCCACTATATGTCATGCTGGATACGTGTTAGACTACCTACTACTAAGCTAAACATAATAAAGCCCCCAAAACCTAGAAGGTAGACTCGTGTACAAGTTTAAATAAAACTCAAAAGGACCCCACCTGAGGATAATGTTCAAATTATCCTCAAAACAAGTGAGAGAATAAGAAGTCGTTTTCAATAAACATACCCAGATAAGAGTCATGGTCGAATCCAATAAGGAATAGTGTATGGATAAAAATTGAAAAAAGTGAAATAAATGTGTAATTTAGTGTAGTGAGTAAATCGACTTGTTGGATTATTCCACAAAATTTAATTGAGAAGCCTTGAAATTAATTATGAATAATTCACTAAAATAAAGACATTTTAGACGATATAAATTGAATCTAGTGTTGTGGGTTTTTTTTTAATCATGACAATTAGGGGGATAGTTTCTTACTTAGTAAATCACAACAACCATGGATAAGCTAGGCCATATTTAATAAAACTAATTTTCTTTCGATCTCATACCATTATGTCATAAAATATCCTTTCAGAATCATCTATGTAATTTGGGAATCATCCCAATATTTTGCTATTGAAAATAGATTCACCTAAATTGCACACATTAAAATAATTACCCACTCCTACCCGTCTCTTTATAGGACTGGTTGGAAACTCAATTACGATTAGTTGGAAATCTTAACCCATGAATTAATTTCCTTTTAAACAACTCAAATCCATAATGAAACATCAATATAACAAAGCAAGGGAACGTACCCACTAATCTAATCCGACACTAAACCCCATAATCACAACCCTTAAAATTGGGGTTCAAGATACCCATCACAAATAGTATAGGAATTATACCTATCATGATGCCGGTCATGGATGCAATAAAATTGAGCAACTGATCAACAACCACTTTCAATTCAACTTCTGATTGTCGATTACAAGCGAAAATTTGGAACTCCACAACTAAAAGAAATATGCAATATTTTTATTATCGTGATAAAAGTAAAGACTAATAAAGATAATATAGATCCATTTTCTCTCTCTCTTTCAACCTATTTATACTTTAGGAAAGATTCTTTTGCATCCTATTCAATGAAATTTGCTGGCCACTTTAAACTCATTTGGCGGATCACTGTTTGTATAATTTTACTTGCCTTTTAGTGATTTTATGCTTCAGGTGTTTTAGCTCAAATAGGAAGACTCGATGGGATATTCCCTTCATGATCGGCAAATCTCTGAATATCACTTTTTATGTTTAAGTTGTTATTCATTTATTACTTAACAATTTGTCACTATTGGTGATCCATTAACTTTATTAATTTACCAAATCACTAATAAATTTCTTCTTCGCCAATATTCCTTGACACTTAGATCTCAAATATTGTCAATTTTTATTCTATTTATCCAATTGGGCAATATATTCTCCATTTTTTAAAGCGATCACTAGGTTGGCGAATGCTACTCTTTTTACTGTCTTTGGCCTTTCTTTCAGGTATTAATCCTTGCTTTGTCCTTTAGCCTACAAAGGTATATATAATCATAATATCATCAAAATCCAACATAATTAGGCATTTAGGATACTAATTGTTTAACATGTCTTAAATTAGTGTAAATCTACCACTGAGGAACACACCCATGACAACATAAACACTTGTTTGTCCTCAAGTAAATAAAGAACATAATTAGTCCAACAAGAGTGTCCACACCATCTTTAAATGAGATCTCACATGCAAGTGATACTAGAAGACTCTTCTTAAGCAATCATAATGCTAAATCATGATAAATAAACATCAAGTGATTATTTGTCGATCTCAATTTGAGCTCACCTCACCATAACTTCTTTTCTAGTGCAAACCACGTTTCAACAAAATTGTTCAAGTTCGCACACATAAAAAATCATTCCATGCTATAACAACAAATTTTTTTAAAAATTTAGGAATAAAATTCATTTCTCATTATTTGAAAGATGAATACATACAAAATTTATCCCACAGGTTTGACCATATTTTAAAGTTACTACACAATCTAGTTCATGCAAGATAACAAAGGTATTTTACACTTGTAATAGGGCTACGAGTAACTGTCACATCCGGAGAGCACCTCCTAGATGTGACCGGTGTCTTCGTCCTCTCTGATGACTCAAACAATCCCTTAGTATTCGTCATAACAATGTCATCAGTTAAAAATGCAGAAAAATTAAAAACTTTTACATATACTAAGTGAGATATACTTAGACCTCTCACATAAGCTTACTTAGGCTTTTCTTATAGCAACATGTTAATCATATATATGAAATTCTAAAAGACGTCTCACTTAAAAACCATCTAACGAACACAGGTCTTCGACTTAGGCAATACAAAGTCAATATGCCATATAGGCTTTACTACAATAAAATCGAAATGATAAAAGGAATGAAAGAGTATCTCTTAAAACTACTAATGTCTTCATAAGCTAGAATAATGAAAAGATAGTATCCCCGAACATGAGGACCTACCAATACTTGGAGAAAGAGTTCAAAGCCTCTTAAATCGACCTTCTTATCTTCACTGGCCGGACCCTACATTTGTAGTTATATAAAGTAAGGGGTTAGTACACCACATGTACTAAGTATGACTATATGCATATAAACATTTAAGGACATTGATGAAAAAGGACCATTTCTTTAGAAGGCATGCTTAGTCATTTGAAAACCTTTAATACACATACAACAAAGCAAATAAAAGATAAGGATCAACAACATAAAACACGATCATAACCAAAGACATATCATCCAAAAGTCATTAATATTTCATGTTCATTCGATCATTTAAACATAAATTACATAACACTTACCAATAATCTCAACCCAAGCTTACTAGTGCAATGCTCTTGTGAAGCCCATAACCATACATAACCAAGTAAACAATATAGGAGACCACAAGTAATGCTTTTCTTCATACAACTTACATCATAAGTGGTCATCATTATATAAAGCAAATAGACCAACAACAAGTTCACCAACATAACCAACGTTATATAAGAGTAACATAATACATCATGATCATTATACATTTCATATTATCATATTATATAAGAACATTGTCCTAGAACTTCCCTTAGAGTCAACTTGCGCAGTGTCTAGGTAGAGTCTCACACCCCTACTTATACTAAGTAAACTCTTCATGTAACCATTATTAATGTCCATTTACTAGTCTTTCATTTTACTTGAGGGAACAATCACCCTTAACCGACATTAGACCATGTGAGATAAACATCGCATCCGGTGTCATGAAACCCCACACAGAAAGAAGGTGGTCTACCTTCCAAGATATAACCAAAACATGAACATAGCATTCTAGGTGGATCCACTAGCTAGTATTACTATGGAGGAAACATAGTTCAAGAACTAGGAGATATATTAGAGACCCATAGTTCAACATTATATGGAATCTTCTATATCATTATAGTCATTGTGAACCTACATTCCAACTAGGGAAGGAGAACTCTCACATCTAGTTCATCGGTGCTAAGCTAATGTCCGTTTTTGAATAACCTTTAAGTCATCATTTATCATAAAACTTATTACAGGCTATAGGAGATATAACTCTTCATATAAACATGATCATCAACTCTTTAGGTTTAGATGAGAATTTCCTTTCATCACAACCTTCATTTGTGAGATTAACATATAATAATTATAGTGTGTAAGACATACAAAATAAACATCATCAACTTGCATTATCATATTCTTACCATGATCCCACATTTAACATATTCATACGCCAACATATATGTATAGAAACATCATACATACTTCAATTACATAGCTACATCAATTCATAGGCCAACATCAACATAATAGAGAAATCATGATTTTAGAAGACATACCTAAATGATTCCAAGAATCTATGTCAAGAACTTACACTCAATTCATAAAAATCATTCAATAATATATTGAATTTCACAATAACATATCCAATCCAACCATTCTATTCATGTACAAGACTGATTCATAGTTAGGGTTAAGGAAAAGGGCTCATTTAAGAGTTCAACCAAGCTATAATTCCAATCCCACTATTTATATAACATTATGTGATAGATATTAACCTAATCGAATGCATTATTTAAAGAAGGAACATGCTTCATACAAAAACCCAACATTACATATCAATTAGCCAACAAACACATACTTAATGAACCATAGAGAATCATAATTTTTTCTTCGTTAGTCATAAATCTCAAGTTTGGAAGAAAACCCAATTATATAGTAAATACCCTGGGAATTGAATTGTTGGAAATCATCTTTGAAAGGATATTTTGGGGAAAGGAATCCCAAGAGTGAAGAACCCATACTTTATTGAGAATTTATCCACGAGATTCAAGTGAAAAAACTTGGCAATTTGTGTCACATCCGGAGACAACCCCTTAGACGTAACTAGCATTATCATTTTTCATTGAGGACTAAGACTAGCCTCTTATCTTACATAATTACATTCATAGGTTCAAATGCCAAAAATTTAAAACTTTTCTATATCTATATTGAGGTTTACATAGACCTCTCCTATACACATTATATATATTGATATCGAGTACACAAAGACCCTTCGTATAAGAAGATTACATAGTCTTTTACTTTTATTGCACATAGATATATAAGATACTTACCATAGTTTTAAATGGATGTCTCATCTCATAACCATCTTAAACAAGAATATATCAATTGGGTATATACCATACATCAATGTAATAAATCCACATATAGCTACACACTATTTAGTATTAAAATGAAAAGGAAAGAACTAGAAGTCTTATAACTAGAATAACATCAAAAGCTTGATAGTAGTATTGCCCTAAAAAAGTGAGGACCTACCCAACTTTGATTAGTGAGAATTCCAAGTCTTTCTTCAAAGTCATCTCAAAAGCCCTCCAACGACCAAAACCTAAAATGTTGGGGAAAAGGGAGAAAATGGGGTTAGTACACCACTTGTACTAAGTATGATACCATATGAACACACACCATAAAATCATGCTAAAAGGGGACATTTCATTAAAGTATGCAATTTACTTATAAAAACCTTATGCATATTCAAGAAGATCATACCCATTGTTAAGACATAATAATTAAGTCAAAAGCATGTACATGAAAAGACCAACAATACTAATCCTAGTCAAGTCAACGTGCATATCACATAATAGAACACATAGTCAAGGCAACTCTACCATCAAGCTATTAGATAAACAAACATGAATAAGAGTTCATTACAACATAACCAAAGCAAGGTGATTACTTATGAACCCTCATTAAGTCAAATTGTTCAATGACTAAGCAAATCCCCATAACCTTACTCAATCAAGTAAACCCAATAAGATCCATAACAAATTTCCAACTTCATATAGACTATCTTTAAGAGTTCATATCATTATACTTTAGCAACTGAGAGCAAACACATAATCATAAGTGAAGCCAATCCTCATACAGTATCATCAATTTTCAAGATCATCATATACATATCATGTACAATTATAAGCATATGCATATTTAAGAACATCCTCCGAAGACTTCTATCGAGGATAACTAGTGCAATCTTTAGGTAGTCTCATACCCCAACTTAGACTAAGCTAAACCCCCTAGGTCATCCTAGTTAGATTTATTCATTTAGTTCATTTTATCTTTTGGGAACATCTTTCCTTAACCAACATAGACCATATGAGCTAACGTGGAACCCGGTCACATGGAACCCTACACCGAAGGAAGTCAGACTACTTGACAAAGTAGTATTAAAACATGAACATAGCATTTTGGTGGATCCACTAGCTAGTATTCCTATGTCGGCAACATAGTTAATGAACTAGGAGATATAGTTCGGACCCTCTTTATGATACATGTATTGTAGTCTCCAGTCTCATGAGTACATTAGTAATCCTACCTTCCCTTTGTGGGAAGGAACACTCCTCACTCTAGTTCAACAGTGCTACGCTAGAGTCCCTTTTGAAATATCTTTTATGCCTTTACTAACAATCATAGCATTATGTAGGTCATACGGTCTATCCCTTAGGTAATTATTATCATATCTCAATAAGAGTTTCATGAGTATAGTCCTTTCATTGAAATTTATACAATTTAGGTTAGCACATTTACATATCACATCATCATAAGGCACATTGGTAAGTTATCACCATCCTTATAACATTTATATCTTAGTCAACCACTCACAAGACATAGGTTAAGACATTTAAATTCAACATCATACCAACCCTAATTAATCTTATCATAAGGTATACTTCAATATAACTTCATCACTATACACAAGTAATCATATTGAAGTAAAGGTTAGGGTCATAAAGACTTACCCAATCTCCTTCACAAGCCCTCATCTATGGTTTTACCATCAACTATCCAATTCAACCCGAAAATGGGTGTAATAGAATCACACAATAGTAATTAACACAATAAGGAAGTTAATTGCATCATCCCTACCCCAACTAACTTCAATTCATAACCTATGGTTAAGGGGAATATGGTTCATCATGAATTATTCAATACAATCCCAATAACACATTACCCTAGGCAGTCCATGAATAAATTTGAATAGATAAAACAAGCCTAAAAATCAACACAGTCTTCAATTCCCATAAATTCATAAGCACGAGCCAAGATTTGGGGAATTTGGGGAAACGGACATGATCTACATGAAATTGCATCAATTAACATCAATTAATCATCAATATGCACTTAATTAGTCATAGACAATCACAATTTATAATCAATTTGAAGTTGAGAGGAAAACCCATTAGAATTCAAACACCCCATGGAATTAGGTAATTTAGAAATCAACTTTGAAATGACCTCTTGGGGAAAGGAATCCCAAGAGTGAAGAACCTATACCTTAATGAATATTAATCCACTAAATTGAAGTGAAATCCTAGAGAAATTGTACTTATTCTTCAAGCTTTGTTCTTTTATCAATGGAGGACTTTGGGAGAGAGAAAGTAGGGAGATGAGATCTGTTGGGTTTTCTTTTGGGAATTTTGTTTAGGTGAGTGAAAGATGACTTAAAGTTTATACTTAGGCTATACAAAATCACCCCCCTAAATTACCCAAAACACCCCTCACTTAAGTAGGTCTTCTTGTTAAGTCAAAATGCTTAAAATATGATTTCGACGAATTTGGGAAGTGGCAGTGAGCCCGTGGAATGGATGCGTCATAACGCAAATTTTTCCAAGCTACAAGTCAGCTTCGCGTCATGCAGTTACTCCAAAATCTAGGCTGCCGTGAGTGCTTTAGTAACATGCCTAGCCATGTTCGGGTCCTCCTCAAGGACCCTTCCATTGGTCCTTCAGGAGCCATTATTGAATGTTTAGACCCTCTATACTACATTTTACCTATTTAATGTCTTGTTACTAGTTTTAGGCTTGATTTGACCCTCCCAATTTTCAGCAAACATAGGGACGTCAACAAGTTCGATTTATCTTGTTTCTGGATTTCTTGGATGTTTCTTGACGCTTTGACTCTAAAACTTTCTAAATGATTTATAAACAATATTTTAGACATTAAAACAGTGACACAAACTTTAGACACTCATGTTAGTGTCTAGAACATGTCTTAGACTTTCGGAATATTAAACTGTCCCCCCTTAGAAAATTCGTCGCCGAATGACACTAAAATTCTTAAAAAGAAAGGAATAGACTCAAGACTAGCAGGCCAACCATCAACACATAACCACATGGGTTACAACATTAATCATTGAATTTACACACATCAATTAAAAACTTCAATTACTACACATAAAGCTCAACATTACAATATGAGGAATTTCCCTCTCACAACAACATGAGCTAAATATATTATTAAGGAGTCAATTATCTAAAACTCAATCTATCAACATGTTCAATGTAATTTCATAAAGAATTATTATATTGACATGCACCACATTACTCAAACAAGTAAAACGTAACATTTTCATGTTTATAAGCATAACTTCACTATAATACATTGTAACATGAACATTTTTCAGTGCTTCACAAGAAATCAAAGCAACTTCAGATTTAGTTATTATTTTTATTATTAGTAAGAATAACTAACCTTAGTTAACAAATAAACGAGGGTAAAGGGACTTCATGGCGGTCTCGGCCTCGCATGTTTCACCCTTAACTAGGTGATTCTTCCATAACACCTTTACGGAAGCCACCTCTTTGATTCTTAACTTCTTTACTTGTCTATCAAGGATTTAAACCATAAACTCCTTATTATAAGGGTTCTCTTGTACGCCCAGACCTTATATAGGGAGAACGGAAATGGGATAAATGATACACTTCTTAAACATAGAAACATGGAACACTGGATGAACTGAAGCCAATTCACTAGGTAACATCAACTCATATGCAACCTTACCAATATTTTGCAAAATTTCATAGGGACCCACATAAAGAGGACACAACCTAGCTCAAAACCGAACATGCAAACTGAGAATGCAACAATTAATCTGATAATGACACATTAATAACTGAGGCATCTATGTAATTCAAGAACTAAAGAAATACATAGATAGGGCTCTGGAATTATGCGATAAAATGAATAATAACTTTACAATATGATTCGGAACATATATCTAACTAATTCGTGAAGTTTTACAGTAATTCTAGAAACCCTAGGCTAAATTATGATAAAAGAATAAAGAACCTACTGAAAACTAGGGATCTAGTGGGTTAAAGTAATCCACTAGTGAAATCCCACATATCTAGTGATAAAATATATAGAGAAATATTTAGATTTTAGGGTAGGAACTGATGGACCTTGATGCGTTCTTAACTAGGGTTCCATTCTTGTTTCTAATTTTCTAAGTTTTTATTTATGAATTTGAATTAGGTTATTTCTTGTTACGTTTTTAGGCTAAACTGACTAAAATATGATGATTTAGGGCTTATATGACGTATCTTTGGAGTTAAACGAACTACAAAAAGACCAAAACACCCATGGAAATTTTATTATTGGACCAAACAACGACCTAGACTGACGGGCCATCGTTCAATCGACGAACCGTCATTTCGGTCAGTAGTTTTGGTCTGCACGACAAGACTATACAAAAATGGGAATAAACTTTTTACTCGGAGGTCTGATTTTAGCAAACTCGTTATCAATGGAAAGATAAATCAATTATCTATTATTTCATAGGTCATGGGACACCTAATTAGTTTTGTGGTAAAATTTATGATCATTTGACGTTGACCCTACAACAGTTCCCCCCAACTGACTTCTAACTTTCACCTACTGTCAGACGTACAGATCGTAGATCGAACGATGGTCCATGCTGGACATCCATAATTCTTGTTACAGGCTGGGTAACTTGAGTATTAATCCATGGACACAGACCACAGACATTAGTTTGACTTACGGACCGTAGGTCTGTCCGTGGATCGACACTTCTTCTATTTTTCTGGGTTGAGTTTTGGGAGAGTTTCAGTGAAAAATGACAGATGTGCAGTATGAGCCGTAGATCAGATTACAATCTGTCAATAGTGATCGTCGATTGGACCTGCACATTTTTGAATAGATGATTTTTGGTCTGTTTTAGATACGAGGTGTTACATTATATTCCCCTCGGGAAAATTGTCCCCAAATGAAGACTTAACTAGATGAAATAGAGGGAGAGAGTTGCAATCCCTACTACTAAACACTAAGGACTGAGTTTCTGACTGAATTAAGTTCCAAGAACATGAAAATAATCTTAAAATGCAAGTACAAAACTGAGGGAACATGATTCTTGATATACCGTGGTTTCACGGTATTATTAATACTTTTTCTTTAAGTTTAGTGTGTCCAAAAGCCTTTTTGTGCAAATTTTTATGTAAGTTTCTTTTTATTTTACAGGAAATCTGTCCAAAGCTGAATGCGGAGATTTTGAGCGAAGAAATGCAGAAGAGACCACCTAAGGAGATTATGACGGTCCGTCGTGCTTGTGACGGTCTGTAGGTGGAAGCGTAGTGCAGCTGCTGAAGGAAGATGGGGAAGTCTGACCAAGCGTGGGTTTACGAAGCTTGTGACGGTCCGTCGTGTCTATGACGGTCCGTCTTGCAGGTTCGTCATGAAGTTCAGAGAAGTGATCCCAGTACCCATATTCCAAGAGTTGAAGTGTTTTGAAACGAAGGCCATCGACGGACCGTTGTGCCTATGACGGTCCGTCATACTTTCCGTCGAGGGTAATGAAGAGAGCAGCAGAAGAAATTGCATAAGTATGGGACGATGAAGCCCTTGACGGTCCGTCGTGACCACGACGATCCGTCGTGAGGTCCGTCGACGCAGCCGCGTTTTGGCAGATTTCCAGCTAATAGAGTCCTTGTTTAATTAGGTTTTTATTTTTTATAAATAGTTCAAAGAACCTCATTTTTGAGGTTAGACTCGGGATTATTGTTAGACTCTAGGAGGTTAGACTCGGTATTATTAGTTAGATTATTAAATACTAGATTATTGATCATTTATTACTTTGATTTTGTGAGATTATCGATTACTTTGGGATTCTTGCAAGTGATTTTTGGTGATTAATCAAGCAAACATTTGGATTTTACTCTTTCTCATTGAAGTATGTACATGAATTCTTATTTAATATATTTGAATATTGTGATTATGACTACGGGTAACTAAACTCCACAACTAGGGTTATGGTAACCATAGGCAAATAATGAGATAAAACCTAATTAAAATAACAATTCTAGAATAGTGTCTTGCATGTATTAATAATTCTTTCGCTTAGAAGTCTTTTTAACGGATGACCAACGTTGGAACTCGCCTTAATGCTACTTGTCGGACCAAGGAGGTAGATAATAGGAAAATAATTATCAACATAGATTTAGTATATACTATCTAATAGGCTAGTATTGATTGGTACGAGGTAATAACTTAGTCAAATATCGAATACGATGCTTAATATGAGGTAAAGATAAGGGTTAGAAAAGCAACACACGTAGCCGGACCAAGGTGCAGAGTGAGATTTTCTAGATGCCGGACCAAGGATTTAGAAATACATAACTTATCACTTTGCATGCAAGATACTAGGAAAGAATTCTTATAGTTAGAATTATCAAGTTATGAACCTGTGGGGAACACGTAAACCTTAGTTACTTTGATTAATTGATTAAAATCCAACATTCAAAGCTGTTCAGTTTGTCTTTGAATTGCGTTAGTTATTTTCATTCATTTAGAATTAGAAACCCCCCTTTTATTGTTTTTACTTTCCAAGGAAGTCATTACCCAAACAATACTAATAACGGGTTGAAGTTAAGTCTAGACTATTTTCCTCGTGGGAACGATCCCAACCTCACAAGTTGTGTTATTCACCTGACACAACCACTTTACTTCTTATTTGAGAAGTAAGTTTGAGCGTATCAAATTTTGGCGCCGCTACCGGGGAATTATAGCTTTTAGATTAACTTGAACTTATTACTATAGTTTAGTTGATATTATCTTGATTTTTGTTTGTTTTGTTGTTTTTGATTTTTTTCCAGAAGTATCCTCCTTGTATGCCAAATACACGGAGAGGAAGAGAACCCTTGTTTCCCTACGATCACAAATTAGAGCGTACACTGCGCAATATGAATCGAAACTTGGGAATAAATGATGATGATCCGCACCAGAACATCCCAGCTCCGGTTGATGTTCATGGTCAGATGTTACCTGATGCTCCGGGTGAATACCAACAGAGGGGACAAAATCCCGCTCCACGGCCCCAAGCATACTACAGAGGCTATGATAACATAGAAGACTCCGATGGGCCACTGGGTTTTTCTCCTCTACCCACAGGCCACACTTTTGTGGTAACTAGTAGCCTGATGCAAATGCTCACTGATTTGGTTTTAGATGTAATAGGTCTCAGAGTGTTTCCTCTCTCACTGACGGGAGAGGCTGCTATGTGGTTCACTGAGCTCCCATACAACTCAATCTTCACTTGGAACCAACTAAGGGATGTCTTCTTAGCACGCTACTATCCGGTCTCCAAGAAACTAAACCACAAAGATAGAGTGAATAACTTTGTGGCACTACCAGGAGAGTCAGTTAGTAGTTCTTGGGATAGATTCACCTCGTTCTTGAGAAGTGTCCCAAATCACCGTATAGATGATGAGTCACTGAAGGAATACTTCTATCGGGGACAGGATGATAACAATAAAGCGGTGTTGGACACCATAGCAGGTGGATCTTATGGGGAGTGTCATTATGCTGAGATCGCTGAAAAATTAGAGAAAATCTCCCGGAATAACAAAGCTTGGAGTACTAGGAAATTTGATACAAGGAGAAACACCTTCGCAGTGTAGTCCACTCACAACCCAGCCACAGATGAGATTCGTGAAGAAATGGCTCAAATGAGAACTGAGCTTGGGTTGGTACTAAAACATGTCACTGGGGGTGCAGAAAAGATAAATACAGTCAACTACTTGGCTAAACCACCACCTCCTAATGATGAATGCTATTATGCGGAGGACAGTTATGCTGTAAATGAGCAGATGGGGGGTTTCCAACCAAGCGCCCAAGGCATAAATCAGGATAACTGGCGCCAAGGTCAAGGGAACCAAGGTCGGAACAAAGGTAACTACAACCGTGAGGGTCATTATGTCCGAGATGAAAACTACAACCACGACAACAGATTTAACAGGGGTAAATATGCTAAAATAAACGACAGGAATAGGCCCTATGTCCCTCCTCAAAATTGTGAAGTTACGCCTAGGGATGGAGGAGATAGTATTGCGCGAGTTGAGGATATGTTGCACAAAATGATGAGGAGGTTCGATGCTAGTGATGAGCACATTAAAGAGTTGAGGTGTGATTTAGCTAGTATTGGGCAAAAAGTTAATACACATGCAATTTTGATTAAGCAGATCGAGTTGCAAATGGCCCAATTATTTTCGACAGTGAATACACGGTAACCGGGCACTCTTCCTAGCAACACTGTCCAAAATTCGAAGAATGATGCGCACTGTATGGCAAACACTACTCGGGGTGGTAAGCAAACCATTGACCCGCCTATGCCGTCTACTGAGGAAAATGTGAGAAAGGATAATGAAAATGTGGTAAATGGTAGTGGTGAAGTAGAGGAAAGTAATGGAAAAGATGCAGAAGTACCTATCAAGGCAATTCCCATGCCTAGGCCACCGCCACCCTTCCCTCAAAGATTAGTGAAAAATACCGAGGATGGTAAATATCGGTGTTTCATAACAATTTTGAAGCATGTTTCTATCAATGTCCCTTTGGTAGAAGCTCTAAAACAAATGCCCAGTTATGCAAAATTTATGAAAGATCTGGTCACCAAGAAAATATCGGTCACTTTTGAGGATGATGATAGACTGCAGCATTGTAGTGCTATTGCTACAAGATCCCTTGTACAAAAGAAAGAAGATTCGGGTGCGTTCACTATACCTTGTACAGTTGGGTCATTACATTTTGTGAAAGCATTATGTGATCTGGGGGCAAGCATAAATATCATGCCCCTCTCAATTTACAAGAAGTTGGGTTTGGGGGATCCAAAACCCACTGCAATGCAGCTACTGATGGCTGATCGGACAGTGAAACGGCCTATAGGGATACTCCATGATGTGCTAGTAAAAGTGGAGTCATTCATCTTTCTGGATGATTTTGTTATTCTTGATTGTGAGGTCGATTTTGAAGTGCCTATTATTCGTGGGAGGTCATTCCTTGCTACAGGTAGCGCCTTAGTTGATATGAAGAAGGGTCATATGACATTTCGGTTGAATAATGAAGAAGCGACCTTCAACATTTGTAGGACCATGAGGCAGAGTGGTGAGCTCCAATCGGTATCTTCCATATCCCACAAAGAAAAGATGAAGAAGGAGAATGAACAAAAAATTGCAAAACAAGAGTTTATGGTTGGGAATTTGGTGCTTGTAGACAGTTTTGGGTCACCTTGTCTTCCGGGCAAGCTCAAGTCTAAATGGACTGGCCCTTACTTGATTACCCAAGTATTCCCTCATCGAGCAGTTGAGTTAAAAGCAAAGGAGGGAGTGCGTTTTAAGATGAACAGAGATAGAATAAAACTCTATTTTGGGCATAAAGCATCGGGGAATAAAGTAATAGAGGTAAACCATCTTGATGAAGGTTGAGTAATCAAGTGTCCCCAGTCGTGCCGCGACATTAAATCAGGTGCTTGTTGGGAGGCAACCCAATACTTATAGTCTTTTTAGTAATGGTAGCATTTTTCTCCTAATGGGTTTTTAAATTTGCAGGCACATCACCATGAAATTCTGCAGAAAATTACTCTGCAGCAGTCACTGACGAACACATCGACGGACCGTTGAGCCTCCGATGGACCGTCGTATGCATCCGTCGTACCAGGTACGTTTCTCTGTTATTTTCAAACTAGGGCACAGACGACAGAACCAATGACGAGTCATCACAACTGCGACGAACCATCGTCGGGGAATCGTCGCGTGATTAATGAGGCATACCCGACCCGGCCCGGTTGGTATTTTTTATAAAATTTCACCATTTAAACTCCCCAACCCCTCATTTAACCCCCATTCCTTCATTATTCCTCCCATTACCCCTCTCATTTAAACTTCTACAATATCTCCCACTATCAACCGATCATTGCCCCCCCCCCCACAACTCTCCAAAGCCCTAAAAGTTATAATCTACTAGTCGGAGTTGCTACTGTGGGTGTCTTCCTGGTCACCGAGTACTTGTCCTTTTTGTTTTTCTCCAATTCTAAGGTATGTGTCTCTAATTTCTACTCATTTATCTTGCATTTGTGTTTATTAGTTAGTATTAGCTTAGTTCTTAGTCATATGTTGTTTCTTTTATACGATTGTTTCTAACCTAGGTAAAAAATGTTCGAAATTGCCACGTTTACAACCCTAGAGATAGGTGGTTTAACATTACTAGTTTCCTAGGTAGTTGGGTTAGACAAATGTTGGTCCAATACACTACAAGTTTGATTTGGGATCATCGAAGATGCATGGGGTACCCCCAGTTCTGTCACTGATCTACAGAATGAGACCCTGATGATGGGCCGTCGTGCCCACGACGGACCGTCATAGGGTTCGTTCCAAAAGCCCTAACTCCCCACTGTCCATTTTTTCTAAGTGTCCTTCTACGGACACATGTGACAAATCGTCATACCCACGACGGTCCGTCCTGCATGACCATCATGACGGTCAGAGATCCCTCTCCAATGGGTCTCCATATTTTTTCCTAGTGTCCTACGACGGACCATCGTACCTGTGACGGTCCGTCCTGCACATACAGTCATACTAGTCAGAGATTCAGGGTTCTCCATATATACATAGTCTAAGTACTACACGACGGACCCCATGACGGTCCATCATAGCCACGACGAGCCCTCACCAGGCCTGTCGTGTGTCACTGTTACCATAAAAATGACATACTATTTTAATTTTTTGTGTACTTCTTACTTGTCTTGTTTGCCACTACTCGTACTAATATTGATCCTTTTCAGGTACTATCTACTATGGCACCCACGCAAGACTGAATCTACGCACGCGGGCGATCGAAGTCAGTCGCCCCGTCTGCCTGCATGGTCATTGGCTCTGATGATAAGCGTGACCCTAAGTATGTGCCCCCAGACACTTCTACCCCTTCCCGTGCTGCACGTGCTCCCAGAGCCACACCCTAAAAGGTTGCATCCGGCGTAGTCAATGCCTCCCAGTCTGATGAGGAGCGCACACTTACCGGCACACCCTCTGGGTCAGCCACAAATGAAGAAGGAGTGTCTGGTTCCTTAGTAGTATCATGGTCCGAGGAAGCCTCCGGCTCTGCTGAGGTTCCCGCACCCGCCACCACTGCAGCGTCGGCCTCGTATGATGAGGCTGACAGTTCAGAATCTACATCAGGCTCACCAACTCAGGCCCCCACTCCAGCCACTGACCAGCCAAACCGGTGGTGTGTCGACGGGCAATTTCAAGTCTACTCTGACGCCAAGTTCCTGACTGATAAAGGAGTGATTATTCTCACACTCACCTTGGAGCGGCGGGTCCTTATAGGGATCCTCCCGACGATGCCTGAGATCCACAATCTCTTCACCAGGCATCGCTTGGAGTGGACAGCATGTCCGTTGGGACGTTACAGTGAAGAAATGGTCCGAGAGTTCTACACATCCTATGTAGCGACTCTCCGATCGCAGATAGATAGGAGGGCTGCCCCCGCTAAATAGGCCCCACTGGAGGAGGTCCGAGTACGGGGCGTACAGGTTGACATTCCCCTGCCTGCCATCCGCCGGTTTCTATACGGTGAGGGTGTTGATACTACTCGGACCCCTCTTACTGCCGAGTTTGACTACCGCTGGCAGATAGTTAAAGATGTCCAGTTCCTGCACGAGCAATCACTGAGAGAGACCACCAAAAGCTGGATGGCCCTGCACCTGTCAGTTGATGGAGAGGGTGCCGACTGGGTGACTGAGCCAAAGGGGGCCATCAAGAAGGCCAACCTGACTTTCACGGCGAAGTTCTTGTGGCTGCTTGTCTGTCACCGCTTTCCCCCACAGGTGCTGATAATATCGTTAAATGGGATCGAGCAGTGTTGATGGCGGTGATGATAGCCGGGTTCGAGGTGGAATTCGCGTGGCTTCTACAGGCAGCATGCACGAGAGGGCATTCAAGGTCACTACTACTTACCCTTTCCCGTGCATGATCTTTTCTCTTTATAGGTCAGCAGGTGTGCCTATATGGCACGTAGATCAGCTCAAGACCCTGCAGGGCACTGTTGACGTCTGCCTCATAAGAGATGAGGCCAATGAGTTGGATCCACGTAGAGGGACCCATCAAGAGCTGCCCCAACTTGCTGATGATCTTGCTGATACGGTAGCCCAGGCCCGCACGGCTACATAGGCGGCGTCCACTGGCACTACCCCGATCGGGTCTATCCCGGGTAATAGTAGTGCCCCGAGCTCCTCTCGCACAGCCCCTCTACCGGCACTGGTCCCGCTTGCTAGGGTCCAAAAATTAGAGGCGCAAACGGCTACACTTCTGCATCATATCCAGTCGTGGATGCAGAAGTCTATTACTGAGTCAGAAGAGCGCCTAGAGCGGAAAGTGGTACAGTATACAGAGCGGAAGATCGCTGAGATTAACCAGCGCTTGGACGCCTTTGAGTTGAGGGTGCTAGCCCGACCAGCCCCTTCGGTGGATGTGTTGACTCTTCAGGCTGCAGTTGACAGTCTTCGTGCAGATATCAACACGATCTTAGAGGCTAGGGTGCCGAAGTCTGAGTTCCCTTCTGTCGAGCCTGCTGAGGACACAGTGCTAGCGGCCCTATTCGCCACCTCAGAGATTCCACCACTTCCCCCTCGAGATAATGCCAAGAGGCGTAGGGGTCGAGGAGAGGACGAGGCGCGAGCATGGAAGAAAGAGCGCCGAGAGATGGAGGCTGCGAGGAGAGCCTCACTTGCTGAGGAGGAGGCGCACCAGATGGCAGCATCGGAGTTAGCAGCTGGGGCGTCTAGCTCCCGAACTGTGGAGATAGCAGGAGGCACTACTGATGGTGCGGTGGTTGATGAGGACACCACTGAGGGTGTCCAGATTGCAGAGGACGTGGGTTTTGAGGAACCGAACCCACCAGCTTGCTGATCAACGGTGCTTTGCGCCACAGGTTTGCTTCACCTACCACTCTAGTATTTAAATTTTTATGCATTGGGGACAATTGCATTTTTTTTGTTAGGGGTGGGGTAAATGGAATGTGAGTGTTAGGGTGAAGTCTGAGTAGCCCAATTCACTATCCTCTTTTCGGGTTTTCTTACCTGTGTTCTCTTTCCCCGAAAGACTGATTATTTTTTCTGTTGAACCGGCATGTCTATATCTTTTGTACATAGTTTAATTCTGGAGCATGATTGCTAAAATGATATCTTGATAAACTGGAAAATGATGCATGACTAGGCATAGTAACTGATAATTGTGTGGTTCTAAGCATGACATAGAGTTACACCATTGCATTACCCTAAGTCTTAAATTCGAACTAGGTGTCTGATAATCTTTTATAGTGATGAGATGTCAAGTGAGTGTGAGGAAGATTTGAATAGTCCACTATTGGTACTGAGCTAGAACTTGCCTGGTTAGTCCTGCTAAAAGTAAGCTTTAATACACAATTAGGAAAGGATCATAAGGCCTTATTCAATATATCCCATTTCTAGCCTTCATAAAAGAAACCAAATGAAATTTATCCTTCTTTGATCCAAATGATCTGAGTTTAAATTAGACCTTTCTTTTTCACCCCAACTGATCTTTTCTGGGAAAAATGTGTTGACCCTGGTCCCTCCTTTGACATGTGCACCTTAGCTTATGCCAAAAGCATAAGTTGAGGGTGGCTAATGCAGTAAACAACCTTCGTTATGGCCTTGACCCAACTTTGGGTATTGTGTACCTTGACTCATGGCAAAGCCATGAGTTGAGGGTGGCTATTATGAGGAATGCTCTGGAAAGTATGGTTGAAAGAACAAAGAGAGAGAAAGAACAAAATTAAAGTGACTCAAGAATTAGTCAAAAGAAAAGTAAAGAAAAAGAAAATTATACAAGAAATACAAGCAAGAAAAGAAGAAAGTCACTTACACAAATGAAGAAAGAAGAGAAAATAGAAAGGTGAAACAATATGAGAAACTAGGCGATATAAAATGATAGAAAGTGGAAGGTTTAGCCGATATGTCAAGGAGGGCAAAAAAGTCACTAAAGTATACCTAAATATACTCTACTTGAACCTGAGCCTATGTTACTAGCTAAAAAGTCCTATTGTGATCCTAAGGGTTGTATAGAGAACTTAAGGCAGTGAATATAAGGGAAAGCTTATGGTAATAGGTATGAATGAGTGTGATTTTGTTCTGAGAGAGTGTTGAAAAGTAATCCTTATACTCAAACTGAAATCATTGTGTGAAAAAAGGAGGATTTTGTTTTAAAGTGAGGACACTAGTTGCAATACCGGAATTGTTAGCACCTCAGTGAGAAATTGAAGAGGATAGGTGTTAGTACAAGGTGAGTCTGTGTAATGTTCTGATCCCACATAGTTCAAGCCTAATGGTGATAGCATGCATAGATTTGATGAGATTAATCGGGATTGATAGACAAATGATTGCAAAGAATGAAACATGGATACTACTGTACAAAGATGTTGTATTGAGTCATAGTGCATCGCTTGAGGACAAACAACAAATTAAAGTTGAGGGTGTTGATATACCGTGGTTTCACGGTATTATTAATACTTTTTCCTTAAGTTTAGTATGTCTAAAAGCCTTTTTGTGAAAATTTTTATATAAGTTTCATTTTATTTTACAGGAAATCTGTCCAAAGCTGAATGCGGAGATTTTGAGCGAAGAAATGCAGAAGAGACCACCTACGGAGCTTATGACGGTCCGTCGTGCTTGTGACGGTCCATAGGTGGAAGCATAGTGCAGATGCTGAAGGAATATAGGGAAGTCTGACCAAGTGTGGGGTTACAAAGCTTGTGACGGTCCGTCGTGTCTATGACGGTCCGTCCTACAGGTTCGTCATGAAGTTCAGAGAAGTGATCCCAGTACCCATATTTCAAGAGTTGAAGTGTTTTGAAACGAAGACCCTCGACAGACCGTTGTGCCTATGACGGTCCATCATACTTGCCGTCGAGGGTAATGAAGAGAGCAACAGAAGAAATTGCATAAGTATGGGACGACGAAGCCCATGACGGTCTGTCGTGACCACGATAACTGTCGCCCGGTCCGTCGACCCAGCCGCGTTTTGGCAGATTTCCAGCTAATAGAGTTCTTGTTTAATTAGGTTTTTATTTTTTATAAATAGTTAAAAAAACCTCATTTTTGAGGTTAGACTCGGGATCATTGTTAGACTCTGGGAGGTTAGACTCAGTATTATTAGTTAGATTATTAAACTCTGGATTATTGATCATTGATTACTTTGATTTTGTGAGATTATCGATTACTTTGAGATTCTTGCAAGTGATTTTTGGTGATTAATCAAGCAAGCTTTTGGATTTTACTCTTTTTCATTGAAGTAAGTACATGAATTCTTATTTAATATATTTGAATATTGTGATTATGACTATGGGTAACTAAACTCCACAACTAGGGTTGTGGGAACCATAGGCAAATAATGAGATAAAACCTAACTAAAATAACAATTCTAGAATAAGGTCTTGCATGTATTAATAATTTTTTCGCTTAGAAGTCTTTTTAACGGATGACCAACATTAGAACTCACCTTAATGCTACTTGCCAGACCAAGGAGGTAGATAATAGGAAAAGAATTATCAACATAGATTCAGTATATACTATCTAATAGGCTAGTATTGATTGGTACGAGGTAATAACTTAGTCAAATATCGAATACGATGCTTAATATGAGGTAAAGATAAGGGTTAGGAAAGCAACACACGTAGCAGGACCAAGGTGCGGAGTGAAATTTTCTAGATGACGGACCAAGGATTTAGAAATACATAACTTATCACTTTAGAATCCTAATATACACGTAAGAAATACTTTTCCATACATTAGGATCATCATAGACATGTAAATTCCATATTTCATAATATGTAAAGGTGCATATGAGAACTATACTTTCAATCGACACCATAGATACACCATAATCATATTTATTGCATGGAATGTGTGCTTAATTGTCCCTACTATGATAAAACAACAACATTATCATCATAGACACTTCCCTCTCAGAGTGTTCATAAGCATGTGCATACTATCATAATCATGCTAATCTTCATATATTGCATTCAAGGATTTATAGACTATGAAACTCAACATATCCACATTCATTATACTAGACATGTACATAATCGTAATTCAATTAATTCATTCATGCATTGCATGTGTATACTCTTATAATTATATTTCAAGTCATGTGGTTATAACCCTTCCACAATAGCACTATATATAATTCAACATATACCATAATATAAGCACCTCTGCCATAAGCGGATCATTCCATTCAACTCAATGACTAAACACTTCCACCATAAGTGGATCAAACATCAATCTATCACAATTCTATATCATTAAGGATCAATCTTAACCCATAGATTCAAAATATTAAAAGTTGAAGACAATTGACATCCTCCTTCATCCACATAAGCAATTCAACATACACTCATTCATAACTTCTCTTTTTGGGTCATGATCCTCATCTCACCAATACATCAATAATTCACCACAATAAGATATAACTAATGTCATGACTTTATAAAGTAACTTCATATAAAAATTACTATTCATTATACATCATAACTAACTAATTTCCAATGAATTTTCAAAATAAAAGAGTTAAGGGAAAATCATGAGTTATTGAAGGAATTCAATGTAAAATAAACTTATAATCATAAATTATACTTTAATTCATCAATATAAATGCTTTGAAAAAGTTTTAGCATTGAGCACATGCTTAGATTAGATAATACGTTTTTGATCTTTGAAAGACTTTGAAATTCATTTTGATTAGACTCCTTAAAAGAAATATTGATCAAGGATGAAGGATCTCCATACCTATATGAAGAAACCTTGAAGAAAATTGATGAAGAAACCCATTTGAAATCCTCAAACCCATGCTTCCATGGCTTCTTCTTCTTCCTTGAGTTTCGAGAGTGAAATATTGGAGAAAGATGAACTTTTTGATTTGAAGTGGTTCACTAGCTTTCAACCCTCCCTTAAACTAATACTAAGCCAAAATTTTGGACCTTTTTATCTCTCTTATTTATATATAAACTTATAAGTTTTATACGTTAGGCTCTAGTTCAACCTATTATTTTGCTAGATGTTACATTATCCCCACGTTTAAAAATTCGTCCTCGAATGATAGTTTAAACACATTAAGGGAATGACTCAAGACTATCACTCTATCACGCATGCCCCATTACAAACAATGCACAAAACTAAGAGGAAACATCAAATCCAAATCAATAAGCTCAATGCAACAAAAGAAAATTTAGGAATTGCATCTACAAACTCATTATACATGCAAACATCAACATTTATCATTTCCTTTCTCCTCCGAGGAACTATGTTTTTCAACTCACATCATGCTAATCATCTCATCATAAAGCAAACTATACAATTCTTCACAAAATACCATATAAGCATGTTGAAAATTTAAACTCATGAAGCACATAGATTACTTATACAACATACATATCAATATGAGGCACATGTAACTCATTAATTTAAGAAAAATAATAATCTCTGAGAAACATGTATATTATAAAGAGATCATGGAAATCTCTAAATTACTCATGACTCGTAGACATGGAACATGTCCAAAAAGAAAACTCTTGGTCTCAAGCTTGAATGAGAATAGAATAAAGGGATGAGGATATCAAAATTTTCTTCAATAAACATTACTACCTAAGAACATGATATTCCCATTGGGAGTAAACTCCTTTACTAAATATCAAATACTACTCCTTTCAACAAACCCAAAGTATTATCAAAACTCATGATAACCTAAAAAAAATAATGGTCTAATGATCATGCTTCCAAACCCTACCAAAGATAACAAGAGTAACTCTAAGGGACAAAGGAACCTTAAGACACATATATGAACCAAGACTCCATATAGTAAAATGAGTCAAAGTGAACATGTCATCTTTGAGTTAGAGGAGGAATAGAAGGGAACATAAGGATATTGGGATATCTCATTATCCCTTGCCCTCCCAATTAAGCAACTTTAACTAAAATCCTTCACTAAATATCACTCATCTATATTCTCGTGGAAGCACTTTTTTATTCTTATATTTATTCACTTGGCGGTCTAAGATCCCAATCGGTGCTTCAAAATTAGAGAGGCCCCATATAAGCACTCTTGCTCACAAGTAACCTTACCTATACAAATCAAGGTCACACATGCCTACCAAATCTGGACTAATCTCATCAAACTCACTACACCTATTAAGGTGAGATTATCAAGCAAGCCTAATTCATAACATCAAGGATATCCAATGATCTAATCTAAGCACATTGTCCTCCACTTATGGGTAAGCCTACACAAACTCTTTGCAATATAACTTCCTTTAATTCTTAGGAAGAAACAAGTCATCATTTAAACCTTTACACTTATTGATATACCGTGGTTTCACGGTATTTTTAATGTTTTTTCCTTAAGTTTAATGTGTGTCCAAAATCCTTTTTGTATTAATTTTATGTAAGTTTCTCTTTATCTGCAGGAAATCTGTCTATAAGTGATAGCGGAGGTTTTTCAGCAAGAAATGTAGAAAAGTACCACCTACGGAGCTTGTGATGGTCCGTCGTGCTTGTGATGGTCCGTATGTTGCATCATAGTGAAGCTGATGAAGGAAGATTGGGAAGTCTGACAAAGTGTGGGGTTACAAAGTGTGTGACGAACCGTCATAGCCATGACACTCCGTCCTGCTGGTTAGTCATGAAGATCAGAGAAGTAGTCCAGTACCCAAATTCCAAGAGTTCAAGTGTTATGGAACGGAGACCCTCAACGGACTGTTGTGCCTGTGACGATTCGTCATACCTGCCGTCGAGGGTAATGAAGAGATCAGCAAAAGAATTTGCACAAGTATGAGACAACGGAGTCCATGACGACCCGTCGTGACAATGATGACCCGTCGTGAGGTCCGTCAACCCATTCGTGTTTTGACATATTTCCAGCCAACAACAGTCCTTCTATAATTAGGTTTTTATTTTTTATAAATAGTTCAAAAAAAACTCGTTTTGAGGGTTAGCCTCTTTGGTTGTTAGACTCTTGATTATTAGACTCCCTTATAGTTAGACTCTTTGGTTATTAGAATCTCTTACAGTTAGACTCTCTGTGGATTAGACTTGGTTATTATTATTACACTTTTGGAAAATCTTTAGTCTTCAATTAATTTCAATAATTGATTAATTTCAATAATTGATGTCTTCAATTAATTTCAATAATGATTGTTGATGATTTCGTTGATTAATCATGTGAACTTCTAGATTTTATTCTTTCTCATTGAAGTAAGTGCATGAATTCTTATATTACATATTTGAATATTGTTATTATGACTATGGGTAACTAAAATCCATAACTAGGGTTGTGGGAACCATTGGAATATAATGAGGTAAAACCTAACTAAAATAACAATTCTAGAACTTGCATGTATTGATAATTCTTTCACTTAGAAGTCTTTTTAACGGATGGCCAACGCTAGAACTCGCCTTGATGCTACTTGCCGGACCAAAGAGGTAGATAATAGGAAAAAAATTATCAACATAGATTTAGTGTATACTATCTAATAGACTAGTATTGATTTGTACGAGGCAATAACTTAGTCAAATATCGAATACAATGCTTAATATGAGGTAAAGGTAAGAGTTAGTATAGCAACACACGTAGCCGGACCAAGGTGCAGAGTGAAATTTTCTAGATGCCGAACGAAGGATTTAGAAATACATAACTTATCACTTTGCATGCAAGATACTAGGAAAGAATTGTTATAGTTAGAATTATCAAGTTAGGCACCTGTGGGGAACACGTAAACCCTAGTTACTTTTGTTAATTGATTAAACTCCAACATTTGAATCTGTTAGTTGTCTAGTTTGATTTTGCTAATTGTTTTCATTAATTTAGAAATAACCTACCCCCCCCCCCCTTTATTGTCTTTTTTTTCCAAGGAAATAATAGACTAAATAATAGTAATAATAGATTAAAGTTAAGTCTGAACTATTTTCCTTGTGGGAACGATCCCAACCTCATTAATTGGGTTCTTTACTTGATACGACCGCTTTACTTCTTATTTGAGAAGTAAGTTTGAGTGGATCACTTATCACTCAAGATGATTCTATATAAAGGTAATTTACACTTGTACTCTCCTTTAAAGGAGTCCACTCACAGAATATCTCTCGACATCACTTAACACTACTATTCCTTAAATCTTTTAAACAAAGCTTAAAACTTCATCATGAACTTGTCAAACATAACACATTATCATAAAGCAACTCATTCATACCAAATAATTCATTCTACCATAACAACCCTCGAATAGCTATCCACATTAGCAGAAAAGCATCTCCACTTACGTTTTTCACCCTTGATTATTGAAGCATTAACCATTCAAGTAGTCACTTCTAGAAGACCATCGAACAAGGAATAAGAGAGAGATCTTAGAGAGTTAATCTCAATGGCACAACACAAGAGTAATGAAGAAATTGAAACTTTCTAATGTCATATAGCCTCTCGCTCATAGATGTGTCATGACTCACACCGATGAATAAGACTCTACTAGATGTGACCTATAATACATCAACCCTAAAAACCATTCCCAAAACCTTATCTCCGATACCATGTTTTACACAACTTGAGAGCATCCTTTAGTCGTAACATGACACACTCGACCTCTAAGAGGTCTTATACAAGCCTCATATCATTCATAACATTATATCATAAGGAAATATGATAAGGAATTAAATTTTCATTTAAAAACCCTTTACGTCAAGAACACAACATTTAAAATCATATCGGAAGCCTACATCTTACATGGACATCTAACAAACACATGGGACCTAAACATAGGATAACAACTCTTTACAATCGAAGACTAAAACAAGACTAGACATAATCTATTACAAATTAAATATAAGAAACTTCTAAATACTTGTCCCCGAATCATGAGGGGACATATACTTGGTCTTGGAGAACTCTTCCCAGGCTCTTAAATCTATATCGCTTGCCAAAACCTATACATATAGTAAAAGGTAAAAGAAATATGGGTTATCAAAATTAAGTACTCAATATGATGACCATGAAAAAACATGCTTAGAAAGGGACATTACATTTGAAAGTCAGGCATATGTCATTTTGGTAAAACTTCATAAATAAGAGCATATTAGGCATAATCTTCAAAACTAATAAACATACAAATCATATCTTAACATTAGGATATATTTAACATACAATCTTTAGACAATACATATTCATAAAGAACATAAGCATTACACATACTTCACATAAACATATTAAGACTATATCCCCTAAGACAACTTTAAGTCATACTTATGCAATGTATGAGTAACATCCCATAATACTACTCACACTAAGTATTCCTCAAAGCCACCCTAGACTAGGCACATTCACTAACACCACGTGAAGACAAGGAAATAACTCGTAATACAATCCAAGCACGATACACACTATTACATAAAATACATATGTCAACATTCTGTATTTACTTAATTAAGAGTACATCATTCATTAGACATTAAGTCAACATCCTTAATAGCATACTCATAAGAAATAATAGCATAACCACATAAGTAACCCTAGATTACACTTGTTTAATGTTTAGATAAGGTCTCATAAACCTACCTACACTAAGTACAATCTTTGGACAACCATGCTCATACCTACCATACATCAGTCTAATCCTAGTTAATACGCATAGTAAAGAGATTTATAATCATGTTCATGTTCATAAATCATAAACATACTTCATAATCATATCTCATAAACATACTTTATATTTATAGCACACAACATAATGCATACGCAAAGTGCATAAACATAATGCATATTCATAGTACATAACATAATGCATATTCATACTACATAACATAATGCATATTCATAGTACATAACATAATGCATATTCATATTGAATAAACATAATGCATATTCATAGTACATAAACATAGGAGGAACATACCATGGCTACTCTAAAAGTACACTTGTGCAATGTATGAATGTCATCTTGTACTACTACTCATACTAAGGAAACCCTTTCAGAAACCATATCATATATCTCACTTTCGTATTCATAATTCATATTCTTGTTCATTAGAGGGAATATAGCCTTAACCAACGTAGACCATGTGAGTTATATGGAATCTGGTGTCATATGACCCCATCCCTAAAAAAATATGTCTTACTTGCCTAAGGTAGAACTAACATATTTAGATTTAGTGTGGATCCACTTGCTAATACCTACGTGCACACATAGTTATAGGATAGGGAGATTTCTTCTAAAAACCTGGCCTGACTAGCGGGAGAGTTTCCATCTCACAAGAGAATATGTAGAAGACTCGACCTTACAAGCGGGAGAGTCTCTACCTCATTTTCCATACTCATTCATTGATAAGCATTGTTACCAAACTTATACATTAATATTATTTAGATTGTATGTATTTGTGTGATGGAATACTTTAGCCTTCATTAAATCCAATTTTAAGATAACTCATTGATTCAATAAGCTGAAAACTGCCTTTCACCTTTAGAATCCTAATATACATGTGATAAATCTTTTTAGATACATTCATAGTGTCTTCACGAGAACTATTTTACAATCAACACAACAAGATCGTCACAGACACATAAATTTCATACTTCATAATGTGTAAATGTGCATATGAGAACTATACTTTCAGTCAACACCACAGATACACCATAATCATATTTATTGCATAGAGTATGTATATAATTGTCCGTACTATGATAAAACAATAACAACATTATCATCATTGACACTTTCCTCTCAAAGTGTTCATAAGCATGTACATACTATCATAATCTTGCATAATCTTCATATATTGCATTCAAGTATTTTTAGACCATGAAACTCAACACATCCACATTCAGTATAAGACATTTACATAATCGTAATTCAATTAGTTCATTCATTCATTGCATATGTATACTCATATAATCATACTGCAAGTCATGTGGGTATAACCGTTCCACAATAGCACTACATGTAATTCAACATAACCATAATGTAAGCACCTCCACCATAAGTGTATCAATATATTTATACTAAATAAATAAACACCTCCACTATAATTGGATCACACATAAATCTATCACAATTCTATATCAGTAAGGATCAATCTCCACCCATAGATTCAAGATACTACAAGAGGTAAGACAATTGACGTACTCCATTATCCACAAAGCAATACAACATAAACTCACTCATAACTTCCCTTTTTAGGTCATGATCCTCATATAAACAATACATGAATAATTCACGACAATAAGAAATAACTAATGCAATCACTTCATAAACTAACTTCATATAAACAATTACTATTCATTGTACTTTCATAATTAACCAATTTCCAATCAATTTCCATAATAAAAGAGTTTAGAGAAAATCATGGTTTCTTGAAGGAATTCAATGTAAAAATCAATGTATAATAATCAACTAAACCTTAATTCATCAATATAAATTCTTCGAAAATATTTTAGCATTATACCCATGCATAGATTAGAAAATAGGGTTTGGATCTTTGAAAGACTTTGAAATTCTTTTTTAATAACATTGTTTTAAGGAAATATTGATCAAGGAATAAGGATCACCATGCCTATATTAAGAAACCTTGAAGAAAATTGATGAATAAACCCTTTTGAAATCCTCAAAGCCAAACTTCCATGGCTTCTTCTTCTTCCTTGAGTTTAGAGAGAGAAATATTGGACTCACATGAACTTTTTTATTTGAAGTGGGTCTTTGTGAAAGTAATTTAATTTGGAGATATTTTAATATAAAATCTCTTATATATTTATTTAGAAATAATATAAATATATCCACTTTCTAATTTAACTTAAAAATAATATTTACGAAAATGTGCTTCCTCATAAGGACTTAGCCGAAAAATCTAAGGAAATGTTTAAGGAAGCATTTAAGGTCTTTGAAGTGGTTCACTATCCTTGAACCCTCCCTTTATATATATATATATATATATATATATATATATATATATATATATATATATATATATATATATATATTATTTTGTGAGTCATTACAAATAAAATATGTCAGTGTTTTCCTACCTCTAAGTATTGATATGGGGATACAGTTCATATAAATTCTACTCCATAAAACATGTATCCATCAGGGATATTAATTGATCATATTTTTTAGATAATAACTTAAGTTAAGCTAGTGGATCCACTAAAATAAGTCTTCTATATAGCGGCAAAGTATAGGATATACTGGTAGCGTGGGCAAGAAGTTGTATCACTACGTAGGCTCAGAGTACAAGTTGTCGTGTAGAGAAACTCCCACAGTAGTAATTGTATGGTTCCTCAAGGGGTTCTGTTCAGAATGAATGGGGTATAGGACTTCATTCATGCATTGTACAAATATACTTTAAGAGAGAGCATTGTATGTCTTTTATGATATTGTGAATATGATTTGACATCATATTTTTTTAATCAACTTTTCCTTATGTTCCACTTGTTTTAAACTTCTTTAAATGAAAATGAGTTCAATTAAGTATCAGGAGTTAAGTATTTCAAGTTGAGTGGCTTAAGTTGAGTATTTTGAGTTGATATGTGCTTCATTGAGTCGAGTATCTTATCTTGAAGTTTAGTATTTAAACTCTGAGTTTAGTAATTTATCCTTGAGTAATTCTGAGTTGAGTATCTTATCCTTGAGTACCTTTGATTTGAGTAAATTGAGTAGTTTTGAGTATCCACGAGTATTCCTTGAGTTTTGTAAGTTGGAAAAGACGTAAGTATGTTTCCTTTTTATCAAGTTCAAGCTTATGTTTTATGTTTTAGAATTCCCCTTGCATGCTCGTATATTTCATGTACTTAGACATTTGTCATGCATCTTTTGATAATGCGGACAAATGTATTTAGGTTGATCAAGGAGATTCATTGATACATCCGAGATTTCGACTTAGCTATGGTGAGCCTCCGTACATTCGGAGGATTTAATTTATGTTTGAGTTTAGCAAAGATGTTGTGGATCTTGTCCTGGATTCCATATTTTTAATTTAGAGGCTTCATAGATAGTCAGTATAGTGTAAAAATATACATTGTTTATTTATTTTATTAAATGTTTAAAGATTTAGGTTTCCTATATAATGGTGAGGGGAGTATATTATTTTTAATCTACATTGTTTATTTGATTTAATGTTTTTAAAATTTGAGTTCATTGAATTCTATTTCTATTTTTAAACCTTTTCATGCATAAGTTAGTCTTCCGCTTGTAGTCAGCCAGGATGAGAGTTTGATTGGGGACCATTAATATATCTTGAATTTTGTAACACCCTAAAATGAAATACGGTGAACTAGAGCTTCCATAGTGTCTAATGAGGTAATTTTGTTCTAAAATGATTAATAATGATGTTTTGGGGAAGTGTGTAAAGTTTTATTAAATTTGAAGGTTAAACGTCCAAGAACGTTCATGACGTTCGGAAGGTGTGCCTTAGAAAGTGCTTGTGCATCTTAGTGTGTTTTACGTGTTCTTTTTTATTGAAATTGATGTGGGATATTCCTAATACCTAGATGATTCAGTATAGGATTTTAACGTCAGCGTACGAATCCACCTAGGACCCACAAGGGGCCGTAGAAGAGGACTCCAAACGCCTAGACAGAATTGTCCAAGACCGCCCAAATCCATCCTCGAACGGCGGAAGCAGTCGACACCCCTTGGGTCAATTGATGCCGCGTCGCCTAAGGGAGTAGGTTGCTACTTGGATTTGGATATAAACCCTCCACATTTCCAGATTCACAACCAAACAATACCCAGCAGCACGGGCCGTCGTTCAGTCGACACCCCATTGCTTGCAACCGTCAATGGTGGTCCTACAAAAGTTACTGGACGCACTGCCTGGGCTTGGGGTTGTTTGTAAATTCCTTCAAAGTCTTTTATAAACCTAGGGTAATGGGTTTATGGTCTTTAATGTATACTAAACTTAATTTAACTCCAAGACATAAACAAGACCCGTCATTTCAAATATTCAAACTCTCTCTCTAAAGAAAGACACTCTCAAAACTCCGTAGAAGCTAGAACTCAAGAAAGAGCTAGGAGGGCTAGTTGTGGACGTTTCTTCATCAAAATTTAGTGGGTTTCATTGTTTTTGAGGTATGGTAGTCATCTTTTACTCTCTTTCATTCAAGGAGTCATTTCTGAAAGATTTCAAAAAGAGGTTTTAAACTCTATCTTTTCTAACATTGACTCTAATCATGGTTCTTCATATAAAAATATTTAATTATTTAAATGTGTTTTTTTAGTTTTATTTGTGATTTTTACATCAAAACCCTCATGAACCCATGCTTATGTATATTTCCAACTTTTAGCTGTATGAGCTAGTATGATGTATTATTGTTTAGATACTTCATAAAGGGATTTATTATGATGAAATATTGGGGTGTTTATTATAGGTGATGAAATCTTGGATAAATGGTAAGTTGGTTATATTTTTTAGCTCTTATTATGAAATGCTCTTGAGTGGTATGGTCCACCTTTGGTGGCGGTTCTTACTTAAAGTCCTTGAGTATATTTTATTTTGTATGTGCATTTTAAGTATGGCCTTTAAGGTTTGATATATGAAGTAAAGTGGAAATAATGATGTTCTTGTGTTATATGCCTTGTGAAACTTGAATTGTATGCCTTGTTTAGATTATGTTTAAATAAAGTATGTGTACATGTTGAGCATGATAGTGTGTGAGATTTGATGAATGAAGGTGTAAGCTTGAATAAAATTCAATGTTAATTAAATAGTGATTATGTGAAAGGTGTGTTAACACACACACTCTTCGTGAGTTGAGATGAATTGTTTAGGAGCAATCTCACTATCTCCAAGAGCTTTCTAAGATAGGTCGGATAATGGGTACTCTTAGTGAGTTGAGATGTGGTTTCCACTAGTTATCCTTAACCAATAGTAATGAATATTTAGTACTCTGTGGAAGAGCTATGCTTAGCACCGAGTGGATATGAAGATGGGGTAGCTGCACTTCCTGAGTTGAGACGTTGTATTCCAATGTACCTCTTGAGATGATTACTCCTCATTAGAAGAGAATGAGTTACTTAGTAGCAATCTCCTTATCCCTTAACTATGCACCCCCATAGGTGTAGCTATTCGAGAAGCCACCTAAAAGCTAAAAGAATGACCCTTCTCTAGGCAAGTGGGGATCCCTCATCCGATAAGGCTAATATCGGGATTCCATGTCTAGCTCTCATGGTCTTTGTCGGTTAAGCTATCCCCCACAAATTAATCATGAATGAACTAAGTCTTCTAAAGAAGTGTACTATTTAGGGTAGGTGGTGGTACGGGACGCTATTTATCGATTGCACAAGTAGACATTTCAAAAGGGGAGTCTTCGTGTGTTTTATGTGAAATGTATGAATGAGTTATCATGTGTTGAAATGAAGTTATATGACTTATAGTATAATTTTAAAAAATCATGTTGATGTTAGGTTCTTATATAATGAAGTTATGAATGATAAATGTAGTGTGTTTGATCCAAGGGAATACAAAAGGAGGACTAAGTGGGAGTAGCAATATGGGGTGCTAATTTCACATTGCAGGTAGTGTAACTTAAATGTTCCAATGGAGTATGACACTTATGTGAAGTCATTAATGTATGAATTTTCTTTTAATGTCTAATATAGAGTGTGGACTTGTTTCTCGTACGAGGTAAGCCTATGGTTGGTAGACTTAAGGATCACTTAGGCGTGTATTGAAGGGGGTGTGTAAGTGTTTCATTCATGTCTTACCTTAGTGAGTCTTAGGATAACTTGGTTAGGGAAACTCAACAGTAAATGAGTTCATTGTGTTTGATATGAACGTGTTCACTGTAAAATTACTTGAGCTTACTGTAAAATATGCCTTGGCCAAAAAATCATGGGAGTTCTATTTTTTGTGATAAATGATGATTCTTATACAATTTTAATTCTATATTCATGAAGGTTTTACTCAATTGGGATGAAGTTATATTGATGCGAAAATGTCCCTTTTTGCATGTTTTTGCATATGACATACTTAGTAAATTGTTAGTACTAACCCCGTACCTTTCTATACTCTATAATTATAGGTTGGAGTCAAGAAGAAGTCTAGAAGGTAATTCTTGGGATCGACTCTCTCAAGAGTCGGTATGTCCTCATATATTCGAGGACATAGTTTATGTTTCTTAGTTTCTATTAACTAAGACTTAATACGTATTTTTATTTGATGTAAAGGGTCGTGCCCTATAGTATTTAAGTTGTGTCTTTACGATGGCTTGTGAAGATGAGACTACTCTTTAGTATTTATCAAAGATATTTTATTATTATTATAAATGTCGTGAAAATTTTTAATTCAGCACTACTTTTCATGTCTTATGTGATGAATGATAGCTGGTAGTCTAGTACAGGACCCCCGAAGGGTCAAGTACGCAATTGTCTGACCTAAGGTTACCCTATCATCTAGGCACTTTTGGATCGTTACAAGTTCTATTCTTTTCCAGGATGTAGACTCGTGTCGTGACAATTATGGACTGATTGAGATTATGGTTATTGCTCATTGTTAGTCTCAATGATTTTTAGAAGTGATTTTTATCTTTAATTGTTTAGATTAAAGAACTATATTTGTAAATAAAGTTCTACCTTCCTGTTTTTTACTTACTTGAGCGAGAGGTTTCAAACAAATATTATTGATAGATGGTTTGTCGGTATTGGATTGACATTGGTTCAGCTCGAAAGATTGAGTTTTAAAACCTTTTTCCATACATTCAACTCGAGAGAGAGTGAATGGACTAAAGTGTAGGTTGTTCTTATTTTGTATGCTTGTTGATGTTCGAGAGAAATCAACATGATTCGGGGTGAATTGTTCAAGAAAAAGTTTATCCCCTCTAAAGTCTAGTTTATTCACTCATTTACAGTTACTTCCTAACAATTGCAATTACCTATTTGTCTATATTAACCTATAATCGAATCACATCCCAAAATCCCACTGCATTATTCTTATTTCTTTGTTGATAGCTGTTGTATTTGAAAATTTCAAACAACCCCCCCCCCCCCTTATTTGACATTTGTCTCACCCATTGATTTGAATTATATCTTCATTTGTAAATTTATATTTTTATGGATGATTGGAACATGCTCACACTTTCCTATTAAATCTTAAACATGTACCACTCCATGTGGGATTTGAACCCAACTCATTTAGTTGGGTTAAATACTAACTAATGATTGTTGACTCTTAGAACTGGATTAAGTGTCTTTGATAGCGTTATTCAATCAAAATTGCATTTCTGTCAGGGAGTGGTGTTGGTTAAGATTCTTTGGTTAAGTTGAATTTAGTTCTTGTTATTTATTGTTAGATCTACTTGTTTTCAATTTTGGTTAAGTTGAATTTAGTTCTTGTTTTTTATAGTTGAATCTACTTATTTGCTTTCTTTTTTATTTTTATTTTGAAATATTAGCTTGAAAAGTCCAGATTGACGAGCTTAATGTTCGATCGATGAATTGCCGAAGAGGTCGGCGACTCAACTTTGACCTTCATAGGACTCATGGAATTTTTAAATTGGAGTTTGTAAAACTTTGCAAGCCTAGGAGCAAATTGGGGAATCACCAACTAGGTCGATGTTTATGGTTACGTCTGCCATTTGGCCCCAACATTAACTAGAGGTCCTGTAAAACTTGGATAGTTAAGTGACTACCTGGTGTGTTGCTGAGTGGGTTGGCGAGCAAAACTTATGTCGCTGAATAGGCGAGAAGTAGATGGGTTTTAAGGCCAAATGTTTAAATTTCAAAACTCTTTCACATTCCCTCATTTTTTAACTTCTAAAACTCACAACCATACTATATTTCCATATATTCTTGTGTGTTTTACAAATTATAATCATCGTTGTGTGTTCGTAGTTGGATATCTTTGCCACCTAGCATTTCAACTTATTTAATGAGCTTTAAAGGTTGGTTTCCCAAAACTCCCAATTCATATATAGCTATTTTACTCATTTGTAATTGTGTTGATCTAAGTGAAGCGTACTAGGCTTCTCTCATCTCATTATTTTATGATTGTGTGCTTTTCTACCTAATTTTATTCGATAATTTTTCCTATAATGCTTAATCATTGATTTCTGAAAGTTTCGTGGTTTACATTTGATAAAATTTTGTGGGATTGTGCTAATTATTGTTAGGTCAAGTTAGGTGAAGTCTAAGTAACTTACATTTGTGCCAAATAACGTATTTTTCCTAATGATGGAGCATTTGATGTCATTCCTAAGGGTGAAAGTCATTAAATTCATGTATTTATTCAAATCATGAGAAGTTTGAGTATCTTTAGGGCATGATTAGTATGTTTCTAAGTCAAATTGAATGAGTGCATGGTTTTATTTTTTTGGGGACGTGGGGTTGAATTTTGATGTTGGGGTTGAGAGTAGGCACGTAAGGTCATTTGGCGGGTTGAGTCGAGCACGCAGTACAACTCGGTGATTCACTGAATCCCCCTAATTGCCTTTAATTTCATGTTGAATTAGAACTGAATTTATGTAAATTTTGGTGAGAATACTAAATTCACCTAATGCACTTGACGACTCACCGATAGTCATTCTTAAATGCCCTTTTTGCACCCCTAACCCTTATTCGTGGGGTTAGTCCTTCCTTGCCGAATGCTATTGAAGATTTGATGAAAATTCCATCCCATTGCCGACATGCCAATTTTGTTGAGAAATGTCTAGCCAACCCTTTCAGAGGGCCCGATCTAGCTTCCATAAGTGATTCGGCGAGTGTGTTATCAACTATTAGTCTGCACTTTTGTTTGAACTATTCCTTACACTTTTGATATTTTTGTCGATATGGATACAACCAACCTTGACATGACACCCCATAAGAGATCATGGGGCATCGAGATAAATGAGCGGGAAGGCAATCCTCCTTAAAGGCGAAGGACATATCCTCAAAAGGAGGCAAGGTTAAAGGCATGAGGTATATGACTGAAGTTTTGGAA
Organism: Solanum neorickii; assembly: GCA_027704865.1. Taxonomy (NCBI): domain Eukaryota; kingdom Viridiplantae; phylum Streptophyta; class Magnoliopsida; order Solanales; family Solanaceae; genus Solanum; species Solanum neorickii. The sequence goes on along the minus strand of JAKWJC010000373.1, from coordinate 17,482,670 downwards.
CACCACTCTGAAACTTAAGGATCCCATACATAATTCTCTGAAGCAAATAACGACCAGCCCTTGTAGTCCATGAGAGCTGATACTCGTGCTAGGTTTTGTTCTAACTCAACAAGAGTCCAATATCCACCCCTTCTAAAACAAAATAGTGCAAACTCCGACACCTCCTGTCGAACCTAGTGCCAATAGTAGGTAGTCCTCCCCAGAACTTTACAGGCTAAAAACTAATGGATTATAGACATTTTGAGAGGAGGCACAGTTATCTACAAAGTCTCTTGAGTAAAGATACTTCGTCGTGAGTGATATCATCAATTTGCACTGTTCAAGCAGTTCAGCAGTCCCCGACGCCCATACATTCCTAAATAGGTTCAGGAGATTTTTACAACATACCGTGAGTTGGTTCCCAAGGGAAAGAAAAAGAGCAGTGCTTTTAGACTGGTGAAGTTCGTCATGGTTCGGAGGAAGGAAGTAAACTGTAGTAGAAATTCCATTAATACTGTACTCTATAGGGCTCTAGGTTCTACACTGGAATATGAGGTCTTGCCTAATACTAAGTAATTGGATGACTTGAAGGGATGGCTTGAACTGTTTATTTCTTATATCACCTCAAGGTGGATTGCGACAAGGGAGTCCATATAGAAGAATGACCTAATATTGCTACTCAGTTCTGATTTGACTTTATCAGTAGAAACATCATGACATCCTAGAATGAGTCGATCCTCTGCTATCCTAAGGCGACTTGCGTTAGGTCGATCATATCCAGGATTAGCATTAACCTCGAACTCCTCATAGAGAAGGAGATGGTCATGAGAGCCAGGTAGAGCCAGAACTCCCTACCATTCCCCATGCTGATTACAGATTTGTACTAGTGTTCTTGAGTCTCTCGCGATATGACTAGAGATATTGAGGTCACTCCTTCATCATCCACTATCATTAGGCATGTAGAGGCTAAGTAAACTCAAGAGGAGGCAGACAAGAGGAGACCATCTTTGGTGGACACATCCCAAAAGATTGATTTAGAAAGGATACCTATAGAGGCATCTTTGCCTACTCTGTCCTTGGGTCCTTAAGATATACCTCCTCCCAGTTATTCCACCCAGGCTCTAGTATTTCTACCACTACCCAGCCTGCTAAGATTCCTCAGGCTATGATCTTTAAGATGGGACATCTGGCCCATTCCGGTAATGCGAGGGATACCCAAGTAGATGCTAAAGTCCCATGGATAACTTTGAGTTAAATCTTTGCTGCACTAACCCCCCTCATGACTTCTACTGATGACTTGACTGTGAGAGTCGAGACTTGTGAGAGAAGATAGGGGAGTCTTCTAAGGTGACAACTTTAAGGACTGAGGCTGCAAATTTCAGGAAGGATATATAGTATCGCAATTCTAAAGAATTCACCTCTTTATTTAAGGCACTTATGAAAGAGCGTGCTCTAGTTACCACTGGCGATATACGAAAATAGATGACATAACAGTTGATGCATGAGAGATGGAGAGAGACAAGGATTTTATTGAGGATCCAGAAACTGTTATGTATGATGATCATGCATATCTTGAGGATGCGAATTTTCGAAAATACCTAAAATACCTCCTTAAGAGACACCACAATGCCTTGTCCAGTAGAGCAGGTACTACTTTCACGATCGGAGTCTAAACCCTAGACGATATCTGCATCATTAACCTCTAAGAGGTCACAGACGAGCCTACATACGTCATCGTTACTTCATCTAGGTTAATTTTAGTGTAAAATATGAACTTTTTGTTACTTAACATTCATATAACATATTCTAGTTAAACTCATAAACGTTCACAATCTACCATCTAATATTAGTATCATCAAATGAAAGAAATAGTTCCATACTGTATTAAGTGTGTACTTGCCAAAATGGCACCAATACAATGTCTGAAATAAGATGAGAATGAAATGCTAATGGAACATACTCCCCTAACTCAAACCTATATCTAAGCTAGAAAATAATGAGTAAGCGTCCTCAAAAGAATGAGGGCCTACCAAGTCCAGATGAATGTTCCACGTCCGTATAGCTACATCGTCGTATCGTAAGCTCTAACGTCCGCCTATGCCTGCACCTACAAGTATAGAGTTGTATGGAATTAGTACACATTTGTACTAAGTATGGGTATATGCAAGCACACACCAAGGACATGTATGATTAAGAAGAGCTCTCACCTAACGATATGAATTATGGAAAGTGAAGTCAATGCACTTGTCAAATTTGGATTAGGAAAGTCATGCCACGAGAGTAACATACATCATCATACTTATCAATTTGCAAATAGAACATAACATATTGCACATATCATATCACATAGTTCATATCATTCTTTCATATGCCATGAGAACTTGAAATCATGGACTTGACATTAGGACTTCCCAAAATGAGGGCTCAAGATATGGGACCTCAACTAGGGAGCCTCCTTTAGAAAACACATAGTCTGCTTCATTCATTCGTACGTACTTCAGTTTCATTTTTTCATATACTAGTGCAAACACCAGTCATACCTAGGATTTAGTTTAAGACTCTTATTGGGTTCTCTGTGCAATGACAAAGAATAAGCTAGTGTCATTACTTAAGTCTACCTCACCTCTTGATTATCCTATCGTAACACCTTTGGTATCGTTTATTTCATTATGCGTATAATAACCTAGTGTCATTACTTAAGTCTACCTCTTGATTATCATATCATAACACCTTTGATATCATTCATTTCATTATGAGTATTCTTTGAGGCTGGCCTAATTCTTTCTTTGGGAAATTTAACCTTAACTGACATAGACCATGTGATCATCATGAAATCCAGTGTTTAACCCCCACACCAAAAAGAGGATAAATCACCGGCCAAAGTAAAACAAAACATGCTAAAGTATATAGGGAATTGAACCCTGCTAGATCCCTATATTGGCGGTATAGGTTCAAAGACTAGTAGATATAAGGAGACACATACTCGGGATGCGAGACAGTATCATCTCATGAGAGTTACGTGAACCTCCCTCCCTTTCCAAAGGAAGGCATCACCGCTCATAGCTAGTCTATCGGTGCTCAGTATAAAGTTCCATTACATTCAACTCATACATCATGGAAACTGGCTTCTAGCATGAGGACATCATAGCTCATTAGATGATTTCTCATCATTAGTGTTAAGTATGCATTAACTTCAATACTTTCATTAGATTATTCATAGAGACTGGTTTCTTCATTAGCTTTACACTTTCATGGGTGAGTACATTTTGGTAACATTTACTTAGGCTCACTTGAAATTGCACCCATCTTTCACATTAGCCTCTTATCATATTGTTACCTCATTTATTAACGTTAACACATTTGATTTTCATAATTACTCACCCCTTCACGTGAATGTTCATTTCATAATATGCCAATGCACTTGGCCATTTAGTGTGTTTCACACTCTTACTTAACCCTTCTAGGTTTACATCATTTTATCACATACATCTTAGGCTCACCTACTTTTAAATGTATGCAAGACTTATTAGTCCACACATACAAGCCATGAGGATTTATTCATAGTTGTCTAATTGATTCATGTTTACCCAAGATTATGTGGTACAAGACTTATACATCTAGTAGATATGCCAAGATATTGATTTTGATCTTTAGAGGCAGCATTCATTAAATATTTACTTACGTATGACTTAAGTTTCAACACATAATTGGGCAAGAAAACCCAATTTCGAATTCCTTGGACAACACTTAATTTTATTTTAAACTTGATAATTGCATTTTTCAGATTTGGGGGACCCTAGTTCGATCCCCATCAACCCCATAATATTTTCATTATTTTTTCTCCTCTCCTTTTTCGTTTAAGTGAAGGAGGTTTTGGGTTCAATCCCCCACAAGCTCATTATTTTTCTTTTAATTTATCTCTTAACTTTCTCACCAACCCAAGAGGTTGTGGGTTCATTCGCACTCTCCATATTTATTTTCTCCTTTATTTTTCTCCTAACTCTCTCATCCATTCAAGAGGTTGTGGGTTCAATCCCCACTCTCCACAATTTATTTTCTCCTTTATTTTTCGCCTAACTCTCTCATCCATTCAAGATATTGTGGGTTAAATACCCACTCTCCACATTTTATATTCTCCTTTATTTTTCACCTAACTCTCTCATCCATTCAAGAGGTTGTGGATTCAATCCCCACTCACCAAATCTATTTTTCCTTTCATTTTTCTCATGAAATTTTTATGTAATTTTCATTTGGTGAGTTCATGGGTTCAATACCAATTGATCTAACATGAAAAAAAAATTAAAAACATATCTAATTTTCCTCATCCTTGGCCAAGACTCCAAATTTCCAGAAAGCTGGAAATTTTGTCTTTTCCAATCCATAATACTCTCAATCTTTGGTAGATTTTTTTTGTAGATTTCATTTAATAATATCTTAGGTTCAATACTTAGTGATCTAACTTATTTTACGTTTAGTTTTTATTGTATTTTGTACCACTTTATTTTGCCGAACCCAACCTACCAAATGCTGCAAATTTGTTCACTATTTTCAACTTCTTTTTATCATCATTCATATGTTAATTCTTAAGGCATTTTATTGATCATTTGGTGCATCTTTAAGTTTAATCTTTTTATGATTATATTCAGCAAAGTATTACCATTAAATCCAGCAACATTTCAGTTATATGAACTTCACACTTCTCATATTTACATATACGAAAACACAACATTTATAACACTTAAATTTCAGGCAGCAACATAGTTAATTTACAGCAAACCCATGTTCAAACAATTAACGTAAAACACTTTTTCGATATACATCTTTAATTCCTTACATAAATTCCAAACACACATTCAATACATAATCACAACCAGACCTAAAATTATATAACAGAAGACATACCAACGCACACTTTGGATCTTTCAAATGGTCTAATGACAGGGGCATGCAACGGGGACAACCTTAGTTTTTCGATTGGAATTTAAACTGAACTTAGGGGTCTCTTGGGAAAGGGGACAATAGAGAATAAAACCCATACCTTAATATCGTTTCACACTTGTTTAAATGCTGCCAATTTCCCATGAAACAGAGCCTCACCACCGAAACTTCAAGCACAATCCCGTCAACAACTTTGTCTTTCTTTACGTTTTTAGAATAACTTTTCTTTTGACTTTTTCACGTTCAAGTTCCTAATGAACTTTATTATTTTTGTTTGTTCTTTTGTTTTACAGAACGCATAATCTTGAAAGTGAAAGAGGAATAGAGAAATCGTGAGAATGAGTGGATTAGGATTAAGAGAGTTAGGTGGAGACTTAGTCAAACTAGGACTTCTCATTATTTATCAATATTATTATTATTATTATTATAACTTATTAAAAATCTAATTTTACTTTAATTAAACTAGCAAATTGAATATTAGTTAATTTAACTATTTCACTAAATACAATAGATCAATTAAATCATTGCTTCCACCTAGGTTCGAACACGGATGGAGCAAGATTTTGCTCAAAGGCCAATTTCGGCCCTTTCTCCCCAAAATGCCCCTCCACCATATTAAATAATTAATTAATTAAATATTTGAGGTAATTATAATACCACCCCTATCCTGGAAAAGACCATTTTACCCCTAGACACTCCAATATTAAGATTTCTTATTTTTAAGTCTTGTAAAGACTCATCCGGGTAAATCTTCATATTCGAGTGCCCTACATGGATGGATCCAACCTTTAATAGCTCAACTAACTCACCAAGTTAGTTGGCTTAGTTATTGCAGAGGTTCAGAGGTCTAGTTCTACGCGCATCAATCCGTGTGAACCCGGTCTAATCGATGGCATTCTATATATATTAAGCATTACTTAGAATAGTCATTTTAGGGTTGTAACATTATCCCCCCCCCCTTCCTAGGAACATTTGTCCCCGAATTACACTACGCATCATTTTAAAATAAAGAGGGTGATTTTCGAAAATATTTTAACATACTTGAGACATTACTCTTTGTGAATTTTTGTTTTACACTTATTCTGGATAGTGCATATTACTCAAGCTTATCTGAAGCTTCATATTTGAAATTGAGGAAATTCCTTATCAATCACACTTAATTTGATGCACCTCACTACTCATGCAAACATGAATTCATTTTAACTCACATCGGCAATTATTACATATGCGATTTTGGACTTACAACACCAAGTTGACTATTGTACTAAAACTTAGAGTTTCTTCAACAAAACAAACCTTAGGAGGAGTATATATAACCCCTTATATAACATCTTTTTGTCCTTAAGATTTGAAATTATATGGCTTTGTTGGATTGGTCCACGCCCTGTCGATTTATACCCTATCTCATTTGGCAACCGAAACCTCACTACCCTTGTTTGATAGTCTATGGTAGCATAAAACTTATGGAGAAATTCCATACCTAGGCTATTCAATGTTTTTTTATTGGTGAATATCTGATTTACATATTAGTAGGTTGGTGCACATCTTTGGAACCTACTAGGATCTTCACATTAATAGACTAAGGAACTCCTTCCTAAACTAGTCTCATCAAAGCATACTACATAAATAAACACATAAGTCACATAAATCAGCAACCAACATGATGACTCAAACATATTAACTTCATACTAGTGCATAAAACCATACACATGAAAAAATAATTTAGGCTACACATCTGAGACATCACCAGAGGTGTCTTCCCCTGCCCCCCTAAACTTGAGTGCGAATAATTGTTGCCTCCTTGGAGCCTCTTTACTTGAACAATTCGGTTAAACTTTCTCCTTCCCTTTTTCTGGACCTTTCATATACGAACAATACTTCATCATGTGACCCATTTTTCTACAACTGTAACAAGCGTTAGAGCCCCTCCTACACTCTCCTCCATGAATTTTTCCACATTGCCTTCAAGATGGCCTCTCCTAAGGTGTATCTACTTCACTGTTTCTCTTAACTTTGGGCTCGAAATCCCTATCATTGCGACACTTGAATTAACTTGACTCCCCTTGATTGAAGAGTCCCTTTATAAACCTACGTTAATCTTTGATTTTAGTTCTACTCTTCCTTGACAAATTCTCCTCAGCTTGCCTTTACATGTTCCCTACCATAGTGTGCTTCCTCTTACTGTTTTTTTTCACTTGTTGGACATGTACCATAAGCCTAGAAAGGTCCATTCTATCATGAAGCATAGCTGCCCTACACTCCTCCTTGAGACCCTTAGCAATGTTAGATCCAGTGTTAACGGGAGGATTCATCCTCGTGAAGTCCCTTAACCTGTTAGCCATGGTGCTTGTAGGTGGGTTCTTCGTGGGGACACCTTGTTGCTCCGCCTGGGCTGTCATAGCCTGAGCTTGTAAAGTGATTGCTTGGGACATATCTACCAAGGTTGTCCTCACTTCTCCATCTATCAACCCAGTTGGGTTAACAGGATTCTCCATTCCAGCAGCTGGGGCCTGGGGAGGAACTTGGTTTCCCCCAGCAGCTGCTTCTCCTCTTCCCCGACCAGCGTTCCTCCTTGTGTTCATTTTCTGAATATTAGAATTGATTTTATATACGTTCATAACATCAAGGAATCATATATTAGATAAAGCATGATAACATCAGAAGAAGGGAATTTTTTTATGCATCATGCAGTCTCTAATTCAGGATAGTGGTGCACTTCACTACCATTACTTAGAAACTACTCGTTGTGGTTGATGTAAACTTATTATCCAAGGAATTTAAACTAACACTTTGATACCAACTTTGTCACGATCGGAGTCTAGACCCCAGACGAGACCAGCATCGCTGACCTCTCAGAGATCACAGACAAGCCTACATACGTCATCGTTACTTCACCTAGGTTAATTTAAGTGTAAAATTTGAACTTTTTGTTACTTAACATTCATATAAGACATTCTACTTAAACTCATTAATGTGCACAATCAACCATCTAATATTAAGATCATCAAATGAAAGAAATAGTTCCATACTGTATTAAGTGTATACTTGTAAAAATGGCACCAATACAATGTCTGAAATAAGATGAGAAAGAAACGTTAGTGGAACATACTCCACTAACTCAAACCTATATCTAAGCTAGAATATAATGGGCAAGCCTCCTCGAAAGCATGAGGGCCTAGGAAGTACGGATGAATTCTCCACGTCTGAATAGCTACAGTGTCGTATCGTAAGCTCTAGCGTCCGCATGTGCCTTCACCAAAAAATATAGAGTTGTATGGAATTAGTAAACAATTGTACTAAGTATGGGTATATGCAAGCACACATCAAGGACATGCATGATTAAAAAGAGCTCTCTCCTAACGATATGAATTATAGAAAGTCAAGTAAGTGGACTTGCCAAATTTGTATTAGGAAAGTCATGCCATGAGAGTAACATGCATCATCATACTTATCATTTTTCAAATAGCACATTATATATTGTACATATCATGTCACATAGTTTATATCATTCTTTCATATGTCATGAAACCTTTGAATCATGGACTTGACATTTGGACTTCCCAAAATGAAGGCTCAACATATGGGAGCTCAACTAGGGAGCCCTCTTTAGCAAACAAAGAGTCTGCTTCATTCATTCATACGTACTTCAATTTCGTTCTTTCATATATTAGTGCAAACACCAGTGATACCTAGGATGTAGTTTACAATATCTCATTAGGTTCTCTGTGCAATGACCAAGAGTAACCTAGTGTCATTACTTAAGTCTAGCTCACCTCTTGATTATCCTATTCTTAGACCCTTGGTATCGTTCATTTCATTCTGTGTATTCTTTGATGCTGGCCTCATTCTTTCTTTGGGAACTTTAACATTAACCGACATAGATCATGTGAGCATCATGAAATCCAGTGTTTAACCCCCGTATAGAAAAGAGGTGGAATCACTGGCCAAAGTGAGCCAAAACATGCTAAAGTATATAGGGGATTGAACCCTGTTAGATCCCTATATTGGCAGTATATAGGGGATTGAACCCTGTTAGATCCCTAAAGTATAGGCATGCCGGACAGTCTCATCGCATATGAGTTACATGAACCTCCGCCCTTCCCGAAGGAAGGCATCACCGCTCATAGTTAGCCTATCGGTGCTCAATATAAAGTTCCATTACATTCAACTCATACATCATGGAAGCTGGCTTCTAGCATGAGCACAAAATTTCTCATTAGATTATTTAGCATGTCATCATTAGTATTTAGTATACATTAACTTCAATACATTCATTTGAGTGTTTATAGAGACTGGTCTCTTCATTAGCTTTACACTCTCAAACGTGAGTGCGTTTTGGTAACATTTACTTAGGCTCATTTGAGATTGCTCTCATCTTTAACATTAGTCTCTTTTCATATTGACACGTCATTCATTAACTTTAACACATTTGATTTTCATAATTACTCACCCCTTCAGGTGAATGTTCATCTCATCATATGCCAATGCACTTGGCCATTTAGTGTGTTTCACACTCTTAATTAAACCTTCTAGAGTTACATCATTTTATCACATACATCTTAGACTCACCTACGTTTAAACGTATGCTAGACTTATGGGTCCACACATGCAAGCCATGAGGCTTTATTCAAAGTTTGTCTGAGTGATTCATATTTACCCAAGATTATGTGGTACAAGACTTATGCATCTTGTATATATTCCAAGACAGTGATTTCGATATTTAGAGTCAGCATTCATTAAATATTAACTTAAGTATGACTTATGTTTCAATACGGAATTGGGCAAGGGAACCCGATTTGGAATCCCTTTGACAAAACTTAATATAATTTTAAACTTGATAATTGCATTTTTCAGATTTTGGGGACCCTAGTTCGATCCCCGTCAACCCCATAATATTTTCTTTCTTTTTTCTCCTCTCCTTTTTCGTTTAAGTGAAGGAGGTTCTGGGTTCAATCCCCCACAAGCTCATTATTTTTCTTTTAATTTATCTCTTAACTTTCTCACCTATCCCACTCTCCATATTTATTTTTTCCTTTATTTTTTTCCTAACTCTCTCATCCAGTCAAGAGGTTGTGGGTTCCATCCCTACTCTCCACATTTTATTTTATCCTTTATTTTTCTCCTAACTCTCTCATGAATTCAAGTTGTCGTGGGTTCAATCCCTACTCTCCACATTTTATTTTCTCCTTTATTTTTCTCCTAACTCTCTCATCTATTCAAAAGGTTGTGTGTTCAATCCCCACTCACCATATCTATTTTTCCTTTCATTTTTATCATGAAATTTTTATGTAATTTTCATTTGGTGAGGTCATGGTTTCAATATCCAATTCCCTCACATTTAAAAAAAAATTAAAAACATAGCTAATTTTCTTCATCCTTGTCCGAGACTTCAAATTTCAAGCTTGGTCTCTTCCAATCCATTTTCCTCTCAATCTTTTGTTGATTTTTTTTTGGAGTTTTCATGTAATGATGTCTTGCGTTTTACCCTTAGTGATATCACTTATTTTAAATTCATTTTTCATTGCATTGTGTACCACTTTGTTTGCCCGAACCCAACCTACCAAATGCTGGAAACTTGTTCACTATTGTCAACTTCTTTTTATCATCATTCATAAGTTAATTCTTAAGGCATTTTGTGGATCATTTGGTGAGTCTTCAAGTGTAATCTTTTTATGATTATATTCAGCCAAGTTTACCACTAAATCCAGCAACATTACACTTATATGAACATCACACTTTTAACATTTACATAAAAGAAAACACAACATTTATAACACACAAATTTCAGGCAGCAACATAGTTAATTTACAGCACACTCATGCTCAAACAATTAACGTAAAACAATTTTTCGGAATACATATTTCATTCCTTACATAATTTCCAAATACAATTCAATATATAATCACAACCAGACCTAAATATAACAGAAGATATACAAACGCATGCTTTGAATCTTTCAAAGGATCTAATGACAGGGGCATGCAACGAGGACAACCTTAGTTTCTCGATTGGAATTTAAACTGAACATAGGGGTCTCTTGGGAAATAGGCAAATAGAGAAGAAAACCCATACCTTAATGTTGTTTCACACTTTTTAAATGCTGCTAGTTTCCCAAGAAACCAAGCCTCACCACCGAAACATCAAGCACAATCCCGTCAAGAACTTTTTTTTTGCTTTACGTTTTTAGACTAACTTTTCTTTTTAGTTTCTAGTGTTCCATGTTCTTGGTGAAATTTATTGTTTTTGTTCTTTTCGTTTGTTTTACAGAATGCATAAGCGTGAAAGTTAGAGAGGAGTAAAGAAAAACTTGAGAATGAGTGGATTGGGATTAGGAGAGTTAGGAGACTTAGTCAAACTAGGACTCCTCTTTATTTATTATTATTATTATTATTATTATTTTTATTATTATTATTATTATTATTATTATTTATTAAAAAATTAATTTTACTTTAATTAAATCAGCAAATTAAATATTAATTACTTTAACTAATTCACTAAATACAATAAATCAATTGAACCATTGCTTCCACCTGAGTTCGAACCCTGGTGGAGAAAGATTTTGCTCAAAGGCCAATTTCTTCCCTTTCTCCCAAAAATAATCCCTCCATTATATTGAATAATTATTTAATTAAGTATTTAAGGTAATTAGAATAACACCCCTAGCCTGGAAAAGACAATTTTACCTCTAGACCCTCCAAATTTATGATTCCCCTTTTAATGTCTGTTAAAGACTCATTCGGGTAAATCTTCATATTTGGGTGCCCTACTTGGATGGACCCAACCTTTCCTAGCTCAATAATCAGCAAGTTAGTTAGCTTGGCTGTTGCAGAGGTTTAGAGATCTGGTTCTATGCGCATCAATCAGTGTGAATCCGGTCTAATCGTAGGCATTCTAGATACATTAAGCATTACTTAGCATAGTCATTTTAGGGTTGTTACACTACTGATGTTGCACTTGCCTCTGATTCCCTGACAAATGGAGCAACTAATTAGAAAGGATCTTCATTACCTCCATCTTTATCGCTTTTTGTTTATTTCTTGGTTGTTTTAATTGCATTTGAGGAAAAATTTGTTTTGTTTTGTGATGGGGCGAGGTATTTACATACCTACCTCTTCTGATTATTGTTTTTGTGTATATATTGATTTTTGCATTGTGTTGTGGATATTTGAGCTTGTGTCTCCTTATTTTAATTGTAAATGATTTTCGACCCTTTTTGAAAATAGAGTTTATGGCCCCTTTTTATTGTGTTTGAACGTGGATGTTCCTGTGAAAATTTAGGAATCAATTTTGATCAATACCGATGACTTGTAAAGTGCTCTCAATTGAACAAAAATAAATGTGCGGCTACGATGAGGCCAAACAAAGTTGCATACACTATATGTGAACTTTTTACATCTTGATGTACTAGCTAATTATTGAATTGACTCTTTGTGATGAACATTGCACACTAGCGAAACTGTAGAGTCTTCTTTGATATCAATGTCGATGTCTTACATAATGATCTTAACCATGAACCATGTTTGATGACACCTAGAATTTGCCCCGTTGGTCCGATTGAATAAGTGATGCAACCTCTTGAAAAAATCTTAGGCAACAATTTGAAAGAGTGAAACAATTTGACAGTATACCTCTTTTTCAGCCTACCTTGTGAGTGTGTGAACTCCCTTTTTGCACCCTTTGAGCCTTAATGTTTTCTTGAAAGAAACTTGGTGCAAATGTGAACTTTTATTATCCCTCACACTTAATCCTAATGAGATGTGGTGTGTTTGAACAACCAACTTAGGCCGAAAGCCTAAGTTGTGGTGAGCTTAAAAGAGAAGGTAAATAAAGAAATGTGAAGAAATTCCCCTATACCCTTGGCTTTGAAAATGATGGAACCCCTCCATGCAAAAAAAGAGAAAATAAAAGAAGAAGGGAAAAAAAAGTATTGAATATGTTTTGAAATAAAGTTGCAAAAAGAATGAGTTGTTCTAAGTTCAATGGAAAATGAATCATGGGGTGAATTTTGAGCATGAATGAGAATGATGGAGAGTAAACAATGGTTGTTCATACCACATTTCATGAAGACAATAGCCACTAGTCATAAATGACTATACCTTTACACTCAGCCCCATTACCAGCCTTGAAAAGACCTTTTTTGATCTTCAGTGAACAGAAACAAGTGTTGGTTGTAAAATAAGGGCAAACATATGTGTGAAATAATGCATGTGTTCATCTTTGTGAGTGTGAGAGTATATGTTATTATGGAACGGTAAAGTGTTGAGGCATTGTGTAGGAATATGGAACAATATTTGTACGAGGGTATTTGAGCACCTTTGTTGAGCTTGAACTTACATTTGAAGAAAGTATTATGAGCTTGAGAATCTTTGGTAAGGGTGAGGCACAACTTCAACCTTTGAGTGTACAATTGATCGTTTTATGAGTAAGTTTAGTCTTGTTGTGTGCATATATTATTGATCCTTGTGTAGCACTGTTTGAGGCATCCTTTTTAACTACTCAACTTGAGTTTTACTTGAGGACAAGCAAACATTTTAAATTAAGGGTGTTGATGAGTTCGAGATTTGGACACATTTTTTGTTCATTTACAATGATTGACTGTCCTCAAATGCCCATTTTATGCAAATAACTTATGTAAACCCTTGATTGGAAAGTATATGGATTGAGGAACAAATTAAGCATGGACACTAATTTTTAAAACGCAACAAAGTGGGCTGAAAGAACGAAGAAATGAAAGCTTGGTGATCGCCAAGTCCCTTTGGCGAGTATGAATCGCCATTACCTTGCCTAAATTTCAATTGTGTCAAGCCCTAAATGATAAACCCGAGTTTCTAAGAGAAAGGAGCAGTTGGTGAACCATCGAGTGGTTTTGCGATGCAGTGTTGAATTGTCCAAAGTTACATAACTTGAAGAAGTTGAAGGTCAAGGCAAAAAAGCAAGACATAGACCAAAGGTTGTATTCCCTAATTGATCAGCAGTCCTCACTTACTGAGTTGAACGACCCTTCGCATCATATTATGGGCAACTACAAACTCATTTTTGAACATTTAGTTCGAAAAAAGGGAATTACTCATCTATCATATATTTATTTTTACATTGAACTCTGAGTATTAAGAATAGTTTTTCCTAAACTTGAAGAATTGAAGTATTTCACTTTTGAAAAATTGAAAGTGGGTATTTGAGATTCTTCAATTTTGAGAATTGTTAGGACGAAATTAATCTTACCCAGTTGATAGAAATACAATCTGGTAACCATTTTTATTTTTATAATGTTTAGCTAATACCTCAATTCTTGGGGTGTGATTATTTGATTATGGGATGATTTAGCTTATAGGTATTGCTAATTGTTAGTCTAAATGTTGTTTAGAAGTTATTTCAATCATTAATTATAGTTTAAGCCCTTTTACAGACCTTTAGCTTGAGAGACTAAATTGACTACATCGTAGGTTGTTCCTATTTTGCATGCTTGTTGATGTTTGAGAGAAATTAACTTGATTCACAGTAAATTTTTCAAGAGTAGGTTTCTCCCCCTCTAAAGTCCATCTTATTCACTAATTTACAGATATTTCCTAACAATTGCAATTACCCATTTTGTCTATATTAGCCTATAATCTAATCACATCTCAAGAACCCATCTTATTATTGTTATTTCTATGTTAATTGTTGTTATATTTGATAATTTCAAACCAAAAGCTGCCTTATTTGACATTCGTGTCACCTATTTATTTGAATTATATCTTTATTTATAAATGACTATTCATATGGCTGATTTGAACATGCTCACGTTGTCCTATTAAATCCTAAGCACTTACCACTCTCAGTGTGATTTGACCTCAACTCATTTAGTTGGGTTATATACTTACTATAAATAGTTGACTCTTAGAACTGGATTAAGTATCTTTCATAAAATTATTTAATCACTCAACACGAGAGTAAATCAAAACATCATCAATAAACATAATCGTGAGAATGATAATATATTGTCTAAACACTTTATTCATTTGGTTCATGAACACAATGGGAGCATTAGTAAAATTTAATGACGTCACCAAGAACTCATATTGGTCGTACCGATTTCAAAAATCCATCTTTGGAATGAGACTTTCACATACTCGCTATTGAAGATAACCCAACCAAAGGACAATCTTTGAAAAGAAACTCGCACCTTTATATAGATCAAAAAATTCATCATTCCTTTGAGATGAGTACTTATTTTTTATGGAAATCTTATTCAATTGTCGATAGTAAATGCACATACAAAGCTTGCATATTATTTCTACCATAGTCATAGGGTAAAGATGTATAGATATAGCTTGCATTTTTTTAGTAGGTCAATACCAAAGTCTATTTCTTTTTTGGGGGAATACGCAAAATATCATCTAGAAACACTTCTAGAAAATCATTTATAATCATAACTAACTCAATAGTAGAGATTATGGAATATTCATCGTAAATTCAACAAGATAATGGATTCAACCCTTAGAAATCATTTTCTTAGCCGTTAGGCAAGATATTTACTAATTGGTGCTGAATTTCCCTTTTTCCACTTTAAGATAAGCTCTTATGAATCATGTGGTTGAGTTGAAATTGAGGTGTACTCTTTGCTCTAAACCTTATTCAAGTGAGACCCTTATGATAAAGTGTGGTGTAGAGCTTGGGTAATATTTTCACCCTAAAAGGTCGTACGAATTAGGATATTATGAGCAATAGTTGTAAAGATTTTCCTCTAAGTTTGGAGAAAAGTTTGTTGTGGTGTATAAATCTATAAAAGGAAGATAGTAATGGGGCAAATTATGTTATTGCAATCATGCACCCAGTGTTATAAGTGATGAGTTCCTTTTTGAGTAGAATAAAGAACAATAATGTCGTAGAGTGTTCTTCATTGAAGGAAGAGGAATAGTTACTAGTCAGATGAGATAAAGTATACTTTAACCAAAAAAGAGTTGATGTCCATGTGCCATCGTTTTTTAGAAGACTTTATATATGTGTGGAATCAGAGAGTAGAGTATTAATGAGGTGATACACCGAAGATATGATCATTAATTTAAAGGGGCGACCCATGGAATTCAGAAATTGATAGAACCATTTGAGATCTAATGAGAATTAAGTGAGTAAATAGTACTTAAGTTGTGAAATGGAAGATGAAGGTAATTTGTAGATAGGCAGACGAAGAGCTAAAGATTTACTACTTGTCATGAGATCTTAGTGGGTAAGTGTTTATTAACCTTTCTGGTAGCCGCAAGTAGTATAAGGTGTGAGCAATCATGTGATATATGTATTTAGTACTAGACACTAAGTTTGAATTTGAAATGGGTATCGTGATTAATATATGGCAACATGAGGATGATTGTGTTAGTTTTGAGATATGATCTAGTGGGTTCTACTTGAAATAGATGAGGATATAAAAGTGGTACCTTGCAATGAAAATGTGGTATTATGGCCCATGGAGGAGATAAATGAAGGTAGAGTAGTAAAAGGCACACTCAAGATGGTATGTGGCCAGTCCAGGTCCCAATTGAGGTTATTATTTTTTATGTGTGCTATATTGTATAGTTGACTTGCCAATATGGTATAGGGTTGTGCAAGTGTAATTTTCCTAAAGAGTTAGGCAAAGAAGCATAGGAGCAAATGAGAAGAGGTCAAGCGAAATATTTTAGAAAGAGTCTTAGTACCTGCTTATGGAGTGTTCGGTAGCCAAGAGATAAGCTTTCCCAAGTTTTAAAGTAAAGAGGGATGTATACTAGTATAGAGATGATCGAATAGGTCCATAGTTTTTAAGTATTATCTTTATACCTAAGTGTGAGATGATAAAATGAGAAATAAAGTCAAGTGTTGAGCATAAGATAGTAGTTAATTCAAAAGATCATGGGAGATAACTTTTCAGAGGTCTTTTGAGTAATGGAGTGATGTTAGAAGGAGAATGTTAATGTTCTTATCGTGATAATTATAGTGTGATATTTCTATCTAACGTTATAAATATGAAGGAAGAGGAGGATGAGATTTTACTATGAGAAATAGTTTAATGAGAGACCTTAGTTGGATTACAGTAGTAATGCGGGAAATTCTAGTTGGTGTGGCAGAGATTGTGAGAGAATGAAAAATTCTGAAAGAGCTGGTTAGTTCCTTGGAGTTGTTAGACTAGTAATCTTGAGTGTGGTGTTGTTAAACATTAGGTGGTTCTTGATATGATCACAATGTTGATTAACTGAGGCGGTAAAGAGTAACATTCTTTGGATAAAATTCCCTAACGAGGTATAAAACCCAAACCTTATGCCAATCTATCTCTTCAACGTTTGAGTAAACCACTGCCTATGCTTAAGACGAGACTAATTTAAGAGCCTTGCATAGGAGGTACGGGACAGAGATAGAGTTTCCTTCTTGCCTTTTATAATTTCAGGAAATCTTATTTGACCAAAGAATATCCTTTTAGTACAATTTCTTTTCTCCTTATTTCATTCATAGACAGAAACATAAGTAAAAAAAACCCGACATTAATAAACCACGAGCATTTCTGGTTGGGATCCCCAATGACAAATGAACGATCATTTTTTGGTCCAAAAAAAAGGGAATGACGGGTAGATGAGACAGTGTAGTCTGTTTTCACAAGAGTACGGAGCATCAAATTAAAGAACATTGTTTCCGTTAATCTTGAATATAATACGAGCATACCATTAGACTCAGACCTTGGTAAGAGAATTCATGCATATTTGCGGGTGCGATGAGTGACAGCAGTGAGGTTTGGTAATAAAGAATTAAGATCATAGTTGAGGAGTGTTGCTAAGATTAACAACTAGCAGTCATATTACCTCTTGTATGGTATTCCTATTCTTACTTCATGCCCATACTTCCTTTGTTTAAGATATGGTAACTTCAGACACAACTTGACTATGTTAAAATCAGCATCGTTCTTGACTTAATGCTACAGGAAGTCCCTTCTCTTGGTATGAATCAGTTCAGCCTATGTTAGTTGGAAAATTCATGAGTTAGAAGATATAGTGACAGTAACCCCGTTCCATACCCAGTAGCCATCATTCTAGGATGAATGATCCCAAGACGAAGGTAATGTAAAACCCTAAACAATTTTGAGCTAAGACTCAAATCATTCTTCATTCTGAGCAATATGTTATCGAGGAATTTGAATTTCCTTAGCTGTCAAGTTCACTAGATGTAGCACCTCGAGTTCCAAAAAGAACTAAAAATGAAATTCATTCAAGTCATTTAAAAGTTCTTTTAAGTTTTCGGTGAACTTTAAACATCATAACTTTTGCTACATAATGATTTAGGTGGCCCATGAGGTATAAAATAATAGATCATTTGAGTCCTCTTTCCAACTCCACTAAATTTGACAAAATTTGAGTTCATATGAAGGAGATCTGATTGTTTGAGTGCAGCCTCTCTAGATAAGGCCTATTCAGCCAAACTCAAGAAGGGTATTTTAGTCTTTTTCTAACCCCCAATTTTCTTAAGCATTAATTACACCCTATTTTGGGTCTAAACTGATTAGAAACAATTTTATTCATCCCCAAAGCATTTAGGGCTTTAGAGAGGGGATTCAAGAGGAGAGAAAGTTCAAGGTCTTAAGCGTTCATCCAACATTTCACCAAGAACCTAGTTCTTTGAGGTATATAAGTCTTATATTATTGAGTTCATTCACCCACACTCCAATCATGTGATTTTCTTAACAGTATTTTCATTTTTGGGGTTCAAAGATTAGAGTTCTTCAAGAGTTTTTGAGGTTTTAACTTCATTCATTGTTAATGAAGTCTTGTTAATTTCTTGAGGTAAGGATCTTTCAAATGAGTGATGTTTTGGTAGGTTTTATTTGTGGTTGGTTTATCTATGTATTTTTAATCTATGAAACTAAGATAATTCGGAGAAATCTATCGAGTATAAAAATTGAAGAGAAAATTCGTCAGCATGTTCTAGAAGGGGGTGGTGTGGGGTTCCCCAGATACACCAAGGGGGATGGCGTGGGGCACATGTAGTACTCCAGAGAATGGGTTCTGAAGTTTGGGGGCTGGTGCCCCGTGCAACCTAGTGCATTAGGGTTGCTAGGTCACTTACTCTTTCGTATTTCTTTCCCTTCGAGTTCTATTAAAGATCACTTCTTAATTTTTAATATCCAAATCACATCTAATCATCAAGAAATCCTATATATCATAATCATGATCTTTGATTTCATAATTCAAATTTGAGGCACAGTTTAGAGTAAAGTTTCATAAAGTACCTTTGAATATTTTTAAGGACTCTTTTGTCAATTTTGTTGAGTAAGTTCTCTGAAATGAGAGTTCTTCTATTAATAGAAAGTCTTCTGATTTACATGCCTTAAAATATGCTATATATCCCTAAATATATGTTATTACTAATTGTAATATCTCTGAAATATGCTACATTAATCTATGTTATCTCATATCATCATTACACAAGTATTTAGAGTTATAACATAGATATGTACATATATTTAGAATATGTCCAATCGTGCTAACATCCACTCTCAAATTGATATAGGTTGATCAAAAAGCATCAATTTGCCTACCAAAAATTGATGATGTTGTCATTCCATAGACTTTAAAAACACATCATCTATTTGAAGATCACTGGATACGTGTGACGAGTAATGACTCTCTTATGTAGATTTTCTGATATAATGATAGTCCATTTCAATGTGTTTAATTCTTTTTTGGTAAACTGGAATAGTAGCAATATGAATAGAACTTTTTTGTCAGCATGCAGAGGAGTGGGATTATATTGAGGAAATCCAATTTTTTAAGTCAACCACTAAGCCAAATAATATCATATCGAGAAGTACACATTGCTCGATATTCAGATTCATTGAAAGATTTTGATACACGATCTTTCTTCTTGATCTTCAAAGATATCAAGGAATCTCCAAGAAATATAGACCGGCCCGTGATGGAGCAACGAGTATCAGGACATCCAGCCTAATCAGAATCACTAAATGCGTTAAGATGAATCTCATAACCACTAGGAAAGAATAATCCATGAGTAGATTTTCCCACTAGATATCGAATGATGCGACGGAGAACAACCAAATATAGATGGTGTCGAACCTACATAAATTGACTCACTTGTTGAATTGCAAAAGCTATATCAGGCTTAGTAATAGTATGATAATTTAGGCTCCAAAGTAATTGTCGATACAAATATTGATCAGTGAAGATCTCCTATAGGGTTTACATTCAATTAAAATAGAGTATTTGCAGAGGTAGATTCATGAAGACCAGCCAAAGAAATCAAGTCCCGATTATATCTCAAGAATACACCTAAAATTATAATGATAATCTAACCCCAAAAAGTACGTAAGAATACCAATATCTTTTATATGAAAAGTATATTTTTAAGATGCTACAGGAGGCTAGTTATTAGTCAAGAATCAGTTCATGTGTTAATAATGTCATCTACATACATCAAAATAAGAACACAAGCTACAAATGTTTATCAAAGAAACAAAGACTAATCATATTTGCTCAGCTCAAAAAAGAATTGAAGCAAAGTATATCGCAACTTACCAAACCCTTGGAGCTTGTTTTAATCCATATAAAGATCGCTTTAACTTGCATAGAGATGATGTAGGTGATGAGAACAAACCAGGTGGGGGTTTCATATAAATATCTTCTTTGAGATCACCATGAAGAAAAACATTTTTGACATCAATTTGATGAAGCATCCAAGTTTGTGATGCAACAATAGCAATAATTGTTCACATTGTAGTCCTTTTTTTGTACAGGTGCAGGAGTCTCATCATACATTATACCATACTCATGTCTGTTCCCAAGAACCACCAATCGAGCATTCCACCGATCAACATTTCCCTCAGAATTAAGTTTAACTGAATAAATCCATTTACATCCAATGGAACAGACATCTGGAGAACAAGGAACAATGTCCCATGTGTTATTTTCTTTTAGAGATAGAAGTTCCTCCTCCATTGCTTTTTGTCAAAATTCAAGCTTGGAAGCGTGTGAGTAACCTGTTGGAATAGATATGGTGGATAAAGTAAAAGAAAAAACATACCATTTAGGAGTTTGAGACACTCTAGTAGATCACCGAGGAGGCTCAAGAGGACCAGATCTTGAAGAAATCTCATATTTTTGTTGTAGAGCAGTGTTAGGTGGATGATTTGTTATGGGACGGGATAAAGTTTGACGACGTCATTCATACAAAATTCCTGGTTTGAACTGCTTAGAAAAAAATTAAAGATAGTCAAAAGTAGGAAGAATAGGAGAAACAAAAGATGACTCAACATGAGTACGAAAGAAATACTAATTCTCGAAGTTAAGGGGTAAGGAGATTGCTACTAAGTAACTCATTCTCTTGTAATAAGGAGTACTTATATCAAAAGGTATATTAGAATACAATATCTCAACTCACGAAATATAACACCGCTTCTTCATATCCTCTCGGTGCTAGACATAACCTCACGGATTCTAAAAATTATATATACTATAGGTTAAGGATAACTAGTGAACACCACATCTCAATGACGAAGGGCATTCATCCACCAACCTTTCTTAGAAATCTTTTAGGATGTAGTGAGGTTGCTACTAAACACTTTATTTCAACTCAGGAAGAGTGTGCACCTCAAAACTCTTCTATTTACTTAACTTAGCTTCATTCATTCACTTAAGTGTGTGTGAGCGTAAATGTGAGCACACCATGAACATATGCATCATTTCATTTACATTTAACTTCTATACATGCTTTAGACCTTCTTTTCATCAAATCACACACTTTAGATAATTCACAAAATCATATACTTTGTTTAGGCATAATCTAAGTCAAATATACAATTCAAGCTTCATGATACACAACATAAGAACCATGTTCATTATCACTTTATTTCACATATTAGGTCATCAAATCCACACTCATAATTCATACTAAGTATAATAAATTTCATCAAGTAAACACCTCCACCAATAAGGTGGATTATACCACTCAAGAGCATTTCATAGTTAAAGCTTAAAAAACATAACCAGCATACCTTTTAATCCTAGCTTCCATCACCTATAGCATTTTTACTCAATAATTCATCATAAATTATCCTTTATGGAAGTATCTAAAAATTAATAAAACAATATAAGTAAAGCAAAGCTCAAGGACTACAAACTAAGCTCACTCAATTCATTTCTTAAGCCAACATTTGAAGAAAATATTTAACATGTTATCATTGAATATTTGACCTTAAAATCATCAAATAACATTAGAAACATCATTATTAATTCATTCAAAACGTTTTCATGCAAGACTCATATTTAGAGTTGAAGATAGAAGAAACTAGGGTTGAAAACCCTTTATGAAAATCCATTAGAAGTGACTCCTTGAATAGAAGAGAGTTAAAGGATGAATACCATACCTCAATGAGAAGTAAACCACTAATTTTGGTGAAGAAACACGTCCAAACCAGACTTCCTAGCTTTCGTTGAGTCTTACCTCCAATTTTTACTTCGAGAGAGTTTTCTTTAGAGAGGGAGTTTTAATATTTGAAGTGAGGGGTCTTGTATAGGTCTAGGACCTAAAATTAATATAATATAAATTAAAAACCCTAAAAATATCTTGGTAGTGTCCTAATAGACTTGGGGTGAATTTACCAAACACCCCAAGTCATTACAGGGAACACGACTTTTTTGGCAGGCTTCAAACGACAGATGGGGCCAACGGACCATCTGTCCATCAACGGTCCGTTTGGTGGTGTTTTGTGGATGCACCCTTAGCTGAGTTTAGGTCCTGTCTATCTCCCCTTGCAATTCCAATCGACGGGGAAAGTCTACGGGCTGTTGGTTGGACCACTAGTCGTCGTTTGCACTCGTTGGTGGACAAGTCCAAGGCAGCTAGGGTACTTCTCTTGGGCCCTTCCCTAGGGCCCCTTGTGGGTCCTAGATGGGGTTGTACCCGAATGTTAAGCCCCTAAAAATAGTCTTATAGGTCTTAGGAACATCCCACATCAATTTCAATTAAAACAAACATGTAAAACTTACTCAAACACAAGAAGATATACAAGAAATTTCTAAGACAGACCTTCTGAACGTCATGGACGTTCTTGGACGTTTGACCTCCAAAATTAACACAACTTCACACACTGCCGAAGAAAACTAATTTAACTCATTTTAAATTTTAACTCAATAAATAATCACAATGTTGTAGTTCACCTTTGTCCGTTTTAGGGTGTTACATTCTCCCCCACTTAGAATAACATTCGTTCTCGAATGACACTAAAACTTTAATACCAACAAGGACTCACTTAGCATTACATATAACATTACAATCTTGATAAAAAAACACTCACAATCAAAGCATCAATTATCAAGGAGCACCATTTCACATTTTTCACACACTAGCAACACAGGCAACCTTTTTCGCAAAACTTCATAAGTTCAAAATTCACTCTTTTCTTTCTTTTATGGAGGAACTATCTTCTCCAACATCAAACATGTTCATATAAAACACTTTTGCACACATAAAAATTCAACTCAATGCAAAACAATTTTTTTCAAAATTCATAAGACATACAGTGAACATCACTGTAACAATGTAAACATGCTAAAAACCAAAAATCTATTCCTTACGCTTTTCATCAAGAAGGCATGATCATATGTAGTATAAAACCATATAAAATCATCTCATAACACAAAAACAACAACATAAAGGGTCAAGACTTACCAGGACTATCAACTTCGGGTTAGTACTCCTCCCTAGCTTCCAGCACCACCACCCCCATAGAGGTGACTCTTTTTTGGAGCATTAGGATCTAGACCACCTTGAGGAGCTTGTTTGACCTCCTTCCCTCTTTATTTTGATGTCAGGGAAGTCCCTCATCTTGTGTCCCTTATTACCACATGTAAAACAACCATCCGTTCTTGCAAGACACCTACCCAAATGTTGCTCCACAAGTAGCACAGCTACTCCTCTCAAAAGTGTGGCCACCACCTAGGGAATGTTGGTTTGGATCCTTATCCTTTTTTCCCATGGAAGAATCTAGGTGATAGAACCTCTTTTTAGGTTTTCGGTGACTAGAATCATTTGCCCTAAGCCTCTTACCCTCTTGCCTTATCTCCCTAATATTTGACTCCTCAATTTGTTGAGCATACACCATGAGTCTAGACATATCTATGTCATTAAGAAGCATTTTCGTACGACATTCTTTCTCCACTAATCTAAACACTGCCATCACAAACTTGTTCATCATAGTCTTAGGGTTGGCTACTATGGTTGGGGCATACTCAGAAAGTCTGGTGAATTTGAGAGAGTACTCTTGCACACTCATTCCCCCTTGACAAAGGTTCATGAATTCAACCATCTGTTTCTCCCTCCACTCTACGGGAAAGAACCTATCTAGAAAAGACACTTTGAATTCCTCCCAATCAACCGGCCATCTTTCTACTGGTCTCTCACTCCTCTATTTCTCAAACCACACTTGAGCCACATCCTTGAGTTGGTAAACAGCTAACTCCGCTTTTTACCTAGGGGTCACACCCATAGCATCTACCACTTTGAAAACTTCATCTATGAAACCTTATGTATATTCATCAACTTTAGTTCCATGAAAAGTGGGAGGGTTCATCATTATAAAATCACGAATTCTATAAGTGAGAGGACTAGCATTAAGTTGAGCTCCAACTCCTTGGTTAGCTTGAGAAACAAAGTGATTATTGATGACATGAGCTTGAGACGTCTTGAGTGGGGTCAAGTTCATTAGGGAAACCTTTGATTCTGCATTAGTCATATTTCCATCAATAAAAGGAGTTGGAAGCATATGAGGAACTTGAGGAACTTCAGGCTCTTGAGGTTCCGGAGGCACTTGAGGTTCTTGAAGGGAGACCTCCTTATTCTCTTTCTCTAGGACAATAATACTAACTTGGTTAACACGAGGAGGGATCCTCTCATTACCTACACCTCCCCCTCCCTTCCAACGGTTGATCTCCTCGTATTCACGTCTTATAAACACAAAGAGAAGTGGTTGAGAAAAGAAACCCTATATGACTCAACTCTAAGGCACGACATTAGAATATAAAAGAATGTGAAACTTCTATCATCCTATAGACTCTGTCCATGGATGTGTCTCTACTCACACAAATGACCAAGATACTACTAGACGTGGCTTGTGAGACTTTCAGTACCTAGAAAATTTCCCATAACCTTATGCTCTGATACGAAGTCTTGTCACGACTCAAATGTACCCCTTATAAGTTAGGGAGAATCCTTGGGTCATGACCAGGCGTACTTGACCCTTTGGGGTCTTCTACAACCCTTTAACTACCGTTTATTACATAACACATAAAAAGCAGTCCAAAATTAAAATTTTCAAGACATTTAATAAAAAACTATTCTTTCATAAATATTTAGAGAATCTCATCGTCAGAAGAAAACTTAAAGACACGATATAATATCTTAGGGACACATACCTTTACATTGAAACAAATATACATAATAAATCTTACTATTATAACTAGGAAAGCATAGACTATGTCCTCGAATATATGAGGACATATCAAATCATGAGAGAGTAGATTTCCTAAGATACGCCTTAAAATCTTCAAAAAATCTTTCAACCTATACTTATAGAGTATATAAAAGTATAGGGGTTATTACAAATAATGTACTAAGTATGGCGTAATGTACTAAGTATGGCATATGAAAAAACATGTAAAAAGGGACATTTTAGTAAAAACACATTTTCATGTCTATTAAGTAAAACATTCATTAATATAGAATTAAAACAACATAAGAAACATCATTTAAAACATAGATAAGGATTCACATAATTTTCATAACAAGAAAGCATTTTACAGTAAACCTGCACATATTACAGAGAACTTATTTTAGGTATTACAGTAACTAAATTTATTCCAAATTAGTGCACTCCCAAGGCCAAATCAAAGAGGAAGTCAACTCATTTCAGTTGGAGTTTCCCTAATAAGGATTATCCTAAGACTCACCAAGGTAAGAACACCCCAACAATGCACCAAGACTTCCCTTTCAAAATGCCTACTTAGTGAAATGAGTAGATGGCATCCCATACCACCACCTACCCTATGAAGGACATTCTTTTAGAAGGCATGACACCAAGACTCCCTTTTCGGAAGGTCCAGTTTGTGCAATGGATATATAGCGTCACATTTCACTACCTACCCTAAGTTGTACATTCTTTTATAAGGCAACTAAGACTCCCCTTTTGAAATGCCTACCTAGTGCAATGGATAAATAGTGTCTCATTCCACTACCTAGCCTAAGTAGTACACTCTTTTTGAAGACATGGCATTTTCATTTATTTTGTGGGAGGTTAGCTTAAGCGACATAGACTATGAGAGCTAGACGTGGAATCCTGATATTAACCCCTATCAGATGAAGGATCCTCACTTTCCTAGAGTAAGGTTATTCTCCTATCTTGTACATGGCTTGCCCAATAGTTACACCTATGTGGGCGCATAGTTAAGGGGTAAGGATATTGATACTAAGTAACTCATTCTCTACTAACGAGGAGTACTGATATAAAGAGGTACAGTGTAATAAAACATCTCAACTCAGGAAGTGTAACCACCTCTTCTTCATATCCTCTCAGTGCTAGACATAACCCCCACGGATTCTAAAAATTATATACTATAGGTTAAGGATAACTAGTGAACAAAACATCTAAACTTATGAAGGGCATTCATCCTATGAACTATCGTAGAGACCTCTTAGTATGTATTTAGGTTGCTACTAAACACTTCATCTAGACTCACGAAGAGTGTCAACCTCAAGACTCCTATATTTACTTAATTTAGCTTCATTTATTCACTTAAGTGTGTGTCTGTGTACATGTGAGCACACCTTGAACATAAGCATCATTCATATACATTTACCTTCTATACATGCTTTAGACCTTCTTTTCATCAAATCACACACTTTACATGCTTCAAAAAATCATATACTTCATTTAGGCATAATCTAAGTCAAACGTGCAATTCAAGCTTCATGATACACAACACAGGAACCATCTTTATTATCAATTCATTTAACATATTAGATCATAAAATCTACACTCATAATAAATACTAAGTATAATAAATTTCATCAAGTAAACACTCCCACCAAGAAGGTGAACCATACCACTCAAGAGCATTTCATAAATAAAGCTTAAACAACATATCCAACTTATCGTTTAATCCGATCTTCCATTACCTATAGCATTTTTATTAAATAATTCATAATAAATTAGCCCTTATATCAGTATATAAATATCATTAACAACATAAGTAAAGCATATATTAAAGACTAAAAAACTAAGCTCACTTAACCCATTTCGTAAGCCAACATTTGATGAAAAGATTTAATAAATTTTCATTGAATTTCTCACCTTAAAATCATAATCTAACATTATAAACATAATTATTAAGTCATTCAAAATGTTTTCATGCAAAAACAATATTTAGAGTTGAAGATATAAGAAACTAGGGTTGAAAACCCTTTATGAAGATCCATTAGAAATGACTTCTTGAATGGAAGATAGTTCAAGGATGGATACCATACCTCAATGAGAAGTAATCCCACTAATTTTTTTTAAGAAACATTTCCAAACCAGCCTTCCTAGAGTTTGTTGAGTCTTAGCTCCAATTTTGACTTCGAGAGAGTTTTCTTTAGAGAGGGAGTTTGAATATTTGAAGTGAGGGGTCTTTTCTAGTTCTAAAACCTAAAATTAATCTAATATAAATTAAAAACCCTAAAAATATCTTCGTAGTGTCCTAAAAGACTTGGGGTGAATTTTCCAAACACCCTAAGTCATTACTGGGAACACAACTTTTTGGCAGGCTTCAAACGACTGATGGGACCAACGGACCATCTGTCCATCAACGGTCCATTTGGTGGGGTTATGTGGGTGGACCCTTAGCTACATTTGGGTCCTGTATATCCTTCCTTGCAGTTCCAATCGATGGGGCAAGTTTACGGGCTATTGGTTTGACCACTGGCCGTTGTTTGCCCTCGTTGGTGGACACTACCAAGGCAGTTAGGGTACTTCTCTTGGGGCCTTACCTAGGGATCCATGTGGATACTATATGGGGTTGTACCCGAATGTTTAACCCCTAAACATAGTCTTATTGGTCTTAGGAATATCCCACAACAATTTCGATTAAAACGAACATGTAAAACTCACTCAAACACAAGAAGACATACAAGAAATTTCTAAGACACACCTTCTGAACGTCATGGACGTTCTTGGACGTTTGACCTCTAAACTTCACACACTACCTAAGAACAATAATGTAACTCATTTTAAATTAAAATTAACTCGATAAAAAATCACAAAGCTCTAGTTCACCTTAGTTTGTTTTAGTGTATTACATTAGTAACCTTGGAGCTATATGATGTATGAGGGAATTAAGTCCCTAAAGACTATTTTTATGAATTAATATTAAGTAAAGGCTTAAAGATGCTTCAAAAAGAGAGTTGAACTTAGCATCGTGTGAACATAAAAATGAGATGGATGCTCTTACATTTTACAATTTCGGCTTCCCAAATAGGTGTATTTTACTTTTAGCAAGTTTCTATTCCCAAAGATATGTGGTGTACCGTGAGATGGAAGCCTTCTACGTTAGAGAGTAGGGGTTTCTAGTAGCAATCACCTTGTCCCAGAACTACGTGCCATCATAGGTCTTAGCTTAGTTGATCCACTTTGATAGCTATTATATATGTAGGTGCGTTCTTTGCAATTAGTACCCCCTCTTCTCGGTGTAGGGGTAGAACACTGAATTCCATGTATCTCATGGTGTGTGGTTGTTATGGAAATGTCTCCTGAAAGTTAAGAAATTAACTTACATAAGAATATGAACTCTAGTCATGAATTCTTAAAGAGGATACTTAGTATTGGTAGGACTATGGACCATATCCATGCATTGCACCAGTGGACTCTAAGAGTTGTTAAAATTGGGTTCTTTTATGTAAAGCGGACCACGGTTCATGTATGTTGATATGAGTGAATATTAAGGTTTAATTGTATTAGGTAAAGACATAAGTTATGATTATGCATGTGAATTACACTTATGACTTCTTTATGAGTTTTCTTAGTATATGTGTCAGTATGGTACTCCATGTGTACATTGCATGAGTAAGCTTGTGAAGGGGTTGTGAGGGTTGTTTACGGTATGAACTAAATGAGTTATGATTAAGATGTAATGAATCAATGAGTTTTTATGTGATCATTAATAAAGTATGTGCGTCTTATGTCTAATGTTAAATGAATATGATGTGCCTAGTCTAGGGTCACTTCCTAGGAACACTTAATGTTAGTGGTATTATGGAATGTTACTTGCACAATGCACAGGTATGACTTGGGGTTGTCTTAGGTGATGGTTGTTATGTTAAGGTTATGTTTTATGAGGTGATTGTGTATTTATGAATGTATGTGGTTGAAGTGGTAAAGACTGTATGAAAGTTCACCTATGGTGACCTTAAGGTGATACTTTGGTATGAATTGTAGAATGGGACACTATTCTTACACTGCACTAAGTATTTCTTAAGGGTTCCTTAAGGTAAGGAGTTAATGTAAAAAGGAAAGGTAATGTATTGGAGTTATTCAATGTGCCTTAAATGTGCTAAATGTCTATGAGTCGTGGTTAAGGGTTATACATCATGCTGCCTTGAGAGCTTAATTGCCAATGATGGGGTCCTCTCAAGGACCCCTTGGGTGGTTTTTGTGGAGCCGTACCCGTACGTTTAAACCCTAGGCATGATGATCTAAGTGTAGGAACAATTATAATTATTTTAACCTTCAAATGACACACCAAACTTTAACGACAAGACACTACAACACATTAGTTCAAAGGACTAGTTTCCAGATATCTTGTTCGTTCCTTGAAGTTTGACCTTAAAACACTTGAAAATAAACTCAAAAAAACATTTCTCATCACTGTATTAAAGTTACCACATAAAACACACATACGATTCTCTAGTTCTTCCTATTTAATATTAGGGTCATTGCATTATCCTCCACTTGGGAACATTTTTCCTCGATTGACACTCTAAACACATAAAGGGTAATAGGACAAGACTATCAACCTACAATCAATCATTCAACATCAACATATGTTCAAACAACTAGGAGAAAACATCAACTCAACATCATAAGCTTAAAATATACCAAGCAAGTGGGAACTACATCTACAAACTCATCATGCATTAAAACTTCACCTTCTTGCTTTGATACTAGGAACTTTTTTCTCATAATCACATTACGCTAATCACCACATCATTAGGAAAATACACAAATATTTCAATAACACAATAGGCATGTTCAACATTTAACCTCACAAAAAATTTAAGCAAATCATATTAGATGCATACTAATATGAGTAACACATTAATGAAAACTCATTTTTCTCTCATTAAAGAAGAATCGATTAAAATATGCATAACATCAAGAAGCCATGGGAAAACACATTAATGCTCATGACTCCAATAAATAAGACAAGCTACAAGAAAATCTAATATCAAACTTGGGTAAGAATTAAGGGAAAAGAGACAAGGGAAAAAACTCTCACAAGATTGCTATTGATTGTGTTGTCTCCCACTTAACGGAAAACCAATCTAATACTATCATTGTCACAACATACAGAATTTCAACACCACATTTACAACAAAAGGAACTATTACTTACTTTTACCTTAATCTGTATTCGCCCCCTTGCCCTCCTTAGATTTAACACCATATAAACGAGTCTTCTTTTGATCATGAAGGTTTACGCCATTAAGAGGAGCTTGTTTGATCTCCCTTCTTCTAGTAGAAATATTTAAAAAAATTCTCACTTTGTGGTCATTTTTTCCAAAACCATAGCATCCATTAGTGCCTGCTAGACACTTCCCAAAATGTTTCTTTCCACAATTGTGACAAGTAGACTTAGCAACTTCAGATCCACCATCTCTTTCTTTGTTACCCTGAGGAGCACTTGAAGAATCTTGGTTTAGATCTCTCTTCTTAAACCTAGGTGGAACTTGCTCATTAGATCTACCCCTCTTCACATTTCTATTCATACTCTTAAGCTTGGACTCCTCAATAGATTGAGCATATACAACAAGTCTAAATAGGTTCATATCATCACAAATAATCATCGTACGACACTTTTCTTTATGTAGGTTAGATACACCGGTAATGAACCTACTCATCTCATCACTAATGTTAGACACTTAAGAAAGAGCATAATTAAACAATTGGGTAAACTTCAAGAAAACCTCTCATCACGCTACCTTCCCTAAGGTTTATAAATTCCTCAATCATCACCTCTTTCTTCTCATGAAGAAAGTACTTTCTAAGAAAGTCCTTCTTAAACTCTTCCCTTTCTATAGGAACCGTTTCTGGAGGGCTATTAGCCTTCGATAGAGTAAACCAACTTTTAACAAACTAGATCAATAGATAGGAAGCTAAATCTGCCTTTTTTCTAGAGGTAACCATAGCATCCACTATCTTATAAATTCCATCCATGAGTTCTTGGGTGATCTTCTCCCATTATAGAGCAAATAAATATAGGAATATAAATTCTCACAAAGTCCCTAAATCTTGAGTTCATGGTATTCTCCAAAGAAGTAATTCTAGGGCCCATATGTCTATTCGCTTAGGCCGTCATAGCTTTCACCAAAGATAGGTAAGACTCGCTGATTTCTTAATTGCTCATGTCCAGGGGAACCACCTGAACATCATTTTATTGATTACCTTGAAGAACTTATCCACCTTTGGGACCTAAGGGAGGATCCTCATCATTAGAAATCTCCTCTTCAACTCTCCATGAGGTCCATTCTTTTGTATTCATATCCTATAAATACAAGAGAAGGATTAAGAAAAAGACACGTATAGGACTCCACTCTAAGGCATGACTTCAATTATAATGAAAGACGTATAACTTCTAACAACCTATAGCCTCTCACTCATAAATGTGTCGCGACTCATACTGATGAACAAAAATCTACTAGATGTGAAATGTGAGACATCAGTCTAAAGATAATTCACAAAAACCATATGCTCATTAAAAAAGTTATTCCTTACCTGAGTGCACCCCGAGTCACAACAAGGCGTACTTAACCTGGAAGGGGTCTCATACAAAACTCTTAGCATAAATTCATTGCATATGTAATATAAATAGTACATAATTAGAACTTTCATTAATAAATACAACAACAAAAAACTCTTTTGTAAAAAGAAGGAATAGTAAGTTTAAACATAACCATCTTAGACGCCACATAACTTCATAGGGACACAACCCTTTACAATAGAAATAAGCAACTAAGAGTCTATTTCATAAGAAGAAAACATAAGAAGTTCTTTGTCATCAAAATCATGGGGACATACCAAGTTGGAGAATAGAGATCAACCTATTCAATTACCAAATCCACCTAGCACTTTTATACTTACACTTTCTAATAAAAACATGAAGAAGATGGTGTTATCATAATTGACCGCTAAGTATTATGACCATGCAAAAACATGCTAAAAGGGACATTTTGTCAAAAGTCATGCCTTATGACATTTTGTCAAACTTCATGAACCTTTGAACAATATAGGTGTAGTATAAATCACAACCCACATACAAGTCACAGTATCTCATTTAACCCATTACTTTTTTCCTTTCCACCTTTTCCACAAGTAGTCATACTTCAACTAGCATCAATATGCAATACATAAGCAAATATATCAAGTAAACCATTTATTAGTCTACGGCCTCTATCTAATGTTACCCTAAGAGACCCTTAAGTAAGACATAAAGTTTCAACCCTACTACCTCTTTATGCCACACCTAAGTATTCCTCAAGGCCACATTTAGACAAGAACCATTACATTCAATAGAATATGCTATGTGACCTATTTCTATAATGTATGAGATATTCATCACATAATACATACAATAAGTCAAAATTCATTTTTTGCTTCATTTAAAGAATCTTCATATTAGTCATAAATACTAAGGGAACTGACTCAAGCACCTTCAAATCCTAATCCTGCCATGTGGAGATAGCATCCCATACTACTACCTACACGGTGTAGTACCCATCAAGTAACTACAGTGCGTATCCCTCATGATTAGAAGGAATTTACCAACATTTACCATGAAAGCTAGACATAGAATCCAATGTTCTATCCCTACATTGTAAAGAGGTTTTCTACTTGCCTAGGGTAGAACTAGTACACTTCCGATGTATGCAGATGGTTTAGGGAGTATCCAAAGACGTTCAATATGATCTATCCTCATACTCGGGTAGAGCCATCATCTTAAATTATATCGACTCGTTGCATATCTTCAGTTTTTGTGGTGTAGTTTCATTCATATTAATGTACTAGAGAGAGAACAATTATTAGGTCTACCGACTCATAGTACTTCTACCAAGAAGGGCTACCACCAATAGGTCTACAGATTGAGGTTCTTCAGGTATAGCTCAATGACTTTCTAAGATGGGTTCCTCAAAAATTGGGCCTACCGATACAAATCTCATCACTCACATAGGGTTCTAAACTCATCAACAAGGGGCACCAAGGTTAGGTCTACTGGTCCAAGACATGGTCCAGAATGCCATTATTGATTTATAGAAATGGCAGCATCTTTAGGTATACCAATCCTAGACATTCATTAAATTACCCACTTAATGAAAAATACATTCATTAGTCTAGAAGATGATGCACTATCCTACCGATTCAAGACCCATATACCTTTACATTCACTTATAAAAGAATAAGATGCCTAAGCGTATCAATTAAGAGTTATTTCGTTAGAGTATCCTTTGAATCACAACACAATTACATTATTTAAAATAACATCATTTTATCATTGAAAACACATATACAAATACATCAAGATATGATCACCAACACACCAATCTATCAATACCTGAATGCAACAATACATCTCAATCATAAGTGTCACGACCCAAGATCACCCCCTAGTTGTAACACGGTGTATTCGACCTCTCAAAGATCTTATACAAGCCCCTAGCTTTCATTCATCGCATTGTCATAAAATAATCAAAATTTAAAACCTTTTTAGCGAAATAATAAAATTAGGAGACAACACTTTTCAAAAGAAGTCTTTATAAATAAAGGAATACTAGTCTCATATTGGCAAACATAGACCCAAACATTAAGAATCTCAAACTCGGGACACAACCCATACATTTAAAGGAAAGTACGATGTCTTATACAAATATTTAATCGGGAAAAAACTAGAATAAGAAGGAGATACCCAAATCGTCAGAAAATATCGAAGTCCCAAGCATCAACTCTAGCGATCCACTCACTTACCCACACCTACACTTTTTAGAACATAGAGGAAAATATGGAATTAGTACAATTAAGAACTAAGTATGATGACCATGCAAGAAATCATGTCAAAAGGGATACTTAAGTTGAAATATTGCTTTTCAAGCCATTTTGATAAAGTATCATAAAGCAAGGATAAAAGACATCATACAAGTCAATCATAAACATACAAAATAATACTCTCATAATCCACAAAATATGATCATATTCATTAATTAACCCATTTAACTATTCAGACCATCTACATATGGTTATCTTACGACACACCTAAGTAAGACATGAAGAAACTGCCCATACAACCTCTCCATACACACTTAAATGAACCTCAATACTACCCTAATTAAGGATATTTCCATTCCAACACAACTAAACAAGTCAACATTCATTACTAGAGATATGAAAACAGAAATTCATGCATTTAAGGGAATTCACATAATGGTCTATGAACAATTAGGGAGCCTACTCTTCTGACTTCAAATCTTACTCGTGTCATGTGTAGATAGCACCCCATTATATTGCCTACACATTGTAGAACCTTTCCAATAAATAAAGCATAAATATCACATGATGAGAATTGGCCTTAACCGACATAGACAATACTTGCTTGGTATGGAATCCAGTGTCATAAGACCCTACATCGTGGAAGGTATTCTACTTGCAAAAGGTAGAAATAAGACACATTCCACTTAGGCACATGGTTTAAGAGATATCAAACTTCTTCTTTGTACTCTGATCTCATACTCATGTAGAGCTACAACCAAAGCATATACATTCGGTTATTTGCCTTAGTTCTCATAGAGTAAATTCTTTCTTAGAAAAGTATTAGATAAAACACCATCCTTAAGCCTACCAACTCATAATACGACTAACAAGATGGGATCCACAAGGGTCTAATGCTCAAGGTTCATTAGGATAGCTTATTTATAATAGGTACCATGATTGGTGTATTCAATTCATTTCATTATAAACCTTCTTTTCATATTCAAGGTTTTCACATTAACTTATGGTTCTAGACTCATCAAGAATCGGAATAATTCTTAGGTCTACTTGTACAAGACATACACTAAAATACCTCATTTATCATTTATGTATCATGTAGGGAAACCTAGGTGTACCTAAACAAGACACCATATCAACATATAAAGATTCTTCATAGTCTATTATCATCACATATTAACATTAAGAGGAAACATGTTTCATTCAAAAAACCATATAGCTTTATACAAGACCATCTTGGCATCATATAACAACTTCACTTTATGCCTCTTTTCCACACAACAACTTAACCAATCTTCAATTTATATCACAGGGCCATCAAGATAAAAATAATCATAAGAACAAGAAGTCAGAACCTCCATTAGATGTGGATCAACCCACACAAAGAAATCATATTATACTATGTAATTGAATCAACTCACCATTCTCTAATCTAACAATTCAACATTAATCAACTTCTAATACTCCCAACCATAATAAGAGAACTTATCCATCATCATGTACGGACAAGATCACCAACTCATCATTACATCCATAATTCATCATATATAGAGATATAAAGCAATCATAATACAATTATATCCATACACAATCACAATTATCAAACCCACTTTACAAGCCAAAATTAAGGAATTGGAGAGATCATGAATTCATTGTGTTTTTCTATTTAAACCATAATTTAAACCATAACATAATCATAACAATTCGTTTGAAACCATTTAATAAAAGAATCCATGAGTTTGAGGAAGAATTGTGGTTTTGATCATCTTCTTGAAACTTGAAAACTATTTGAGAATTGGATCTAGAGATAAATATAGATCTAGATAACGAGTCACAATACCTTGATATTAAAGTATCCACAAAAAGTATATGAAGAAATTTGTACAAGTCTGAAACGCTAGTCAAGCTCTCCTCTTCTTCCTTGAGTCTTGAGAGAGAGTTGAGAGAGGAATACTTTCTTTTTATTATATTTGGAATGACTTAAAATGAAGGAATTAGGTCTTAAAAATGTTATATAGTATCTACAAAAAGAATGGAATAGTTAGGGTCAATTTTGGAAAGACTACCTAAAGAACCCAACTTAAAACATAAAAACATACCTTCCCCATGCTGCAGATTGCTCTTTGACGCACCTTGTAACACTCCGAAAGTGCAAAACCTGATCTACATCCTCACATGAGTGTTTAAGTTTTTTCACACTGTTTTAAGGTCAAAACCATATTTTTTAAAAGTCATTTAGGAATTTTTAGAGTCAAGACTCAAGGAACGTCCATGATGTCCGGCGAATTGTGAAAGAGGTGTTATTGTGCCTTAGCCTATTTCACAGGGTTTTAGGAGTCAAAAATTGATGAAATTTGGTGGGAAGGTGTAAAACTAGATTCATAGTATTTTTAGGGTTGGAACGTCTGGGTACGACTCTCCAAGAACCACCCTAATGGTCCATGAGGAGGACCCTACCATTTTGGCAAAAAGCTGTCAAATTATAGTGCACCTACAAATTCCATTAACGGGGCGTCGATGACTCAACCATTAGACATTTAGACAATTTTCCAAAAGTGGCCAAATTAATGGTCTCTGAACAAAATGATGGTGTGCAGGACGGTTGGGGGTCGAGGTCGTCAATTGCCTACGGCCCGTATATCGGGGTCTCGTAGGTCAGGCTTGCACTTTACTGTTAAGTTTCAACTGGTTCATTTAATTAAGTTAGTTACTTAGAGATTAAGGGTGTTTAATTAGGTTATTTATGAAACTATATAAACTACCCTGATCCAAAACCCAACTTACCTCACTTTTCCCAAACTCAAATTAATCGTCCTTCTTTCTAGATTCTCTCTCTCACAAAGATGAACTCCACTGAAGAACTAGGTCAAGGTCATTAGGGCAGAAAGAAGTCAATTTTACTCCATCAATATTCAATAAAATATCAAGGTATGGGAACCTTTCACCTTTGGGATTCCTTTTCCCAAAGGGTTCTTTAAAAATTTATTTCAAAAGATTAATTTCATTTGGGTTTCTTTCTAATTCGAGATTGATCTTTTCAATTGTATTTTTCTTCTTTTCTATCTATTATTATGATTCTATTATGTTATATTATTTGTTAATTTGTTTTAGTTCTTGGTGATAATAAAACTTGTATGTGGTAGGGATGATGCATTTGACCCAATTCCCTAACCCTATATTATGAACTCTTGTTGAATTGATTAGGATTGTTATAATTGACTTAGAGATTATGATACATACTATTTAATGATGATATTACACCTATTATTGGAGGTAATTGGATGGTTGATGGTAAAACCATGCATGGATGATGGCTTGTGAAGGATATTGGATAAGTCTTTGTGATCTCAAACCTTTACTTCAATTATAATGAATTGGGATTGGTAATGAAGTTCAATTGAAGTGTATATTGTGAATAGATTGAGTAGGGTTGGTATGATAATTCAATTGAAATGTCTTGATTATGTGACTTGTGAGATTTATGACTAAGATGTAATTATATAAGGTTTGTTATGAATTGCCTATGTGCCTTATGATGATATGATGATGTTAATGTGCTAATATCACATGTGAGGGTTGTATTGAAAGGTCTTTCTCATACAATTTTATTGAGCTAAGGACTATGACTACATAAGGGTTAGTCCCCTATGACATAAACTAATTTAGATTGTTAAAGAATGAAATTTCAAAAGGGACTCTATGAACTCTTGTTGAATTGATTAGGATTCTTATAATTGACTTAGAGATTATGATACATACTATTTAATGATGATATTACACCTATTATTGGAGGTAATTGGATAGTTGATGGTAAAACCATGCATGGATGATGGCTTGTGAAGGATATTGGATAAGTCTTTGTGATCTCAAACCTTTACTTCAATTATAATGAATTGGGATTGGTAATGATGTTCAATTGAAGTGTATATTGTGAATAGATTGAGTAGGGTTGGTATGATAATTCAATTGAAATGTCTTGATTATGTGACTTGTGAGATTTATGACTAAGATGTAATTATATAAGGTTTGTTATGAATTGCCTATGTGCCTTATGATGATATGATGATGTTAATGTGCTAATATCACATGTGAGGGTTGTATTGAAAGGTCTTTCTCATACAATTTTATTGAGCTAAGGACTATGACTACATAAGGGTTAGTCCCCTATGACATAAACTAATTTAGATTGTTAAAGAATGAAATTTCAAAAGGGACTCTAGCTTATCATCGATTGAACTAATAGTGAGGAGTGTTCCTTCCCAAGTAGGGAAGGTAGGTTCACTATAAACTCATGAGCTAGATACTACAATGCCAAAGGCATCAATAGGGACTCAACCATGACTTATAGGTCTAGAATTTTGTTGCCTCCATAGGAATACTAGCTAGTGGATCCACCTAGATGCTCTGTTCATGTTTGGTTCTACTTTGGCAAGTAGACCACCTTATTTCGATGTTGGGTTTCATGGCATCAAATTCCACATTTAGCTCTTCTGGTATATGTCAGTTAAGGCAAGTGTTCTCAAAAGTAAAATGAAGTAATAATAGAAACATTAACTAGGGTGACTTAAGGGGTTTGACTTAGTCTAGGTAGGGGTATGGGACTCTACCTATACATTGCACTAGTTATCCTTGAGGGAAGTCCTATAAGGTTGTTCTTATGTTCTTATAAAGCAAATGTTATGCATATGGTGACTTTACATGTTAATGATCCTTTATGATGTTAGTTAAACTTATGAGCATGCTATTGGTCTATATTGCTAGATATGATAATGGTTACTATTGAGGTTATGTTATGTTAAGTTAGGAACATTCTTCCCCTAATGACTCATTAAACACATCAAGGGTAATGAAACAAGAATATAAGCCCACAATCAAGCATGCAATATCAATATATGAGCACACAACTAGGAGGAAACATCAACTGCAAATCACAAGCTTAAAACACAACAAGAAAATAGAACTATATCGACAAACTCATCATGCATACAAACTTCACATTGTTCATTTAACAGGAGGAACTTCCTTCTCCGAATCAGATTAACTTAATCACCACACCATTAGGAAAATACACAAATATATCAATAACACATTTAGGAATATTCAACATTTAACCTCATGAAACATTTGAGCAAATCATACTAGATGCATACTAACATGAGGAACACATTCATGAAAACTCATTTATTCTCATAAAATGAATTTAATAAAACATGCATAACATCAAGAAGCTATGGAAAAACTCATTAATTCTCATGACTCGAAAACATAAGACAAGCTTTAAAAAGCTCTAGATATCAAGCTTGAGTAAGAATGAAGAGAAAAGAGATAACGCTAAAGAACTCTCACAATATTGCTATTTATCATGTCATCCCCCACATAAGGGAAAACCAATCTAAAACTATCATGCTCACAACACAAGGAATTTCAACACCATATTTACAACAAAAGGAAATATGAGTTACTGGTACCTTCATCGGAATTAGCCCCCTTATCCTCCTTAACTTGAAGATCAAGGAAACGAGTCTTCTTTTGCTCATCAACATTTGGACCATTAAGAGGAGATTGTTTGCCATCCCTTTCTTCAGTAGAAAGAGTAGGTAAATCTCTCATTTTGTGGTCATTCTTTCCACAATCATAGCACCTAATAGCACTGGCTAGATACTTCCCAAAATGTTTCTTTCCATAATTGTTGTAAGTAGGTTTAGAAACTTGATATCCACCACCTATCTCTTGGTTACCCTTAGGAGAACTTGAAGAATCTTTGGTTGGTTCTTCTCTCTTCTTGAACCTGGGTTGACCTTGCTCATTGGATCTAACCCTCTTCAAATCCCCATTCATCCTCTTAAGCTTGGAATCCTTAATAGATTGAGGATACACAAAATTTTTAGATAGGTTCATATAATCATGGACCATCATCGTACAACACTCGTACGTAACTCGGTTGGAAACACCGGTAACGTACTTATTCCTCTTATCTCTAGGGTTAGACACCAAGGATTGAGAATACTTAGAGAACTGCGTAAACTTCAAGGAATACTTCTCAACATTCATGCTATTTTTTCTGAAGTTTTACGGACTCCTCAATCTTCACTACCTCTTCTCACGGGGAAAGCACT
Organism: Solanum neorickii; assembly: GCA_027704865.1. Taxonomy (NCBI): domain Eukaryota; kingdom Viridiplantae; phylum Streptophyta; class Magnoliopsida; order Solanales; family Solanaceae; genus Solanum; species Solanum neorickii. Next base: position 17,442,351 of record JAKWJC010000373.1, on the reverse strand, counting down.
TACTAAGAATCACCATCTTAAACTCTTTCCATTCTATAGGTATTGTGCCCCATTTTTTGCGAAATGGTTTTTGATGCACGGCCTAACAACTCTGTTGGGATTTGGAAATTTTGAAGAGTTTCCACCTAACGAATTAAGGTGTGTTAGGCTACCTATCTAAACTAACAAAGTCTAAATAAGGTCAACGAGCAAGAGATCAAGGTAAGGGTTCAAATTACCTCGAGGGGAAGGTGTAAGTCATCCCTCAAGGTCAACAAATATGGGTCCTGATTGTATATGCAATTTATGTGGGTATTGCAAGTAGCAAGTACGTTAACTTCATTTATGATATAGTTAATTTAAAATAAGATGGCTAGATTATAATAGTAAACAGATAGAGTAACTTTGTTATTTTAATTAATTAGTCAAATATGCAAGACTAAGTAATAACAATAAATAAAATATTATATAAATTTTTTAATGATAAGCGAGAGGATAGAAAACAAACAGATAAATGAGCAAAGAATATTAATTATTTTACTTAAGCTACCCCAAGTAAATATAATTAAATCAAATAAAGGGACAGAAAAGGGAAGGTAGAGTCTGAGAGACTTTTTGGATCAGCACTCGACTTTTAATTTTTATTTTGGTTAGCTTATACATAAAGACAGATAAAACCAATGTTTGTCGTTTAGATCGACTCAATGTCATCATATTCATAGGGCCAGCTACCCCTACCCCACCAGTGCATGCAATTTTTCCTAAAATGTGTCTATCGTTACCGCTGACGGCCCAAGAGGCATTGGACTACTAGTAGGGTGGATTAAAGTATAATAAAATATATGACCCACCTAGACACCAAGAGAAAAAAAATATTGGACAACATTTGACACGTTAAGTCTCATGTTTGGATCTACATTCGATTATTAACATGTTAGCAAACACATAGTAAATAGTAAAGGTTTCATGCTAAACGTGTGAACAACAAACGGATAAACATTTATGATTCAATTTAGAGGGACGAAAATTATTCCAAGGACAAAGGTTATGACACGATGGAGAGTTTATTTATTTTATTAATGAAGCATCCAAGAATTACTTATTGATTAGTTGATTAAAACTGCCAGCAAAATTATTCATAATACTGAGACTAACATATTTCGAGCAATATTTTATTAGGACAACAAATTAAAGTGAGAGATTATGTAGAAAATAACATGTTAATGTAGTAGTAGATTACTCTATTCTGTGAAATTTATTTTAGATAACCATAAATTTAATAGATACAACAAATTAATAGTAGCTGATTTTAAGTGGGAAAATAGTTAATTACGATGCAGAGGATTAATTATTTTAAGTAGATTTAAATTGGGCAAATTAGTAAGGCAGATTTTTAGGATAAAACACATGCAGAAGATAAATGCAGAAAGTTATTTTTATAGTGAGTAGAAAATATTTACAAATTTATCTCTTTTTTAAAAATATTGAATATTATTAAAGAATAATTTTAAAAAATAATATTATTTAATTTTTTCAACATTTTACCTTAGTTAGAACTTATAGACATGATTTCTAAGTGAGATATAAAAAGTTAAAACATTAAAAAAACACCTACGTGCATGATTTTCTAAATACAAGCATGCTAAAAATAAAAAAACCTATACGCTGTCACGACCCAAATCGGGTCGCGACTGGCACCCACACTTACCCTCCTATGTGAGCGAACCAACCAATCTAACCCCAATCGTCTACCAATAATAACAAAAAATAATGCGGAAGACTTAAACTCATTAATGAAAATCAATTAATAACTTCTAAAAAACTCAACAACTATTATTATCCCCAAAATCTGGAAGTCATCATCACAAGAACATCTACTTCAAATTACTAAATCTAAGAATATCTAAGAAGCTAAAATGCATAAACAGCTAGTCCATGCCGGAACTTCAAGGCATCAAGACACGAAGAAGGAGATCCAAGTCCAAGCTAGAAGCTTTAGCTCACCCTGAAATCCGGTGTAATGAAGACTGGCTAGAGTTGCGGTTGAGTTGAAGATGACGGTACGTTTGCTGCACTCCACAATTTACAAAGAAAACAAATACAAGCAGGGGTAAGTACAAACATAAGTACTGAGTAGGTATCATCGGCCAACTAAAAATAGAAAACAGTATATATCAGATAACATCATAAAATCAACTAATATCCTTAGCATGCAACATTTACGATTACCATAACCCTTGGTTACAACACCAAGCACATCAATGAGGACTCACGCCTCATCATCATACTCATTTGGGAATTATGTTCATTAGATTGAGTATATTAACATCTTTCAAGATTCATTATCTTTATTCCTCTCGTGTCGGTACGTGACACTCCGCTCCTCATATACTATCATTGTGTCGGAACGTGACCCTCCGATCCTCATTCTATCCTGGTGTCGGAACGTGACACCCGATCCATATTCTATCCTGGTACCGGAACGTGGTACTCCGATCCTCATATACTATCCTGGTACCAGAACGTGGAACCCGATCCATATACTATCCTGGTGCCGGAACGTGGCACTCCGATCCTCATATACTATCCTGGTACCGGAACGTGGCACCTGATCCATATACTATCCTGGTGTTGGAACGTGACACTCCGATTCCCATATACTATCCTGGTACCGGAACGTGGCACCCGATCCCCTAATCTCACTACTTTCGTTCATCAAACCTTCTTTTACACTAAGGCATCATCATTAACAAAGTAGATTAGGGTTTCTCAAGATTTATGATTCAATAGCTTCATCATGCTTATTTTATCACAATTACATAATCACATTAATGCAAGCATACAATTAAGCATATAGAAGGGTTTACAATACTACCCATACATATCATTCACTATTAAGAGTTTACTACGAATAGTATAAAAACCATAACCTACCTCCACCGAAGATTAGTGATCAAGCAAGCAAATTCCCCAAAGCTTTGTGTTTTCCTCTTCTCGTTCGATCCTCTCTCTCTCTTTGTTCTTTCTATTTTCTTTATTCAAACCCTCTTTCTTTTACCCTAATTAGCATATAATTAAGAATAAAAGATGGCAATAATAACCCACTAATTTACTCAAGGTTACCTCTTTTAACCCCCAAGTAATTAGACTTATCAACATTAACCCACTAACTTTATAATTAAAGCAGGAATAGTCAAAAACGTCCCTTAAAACATTAAAGAAATCCGACCCCGCCTGGGATTACTCAGCCTGTGACGGGCCGTCGCGCCTGCGACGGTCCGTCCTGCTGCTCCGTCACAGAGTTCAGAAACTCAATTCTCTGAAGAGTCTGTGACGGTCCGTTACGCCTGTGACGGTCCATCCTGCCATTCCGCTACGAAGTTCAGAGAGTCGATTTCAGTGCCCATTTTTCAGAATTCTAAGTATTTTGGAACGAGACCCCCTCGACGGTCCGTCATGCCCATGACGGTCCGTCGTGGGTTCCGTCGTCTCAGCCTGTTTTTCCAGAAATAAACTCTGCTGCTCAAAACGACTAAACAGGTCATTATAATAGATACCAATTTACCCATCGTTCGTCCTCGAACGATCATAAGAAGAAAAACAAGGGAGAAGAGGAGTACCTGAATCTGTAAACAGGTGTGGGTATCTTTCTTGCATATCTGCCTCCTTCTCCCAAGTGGCTTCTTCAACTGGTCGATTCTTCCATTGAACTTTGATGGATGTAATCTCTCTTGACCTTAACTTGCGGACTTCTCTATCTAGAATAGCAACAGGCTCCTCCTCATTAGATAAATTTTCATCAAGCAGAACAGAATCCCAACGAATAATGTAGTTTCCATCCCCATAGTATCTTTTCAACATAGACACGTGAAATACCGGATGCACTCCAGACAGCCCTGGAGGCAAGGCTAACTCATAAGCCACCTCCCCTACTCTCTTAAGTACTTCAAAGGGACCAATATACCTTGGGCTTAGTTTACCTCTTTTACCAAACCGCATCACCCCTTTCATGGGCGACACCTTCAGCAAGACTTGCTCACCCTCCATAAACTCCATGTCTCTAACCTTTCAATCCGCATATTCTTTCTGCCTGCTTTGAGCCGCTAAAAGCTTTTCTTGAATAGATTTCACTTTATCTAACGATTCTCTCAGAAGGTCAGTACCCCAAGGTCTAACCTCAAATGCATCAAACCACCCAATGGGAGACCTACATCTTCTCCCATATAGTGCCTCAAATGGGGCCATATCAATGCTTGAGCGATAGCTATTGTTGTAGGAGAACTCTGCTAAGGGTAAGAAGCTATCCCAATGACCACCAAATTCTATCACACATGCACGAAGCATATCCTCCAACACTTGAATCGTTCGCTCAGACTGACCATCGGTCTGAGGATGGAACGCAGTACTAAGGTCCAACCTAGTACCCAATTCCGCATGCAATTTTTTCCAAAACTTGGAACTAAAATGCGTACCTCTATCTGATATGATGGAGAGTGGAACCCCATGCAACCGAACAATTTCTGAGATATAGATTTTGGCTAACTTCTCTGCATTGTAAGTCACCTTGACCGGAATGAAATGAGCACACTTAGTTAACCTATCAACAATCACCCAAATAGAGTCATACTTACCCATTGTCTTTGGAAGACCAACCACGAAATCCATTGCAATCCTTTCCCACTTCCATTCAGGAATGGGCATTCTCTGAAGTGTTCCTCCGGGCCTCTGGTGTTCATACTTTACTTGCTGACAGTTTGGACATTTGGCAATAAAATCAACATTATCACGCTTCATTCTACTGCACCAAAAGTGTTGCTTTAGGTCACGATACATCTTGGTTGCACCAGGATGTATAGAATACCTTGAACTATGAGCCTCTGTCAGAATAGTGTTGATCAAATCATCGACGCGGGGTACACATACCCTTCCCTTGATTCTCAAAACACCTTCCTCATCGATTTGTGCTTCCTTATCCTCTCCTCACAATACTTTATCTTGGATTCTGCTTAGTTTCTCATCGTCAAACTGTTTTCCCTTAATCTTGTCAAGAAAAGAAGATCTTGCCTCCACACAAGCCAACAATCCTCCCTTCTCATTTACTTCTAACCTCATCAAGTTGTTAGCCAGAGTCTGAACCTCTCTAGCCAATGGACGTCTAGAAACTTGCAAGTGAGCTAGACTTCCCATGCTCCCTGCCTTTCTACTTAAGGCGTCAGCCACAACATTAGCCTTTCCTGGGTGATACAAGATGGTAACATCATAATCCTTCAGTAGTTCCATCCACCTCCTCTGTCTCAAATTCAAATCCCTCTGAGTAAAGACATACTGTAGGCTACGATGATCCGTGTATACTTCACACTTAGCTCCATATAAATAGTGTCTCCATTGCTTTAATGCAAACACTACCGCAGCCAACTCCAAATCATGGGTCGGATAATTACGTTCGTGCACCTTTAATTGCCTCGAAGCATAAGCAATTACATTCTTCTCTTGCATTAGTACTGCACCCAAACCCGAATAGGATGCATCACAATAGACAATGAAATTCTTACCTTCCACTGGCAAGGTAAGGATTGGTGCAGTAGTCAACAAAGTCTTGAGCTTCTGAAAGATTTCTTCACATTCATCCGACCATACAAAAGGAACATTCTGCTTAGTCAAGTTCGTCAATTGGGAAGCAATAGAAGAGAATCCCTTGACAAATCGGCGGTAATAGCTAGCTAAACCAACAAAGCTCCTTATTTCTGACACATTAGTAGGTCTTACCCAATTCTTCACTGTCTCAATCTTAGAAGGATCCACCATCACGCCCTCCTTAGACACCACGTGCCCCAAGAAGGACACTGAATCTAGCCAAAACTCACACTTGGAGAATTCGGCATAGAGCTTCTTCTCCTTTAACATTTCTAGCGCCATCCTCAAATGTTCCTCATGTTCTTTCTTGCTCTTTGAGTATATTAGTATATCATCAATAAATACGATCACAAAGAGATCCAAATATGGCTTAAAAATCCCGTTCATCAAGCTCATGAAAGCAGCAGGGGAATTCGTAAGACCAAAAGACATCACTACAAATTCGTAATGCCCATACCTGGTCCGAAAAGCAGTCTTTGGCACATCCGTTGCTCGTATTTTCAATTGATGACAACCGGATCTCAAGTCAATCTTAGAGAAGACACAAGCACCTTGTAACTGATCGAACAAGTCATCAATGCGAGGAATGGGATACTTGTTCTAAATAGTTACCTTGTTCAACAGTCTGTAGTCTATGCACATCCGAAAACTCCCATCCTTTTTCTTCACAAATAATACCGGAGCACCCCAAGGAGATGCACTTGGTCTAATAAAGCCTTTGCTTAGCAACTCTTGAATTTGTGCCTTTAACTCTCTTAACTTCGCGGGAGCCATTCTATAAGGGGGTATAGAAATGGGGCGAGTACCCGGCTCAAGATCGATGCAGAAGTCAATATCTCTATCCGATGGCATACCAGGAAGGTCTGCAGGAAACACATCTAAAAATTCGCGGACTATCGAAACCGACTCAATTGAAGATACATGAGTAGTGTCATCCCTGAGATGTGCCAAGAAAGCTAGACAACCCTTACTAACCATTTTCTTAGCACGAAGAAAGGAGACGATACGAACCGGAATGGAAGTGTAGTCACCCTCCCACACTAACGGATCTGTCCCAGGCTTGGCTAACGTCACAGTTTTAGCATTACAATCCAAGATTGCAAAATTTGGGGAAAGCCAAGTCATACCCAGAATTACATCAAAGTCGACCATTTCTAAGATAAACAAGTCTACATAAGTATTGCTCTCCATAAAAGTCACAGGACAAGACCTATACACCTTCTCAACTATCACAGACTCACCCACCGGAGTAGAAACACGAATAGGCATGTCAAGCAATTCACAATTTAATTTAAGACCAGTAGCAAATGAGGAAGATACATATGAAAATGTGGATCCAGGGTCAAATAATACAAAAGCCATGCAATCACAAACCAAAAGATTACCTGTGATAACAGCATCTGATGTCTCCGCTTCCGACCGCCCAGGGAAAGCGTAACAATGGGCCCTATCACCAGTCTGTCTGTTGCCTCTAACAGGTTGCGCTGCAGTAGTTCCCATTTGTCCGTCACCCCGGAAGTTTTGGTGACCACCATTACCTCGGCCACCACGTCCTCCAGAATAACGGCCTCTACCATGACCACCTCTACCTCTAGCTATTGGGGGTCTATAACTCTGTTTTGGACAATACCTCTTAATGTTTCCAGTCTCCCCACATCCATAACATTCTCTGGATTCAAGCATAGGTCTCTCAGAGAAGTGTTGACCGGTTTGAGGTGGACCCCCAACTACAGTCTGTAGTGAAGACTGAATTGGTCGGACTGAGTAACCTCCTGAACCCTGTCCTCTAGAGTAAGAACCATTACACTCACCTCCCCTTCGAAACCTTTTTGATGTAGTTGCCATGGTGAAGTCATCTGGCTTCACTCCCTCTACCTCTATCACGAAGTCTACCACTTCTTGAAAAGATTTCGCTGTAGCCGCTACCTGTAAGGCTGAAATCCGCAACTCTGATCTCAACCCCTTCAAAAAATGGCGAATCCGCTCTTGTGGACTGAAACATAGTTAGGTGGCATACCTGGAGAGTGCACGAAACTTAGCCTCATAGGCAGAAACCGACATCCTGCCTTGCTCTAGGCTCAAGAACTCATCTCTTTTCCTATCCCTCAAAGTCCGAGGGATATACTTCTCCATAAACAAGCTAGAGATTGATGCCCAAGTCATAGGTGGTGCCTCTGTTGGTTGACACTCAACATGCGACCGCCACCACATTTTGGCGTTCCCTTGAAACTGATAAGTCACAAACTCAACACCAAACCGTTCTACTATACCCATCTTGTGTAGTAGCTCATGACAGTCAACCAGAAAATCGTAGGCATCCTCAGATTCAGCACCCTTGAAGACTGGAGTCTTCAATTTCAAGAACTTACTGAAAAGTTCATGTTGATCATTTGTCATTATAGGCCCTGTAGTCAGACGAGGAAATGTGGCTATTTTTAATGAGGCATCCATGCGGGGAGCCACAGTAGCCGCATGTTGTACCTCCGGAGCCTGAGGTGCTGGTGCAGAAAACATTGGAGGTGTCTGGCCTTTATTAGATAGCCCGCTAAGATAAGCAAAAACCTGATTGATCATCTCTGGGGTAGGTTGGGGTGGCAATTCCTCATTCTGCACCTGTTCATTCTCCCCATCCTCCCCTTCTCTTACTACTTCCTCAGTCGGTGGAGGAGTCACCTCCCAAGTACCAGATGGGCCAGGCGTTCATCCTCTTCCTCTAGAGGGCGTCCTCCCACGACCTCTTCCACGGCCTCTTGTCACTACTCCTCTTCCAGCTACAGCCCCAGTGGCTGGCTCAGACGCTTCTTGTCTTGCTGATGTTGGTGTTGGCGCAGTCGTTGTTGCTCTAGTTCTAACCATCTGCAAAATAGAGTGAAGATGGTCAGATACCAATTTGTATCACCTAGATACCAATTGGATCCAAGTAATAGCACGAAAGAAAGAAAGAATGGGATTTTCCTAAAGTCTTATTGCCTCTCAAAGAAAAGTAAAGGCGTCCCCCTACCGTTCTTTAAGACTCTACTAGACTCGTTCTTGTGTGATGAGACCAACGAACCTAATGCTCTGATACCAAGTTTTTCACGACCCAAATCGGGTCGCGACTGACACCCACACTTACCCTCCTATGTGAGAGAACCAACCAATCTAACCCCAATCGTCTACCAATAATAACAGAAAATAATGCGGAAGACTTAAACTCATTAATGAAAATCAATTAATAACTTCTAAAAAACTCAACAACTATTATTATCCCCAAAATCTGGAAGTCATCATCACAAGAACATCTACTTTAAATTACTAAATCTAAGAATATCTAAGAAGCTAAAATGCATAAACAGCTAGTCCATGCCGGAACTTCAAGGCATCAAGACACGAAGAAGGAGATCCAAGTCCAAGCTAGAAGCTTTAGCTCACCCTGAAATCCGGTGTAATGAAGACTGGCTAGAGTTGCGGTTGATTTGAAGATGACGGTACGTTTGCTGCACTCCACAATTTACAAAGAAAACAAATACAAGTAGGGGTTAGTACAAACACAAGTACTGAGTAGGTATCATCGGCCAACTAAAAATAGAAAACAGTATATATCAGATAACATCATAAAATCAACTAATATCCTTAGCATGCAGCATTTACGATTACCATAACCCTTGGTTACAACACCAAGCACATCAATGAGGACTCACGCCTCCTCATCATACTCATTTGTGAATTATGTTCATTAGATTGAGTATATTAACATCTTTCAAGATTCATTATCTTTATTCCTCTAGTGTCGATACGTGACACTTCGCTCCTCATATACAATCCTGGTGTCGGAACGTGACACTCTTATCCTCATTCTATCCTGGTGTCGGAACGTGACACCCGATCCATATTCTATCCTGGTACCGGAACGTGGCACTCTGATCCTCATATACTATCCTGGTACCGGAACGTGGCACCCGATCTATAAACTATCCTTGTGCCGGAACGTGGCACTCCGATCCTCATATATTATCCTTGTACCAGAACGTGGCACCTGATCCATATACTATCCTGGTGTAGGAACGTGACACTCCGATCCTCATATGCTATCCTGGTACCGGAACGTGGCACCCGATCCCCTAATCTCACTACTTTCGTTCATCAAGCCTTCTTTTACACTAAGGCATCATCATTAACAAAGTAGATTAGGGTTTCTCAAGATTTATGATTCAATAGCTTCATCATGCTTATTTTATCACAATTACATAATCACATTCATGCAAGCATACAATTAAGCATATAGAAGGATTTACAATACTACCCATACATATCATTCGCTATTAAGAGTTTACTACGAATAGTATAAAAACCATAACCTACCTCCACCGAAGATTAGTGATCAAGCAAGCAAATTCCCCAAAGCTTTGTGTTTTCCTCTTCTCGTTCGATCCTCTCTCTCTCTTTGTTCTTTCTATTTTCTTTATTCAAACCCTCTTTCTTTTACCCTAATTAGCATATAATTAAGAATAAAAGATGGCAATAATAACCCACTAATTTACTCAAGGTTACCTCTTTTAACCCCCAAGTAATTAGACTTATCAACATTAACCCACTAACTTTATAATTAAAGCAGGAATATTCAAAAACGTCCCTTAAAACATTAAAGAAATCCGACCCCGCCTGGGATTACGCAGCCTGTGACGGGCCGTCGCGCCTGCGACGGTCCGTCCTGCTGCTCCGTCACAGAGTTCAGAGACTCAATTCTCTGAAGAGTCTGTGATGGTCCGTTACGCCTGTGACGGTCTGTCCTGCCATTCCGTTACGAAGATCAGAGAGTCGATTTCAGAGCCCATTTTTCAGAATTCTAAGTATTTTGGAACGAGACCCCCTCGACGGTCCGTCGTGCCCATGACGGTCCGTCGTGGGTTCCGTCGTCTCAGCCTATTTTTCCAGATATAAACTCTGCTGCTCAAAACGACTAAACAGGTCGTTACATACGCATGGTATCTAAATCATTATAAAATAAATTAGTTAATGATCGAGTAAGACAGGATTGATTTTAAGCCAATTCTTTAAATATATTCTAATAAATTTCAAGGTTTACAATTTAAGCAACATAGGTGGACTTGAGAAATAAAAAATAAACTTAAGCAACAAATGACAAGAAACAATTAGCACATATAACTCCCCCCTCCCCCCCAGTCGATGCCCAAGTTATTTCAGAATTTCATATATAAAGAGGGTTGGAGGTTTATATGAATATTACAAATAAATAACGAAACAAAATCAAAATGTATAAATCATATAATCTCCTCATAGCGAATCTTCAACTTGAACTTCAAGTTTTAAAACCTGTCAAAGAAAACAATACACAACCCACATAAAAATATTTATTTTAGACAAGGTAAGACATACATAAATACATACATATAAAAAAAAATAAAAAAATAAACTTACTTAAATATATAAATGCAAAATAATATAAATGCTAATTAAAAACACTAACAAGCAAAGCATAATCCAACTTTCGACCCGAACACAACAAAGTGGCAAAGAAAGCACTTAAACGTCTACTGAAATCTTAAATTATTTTAAAAGTAGAGTAACATTATTAGTATTCAAATATGAAAAATGAGAGAGAAGGAGTTATGAATAATGTAGAACTTGTGATAAAAGAGTGTCTACTATAATGAAAGGAGGGGTCCTATTTATATAGCAAAGAGGGGGAAGACATAAGGGAAAGAAATATTTTAAGAAAATAATTAATATAATAATTTCTTAATTTAAAGGAAAGTCAAATCATTAAATAATTATTTTTTACCAAATATAAGCAAATAAGAATAAATTAGGAAGAGTAATATTATTTTTACTTAAATAATGAAAAGCCTAATGAGATTTTATTATTATTCTATTTTGCCAAATATACGACCAACTAAATATAACAAGAAAATAAATAAAGTTGTCATAAATCAATAAGGTAAGTGTTAATTAAGCCAAATATTAATGGAAGGCGGGTCTCAGTTTCAAATTTAAAATCGTCGTAACAATTTCTAAATTGAGTACTACTTCATATCAAATATACCGTCGACGACTATTTTGATATCGATTTCAATACAACATAACTTATCGAGATCTCTTCATTTTTATCACTTTCAGGTACCGGAACCTTTGTCAAGGTTTTATGAAATGTATGTCATAGTGCTTTTTCAAAGCACGTACCTTATTATCAATGACCATTTTGATAATTTAGTCCACTACTTCCTTAAGGAGTTTTACATTTGGAATCAATTGATCTATTACTCTTTCGGCGTACCATAGACTATGTCCTTCAAGGACTATTTATTGAAGCATTTGCAGCTTAATTAAAATATAAGGTCAGCAAATACATTTGGCAAATTACTTGAAACATTTTGCAAATGAATTATATCTTGAACTTCAAGTTCACAATTTTTAACGAGAATCTAGATAATTCACACCACACATAACTTTCAAATGTTACATATATCTTCCCCTAATATAATAAAATCTAACATCCACCCTTAACCTCAATTGGAGATCCATCTTTGTGCGTGGTGAAGCAATAAATCATATGTGTACGTCAAATTTTTAGATGGAAATTATTTGGTTCCTGACCCTGAACCAATTGTTTTGGGAAAATCTTATTTGCTTGATGCATTCATGTTAAATAAACTCATCTCATATCAAGTTTTATTCGAGCGATTTATTCTCATAATCAATGGTCTAGCTAGAATTGGAGGCATACCATTTCTGATAAACGAACAGGAATTCTCAACATGACTCTATAATTTGAAATTATGCTCTTAATTTAATAATTTGAGCAAACAACCTTACAAAAATCAATTTGTAAGTTGATACAAATGCACATGTGACCATATCGTAGATGCATCTATTAAATCATAATAGTAAGCGGTCCACATGGCAGGTGAATGAACATATATTCACCTTTTTATGTGTTGAAATAATTGCATGAGATACAATCCCAACCTTAGATGGTACAATTATCATTTTATCACAAGGACAAGCTACAAAAGAGAATTCTTGAAGAATCTTTTGTTTCTTCAACAAATAGTCACGTGAATTCTCCATTTCTTTTGCATCACATTTGAATCGAAATGGCCAACTGATTAGGCCAACTGATATTTATTCTAGTAAACTTCTACTTTACTTTTGCATGTGATTCCATCAACATGTCCATGTTTGTATACAACAATTTTGTGTACTACCACAATTTTCACAACACCACCCTTATAGTGACCATCTCCTTCAAGGAGAAAATTATGATAAGTGTCATGGTTAGAATTATTACATTCAAGACTTATTTCTTGATGACCAATGACAAATTTGTGCTGCCACACAAAAATATTTATTTTGATCATGACCAAAACCTTATGGAAAATATTTATTTCTTTCTTTTGTCCTTTAATAGTTCATTTTAAAACATACCACAGTATTTATGTAGTACTCAAAGTATATATATGACCAAAATGACCATTTATGTCAAAATATTTTCTTTCAAACTCTCAAACCTCCCGTAGATGTGAGATGTGACATTCATTCAACAATACATGAACTTGTTCTTATCCATACGAGCACTAGTCTCATTTTCTTCAAGAAATGGACCATAACAATTTGTACATGTTCCATATGTTTTTATTTGAAACTCATTGTCATGTTTTTGCATTATGTGACTCACCTCAACATCACTTTAAGAGGTCAAATGTATCAAATGTACTATTACTTTGTATTCATTTATTTTGATGGAGGATTTACAAAACTTTTTAAATTGGGTTGCACCTACAACAATGTGCCCAACTTCTCATACCACTTTCATGGATGAAAATTACATTTAGAAATTACCTTCACACTTGACGGACCATATTAAGAAACAATATGTCCAATAACCTTTTATACAATTTTAATAGATAAAATAACCTTCACATTTGAAGAAACATCTTAAGAACCCATAAATCATAGCGATCTTCCTTTTAATTACAACAACGATGACCATTAACATTTTTCCATACCCATGTTCATACATTCAATCACTTGTCATTTTTCAGACTAATTAATACACTACAACCACATTCACATAAGAGAATGGAGAAAATTAATTGGGTAAAGTCATAACTTTCAATCAAAAGTATAAATCTTTATGTTAGTCATCATCATATCATCACTATAGTGCATTATGACTTTAAGTCAATGTCTTACCTATATAAAGACACCTTTGGTCATAAATCAGTGAGACTTGAACCCAACTTCTTATTATCATGGTGCACCAAGACTTAAACTCGATGTCTTACCCACTTAATTCGGTGAAACCTGAATTCACCGCCCTCCCCTCAACCAATGACTTAATAAATTAAATGCATTAACAAAAAAATAATTATCGAAAGTCATAAACATAATCTGAACTTAACTTAATACAAAGATGAATAAAATCAATTAATTAGAATGACATGTTAGAATCCTATAAAAGTCCCTAGTTAAAACAAATTCAAACATTTTAGTAGTCCCTCTCAACATTGTTATGAAGATTATCATAATTTACTAACCATTTTAGAATAACTACAAAACAAGTTTTGTTTGTACAAATAATATGTTAATAACTCAACAAGTAAATGTTTTGATAAAGAAAAAAACATGTGCAAAAGTAACCAACAATAATAATCCAATCAATATGTATATGCCACATAACTCAATAAAACAAGTTTATAAAGAAAAATTTATTTACAAATTGTTATTAATTTTACTTTTTAAATATATAGGTTATCAAATTAAAAATTTGGTAAACGTTAAAGCAACTTTTTGGACTCTATGATTTTGAGATGGTAAGAAAATTAATGATGCATAGTCAATAATAAAATATAAAATAAATTATATAGTAATTTACCTTGAGAAAAAAATAAACACAAATATTTTTACCTTTGTTGTATTTTCTTTGCTTCAATCCTTCAATAGTAGAACAATCGTGTTGATAAAGTATAGTAAACTTAAAGTAAAATAAGACAAGAAATATAAAACATAAAACAATAGAAATAGGGTGACAAAAGATGAGAGTATTTCTTATTATTCAAATTCATCAAATCTTCAATTGTATACAATATGAACCTTTATGTCTCTATTTATATTGTAACATAGAGGCATATAAAATGTTAGTCATAAGCAAGACATTAACATGAATATAATGAGGAGGTTATAAACCAAAAGATTACAAGAATAATGGTTATAAATGTGGAGGTTATGGAGGTTAAGTTCATCTTCATAATGAAGAAAATAGTGAAGATAAATGGGTGAGTAACTTCTTGATGTAGTGGACATCCACACTACAATATTTTATAACATAAATCCAATAATAAAATATTTATGATACAATAAAATAAATAAATAAATAAATAAATATAACAAAAATGTATGACAATTTATATGCTAAATATCTATAGACGTACCATAATAAATATATCCTAAAATTATATAGATGATGAATTTAAGAGATGAAAAATTAATCATTTTATTTATATATAGAATTAAGACATAAAAAAAAGAGATAATAGTTGATCATAAAATTATGTGATACATCATTTAAATAGGAAAAAAATGAAGTTCCCTAAAAATAATAATGATAATAATGTTAAATCATCTTTAAAATATTAAGATAACTGCAGTATAGATTTTATATATATATATATATATATTAAAACTTAAGTAAGTTCCTAGGAGAGTCGTTAAGTTGTCGCACCCTATTTTCGAACTTGCTGAAATAGTTCACAACATAATATAACTATTATGATTTTAAAAATTGTTTGTTTTAGAATCACCATCTAATTCTAAAGAAAATATTATAAATTTCATTTTTAAATATGTAAATATAAACTGTGTTAATTTATGAAAATCAATAAAATTCTATGTAACAATTCTTATTACTCGAGGGTAAAAGTCTTCTCATGCACGCTAATGTGGAAAGGATGATATATATTAGACTTTTCATGTTCACATGACATATTATATATATATATATATATATATATATATATATATATATATATATATATATATATATATATATATATTATGTTGTGAACTATTTCAGCAAGTTCGAAAATAGGGTGCGACAACTTAACGACTCTCCTACGAACTTACTTAAGTTTTAACCTTAGAAAATTTAATTTAAGAGTAAGTTTTGTGATTACTTGCTTATTTTCACATTATTGTTTGCTTTACCAAGATGATACATTGCTTTTGATTGAAAGGTTGCAAGTAAAATTTATACTTGTTCCTTAGTTGTTTTAAAACATTATCTATACTGCTTTCCTCACAAAGTCATTGATATTTTCTATCAAGTCATTGGTCGTACACAAATACACACTGAACACGCAATATATGTTCTGCACTCCTCCAAAACTTTCTTTGGATGCTTTAGTTCTAGAGTTGGTGGAATTAAGATAGTGCATCTTCCAACTCAATCCTACTCTCAATCATTTAGGGAAAAAATCATACTCTAATAATAAGTCATGTTGCATAGCTTTAGGCAATATAATATAAGGATTTATCATTGCGTTTTGGAAATTATCTACATGTCAATGAGTTTTTCTTTAATTAACATACATTTGTGTGAAATTAATATGATTGATCCAAACTAAAATACCTAACAAATTCGGAGCAAATAAACTTATCACACTCTTTACCTTTTTTTCAGATGAACATCGACCAAAACTTGCTGAAAATTGAAATGGTTGTTTGAGCGATACATATCCTACAAAATTAGTGGCAAAGCATCCACAGAATAAACGGAGCTGAGATTCTGGGACACTTAGGTGTTCTATCATCACTTCCAGGGACACAAGGCGGCAAAGTCTTCATTACTTAGCTAATGGGATTCTGGGACCCAAGCACAATAACTTTCTAATTCTCAGATTTTTAGATCACTCCCACATTATAGGAGTTCAGATGTTTTGCCGAACTACTGATTAGAAAAAGGTTGTTGATGATCCCATAAACCATATGTTCAGGCGATTTTCTATGTCTCCTGGAACTCCATATATTTCCATCGTTGAGATATGTAGACAGTAGAAAGATTAAGCTAGACAATCTATTTCAAAGGTTGAAGCGTCTTGAAGGTTATGATGAACATCAACACGAATTTGCATGTACCCGTGGAGCATGGTAAATTTGTGGCCAAAAGTATTTATCATGTTTTTTTGGGAATCACACTATTTTCAGTAAGGTCTCATTCTCCTGACGTCAATATATTGGCAATAGTTATGAGCATTTTTCACAATCTGTAAAATATTCCTTGGACCCATGATTCTCGCCGAGGTACTTCGATCATTGACAACGGGCACAACTTCTTTAGAGGATACAATATGTTGTTACAATCTGGGCGAGAATACATTTTTATCATTGTGATCCATAGATTGATTATTGTATAGACGCACGTGAGCCACGAATATCACCTCCGATATTGGGAGGGCGCACCGACAGAAAGGGAAGAGTGACACAATTTTTTGAACAATCTTATAGGAGATGTCATCCAATGAAAGTTTTCTTTGATAAGAGGATTTACATTTGCAAGAACTCAATATTTTTTTCTTTATCTAGTTGATTGGGCTAAGGAGCATTCAACCATATGCATCTCTTCGAGTTATGCGAGAATTTGGAGTTGTTAAAGACATTCCACTATAGTAGATCATGGGATTACATCAGAATGCTTTCACTTCAGTCTCATTAGAGACTATAAGAAACTTGCAAGCCGAATGAGAACACATAGTTGATTTAGACATGAGAGAGGAAAGCTGATGTACCTCGGAATATTACGCTTGACGAACTATTGTGAGTCATTTGACTCACCCAAGTGTACGAAGGATGAAGCGGTTTGTAAGCAGTCAATGGATTTATTAGGTTAGAGAATCAACATTTTTTCGCATGGAATTCACTATACCCATGTATAATCAGATAGTTCCTGGATCCATAAATTATTTAAGGTGGTTAAGAATGAAGACCCAAAAGAGGATCCGAAAGTGAACCCTGAAAAAGATCACGAAGAGTACCCAGAAAAGGAACCGACAGAAGATTCTAGAGAGCTAACTGAAAAGATGGAAAAGGATTCAGAAGAAGATTCAGATCATGACCCATATAACCCTAGAGATGGAGGAGTATTAGAACCCATTTCAGAAACCTCCATGTGGTCTTCCTCGACCTTTTCTTCAAGGTGCTCTTCGGGAACTTCCTCTGCGTCCTCTTTGGGATCCTATTCTAGGTCTCCTTTAGTGTCCTCTTCAGAATCCACTGTTGGGTTTTAAAAATGGTGTGAATGGAAAATGAAGAGTTACGACTTTTATGAATAGTTGTGATTTTTATGAAGCGTTGCGACTTTTATGAAAAGTTTTGACTTTTATGAAAAGTTACGACTTTTATAAAAAGTTGTGACTTTTATGAAAAGTGACGACCTTTCTGAAAGATTGTGACTTTTCCAAAGGTTTGTGACCTTTCAGGTAAGGCATAATAAGAACATTTTTGCACTACCCTTTGGTTTCTATAAATTGAGGGATTTCCTCTCATTTTAATATAGAATTCATGGACTTCTTCTTCAACTACTAAATCTAGTATTCTTAGTATGCTTTACTGTCATTGAGTGGTTCGCTGACACCGGTGTTTTTGGTATCTATACTCTGGTGATTGAGATCATTTTACCCTGGGAGGTCATATTCTAAATCAAACCTCAGATACTAGAGGGGAATAATTTTCTTTTAGGGGACACTGTGAGTTCAATGGACATGATATTTTTCCTATTGAAAATTTTCAAGATTCTTGTACGTGTTTTACAAATTTTAGATTTGTGAATTAATTTCAGTTCTTCAATTCTTTTGTTCTTCAGAGGTTCATTAAACTTGGTTACTTCGTTTTTTTGCAAAATTTATTGGAATCAGTAAGAATCTTTAGACACATATTAACAATAATTCTTTTGTAAAAAAATATTTCGTATATTTTTTCTTAAATCTGTTTCTGATTCTAGTTTCTCTAGTAGTTTTAATTTTCTAGTTGTGAAAATATTCTTTAACTTTGTTGTCTTACAATGATGTTCAAAGTTTTGTTCAATGTATGTTTGAAATACAAGTTGAACAACAATCTTAAGGAAATTAATATACTGTTAGTATTTTTTTTTATTCTACTGATTGAGAGAATCTGATCATGGAAGTAGACTCCATAATTCGTTACCTTATTATGTGTATCTTTGAAAAAAGATCTGCAAATCATATGTTGTGGAGTGAATTTTACCTCGCAAATATCGTTGGTTTTAAAATTCTTTAGTTTGCAAAAATGGGAGATGCATATTTTTGTTTGATAAATAGTATGTCAAAATGTTATAGTTGGAAGACTATTTGATAAGAAAAACATTTCTATGTAATAAAGAATATGTTATTCTGTTTGGAGAAAACAAAACTTTTGTAGTTTTGTACTCCATGAGAATTGTTAGTGTGTCTGATTTTTGTAGACTAAAAACTTTTGTTATATTATGGATAAATTGGACTATACAATTGGCTTGAAGAATATGAAAACTTCACATAAGAAGTCAGTATTGTACTTTGGATTTTCTATAAACTAAACATTGTCAAAGAGAATTGCAGCACTATCATTCTTTCGTAGAATAAAGTTTCCAACATTAAAATATGTGGAAAAACTATTTTCAAATATTTGAAAAATATTTTTGAGATCACATTTGAAATGTGGGGGTTATTTGCTTATGATTAGACTTGGTATCTAATTTAACTTTGGAGCAAAAGATAAGAAATTCAATGATACTTTTGTATTATGTTATACCCACAAAATTCTTGGAGTATATTTGGTATTGTGGTTGTTGAGTTTCTCTATTACTAGTATATAGTGTGACTAGTATGAAATATCCAAATTATATATATACTTTTTCAAAATAATTGTGTTCTTTTATGAAAAAAAATATCACTCAAAATGTTGTGATTTTTCATGAAAAGATATGTCTATTATAATAAAAGTATTTGCATACACATGAATATTGGTGAATAGTCATTTATTTTGTAAAAATTACATTTGGACTATATTGTCTTTATTGAACCCGATGAAACTTTGTTCATGGGTAGTTCTATAACAATCATAGAAAGTTATGAAAATGTCCTTCTGAAAAAGGACATTTGACAATATAAACAATGTTTGTATCACACAAAATTTTAAGAAATAGGAATAAAATATTAGTGAGAAAAAAGCTACCTCGCGAAGAGCTTTACGAACTCAATGTTTTTATTTGTTCTTACTTGTTTGAGTCAATGTTTGTGACATGTAACTTTGGGGCATGTCAATTATAAAACCTTGTAAGGAAAACTGATAAACTTAGATGTTTTGCCTAACTTTGAGTGTAATAAATAAAAATGTCAAGTTTTTGTGGAATCTAAGTATGTTGAGCATTCTTATAAATCTGTTGAAAGGAATTCTAATCCCTTAGAATTGATTTACACTGACATTTGTGATATGAAGTTAACACCATCTCATTGTGGGAAAAAATATTTGTTACTTTTATTGAGAATTTCACTAAAACTGACTATGTCTATATGCTGAATAGTAAGGATGCAGCAATAAAAATGTCCAAACAATGTAATATCGAAAGTTGAAAATCAGTTCAAAATAAATATAAGAAGTGATAAGAATGGAGAGTATAAATCTCATTGTGCAGAAATATGTTTGGAAAGTGGAATATCCATCAAACTACAACAATATTCACCTCAATCTAATAAAAACTGAACGTTGAAAGAAATTATGGATGCTTTACTTATAAGTTCGGGTTTACACAAAACTTGTGTGGAGGAACTATCCTTAATGCAAAAGGGAACAACAAAAAGTTTTATCTTTTTAGAAAGAAAATTTTTTTGTTTGATCAGAATACAATCTTTTCCATATGAGAAATGGAAAGGAAGGAAATTCAACTTGAAATATTTCAAAGTGTGGTGTTATCTAGTCAAAGTCCAAGTTTCTATTCCTAAAAGAATTAAAATAGGACCTACGACTGTGGACTGTAAAATTAGACTTGAGTAGTCTAGAGAAGGTTCTAAAAGGCCTAGGAAATGAAATGGATAATGTACTTAACAAAGCGATTCAGAGGCTTGATAAATGTTAAAGGACATTTACTTTCTTCGAATATGATTTTGTAACATTTTCTGTGTCTTCTGTAAACTCATTCTTTGGAAAGATGGTTTCAATAAAAAATATTGAAAGTTAATTCATCTTCTTCAAGAAAATAAACCTTTGGGTTCAAAGTAAATCTTTAGAAGTAAAATAACAGTTGATGGAACTGTTGAAAAATATAAAGCAAGACTTTGTGTAAAAGACTTAAGACAAAAAAATAATGTTTTGATCTTTTCAATATATATATACTCGTTAGTAAATAGAATTACGTCCATTTGGATGAAAAAATTATTAGTGTTGTAAATGACCTCCGAATTCATCAAATGAATGTGAAAAGAACTTTCTTAAATGCAGAATTTGAGGAAGAAATTTACATTGAACAACCCGAGGATTTTGTGATTCCTGATAAATAAAGAAAGTATGTGAACTTGTTAAGTCACATTATGAAAGCACCCAAACAATGACATAATTTGATCAAACCATGTCGGCAAATGGATTGAAGAATGATGGAAGTGACAATGGTTTTCATATTAAAATCATAATGTCATTGTTTGTTTGTATATTGGTGATATACTGAACATATGCTATAAATCAAGTGGAATGAAAATTATTGGAGTTGCTAATGAGTTCTTAAATATAAGAATTCGTAGAAATCCATAATCTTTAGCATTTTCACGGTCACATTGCATTGAAAAAGTACTTAACTAGTTCAAATATTTGGATGTCAATATCGTCAAGTCTCCAATAAATGTGAGCTTTGCACTTCAAAAGAGTGAAAACAAAAGCGACACACAATTGGATTGTGCTAGAGTTTAGGGAAGCATGATGTATATCATATAGTGTGTGCGATCAGATATAGCATTTGCTATTTTAAACTGAGTCGGTTCACAAGTGATCCAAATAAATTCATTAGATGACAATATATAGAATTTTGGAGTATTTAAAATAATACTTAAAACTATGTCTTGCATTATAACAATATTGAAACATATAATGATGCAAATTGAATAATCGGACGAATGAAGTATAATTACGAATGGATATGTATTTACTATTGGAAGAGGAGCAGTCTCTTAGAAATATTTCAAAAGAGACATGTATCTCTAGCTCTACAATGTTCTTTGAGGTAGGTGCTCTAGATAAGGTCGGTGAATAAGTTGAAAGACTCCGAAATTTCTTGATAGATATTCTATTTTTGCCCAAACCATTGGCATTAGTATGCATACACTTTCACAATCAAGATACAATAGGTAGGGCATGGAGCATGGCGTATAACGAAAAGTCTCATCATATACGACATAAACATGATACCGTTAGAAAACTACTCTCTAGTAGAATTATCAATTGACTACGTAAAGTCAAAGGATAATGTGCCGAATCCACTGACAAAAAGGCCTAATTAGAGAGGAAGTTAAAAGACCATCTAAGGGAATGAATTTACGGCTTAGGATAAGTCATCATGGGGGTAACTCTATATAGCAGACTGGAGATCCCAAGAGCTAGATTCAAGGAGAAAAACAAAGTTGTGAATGACGATTCGGCATTGTCAACAAACTCAACCCATTCTCATGATGAAGACAATGCTCAGGGACAAGGATACAACATTAAGGTTTGTTAATGAGTTAATAAAGCTTAATGATTTTAATTATTTGCTATGTTTGGCAGAGTTGACCAAATAGTGTATCTACACGATAACACGGTTAGGAATCACCTATGTTATTGTGAAGTGTAAGCCGCTTCAAAGAAGATGATTGTCAAAAGTCCATCTCTCTATACACTCATGAAACCAGGAGATGTTCATGGCTAAAACAACATAACCGTAAGAACCATAAAGGGTTAATTGTGTGAAATATGATTGTCTAGGTATACACCAAAGTTCAACGGTTCAAAGATATCACATCTACTGATTGTCCGAGTATATCCGACATATGTTCATTACGGAAAATCCAAGGAAAACCTACTTATCCAGATGCAATTAATTCTTGCTTGTAGAGTACACATACTTGTCCATTTCTCTTTCTTCGAGTCATTCTCCATTCATACGGGGGATTGTTGGGTTTTAAAAAAGGTGTGAATGGAAAATGAAGAGTTGCGACTTTTATGAAGAGTTATGACTTTTATGAAATGTTGCGACTTTTATGAAAAGTTGCGACTTTTATAAAAAGTTATGAGTTTTATGAAAGGTGACGACCTTTCTGAAAGATTGTGACTTTTCCAAAGGTTTGTGACCTTTCCGGTAAGGCACAATAAGAACTTTTTCGTACTACCCTTTGTTTTCTATAAATTGAGGGATTTCCTCTCATTTTAATATAGAATTCATGGACTTCTTCTTCAAGTAATAAAACTAGTATTCTAAGTGTACTTTACTGTCGTTGAGTGGTTCGCTGACATCGGAGTTTTTAATATCTATTCTATGGTGATTGAGATCATTTTACCCTGGGAGGTCATATTCAAAATCAAACCTCGAATACTAGAGGAAAAATTTTTCCTTAAGGGGACACTGTTAATTCAATGGACTTGAGCTTTTTCCTATTAAATTTTTCCAGATTCTGGGATGTGTTTTACAAATTTTAGATGTGTGAATTAATTTCAGTTGTTCTATTCTTTTGTTCTTCACTAGTTCATTAAACTTGCTAACTTCGTGTTTTTGCAAATTTTGTTGGAATCAATAAGATTCTTTAGACACATATTAACAACATTCTTCTTTAAGAAAAATATTTCGTATATTTTTCTTAAATCTGTTTCTGCTTTAGTTTCGCTATTAGTTTTAATTTTCTAGTTGTGAAATATTCTTAAACATTGTTGTCTTACAAAGATATTCAAAATTTTGTTCTAAGTATGTTTGAAATACAATATGAACAACATCCTGTTCTGGATCTTGCTTCACGATTTTTTTTCTCAACCAACTTAAATAATTGATGAATCTAGAAACTATCAAATTGTACATTTGTGTAGTGAATCCATGTGAGGAAGCACTGATACTCTAACCCTATCAATCTATTGGTTACTGCAAACCCATGATTTCTCGTATCCTTGGTTGACCCATATGTTTCAACTGTAGGCCGTCAAGCGTAACATTTAGACGTACGTTAGTTTTTCTCCCCCATGTTTAAATCAACTATATTTTTTGTTATTTAGACGTACGTTAGTTTTTCTCCCCCATGTTTAAATGAACTATATATTTTTATTCGGCTTGCAATTTTCTTATCCGCTCTAGTGAGACTAGAGTAAAAACATCCTCATATAATTCCATTATCGACCATAGTGGAATGTCTTAGATGACATCACTTTCCCGCATAACTCGAAGAGGTGCATATGTTTGAATACTTCTTCACCCAATCAACTCGATAAAGAACAAATATTGAATACTTGTAAATACCAATCCTCGAATCCAATAAAACTTTTCATTGGATGACTTTTTCTATAAGGTTGTTCAAAAATGTGCAACACTCTTACCTTTATGTCGACACATGCGCGCAATATAAGAGGTGATCTTCATGGATTTTGTTTTATTACGTGTTTGTATACAATAATCCGTATGTAGATAATGATGATATATAGAAATGTACACTTGCTCATCTATATCAATTTATTGCATCCTTCGAAAAAGTGGTTCCTCCTCATGCAAGCTAGCGATGATCGAAGTTTCTCAACGAGAATCATGGATACAATGAAAAACCTTTGCGGTTCGTAAAAATGCTCGTAATTATTGGTTATTGATATCGACAAAGAATATAGTGTTATAATTTGAACGAAAAAAATATAAAGTGGAGTTCTTGAAAATAAAGAGATACGTAATAATGATACTAGATAGAATTAGCCCATGCAAGCACGGGCCAAATTGCAATGGCCAAAACGTGTTGTTCTAACAAAATTCATTTCAACAGACACAATGACATTTTATTGTAGTGAAATCCGTTTAAGTATCTACGATAGCATAATATTAAATTCAATAAAATTAATAAGCAAAAGAGTTTTTCATATAACCATGGGCCATAATCTTGGTTAATTCCTTCACACAAACTGCAAAAAAGAGGAGAGAATATAACAAATGCTGTCTTTCTCAATACATAATTCAAAGCCTCAATTACTTTCTTCACCAAGAAATTTTTTATGCAAGGAAAAAAGTATTCCTTCTTGAATTCTGACGTTTTTAAAATTTTTGATGAATTGGTCAAGTTAAAGCTCATTGACTTGTCAAAGATGAAGAGACCGGATGAAGCTGGAAAAGCCGATGACCCAAATTATTACAAGTATCATAGACTTGTGAGTCATCGTCTTGAAAAGTTTTTTGTATTTAAGGATAGAGTGATGCAATTGGTTAACGAAAAGAAAATTGTCCTTGATGATGAGAAGGCTAGTTCTAACCAGATCTCTATCAAGTTTGGATCACTAGATCCAGTGCATATATATATCTCTGAAAAGCATGAAGAAGAGTAATTAGACCAGGAAGTTGATATAGATGGTTATAAAGGTTGGATTCTTGTAACTAGGCGAAGACGCAACAATTCGATCTGACGAAAAGAATCATTCGAGCAATCGTTTAGAGGGAAAATGGTGAAGAAATTGGAGAAGCAAAAATCATTCAAACGCCCAAAAAAGGGCAAAGGTAGAAGTGCATCACTACCAAAAACCTCGACGTTCTATGACTCTAGAGGAATTCTTACCAAGCTCATTCGACATAAAGTCTAATCAAGGAAATGTAGAGGCATCATGTTTCAATGCTGATAAAGAAGAAACAGTGAGGTGCCTTCTACTGGGAAAGAAGGAATATCGAGCAAATTCCCACCAAAAGTGCTCCTAGTGACGAAGAAAAAGCTAAAGGGAAATATCAGCAATGATGTCTCTTTCATCTTCTGAAAAATATACTGAACCTTCTTTTCATGAAGCACATGCATGTGATACAAAAATCACAAATACAGATAGTGATCTTCTATTTGGTTAAACACTACATAATCGTTCTTTGTATATTGTGGGTCATGTGCTAGAGAAGAAGATAAATAGAATCTTAATAGATGAAGGATCTGGATTCAACGTTTTGTCTATCCACACATTCAAAAAACTTGGCATCACGACTGGAGAACTTAGTGAAATTCTTCTGTTAATACAAGAATTTAATCAAGGGGACAGAGGTCCATAGGCTTTATTAAATTAGAGATCCACATGGAAGATTTGCAGTCAAGCGCATGGATGCATGTGATCAACGCAAAGACATCATACAATGTATTACTTGGAAGGCCTTGGGTACATGAGAATAGAATTGTCTAATCTTCGTACTATCAATGTTTGAAATATCTTGAAGGTAGAATTGAAAGAAAGATAGTTGCAGATGATAATCCTTTCACCGAAGTTGAGACACACTTTGCAGATGCGAAATTTTACTTAATAAGTTATGTCGTTATAGGGGCCAAATCCAATGATGTCAAATCGATCAAGTTTGATAAGATCATAAACAAAAGAATTGATGCAACTATCGAAAAGGTGAAAATTGAATCTAAAGAACCGTGTCCTATTTTTAATGAACGGAAGATCATGTATTCGAAGAAGAAGCTGACTTCTAGGCTTTGTTATGTCCCAAAAGCGAAGAAAGAACAAGATCAATCATCTAACCTTCATGAAAATGCATTGAGAGAGATAACTCTTCCTATTAGATGGATTGATGCAATAAACTTGTCTTAAAGTTACCAGAAAAGTCAATCTCTCAAGATCAAGTGCGAGATATGACACTTCCTACAAAACGCACAAGAGAAGGTTTTACCCTAATGCTTACAAGTTATTTATGAAGGCGGGGTACAACCCTAATGAGCCATCAACGCTAGGGAAACTTCAATCAGAAGATACAACTAGGCAAGCACGTGAAGGCCTAGGTTATAGCCAACCGCCGCCAATTTGCATTTCCATAAGAAGGGCTAACAAAAATCATATAACTTTTGAAGATAACATCATTGCTCCTAATGAAAGGCCTTCCGTCTTTGATCGACTTGGGGAAGCAATTGCAAGAACTTCTGTGTTTGAGAGGTTAGGGCCTTCGAAGATGAATAAGATGAATAACAAAAATCTAAGAAGTTATTTAAAAGTTACAATGCCTACTTCATATTTGATTCGAATGGATTTCAGAAGTTTGATTCCTTCGAGGATGAGGCGACGAGTGGAACTTGTGATTTCCTATAAAGAGGAACTCAAGGCAAAGGCTCAGAATGTGGTTTACACCAAAAAGCACGAGGAAGATGAAGAATGTGTAGGTTTATAAAATCATGTTACAATCCAAAATGAATACAATTCTTTGCCTCAAATGAAGATTGATCAAGGGGTAGAATATATTATCTCGTGGTGTCATACATCTGTCAATGACAATGATCCTTTGGAAGAGGAAGATGCTTGAGATGCTCCACCAGAACTTGAAGAAGGAGTAAAAACCACAATAGATCCTTTGAAGGAATTTTTACCTTGGCACTGATGAAGACCCAATGCCAACTTACTTGAGTATTCTAGAAGTTGATGAAGAAATCGCTTAAATAAATATACTTAAAGAAGACAGGGATGTCTTCACTTAGAGTTATAAAGAAATGCCTAGATTGAATCCTAAATTAGTGCTCTATCAGTTGGCAGTCAAAAATGGTGCTCGTTCCGTTAAGCAAGCTAAAAGACATTTTAGGCTAGACTTGGTTCCGTTGATAAAAAATGAAGATAACAAAATCATTGAGGTGGGCTTTATTCGTGATATCAAATATCCTACATGGATTTCAAGTATTGTTCCTGTGAGGAAGAAGAATGATCAAATTCGAGTTTGTGTTTGACTTTAGAGATCTCAATAATACATGCCCTAAAGATGAGTTTCCTCTTCCAATTCCGGAGTTGATGATTGATGTCACCACTGGTTATGAGGCAATGTCGTTCATGGATGGTTCTTCCGGCTATAATCAAATCAGCATGGAACTAAAGGATGAAAACTCACCTCATTTTGCATACCGAAAAGTATTTACTGCTACAAAGTGATGTCATTTGATTTGAATATTACTGGTGCCACTTATCAAAGGGCTATGCAATATATCTTTGATGACTTCTTTCATAAAAATGTTGAATGCTATGTTGATGACTTGGTGGTAAAGTCGATAAAGAGAGGTGATCATTTGAAAGACTTAAGAATGGTATTTGAGTTGCTCCGACGATATCAATTGAGGATGAATCAACTGAAATGTGTCTTCGGAGTTACTTCAGGCAAGTTCCTCGGCTTTATTGTGAGACATTGAGGAATCGAAATTTATCAAGCCAAAGTTGATGCAATATCAAAGATATCCGAGTCTCGAAATATTCATGAGTTAAAAAATCTCCAAAGTTAGCCTACTTGAGGAGATTCATTTCAAATCTAGCGGGGAGATGTCAACCATTTGGTCACCTCATGAACAAAGGTGCTCCTTTTAATTTGGACCAAACATGTAGCCATGCCTTTAAAAGTATCAAATCATATCTAGCAAATTTAAACCTTTTTTGGCAGCCCCTGTACCCGAAAAACCATTGATACTCTACATTGCAGCACAAAAAGGTTTATAGGAGCCCTGTTAGCTCAAGAGAATAGTGAAGGCAAAGAAAACACTATCCATTGCTTAAGAAGAACGATGACAATGAATGAACTAAATTATTCACCAATTGAAAAGTTATGCTTGACACTTGTCTTTCTCAATTCAAAAGATGAAGCATTATTTTCAAGCTCATGTTGTCCGTCTTATCTATAGAGCAAATCCCATCAAGTTTGTTATGTCAAAACGTATCCTTAGTGCCTGACTAGCAAGATGGTACCTCCAATTTCAACAATCTAATATTGTGTAAATCCCTCAAAAATCTGTGAAGGGGCCCTAAAAAATCTGTGAAGGAACAAGCATTAGCGGATTTCTTGGCAGACCATCCGATACCTGGGAGTTAACTCATGATCTTCCTGAGAAAGACGCGATGTTCATCGAAATTCAACCTCCTTGGAGAATGTACTTTGATGGGGCTGCACATCGTGGCCGAGCTGGCGCTGGCGTAGTGTTAGTCATTTCGCAAGAAAGAGATCCTACCATTCTCTAACAATGTTGCTCTAACAATGTAGTTGAATACCAAGCATTGGTACTTGGATTTGAGATGGTTATCGACGTGAAGCAATTACACTTACAAGTCTTTGAAGACTCTCAGTTGGTGATCAACCAACTCTTGGAAAGTTATGAGGTGAAGAAACTTTAATTGCGTCCTTATCATGATTATCCTCAAAAGTTAATAGGATGGCTTGAAAATGTAACCCTTCAACATGTGCGTAGAACAAAAAATAAAAGAGCTGATGCATTGGCTTCCCTAGCTTCAACGCTAACCCTTCCTGATCAAACAAAAGTTACTATTTGTCAAAAATAGATAGTACCAACACCAAATGTGTAAGAATATATAGAAAATGAGTTTGAGCATCTTGTTGCCGTTTCTGAATCCGCAGGGAAAATTGGAGACAACCCATTGCTGACTACATGTGTTATGGGATACTTTCAGAAAATCCAAAGAGAAGGACTGACATTCGTCGGTGTGTACCTCGTTTCCTTTACTACAAGGACACATCATATAGAGAATCATTTGAGGTTGTGCTATTACGATGTTTGGGATAGGAAGAAGCAATTCAAGCACTGCAAGAAGCACACTCCGGAGTGTGTGGATCACATCAATCTGGACCTGAACTCCACTTTCACATAAAGAGGATAGGATATTATTGGGCAACCATGGTGAAAGATTGCTTAGATTATGCTCGGAGGTGAGATGTTTGTCAATTTCATGAGAATTTCCTACATCAGCAGCCCAAAGTATTGCACACAACTATCGCATCTTGTCCATTTAACGCCTGGGGCTTTGATATTGTGGGACCACTACCAAAGTATTCTGGTGGACACATGTACATCTCGGCCGGGCTGCAACTGATTACTTTTCAAAATGGTTTGAAGTTGTCACTCTTAAAGAAGTGAAGAAAGAAAATGGGACAAATTTTATCCGAGTAAATATTATCTATTGCTTTGGCATCTCTCGCTATATAATAACAGATAATGGAAAGCCATTCGATAACAAGTTAATGAACAAGATTTGTGATCTCTTTGGCTTCAAGTAGCGTAGATCTTCTATGTACAATGTTGTCGCCAATGTTCTTGCTGAAGCATTCAATAAGACTCTATCCAACCTGCTCAAGAAATTTGTCTCCAAATCCAAACGGGATTGGCATGAAAGAATGGAAGAAGTTTTGTGGGCATATAGGACAACATATCACACTCCAACTCAAACAACACCATATTCACTTGCTTTTGGAGTTGAAGCAGTCCTACCACTTGAGCATCAAATACCTTCCTTGAGACTTGCTATTCAAGATGGGCTCACTGAAGAAGAAAATGATCGATTGCGTCTTGTTGAATTAGAAGCACTCAATGAAAAGAGGCTAGAAGCCCAACAAAACCTTGAACTTTATTAAGATCGTCTATCTCATGCTTTCAATAAGAAGGTTCGCTTGAGGTGCTTTCAAGTTGGAGGCCAAGTTCTCGCTGTAAGAAGACCTATCATTACTTCGCACAAGTCGAGGGAAAATTTAGCTCAAAGTGGGATGGACCATATGTCGTACAAGAAACATATTTAAATGGTGCTTACAAGCTTGTTGATGTTGATGGATTAAGGATCGGTCCTATTAATGTCAAATTCCTAAAGAGGTACTACCCTTGAAGTAAGATGATGCTCCTTAAGATACGAGTCTTAACTACATGTCACTACTTGCCTCAATAGTATAAACTGTGTACGACACACAAAAGAAAAACATCACGCAGTCCCCCAAAAATACGTTGTGACTTGATCTTCTTCATTGAGGTACATAGGCGCTTAGAATCATATTCTATGCTCAGTTACATGAGTGTAAAAAAAAAGTTCCCATTTGATTTGTTGTATGAAATTCAAAGCAATATGTATTTTATTTTATCTTTTGTCTCAACAAACTTAAGACTTGTACAAAGTATTGAAGGGTCAATGGAGGGGGGCAAACCCTTATAAAATATGAATCTCTTATTAGTACAGTTGAAGTCTTTAAATTAGATTAAGTATGCAAATTGAAGTCTTTATATTCTTCGAATTGATTATTTGAAGTATCCAAATCCTTTAAGTATACAAGTTGAAGTATTCAAATCCTCTAAGTATGAAGGTAAGACTTCAAGTATGTAAGTAGAAGTCTCCAAAGTCTCCAAATGCGCATGTAATTGAATTTCATAACTTAAGGTGGGCGAGGTTTGTCCCTTTTGCACCTTAAGCTAGCCTTGTTGCGGATTATCCTTCAATAGATCTTTGAATTTATATGCTTTAAGGTGGACAAACTTGTCCCTTTGCACCTTAAGCTAGGCCTTTTCACGGGTGTATACTTAAAAAATCTTTAAATTTTCATGTCTTAAAGTGAACGAGATTTGTCCCTTTGAACCTTAAGTTGGCCTTTTCACTGGTGTATATTTAAGAGGATCTTTAAATTTTCATACCTTAAGGTGGACAATATTTATCTCTTTGCACCTTAATCTAGCTTTGTTGCAAATTTATCTTTCAACGAATCTTTAAATTTCTATGTCTTAAGGTGGACAAACTTTTCGCTTTGCACCTTAAGCTAGAGTTTCCACAAATTTTTCTTTAAAAGGATCTTCAAATTTTCATGCCTTTAAGTGGACAATATTTTCCCCTTTGCACCTTAAGCTGGTCTTTTCACGAGTTTATCCTGCCTCAAGTTGGTCAAGTATTGAAGACATTGTAACAACATGAATTTAATTTCAAGGAGGAAACATTACACGGTATTTTAGTAAAGGTTCAAGTTGATAAAGCATTCGAGACCTTGTAACACCTTAATTTTATTTTCAAGGCGGGAGGGTTATACGATATTCCAATAAAGTTTTATGGTTAAGCATTTGAAACCTTGTAACACCTTGAGTTTATTTCAAGGCGGGAGCGTTACAGAGTATTCTAGTAAAGCTTTAAGTTGGTTAAGCACTTGGAACCTTATAACCCCTTGAGTTTATTTCAAGGCTGGAGTGTTATACGGTATTCTAGTAAAACTTCAAGTTTATATGCATTTAGAGCCTTGTAACACCTTGAGTTTTTTCAAAGCGAGAGTGTTACACGGTATTCTAGTAAAAAATCATGTTGGTTAAGCATTCGGGGCCATGTAACACCTTAAGAGTATTATTTATTTATTTATTTTAAGGCAGGGACGTTAAACACATTTTTGTGTGATAAATCTTTCCATTATGTAGCCTCCGTAAAATATAATTTTTTTTTTGTTGATCTACAAAAGAAAACAAAAAGGAGGAAATTACAAGTTAAGGAGAGATTGTTACCCGTCAAGATGTTTGAGACTCGAAAGGTATTAAATCTTGGATATATTGTAGACCTTTGTGTCTAGATTCGGAATCATCAAGCGGATTGCGATTTCGTCGTTCCTACGTCAAGACACGAGATTTTTAATAAAGTCACAAATTTAAATTTTTTTAGCATGACAAAATCTAGAGCTAACTTCAAAAATCATCTTGAAATATTCTAAACATATTAAATATTGAATTTTGAATATGTTAGAGATCGAGAAGCCTAGTTACTTAAAAATCAAATAATTCATGATTTTTATTTTTCTACAATGAAAT
Organism: Solanum neorickii; assembly: GCA_027704865.1. Lineage (NCBI taxonomy): Eukaryota > Viridiplantae > Streptophyta > Magnoliopsida > Solanales > Solanaceae > Solanum > Solanum neorickii. The sequence goes on along the minus strand of JAKWJC010000373.1, from coordinate 17,409,949 downwards.
ATGTATTTTCTACAACAGATACGTGTAGCTGTAAAAAAGTGGGGAAAAAAAGAAAAAAAAGAGGAAGATTACCTTGAACATTCCCTTTTGTCGTATGCTCGCAATCTGTAATTGAAGATAAAATTGTGGAGACAATGTATCTATTTATAGATGTCATGTGGTGGGAATAAAAATTCTTCTCTCAATTACAATTTCTTTATGGCTTGGGCAATAAAACATATATATAAATATGAAATTTAGTAGGATTACAATTCCAAGTTGAATAACAATTTCTTTTTGACTAAGGCCATAAAACATATATATAAATATGAAATTGAGTAGGATTACAATTCCTAGTTCAATTACAATATCTTTTTAACTAAAACAATAAAACATATATATGAATATGAAATTGAGTAGGATTACAATTCCTAATTCATTTATAATTTATTTTTAACTAAGGTGAATTTAGTAACCGGTTAATGCTTCAAGCCCAGTCTCTAAAAGATAAAATATGTCGACAAAACTTGAAGTAGGGGGCATTTATAATTATATAAAATTTATTAAATATAAATTTATAAAATAATTCATCTTATATTAAATTCGTAAATATATTAATCCAAATAATATTGTGCATTGATACAATTGAGTTGAATATCTATATCCAATAAATATGAATTTAATTAAAGTCTAAATTAATTGATTTGGGCTACAATGGATGAACCCTATTTGTTAAGCCCAATTTCATCTCATTCTAGAGCTCATCTTGGCGCCACATGTGCAAATTACATGGCATGCCAAGTCAAATAAGAAACCAATAGAATCATGACATGCATCAAAGATGACAAGTCTGCTCCATAAAGTTCATATAACATTTCACTTAAATCTGATTGGTCGAATAGAATCCTATTCCAATAGCAACTCTCTATTCTAAAACTATAAATAGGGGTCCTCGTAATTCAAAAAAGAGACAGAAAATTCTAAACAAGAAGCTAGAGAAAATTCATGGTACAAACGCCATTTTATTCTCTACAAAGCTATAGGTTTAAAAATTCAAGTTAAAAAACGATCAAAATCAAGACCATCGATATTCAAGAACAAGCTCGAAACCCTTTAATTCAAATAAAAGTCAAGATCAAGATAAAGTTCAAGTTCATTAGAGATTCAAGAACAAGCTTTAAAGCCCTTGAATGTACATTTGAAAAGGCAAATTCAGAGAAATCATAGAGATTGTAACACTGGCATTTGTAATAATAAAATTGATTGTTGCTATAATTTTTCGTTCTTGATTATTGTTTTCTTGACGCAAATTTTATTGTCTACAAAAACATCCAACGAAAAGGAAACACCAACATTTATTCAACTGAGTTGCTCATCTTTATGGTAAACATCATAATCATACACCTACGGATTTCATTATATATGCATCTAAAACAAAGAAAACATTGTACATTGCAACTTAAACAACTATGTAAATAGAACAATAGGGTTCGTGAATGTTAGGGACGAGTCAACTCGACCATTCGAAATGAAAATTTAATCCGTTGATTCAAAAATAAATAAAGAAATCAATCCAAACATATAACTCAACCAATAGCTCATCATTAGTAAAACATAGTAATCCAAATGGAAATTGATGAAGGCTTATTATCTTTGGGCTACTATAACACTGAGCAACATTTCTCAATCATAATTTATCTTCTAAAAGCATATTTTAGGATTAGAATCAAGACATGAATCTGAGTAAGATTTAACTACACTTCAAAAAAAAACTACAGGAAAATTAAGCTATAATGCTGAAACTACATTCAAACAGAACAGGAGAAATTGAATGAGAGGAAATTACCTTTTCAGAAGCAGAGAGGGAGACTAGCACTGAAGCTTTTACACCATTAAGGTTAACTCGGGGAAGAAGCGAATCAATACAAATAAAAACAAGCACTAGATTTTCATCATTTCAATCTAAAATATAAATAATTTTCTGTCAAAATTCCCTCATATCCAACTTTTCTCCTTCATATATATGAGGAGATAACGCCCATTTATAGGGAACGCTTGGACGATTTGAGCAAAACCATTGGATTATTTGAATCCACTGCTCCTTTTCGAGGCTACGGTAAAAGCACATTGTGCAGCCTTGTAGGATGACGCGGAAAAGTGCTCCGCCATTTGGAATCTCTACTGATGCTGATGGGTCATAGGTCCAGCTTTTTTCCGATTTGGTCGGACTGATTCGTCTGCTGTTCTTTGCGTCTGAAAGAAGAGAACGTAGGTTGGGTAGATTTGTATTGTTGTTGTTTTGAACGCTATTATATATATATATATATATATATATATATATATATATATATATATATATATTACTTTACTTACTATAAAGAAATGACTTGTTTCAGTATGTGTGGTTAATGTCTTCTATTTCAAATTTGAGGGTATATTTGTCTTTTCACATAGCTTAGTGTTTCTGTGGAGGTGTCTTGAATTTATCCCTTCATCTTCACTTATTCCATTGTTATTGTTTGTGCATCGATTCCTTCTTGTTAGTGAACAATTGTTCCTCTTGTTTATCTGGGAAGTTTCTTCCACCGTCTACTAAAAAATCTCAATATTCGTTCAGGTAATGAACAATTAAAATTGATTTTTGGCTCAGTTTGATAATCTTGAGAAAAAAAATAGATTTAAGTCTGCTGTGATGTTTTGATTTTTTCGCTTTGTTATATTAACAAATATCAATTTTTGATTTCTCCCATCAATTTCTGGCTGGTGTGTTGTTATTTTCACATTGTTTTGTTCATGAATTCGATCTGGGTCTCTTCATACTTGTAATTTTTTTTCAATTTGAGTTTGTTGTTGATGTTCTATTTTTTCTTTTGCTTGGGAGAAATTTTGTTGTTTCATTTTTTCATTCGCCAATGTGGCGTTTCAATGTTTTTTTGTCACATGCAGTAATTAATTTGTCCTTCTTTTGGTTCATATGGATTTTTGGTGAAATTAAAGAAAAAAAATTCAAGACAGATTTATTTCCTAGCGAATCAACATAGGATATCATTTATTTAAGCATTAAAACAATGAAGGAAGAAAAGACTCTCATCACAAGTGTTATGCATTGGTTCTTCCTTATATTGAACATTTTAAGATCTAAGAATTACATTTTTCATTCCTCAATTACTATGTTTATTGACTATGGCAGCCCAATTTGGCGATAATCCCAACATCGCTATGAACATGCCGATTGAATATAAATATTCGTTGTGATTAAGTTTCTATCGAGATCAAGATACTAATATTTCATTAGAATATAGTTATGTTAGTTGTAAACTTGAAGGAGAGTTTAGAGGTGGAGTCAATGTGTCATGCTTTGTCACCACACAACAAAGTAGATTTTGTTACCTTCCCAATCCAGTTTACTTCACTTTTCATGTAATGTATGTATGTATGTCTTTCATCTTGTGGGTTTACTATCCTACTCTGTGCTTGCTTTGCTTTTAGTTTGATTTCAACTTGTGTTTTTTGTTTAATGAAATTTATGTCTTCCGAGATATTTATATATGTTTGTATTGTTTGTTTCAACTAAATTTGGAGCTTTTTGCTTCTTCCACTATTTTAGTGTTTGGTTTTACAATTGTGCTTTGACATAATCATTAGGCTTAGATTCTTGCTATGATTAACAATGTATCTTTCTCATGAATACGGTTAAGTGAGTGTATGCCTTAATAGGATGAATCTCCTTAATGATAACTTTGCAATTGTAATGAAGTTTTTTCATTCTTCTGTTGCAAGAATCAGGAATATACTTCGCTTGTGAATGCATCTCCTTAGAATTTCACATTCTATGTGGTTATTAACCTGCTCCACAACATTCACTCGTAGGAGTCCCTTTAGACATTCGGGTAAAAAACTCTTGGAAAAAAAGAAGACATCTACATAAACGAAAATATAATGAATCTGGAAAAAAGATATCACCAATATTAATGGTAGCTTACAGATGTTTTTACTTGATAGTTGAGCATTACAAGTGTTATATTTCTCTTGTTATTATCCGTGTATATTTATGTAATTGACCGCAACTTAATTAATATTAGTTGTGGCATTCTTTTCTTGGCCGGTATTGGGTTAGAATGTAGTGAACTCAAAAATAGGGTTTAAAAGAATGGTATTTTCCATGTATGAGAGACAAGAATGATCCTAACAGGGCTGAGGAAAAATTGAAAAACTGTTGCAGGTTATTACAAAGCTACTGGAAAAGATAGGGAGATTTATTAGATTAAAACTTTGATTGGTGTGAAGGGAACTCTGACTTGCTATAAAAAGACATGTATAGCTAAATATTCCACTTTGAATCTGAACTAATTTTCCATTATTTGCAGATAATTTTTTTCAAATATCGTAATGCAGGCAAGATGCAACACTATATAGTGCAACATGTAAACGAAATATGTGTGTCTCTCTGTATACAAGCATTTAGCTCGCAAATATCTTTCAACATTGGGCCCTTGCTTGCACATGCCATGTCTACCTTGTATATATTAGAAAAGGCTTGTTTCAACATGTCTGTTTCACTTCTCTCAAGGGTAGTTTTGTCATTTCATTTTCTAAAAAGTATACGTGTCTTCGTCCTGGCTTACTAATTTTGTCATTTCAGTTCCTTATTCTGATGTGTCTTCTCCACCGTGTGCACATCAATGTTCAGTTTTCTCTTCAGCATTCTCCAGTGTGATTTTTACATGATTCAGTTGAGGTTTTTTTGTGTCATCTTCCTCTTCGTCAAAATCAAAGTTCCAAATTGGATCTGGATGCGGAAGTGTTTTCTTATTTTTTTTATTTGAATTTGTTATTGATGTTGGATTATCCTTTTGGTTGGGTGATTATGCTTCCCTGTTTTATTTTAGATTATTGGAAAACTACATCCTTGGTGTTCAAACACAATTTTCATACTCCAAAATTAACACTTCATCAACTCAAATTTTAAATTTACAGCGTAATAGGAGCTAATGTACCCAACAGCCAAAGTTGTAAAAGAGATTGATATCAATAGAAAAATATCAAGAGAAGCAAAATCTGTAAATAAAAGTTGGGTTCTTTTTACATACCCCTTTGGTGGAGCTGTGACGATGACTCTTTGGCTTCGTGATTCCAGTCCTGTGAGCCTTGTAGGACTGATTGTGTGTAGTATGATTCTTTGACTTTCCATTTGTTCTTCGATCTAACAATCGAATATCCGAGAGATAAGAAAAGAGCAGAAATCCAACAAAATTTAGCATCCAAATTGCAGTTTTTACTAACCTTTTCTACTATAAGAGTAAAGTAATTCATGTTTTTTCTCACATGCACTAATTAGTTTGGTCTTTTTCCTTCGGAATTATGAGTTTCTTTATTTTAGTTGGGTTTTTTTTAATCAAAAACCTTTTGAACTTCCTTTGTTCATATATGAGTTCTCCATCAGAATCAGTTTTCTAGGCTCTTGTGGTTTAGCTTGGAGTTTAAGGATGTTCAATTATTCATACTCGAATGGACTTAGTGATCTAGGGTAACAGAAAGATAACATCATATATTGCTCCAGAAGTAGCGTACAAATGAAAAAGTGCATTTAACAAAACTAAATTCGATTGAAACCCAAATTCCCATACATACACATGAACAATTCTCCCACATAAAGAATCGCATAACCCCACACAAGCCTTAAGAACAAATGAGCAAGTGAAACAGTCAACACTCACATTGTAACTACGCATTTGAATTAAAGAACAACCTTACAGCTACTCCATATAGAAACTTCTTGCTGATCAATGGAGCTAAAAATCTCTCCCAAAATTTAAAAATAACTTGTAGATTTGATGAAATTTTAATTCAATCCGAACAAGCTCTAAATTATGGCGCTTTGTATTAATTTTTTGGGACATGAATTCTGTATTAGTAATTGATTATCAAATATATTAGTGTAGGTAAATTAAGTTCATTGAACAAGGTATAAGTTAACCGAGAAAGTGCGAGTAGCGAGGGAGGTTTATTGGTTAAGTTGTTTGAGCTCAGCTGGAGAGGGGAAATGGTGGAGCAGGGTAGTATTGAAAATTTCTGAAATGCTATTTAACCTTGTATATTTTTCTATTTCATACCATTCTTCTTCCGTTAATGATGTTGATTTGCATATTTCAACCTCAGTTTTCAGTCAAGATAGAAAAGTTGAATATCAACAAAATCGACATAAGCAGAAGAATGAACCTTTAAAGTCCAAGTGGTAGATAGAGGTCATCCTCGAACAAGCATTGAGGGAAACAAGAAATATTAATTAATGATATTACAAGATGAAGAGGTATTTTCCACTAAACTAACAAATAGCCATCTATTTTCACAAATCATTTTGAAGTTAAATTGATATGTTACATACTATTTTTAGTTTGCTTTTTACTCGCTCTTAGAAATGTGAGGTTTCTTTTTAATTAAATTTGGCTATTGATAGATTTGATTTCGCGCTAGAGTTCTGTTCGGTTGCTTGTGAGTTTTGATGTGGACCATTTATTGTCACTCTAAATTTATGTTTTACTCTTTGCTTAATAGGCATAATTTGTGTTATATGAAAGTTACAGTTTGGATTGAATGTTGTTGATTTTCTTTGTGGAATTAGAGAAAGTTGAATTCTGAGGTTTCTTTTTAGGTAAAGTTGGTAATTGATTAATTTGATTCCATGCTTGAGTTCAATTCTTTCGTCTCTGTGTCATTTGAGCAGGGGGTGATTATGGTTTTATTTTTTAAAAAAACCCCATTATTTCATTTTTCTGATTTACCTTTGTGTCGTAACAACTTTTTGGAACCTGCTAAATTGAAAAAATCTAATCTCCAAAGCTTTTCAAATTGATAAGTGAAATTTTATGTAAATTTTTTCAGTTAAACCTTACTTGCTACATTTGATAGTGTTAGTTGGAATGTTGTTGCCTTTGAGTTTTGGTTTGTAGGAGTGCCTGATTCTTTATACAAATTTTCATTTCTTTAAAATATATTTAAACTTCTTCATTGTATCTTTGTTATTATATTTGTTTATTATGATTTTTTAAATATTAACTAAATATTTTTAAAAATATGACAATGGGACACAAAAATTATGAATAAATCTACGTTTTAGTTTTTTTTTTTTGTAGGCATAATTTGTGTTATTGGAAAGTTATTGATTGGGTTGGATGTTGTTGATTTTCTTTGTGAATTTCGGGAAAGTTGAATTGAAATTTGTATTGATACCAATCCATTTAAGAAATGGAATCTATTACTTTAAAACCATTGTTTTGTAAGGCTTAAGATGACATAGGATAAGAGAAATCATGGAAGTATTCAGGGACGTCCAGTGCGAGGGATCATAAAATATTCTAACTCATTGTACTTCTCAAAGTATCCTTACACTATTCTTACTACACATATAATCCATTTTTCATAACTATTCTGCCTAACTATTAACTCTTTACTTTCTGTGAGATATTCTTGCCATCGTGATAAATGGTAGCCCTCCATCATGTGTCTCAAATTGGAGCAGAACTCAAGAACTCACCATCATCGACTATCAGTAAGTACACTTTACATCCCAACTTTCAAAACTGAAAATTGTGATCTAAGCCTCGCGATGTTAAGACATGTACATCAACTAATATTTGATACAAAAAAATGAAGCAATCATCTTTTCCTTTATAGCTATATACCAACTGTTTTATCTTCCCCTTATATATTATAACTGATATAAATTTTAGGTATGCAAGTTGAATTCTGTTAATTATTTGGTTAATCTAATCAAACATATCTTTTGCGAGCAAGCTTTATGCAATAACTAATTGATTAATTGACATGTTACAGCTATCCAATATAACTCTGATCCACACTATACGTCCTTCCATAGTTGCTTATATATAATAAGTTTCCTTGGATAAGAGTGAATCCAAGCTTTTCGAGTCATTTCAGACCTGTCTAAAAAATCGTCCCTTCGTTCCTTAAAGTACCTTTTTGTGGAGGACAACAAGTCAAATTGCTAAGAAGATTTTCATTGCAAAATATTGATGAATGGATAAACTTAGCATGGGGTAATGCAATTAAAAAAGCAACAGAAATTGTTTCAGTATTAACGCAAAGAACTTTCCTAACAAACCTTCATTTTTAGATGGGAGCATCTCTTGGCTTAAGTGGTCCACATCAGCAGCTGCAGCTGCTGCTTTTGCAGCAACAATAGCTTTGTCCGTGAAACTTGGTCTTCCCTTAGAGCACTTCTTTCATCTTTTTCTTCCATTACAACCTTGCAAATCTAGGACTTTAAACAGGGTATAATAGTATGCTAGCAAAAGTGATTACCATTTTTTGTTGGGTGGTAATGATACCAGCAATATAATAAATAGGCTAGAAGCATAATTCTAAAAGATCGATTCGAAACCTGAATTCAAATCATCATTCAATAATTTAAATATTAGAATCGAACAGAATCATGAAATGGAAGAGTCGAATGATTGGTTTTTGTTACTGGTGAGTTGATAGCTAAATAGTGAAATATATCAACACGAATTCATGCATTGTCATTGCTCCATCGACCATACGAAATGTTTCAAATATCAGAGAAAGGTACACTCAAAAAATACTCAGGGTCACTATTTGTATTCCATGCTAAATGTGTCATATCTTAGAGCAAAACCACATTCACTAGATACTCGTGAATAGTCGAATATAAAAAAAAATTTACTAGATTGGTGATAAATCAAAACTTCAAGACAAACTAATGTGATTTTGCTCTATCGGAGTACGCAATTTTAGTGTGATTTCTACTATAGATAACGATCCACGTTCTCCTTCATCCTTTTATCTCTATGATTAGTAGCGATTCAATCATATTATTATGCACTGTTTTGATTACTGGTGAAGAGCTAAATACTTCTAAATATGTTATGGCTCATGGGAATTCTTCTCTCACTGCACTAACAACGTTAGAAAGCAGTAAACACAAGCTTAAGCAAATCATGAAAAAGGAAGACTAAAAGGTATTGTCTCCACACAACTTCCAATTGTTATCCAACAATATATCTCTTGATGCATCACAAAATTCAATTGTTATAATAACCAAAAGGAAAATGTTAGCTACACACAGAAGAAGTAAAGTTACCGCTAGGATGCCAGACTATCAAGTTGACGTTGTCTTTTACTAAGTTTAAATGCTTAGAGAAAATGAGTCTTTGGTACAGAAGGATTGTCTTGTCTACTTTTCAATACCGAAGTGTTGGTTATCATGTGTGAAACCAATATTAGTCTTGATACTTCAATTTTTGTCTGTTAGTGTATCACATATTTTAAACTCATTTTCTACTTTTTTCAATATAAAGACTTCTGTTTGCTTTCTCTTTTATTTTTTGGAACCCATGTTTCCTCGAAAGTTCACCAATTGAATAGTTTATACTTAGATTTGAATCAGTAAGCTTTTCCATAGTCAAATATTCTATTGATTTAAATCCAATGATTATATGTCAATATCATAACATGATAATTTGTCTTTTTCTTTATCAGTCTAGTACTTTTTTGCAATATGGTTGGCAACACCCTTTTGGCTGCTCAACTTACTACATTGTTGATGGTGTACACTTTTGTTGTCGATAGCAACTTTGCTGCCTACTTCTTAGAAATTGACAGGTTGCAACCAATAATAAATTCTTAAATAGTCCAGTACTATACTCCACATTTACTCCTCCCCATAACTACATGCTAAATTCATTTCTCAGTCTTATTTTACAAATACTTCCAGTCTAGCGCTGAGAAACACAGTAAAACAGTCAAAATGGCAGCATTCTGTAAATACTGTACAATGTATCTATCCAATCTAAATAATAGAGTCATGGCAACAGACAATATGTATATATATATGCGCGTGTCTGCTTCTGTCTCCATGTGTACACCACCCTTATTAAATCACAAAAAACTGAACACAAAAATTTGACAATGTTGATCTCGTGCTTGCACGGGCAACTCTTGCCTTGTATATTATAGAAAAAGGTTAAAAATGCCCTTTTCCCATGTATTATTATGAAACTCGTATAATATATTATAGGAATAAGGATCTGAAAAATATTCAATTTTGATCGAATTTGTTATTGTGATACTAAACTTTCATGACGAACTTTTATTTCCCTAGACTATTTAATACAATATATATATGTATATGTATATATATATATATACACACACACGTGGACATAATAAATAATACAAAATGTCCACGTGAGCACATATATATGTTTAAAATACATTATTAAATAGTTCATGGAGATAATTGATACTTATGAAAGTTTAATATCGCAATAACAAATTCAACCAAAGTTGAGATATTTTTCAGATTCTTATTCCTATACTATATTTAAAAAATATTTATCATTTATAACAATAATATTTTTCTTTCACTTGATCACTTTTAAGTAATACAATTTTAATACATCTTACAAAGATTAATTTTTTATTCACATATAATAAAAGTTTTACGAATGGATAATACATTTATTGCACATTTTAATTTACTTATAATATAATCTTTGAATTTCTTACTAAACAAGCATATATAAATTTAAAAAACAATCACAATACTTATATTATGTATGTAGAATTTATTTTAAATACATATAGCAGACTTAGTATTGATATGCATTATTACTAGGTGCACGGCCCTACGTTGTAAATTTTTTGTGAGTTGAATGCAAGGATAGTGCATACATGGAGACACACTCACGTATAGATATAGATATTATAATGACAGTTATTTCGTTTGTTGTCAAGGTTGTGTTATTTACATTTCACACTATTATTTTTCAGTCTAGACCGAAAGTATCTGTGAAATAATAGGGAAAATAAATTTAGTATGTAGATATGAGGAGTAAATGAGAAGTATAGTAGCATATCATTTCAAAATTTATGAGTGATTGCAAAATCTAATTAACTGACAATTTCCAAGAAACAAGCAGGTAGCAGAGTCCACGCTATCAACAGCAGAAGTGAACGCCATCTACATTTGTAACAGTTAAATGGATAAAAGGGTGGTGCAATGCAGAAAAGTAGTACATATTATGTTAATAACAAAAGGAGAAAGCATCAGTTGTAGAAGAAATGTTGACAATATATATGCTAAGTTGCATAATTTGATCATTTGGTTAGGAATAAAATGAGCGTGATATTAGCATAAAATAGGATATTTGACTATTGAGGCATCTTATTGGGATTCAAATCTAGGCATAAACTAATGGCTTTTGAACACAAAGCCCTACCAGTTAAGTTATAATAGTAACATAACAATTGTTACTTGACAGGATCCATTACAAAACAATAATAACATCCAAATCAGACACTGGACAGATTTCTTAGTTGTTCAAAAGTGATCAACCCAAGACACTTTTATAAGATCATCTTTTCTAGTCTAGTAAATCATCAAAATCCTTTCGAAAAATGCAACTACACACAAGAAACAAAACACTATTATTGATTCTGAAGCCCAAAAGGGGTCATGGAATAACCAAATAAAACAAAACATAAGAATCTACATAAGAAAAATTACAAAAACATCAGTAGAGCACAAGAACAAGAAGTTAAACTCTAAATACAGAAACATAATCAAAACATTACTATAATCATATATTACATAACATAATGTATAAAGAGTGAAACTTTAGCGATGAAAAGAGTCAAATCTGTGAAGGACTTTACCAGAAGGAGCCCAAAAAATGCGAGAAGAGAAAGAATGAGGAGAAAATCAAACATAAGAAGTGAGTTTAAAAGGGGGTACTGAATAGAGATTAAAAATGCCATAGTCACAACAACAACATTTTATTTCAATGTAATATGAATATGCACTTTGAGCCGACAAAACAACTTCACTAACGTCTATGTACAATCTATCATCACCAAATCACAGTTATGGAATTTTTACTATGATTAATCTCACCAAAACGATTAATTTCCAATCTCATTCATTCTTAGTCATCATCAAGTAACTGGCTATAAATAGCTACAACTGGTATCCTAGTGACACTAATTTTTGTGTACGAAATGTTGTGAAGACTGAAAAAGGCAACATCTGCAATATAACATATGGGGAAACAACATATTGAAAGGCCAAATTTCACTTAGAAAAGTGAAATTGAAATAAACACAGCATTGCAGATTGCGTTAAAAAAATTGAACCATGCTAAAACGTCTGAATATAAGTCAAATGAATGTCCCTAATGCACTTTTCTAACTTTGATTGGGCATAAGTAAATACACAGTCAATTGCAATATGGTGCTATCGGAGTAAGATTCAAGAAAGGAAGCCCAACATGGTAAAATTGAAATAATAAATTTACTTGCATTGTACTTCAACTTACATAGGAAAATATAAAAAAATCATTTTTTTTGTGTTTGAAAGTGTGAGAAGCATGTGTTTCAAATGGTATTTCAAGAGGATAATAATTTGTCACTTATTCTAGAACAGGGGTCTTGTACTAAAAGTCTTGCACCTAAGATCAAAGTTTTGTAATTTCACGGCGGGGCTGTTTCGTATTAAGTAAAAACTTGAAGCCATTTCATAAGATTATTGAAGTAATAGAACATTTTCAAATATATAGTTTGAGCTATATGCATAAAAACTAAGAGAGATCCATCTAGGCGAGAAAAGACTCATTTTTATCTAATAGCCGAAGAATCCCTTTTTAGTTAGCTAGTCATACCTTAGTTGTTCATCGAAAAAACTCAACAGTTTGGATATGGACAGAGTTCAAACTCTCTATTATGATCCCACTTAGATACTTTTCAACTTTTGATCAAGGACAGTGTTCAAACTCGTGATGTGCACATTTCTCACTCTATTTTTTCTCTCAATATATCTAGAAAGCCTTTGTGAAGATCAACCAGTCGAATCCTTGCCTTTGCATGAAAGCATAGAATTTTTTAAATTTATACCCTCTACCACATGTATGTCATTTATCAACAACAAGTGCTCCTCATCAAAACTTAGAAGCAACAATATTTCAATTAACACTAACAAATACAGCAACATGAAGGTTTAATTGAAAATTACAAAACTCTAGTCCTTTACCAACCCATTCTTTCCTCCAAAACCTTAAATTAAGCCCAAGGAAAGAATATAATAATACCCTTAAAATTGAAAAGACTTCTGGAAATTATAAACTCGTACCAACTTAATTTTTAAAGGAGATGTAAATATCAAATTCTTTCACCTTTCCGTTGTTAAATGATATGGTCTTTTATGTTAAAGATGACAGTGAAAACTTGATCACTGACCCAAAAGTTATTGCTGGTCATACCTTTAACTACTGCTCAAATTGTTTTACTACATGTGTGAGAAGGCACAATGTAGACTACATCCTAGAAATCAACTATGACAAAAAAAAACACAAGAAAATAAACTTCACGATTCCACTAGCTATAGACCATCAAAAATCAAAACTTAAATAGTAAAAACATAAATTGTAGCATTGAAAAACTAAACGCCGAGTTTGCAACTGAAATATCAAGAATCAACATGGCTGCAATAAGTTTCCCATCTTACCAGTTTGTACATCCTTTCTCACTTATTAAATCGAGGACACTTCTTTAAAGTTTTTAAGGAGATAACTCTTTCTTGAGTTTTGGAAAAAAGAAAAAGGAAATAGCAAAGCAAGAAAAATTATAGAGTTATTCCTCATTATCGTTCAGAATATCAATCTTTCCTTCACAGCACAACACAGACAATTGATTAAGAAGGGAATTATTTTGCATAAAAACAACATCATTATATATTCAAACATTAACGATAATTTAAATTCCAGAGGTTAGTAGACTTATCCTAGATCTACTGACAGATCAATAGGTCAATTCGCGTACAAGTAATTGCAAATTGTTAACCTCTGATATTCTGACCGTGTCACGAAAAGGCGCATCTGAGACATTTGACATAAACAAGTACTTAAAACATCCTTACTTCACCATTAAAACAAATATTAATCTAGGAAGGTTATGTATTCTCATAACACATACGTCAACAGAACCAAGTAACCTCATATGAAAAAGTAAAGATAAAACAAGCTAATTACTCTTATAAACTTTACCTAAGCAATATAAACTTCTCTCTTTATAATTGTATTATCTAGGCTACCTTGTGTGAACCTCGACCAATCCACTAGGTACTTACTACTACCTAGCAATACAAATATCGAGCGACTACGTCCACTAAGCATAGGCAGATGCAAGCAGTTTTTGCACTTTTTCAATTATTCCTATAGGACCTAGCAACACATATATTGAGTAACTCCATCCATTAAACTTAGGCAGATGCAAGAAATTTCTGCACTTTTTTAGTTATTCCTCTATTGGGATTCCAATCTCGGTTCCCAATTTCCCCACAACTATTTCTCAGTCGTTAGGTCATTCCCTTGCGACTAAAATTCATATGTTGCTATTTTTCTTTTGTCGAAACATCATAAAGAGATAAAAGAGATACTAAAACCAAATAAATATAGTATGGTAATGCATAAGTTGAACGCAATATCGTCAGGATCTAATGGGGAAAATTTTCAATTTCATTGCCTAGAAGCTATGAAAAAACACCAAAATAAACTCATAAGAGCCCAGAAAATTGATACCCAACTAAAATAAAGAAACCCATAATGTTAATTCCGACGGCAAAACATCACATTAATTATTGCATGTGAAAATACACAACAAAAATCTGAATGCAGTTTCCTAACAATCCAAAATATAATAGGAAAATCACCCAACCCAAATTGATATCATAACAATCAAAATTATTGAGATTTTCAAAACATAAGAAAAATCGAATTCAATAACAAACCCTAATGAAAGAAGAAAATAGTCATATACCTGGATCAAATATTGAATATTCTCACACCCAATCAAATATGGTTAAAGAAAGATAAAATGGTGAAATATGTCTCAACTTCATTATGATGAAAAGAAAGATGATACAAAAATCTCAATGAAAAAATGAAAGAGTCTAACCTGCATAGAATGCCGAAAAAACGGTGGTGTATAAATGATGAAGACATAGAAAATAAATTGACTATACAGATGGAAGACATGTAGCTATAATATGGAGCTGAAAAGACAAGGATAATAACACAGAAAGAAGACACCTAACTATAATATAAAGCTAAAAAGACTGAAATACCATTTAGAATAATAAAGTAGGTATGTTGAATCAAGCCACTTCTAATACATATGGAAGACACGTAGCTATAATATGGAGCTGAAAAGACAAAGGATGATAACACACAAAGAAAACACGTAACTATAATATAAAGCTAAAAAGACTGAAATACCATTTAAAAGAATAAAGTAGGCATGTTGAATCAAGTCACTTCTAATATAAAAAAAATATAAATAAAAGTAAAGAGTAATAAATAATAAAAAGAAAGAAAAAAATATCACTAAAATTATTAATTATTTAATAAAAATAATATTTTTTTCTATTGGGGTAAAGTGAGGAAGAATTGTTATTGCGTATTTGCTGTACTGGAGAAGTGGGCTGGCTGGGAGAAAATGGAAAAGTGAGATTGGCCCAAATTTGGTTTCGACCGTAAGGTAAAAAAAAGGCTAAATTGTAATTTCAAAATAGTTAGATGGGTTACAATTATAACCAATTAACAAGCTTAGCCATATTGAATATATAATTCATAAATTTGGGTAAAATTAAATAAGATGAATTACTATCGATTAACTAAGATTCTTAATTTTAATAAAATAAAATGATTAACTTAATTATGAACTAATTAATTTAACATTATTACCATAATGTGAATCAAACTAAATTACTCCCTCCGTTTCAAAAAGAGTGTCCCCATTTCCTTTTTAGTTTGTTTAAAAAAAAATCCCTTTCCTTTTTTAGCAACACTGTAACTTTAACTTTCCATGTGACATGTTTAAGACCACAAGATTAAAGGGCATTTTGATACATTTGATATAACTTTAATTTAGAACCACAAGATTGAAAAGTTTTCTTTCTTTTCTTAAACTTCGTTTCAAGTCAAACTAGGTCATCCTTTTTTAAAAGGAGGGAATAACAAAATATTTAACTAAAACATAAGATCTTTTGTGATGATTTTAAAATACTTATAAAATATACTAATTATGTACATAACTATTAATATTATATTTATTGTTTTAAAAATTATAAAATTGACAAAAATAACTTAAAAATATTTTAAATTTAATAAAAAATAATTAATTCAGGATTATAATCGTTGCTTTAGAATAGACTAATTTAATAAAACATTTTAAAGAAATAAGATTTTCAATATATATATATATATATATATATATATATATATATTTATTATTGACAAAGTAAATAAATGTTGAAGTTACTTTAAAAATAACTTGAAAATATTTTGGATGTTATAAAACTAATTACTCCCTGCGTTTCATAAAGAATAACCTAGTTTGATTTGGCACGGAGTTTAAGAAAATAAAAAAGACTTTTGATCATGTGGTCCTAAATTAAAGTTAGGTCAAATGGCGGGAGAAGTGCGAGGTACATTTCTTAGGCCATATTATCATCCAAGTCAAACTTCGGATGGACGAGGCAAAAGTTAAGGCGATCCAAGAGTGGGAAGCGCCTACGAAGGTGACCGAGCTGCGTTCATTTCTTGGACTTGTGAACTATTATCGTTGGTTCATTAGTGGGTAATCCGCTAAAGCCGCCCCACTGACCGAGCTATTGAAGAAGAATAAGCCATGGGTGTGGAGCGAGGAGTGCCAGGGAGCATTCGAAGGTCTCAAGACTACGGTTATAGAAGAACCAGTCTTGATGCTGCCCGATTTCACAAAGACCTTCGAGATTCATACGGATGCCTCTGATTTTGCCATTGAGGGAGTCTTGATGCAGGAGAGACACCCAATAGCATTTGAAAGACGAAAGTTAAATGAAGCTGAACGACGGTACACAGTGCAAGAAAAGGAGATGACGGCCATCGTACATTGTCTACGCACATGGAGACAATATCTACTAGGCTCCAAATTCGTGGTGAAAACCGACAATGTTGCCACTAGCTATTTTCAGTCGCAGAAGAAGATCACACCAAAGAAGGTAGATGGCAAGATTTCCTGGCGGAATTTGACTACGTCTTGGAGTACAAACCAGGAAAGGGAAATGTAGTGGCTGATGCATTAAGCAAGAAGGATGAGCTAGCGACCATCTCCACAACTCGTTTTGAAATCCAAGACGCAATCAAAAATGGTATTCATCACGATCCGGAAGCCAAGAAGATAATGGAGCAGGCTACCCAAGGCCAAACCAGGCGTTTTTGGGTAGAAGATGAATTCTTGCTTACCACCGGACGGAGAGTTTATGTACCCAAGTTCGGATCTATCAGACGGCGTATTATAAAAGGTAGCCACGACACACCGTGGGCTGGGCATCCAGGGCAGCGAAGAACGAGGGCGTAGATTGAGACTCTTTACTTTTGGTCACGTATGCGGGATGATATTGAGCGTTATGTGCAGACTTGTCTTGTGTGCCACTAATACAAGGTAGAACAGAGTCAACCAGGAGGGCTGTTAGAGCCACTACCCATAGCAGATGTCCATGGGAGAGCATAACTATGGACTTCATCACTTCTTTGCCGAAGTCAAACGGGTTTGGCATGATTATGGTTGTGGTAAACAGATTTTCCATATATGCTACCTTCATGCCTTCCACAGCCGGTTGCACCGCCAAGGAAGCCGCTCAGTTGTTTTTCGAAAATGTAGTCAAATATTGGGGGCTGCCGAGGTACATTATCAGCGATCGGGATCCTCGTTTCACTAGGAACTTTTGGAATGAACTCTTCGAAATTCTTGGTTCAAGACTTCACTTTTCCACAAGTTTCCACCCGTAAAGTGACGGCCATACTGAACGCGTCAACACCTTGTTAGAGTGCTATCTTAGGCACTGTGTCAGTGCGGACCCGAAAGATTGGGCTAAGCTCCTAGACATGGCAGAATTTTCTTATAATTTGCAGAGGAGTTAATCCACCGGGCGCACACCATTCGAGTTGGCAACGGGTCAGCAACCCCAAACTTCACATTCACTGCCAACTACGTTTGAGGGGAAGAGTTTGGGCGCTTACCACCTTGCCAAGGGATGGGCAGAACAACTTGACACTGCCAAGTCTTACTTGGACAAGGCAGTAAAGAGAATGAAAAAGTTTGTCGACCGCAAGCATCGTCCCACGGACTACAAAGAAGGCGACATGGTTTTGGTAAAGTTCAATCCGAGGTAGTTTAAGGCACTAAGAGCGTCCATCACAACTTAGTGCGTAAATATGAGGGTCCATTCAAGATTGTTGCCAAGGTAGGCAAAATTTCATACAAGTTGGAGTTACCTCCACACTTGAAGATCCACCCAGTCTTTCATGCAAGCGTCCTTAAGCCGTATCATGAAGATAAGGACGATCCCTGCCGGAACAAATCACAACGGGCCCCTATCACCGTCATTACCTCGCACGACCGAGAAATTTACGCCATCATAGATTACCAAGCCCAACAAAAACGAGGACAACAAGCCAGCGCTATGTTTCTCATACATTGTAAGGGACAAACTCCTGAAGAAGCCACATGGGAGAATTACGAAGACTTGTGGCAATTCAAGGACAAAGTCCAGGAGTTCTTGCAGCGATGCGTCGCGGTCGCCGCATCATTATGTGGGGGAGATTGTGACGTCCCACCACATTTTTAGCCATTTTGCAGCATCCGGATGGGGTAGGCGGCCCTAGAGCCTTGGAGAGGCTTGTAGAAGACTCTAGAGCCTTCTAGATTCTTGTAGCAGACTTTGAGGCAGACTAGAGAATTCTAGGAGCATTTTGGAAGAGTTGGAGACATGTTCTAGGAATGTAGAACATGTATTAAAGTGCATGTACTTAGGGACTTGTAAAACAACATTTATTAACTCTTAGGCCTTAGGGAGTAGTATAAATAGGAGGATCATTTCATTTGTAAAGCATCAAATAATCCAACAATCAATGCAAGTCCTCTCTTCCAAAATCTTTCTTTTTATTTCTTCTTATTCTCTTAGCGTTACGAGTTAAAAGGCTTAGTTGAGATAACGAGATCGTGAAAGAATCGTGAGTAAGTTTTCAAGTGTTGCACGGAGTCTTAACGAATACTCTAAGTCCGTGACACTACTCTCTGTATACATTAGCATGGGATAACATTATAGGATTTCGGTCCTATTACGTTGGCCTTCGAGATCGGAGTAATGATTAACAGGGGAAGTCAGGGGAATTCATATTTCATAGTCAGAGGTGAAATTCTTAGATTTATGAAAGACGAACAACTGCGAAAGCATTTGCCAAGGATGTTTTCATTAATCAACAACGAAAGTTGGGGGCTCGAAGACGATTAGATACCGTCCTAGTCTCAACTATAAACGATGCTGACCAGGGATCTACGAATGTTGCTTTTAGGACTCCGCCGGCACCTTATGAGAAATCATTTTTTTTTGGGTTCCGGGGGGAGTATGGTCGCAAGGCTGAAACTTAACGGAATTGACGGAAGGGCACCACCAGGAGTGGAGCCCGCGTCTTAATTTGACTCAACACGGGGAAACTTACCAGGTCTTGACATAGTAAGGATTGACAGACTAAGAGCTCTTTCTTGATTCTACGGTAGTGATGCATGGTCGTTCTTAGTTGGTGGAGCGATTTGTCTGGTTAATTCCATTAACGAACGAGACCGCAGCCTGCTAACTAGCTATGCGGAGGTATCCCTTCGCGGCCAGCTTTTTAGAGGGACTACGACCTTTTAGGCTGCGGAAGTTTGAGGCAATAACTGGTCTTTGATGCCCTTACATGTTATGGGCCGCACGCGCGCTACACTGATGTATTCAACGAGCTTATAGCCTTGGCCGACAGGATCGGGTAATCTTTGAAATTTCATCATGATGGGGATAGATCATTGCAATTGTTGGCTTCAACGAGGAATTCCTAGTAAGCGTGAGTCATCAGCTCGCGTTGACTACGTCCCTACCCTTTGTACACACCGCCCGTCGCTCCTACAGTTTGAATGATACAGTGAAATGTTCAGATCACGGCGACGTGGGCGGTTCGCTGCCCACAACGTCGCGAGAAGTTCATTGAACCTTATTATTTAGAGGAAGGAGAAGTCGTAACAAGGTTTCCGTAGGTGAACCTGTGAAAGGATCATTGTCTAAACCTGCACAGCATTATAACTCGCAAACTCGTTTTAAACACCTGGGGGGGGGGGGCGCTCGCTCATCGCGCGCCTCCCTCCTTTCGCTTGATGCGGGCAAGCTCTTTGGGCGACCAACGAACCCCGGCGCGGAAAGCGCCAAGGAGTACTACAATCGACAGCCCTCCCATCGCGCCCCATTCGCAGATCATGGGGGGGGATGCGCGCTACTCTGTAACTACAAATGACTCTCGGCAACAGATATCTCGGCTCTCACATCAATGAAGAACGTAGCGAAATGCGATAAATTGTGTGAATTGCAGAATACCTTGAACTATCGAGTCTTTGAAAGCAAGTTGCGCCCGAAGCCATTTGGCCGAGGGCACGTCTGCCTGGGCGTCACGGATCGCGTTGCCCCCCCTCCCCTCCCCCCGCACGTTGCAAGGATGAGCAAGGGGGCGGAAGCTGGCCTCCTGTGCTTCCGAAAGGCGCGGCCGGCCTAAATGCGAGTCCACGTCGACGGACGTCGCGGCAAGTGGTGGTTGAAACTCAACTCTCTCTTGTGGTCGCGACTACAGCCCGTCGCGCGTCTGGACTCCCTGACCCTCACTGCGCCTCTTCAGGCGCTCCGACCGTGGCCCCAGGTCAGGCGGGATTATTCGCTGAGTATAAGCATATCAATAAGCGGAGGAAAAGAATCTTACACAGATTCCCCTAGTAACGGCGAGCAAACCGGGAACATCCCAGTCTTAGAATCGGGCGGCTCCGTCGTTCGAATTGTAGTCTAGAGAAGCGTCCTCAAAGGAAGACCGGGCCCAAGTCCCCTGGATGGGGGCGGTAGAGAGGGTGAGATCCCTGTCGTGCCCGGACCCTGTCGCACCACGAGGCATTGTCTAAGAGTCGGGTTGTTTGGGAATGCAGCCCAAATCGGGCGATGAATTTCGTCCAAGGCTAAATACTGGCGAGTGAACGATAGTGAACAAGTACCGCGAGGGAAAGATGAAAAGGACTTTGAAAAGAGAGTCAAAGAGTTCTTGAAATTGTCGGGAGGGAAGCGAATGGGGGTCTGCGATGCGCCCCGGTTGGATGTGGAATGGTGATGAGTCGGTCTGCCGATCGACTCGGGGCATGGACCAGCGTGGATTGTGGGGGAGGCCAAATCCTGGGCTCTCGATACGCCCGTGGAACTCTGTCTCCCCGATTAGGGTGGCTCATCCGTGCTACGCCGTTGGGCGTCTACAAAGACATGCTAGTGACGTTTGCGGGGCGGCTGAGGCGAAGGCAGGCAAACGTCAAGGGCGTCATGTGGGCTTAGTAGGAGTGCTGCGTGGGCACTTGACGGCATTCATGGCTCGTCCGTGCTACGCCGTTGGGTGTTTACAAAAACATGCCCGCGACGTTTCTGGGGCATTTGAGGCGGTGGCAGGTGAACGTCATGGGCGTCCTGTGGGCTTAGTAGGCGTGTTGCGTGGGCGCTTGACGACATGCATGGCTTGTCCGTGCTACGCCGTTGGGCGTTTACAAAAACATGCTCGCGACGTTTGTCGGGCGGTTGAGGCGGTGGAAGGCGGACATCATGGGCGTCCTGTGGGCTTAGTAGGCGTGCTACGTGGGCTCTTGGCGGCATGCATGGCTTGTCCGTGCTACGCTGTTGGGAGTCAACAAAAACATGCCAGCGACGTCTGCGGGGCAACTGAGGCGAAAGCAGGCAGACGTCAAGTGTGTCCTGTGGTCTTAGTAAGCGTCTTGTGTGCGCGCTTGACGGCATGGATGGCTCGTCTGTGCTACGCTTTTGGGCGCTTACAAAAACATACCAGCGACGTCTGCGGGGCGACCGTGCACCGCCGAGAGAACTTCTCAAGATCGGTTTATAATAGCGTTTGGTGTGGAAACGGCAGTGCTTTCGGGCGAGTGGCGAGCTCTAGAGCTCTTGTTACAGCTAACTCTAGGCGTCGCACGCACGGCGCACATAAGGCCATGTACGGCCACAGGCCTGTCTGGAGACGTCGATGGGAACCTCGGGAAGAGTTATCTTTTCTGTTTAACAGCCTTCCTACCCTGGAATCGGCTCAGCCGGAGGTAGGGTCCAGCTGCTAGAAGAGCACCGCATGTCGCGTGGTGTACGGTGCGCTCCAAACGTCCCTTGAAAATTCGGAGGACCGAATGCCGTCCACGCCTGGTCGTACTCGTAACCGCATCAGGTCTCCAAGGTGAAAAAGCCTCTGGTCGATGGAACAATGTAGGCAAGGGAAGTCTGAAAAATGGATCCGTAACTTCGGAAAAAGGATTGGCTCTGAGGGTTGAGCATGTGGATCCCAGTCCTGAACCCGTCGTTGGACTGCTCGAGCTGCTCCCGCGGCGAGAGCGGGTCGCCGTATGCCGAACGGGGGACGGACTGGGAACGGTTCCTTCAGGGGCCTTCCCCGGGCGTCAAACAGCCAACTCAGAACTGGTACGGACAAGGGGAATCCGACTGTTTAATTAAAACAAAGCATTGCGATGGTCCCAACGGATGTTTACGCAATGTGATTTCTTCCCAGTGCTCTAAATGTCAAAGTGAAGAAATCAACCAAGCGCGGGTAAACGGCGGGAGTAACTATGACTCTCTTAAGGTAGCCAAATGCCTCGTCATCTAATTAGTGACGCGCATGAATGTATTAACGAGATTCCCACTGTGCCTGTCTACTACCCAGCGAAACCACAACCAATGGAACGGGCTTGGCAGAATTAGCGGGGAAAGAAGACCCTGTTGAGCTTGACTCTAGTCCGACTTTGTCAAATGACTTGAGAGGTGTAGTATAAGTGGGATCCAAAAGGCGAAAGTGAAAGACCACTACTTTTAACATTATTTTACTTATTCCGTGAATCAAAAGCGGGGCACTGCCCCTCTTTTTGGACCCAAGGCTCGCTTTGCGGGCTGATACGGGAAGGAGACATTGTCTGGTGGGGAGTTTTGCTGGAGAGGGACATCTGTTAAAAGATAACGCAGGTGTCCTAAGAAAAGCTCAACGAGAACAGAAATCTCGTGCGGAAGAGAAGGGTAAAAGCTCGTTTGATTCTGATTTCCAGTACGAATATGAACCGTGAAAGTGTTGCCTAACGATCCTTTAGACCTTTGGAATTCGAAGCTAGAGTTGTCACAAAAGTTACCACAGGGATAACAGGCTTGTGGTAGCCAAGCGTTCACAGCGACGTTGCTTTTTGATCCTTCGATGCCGGCTCTTCCTATCACTTTGAAGCAGAATTCACCAAGTGTTTGATTGTTTACCCACTAATAGGGAACGTGAGCTGTGTTTAGAGAGTCATGAGACAGGTTAGTTTTACCCTACAGATGACAGTGTCCCAATAGTAATTCAACCTAGTAAGAGAGGAACCATTGATTCACACAATTGGCCATCGCGCCTGGTTGAAAAGCCAGTGGCGCGAAGCTACCGTGTGCTGGATTATGACTGAATGCCTCTAAATCAAAATCTGGACTAGAAACGACGCATGCGCCGGCCATCCGCTTGCCGACCAGCATTAGGGGCCTATGGCCCCCAAGGGCACGTGTCGTTGGCTAAGTCGACGTGACATAAGCGTCGTGGTGAACGCCTTGAAGTATAATTTCCATCGAGCGGCGGGTAGAATCCTTTGCAGACGACTTAAAAATACGTGATGGGGTATTGTAAGTGGCAGAGTGGCATTGCTGCCACGATCCACTGAGATTCAGCCCTTTGTCTCTCTGATTCGTCCCCCCCCCCACACTCCCCCTCCCCCAAAATCAAATCCAATCATTTCTAACTTTTCAAATGAGAGGTTCGAGTGCTGCTTGCATCCATGGAAGGGGAAAAAATAACTAAGTGTTGAAATATAAGAACCGGAAGTAACATGGCACGTGAAGTTCACTAGTCTGCCGCTAAGTGTTGAGTTATACGTTACACGACGGTCAAACACGTGTCCGATAACTAAGCCCCATTGCGAGGTTTTCGTGACGTTGAGTTCATTTATCAAGCCTAATGACATGTTAAGGGACTAATGACATGTCACTATAAGAGGTTTTCGAGATGTTGGGTGCGATTTTTGAAGCCAAGTTAAATGTCAAGGGGAAAATGGGTCTGCATACGCAGCACGTCCGCGGCCAAGCGGCATCTGCCAA
Source organism: Solanum neorickii (assembly GCA_027704865.1). Lineage (NCBI taxonomy): Eukaryota > Viridiplantae > Streptophyta > Magnoliopsida > Solanales > Solanaceae > Solanum > Solanum neorickii. The sequence goes on along the minus strand of JAKWJC010000373.1, from coordinate 17,385,681 downwards.
GGCCTGCGCAGAACAGGAATGGACTGCAAAAAAACGCCCTTAGACTGCACTGACGATCGAACGACGTCGGGCGTGGCATGCCATCACCGCCCTTGGACAGCATACACGGTCGGACGACGTCAGGCGTGGCATGACCTCACCGCCCTTGGACTGCACGCACGGTCAGACGACGTCGGGCGTGGCATGACATCACTGCCCTTGGACAGCACACACGGTCAAACGACGTTGGGCGTGGCATGACCTCACCACCCTTGGGCAGCACACACGGTCGGACTATGTCGGGCGTGGCATGACATCACCGCCTTTGGATAGCACACACGGTCAAACGACGTCGAGCGTGGCATGCCATCATCGCCTTTGGGCAACACACATGGTCGAACGACGTCGGGCGTGGCATGCCATCATATCCTTGGACGGCAAACACGGTCGAACGACGTCAGGCATGACATGCCATCACCTTCTTTGGACAGCACACACAGTCGAACAACGTCGGGCGTGGCATGCCATCATCGCCTTTGGACAGCACACACGGTCGAACGACGTTGGGCGTGGCATGACATCACCGCCTTTGGACAGCACACACGGTCGAACAACGTCGGGCATGACATGCCATCACCGCCTTTGGACAGCACACACGGTCGAACGACGTCGGGCGTGGCATGCCATCATCGCGTTTGGCAGCACAAACGGTCGAACGACGTCGGGCGTGGCATGACATCACTTCCCTAAGACTGCACGCATGGTCGGACGACGTCGGGCGTGGAATGACATCACCGCCCTTAGACAGCACACACGGTCCAACGAAGTCGACGTGGCATGACTTCATCACCCTTGGACGGCACGCACGGTCGTACGATGTCGGGCGTGACATGATATCACTGCCCTTGGACACCACACACGGTCGACAACGTCGGGCGTGGCATGACATCAGTGCCCTTGGACATCACACACGGTCGGCAACGTCGGGCTTGGCATGACATCACCGCCCTTGGACAGCACACTCGGTCGGACGACGTTCGGCATGGCATGACATCACCGCCCTTGGGCAGCACACACGGTCGGACTATGTCAGGCGTGGCATGACATCACCGCCTTTGGACAGTACACACAGTCGAATGACGTCGGCTGTGGCATGCCATCATCGCCTTTGGGCAGCACACACAGTCGAACGACGTCGGGCGTGGAATGCCATCATAGCCCATGGATGGCAAACACAGTCGAACGTCGTCAGGCGTGACATGCCATATGGACAGCACATACGTCGAACGATGTAAGACGTGGCATGCTATAATCGCCTTTGGGCAGAACACACTGTCGTAAGACGTCGGTGTGGCATGACATCACCGCCTTTGGACAGCACACACGGTCGAACGAAGTCGGGCGTGACATGCCATCACCGCCTTTGGAGAGCACACACGGTCGAACGACGTCGGGCGTGGCATGTCATCATCACCTTTGGGCAGCACACACGATCGAACGACGTCGGGCGTGGCATGACATCATTGCCTTTGGGCAACACAAACGGTCGAACGACATCGGGCGTGGCATGTCATCATTACCTTTGGACAGCACACACGGTCGAACGACGTCGGGCGTGGCAAGCCAGCATCGCCTTTGGGCAGCACACACGGTCAAAAGACGTTCGACGTGGCATGACATCACAACCTTTGGACAGCACACACGGTCGAATGACGTCGGGCATGACATGCAATCATCGCCTTTGGGCAGCACACACGGTCAAATGACGTTGGGCATGGCATGACAACATAGCTCACGGACGGCAAACACGGTCAAACGACGTCAGGCGTGACATGCCATCAATGACTTTGGACAACACACACGGTCAAACGACGTCGGGCGTGCATGCCATCATGGCCCTTGGATAGCACACACGATAGAATGACGTCGGACATGGCATGCCATCATAACCTTTTGGCAGCACACACGGTCGAACGACATCAGGCGTGGCATACCATCATCGCCTTTGGGCAACACAAACGGTCGAATGACGTCGGGCGTGGCATGACATCATCGCCCTTAGACGGCATGCACGGTCGGACAACGTCGGGCGTGACATGGCATCACCGCCCTTGGACAACACACACGGTCGACAACGTCGGGCGTGGCATGACATCACTTCCCTTGGACATCACACACGGTCGGCAACGTCGAGCTTCGCATGACATCACCGCCCTTGGACAACATACACGGTCGGAAAACATCCGGCATGGCATGACATCATCGCCTTTGGGCAGCACACACAGTCGAACTACGTTGGGCGTGGTATGACATCACCGCCTTTGGACAACACACACGGTCGAATGACGTCAGGCGTGGCATGCCATCATCGCGTTTGGGCAGCACACACGGTCGAACGACGTCGGGCGTGGAATTCCATCATAGCTCATGGATGGCAAACATGATCGAACGACGTCAGGCGTGACATGCCATATGGACAACACATACGGTCGAACGATGTCAGGCGTGGCATGCCATCATCGCCTTTGGGAAGAACACACGGTCGAAAGACGTCGGGCGTGGCATGACATCACCGCCTTTGGACAGCACACACGGTCGAACGACGTCGGGCGTGACATGCCATCACCGCCTTTGGACAGCACACACGGTCGAACGACGTCGGGCGTGGCATGCCATCATCACCTTTGGGCAGCACACACGGTCGAACGACGTCGGGCGTGGCATGCCATCATCGCCTTTGGGCAGCACAAACGGTCGAACGACGTCGGGCGTGGCATGCCATCATTACCTTTGGGCAGCACACACGGTCGAACGACGTCGGGCGTGGCATGCCAGCATCGCCTTTGGGCAGCACACACGGTCAAAAGACGTCGGGCGTGGCATGACATCACCGCCTTTGGACAGCACACACGGTCGAATGACGTCGGGCATGACATGCAATCATCGCCTTTGGGCAGCACACACGGTCAAACGACGTTGGGCGTGGCATGCCATCATAGCCCATGGACGGCAAACACGGTCGAACGACGTAAGGCGTGACATGCCATCACCGCCTTTGGACAACACACACGGTCAAACGACTTTGGGCGTGCATGCCATTATGGCCCTTGGACAGCACACACGATAGAATGACGTCGGACATGGAATGCCATCATCACCTTTGGGCAGCACATATGGTCGAACGACGTCAGGAGTGACATTTCATCATCGCCTTTGGGAAGCACACAAGGTAGAACGACGTCGGGCGTGGCATGCCAGCATCGCCTTTGGGCAGCACACACGGTCGAAAGACGTCAGGCTTGGCATTACATCACCGCCTTTGGACAGCACACACGGTTGACAACGTCTGGCGTGGCATGACATCACTGCCCTTGGACATCACACACAGTCGGCAACGTCGGGCTTGTCATGACATCACCGCCCCTGGACAGCACACACGGTCGGACGACGTCCGACATGACATGACATCACCGCCCTTGGGCAGCACACACGGTCGAACTACATCGGGCGTGGCATGACATCACCGCCTTTGGACAGCACACACGGTAGAATGACATCAGGCGTGGCATGCCATCATCGCCTTTGGGCAGCACACACGGTCGAACGACGTCGGATGTGGAATGCCATCATAGCCCATGGATGCCAGACACGGTCGAACGACGTCAGGCGTGACATGCCATATGGAAAGCACATACGGTCGAACGATGTCAGGCGTGGCATGCCATCATCGCCTTTGGGCAGAACACACTGATGAAAGACGTCGAGCGTGGCATGACATCACTGCCTTTTGACAGCACACACGGTCGAACGACGTCGGGCGTGACATGCCATCACCGCCATTGGACAGCACACACGGTTGAACGACGTCGGGCATGACATGCAATCATCGCCTTTGGGAAGTACACACGGTCAAACGTCGTCGGGCGTGGCATGTAATCATAGCCCATGGACGGCAAACACGGTCAAACGACGCCAAGCGTGACATGCCATCATCACCTTTGGGCAGCACACACGGTCGAACGACTTCGGGCGTGGCATGCCATTATTGCCTTTGGGGAGCACAAACAGTCGAACGACGTCGGGTGTGGCATGCCATCATTACCTTTGGGCAGCACACACGGTCGAACGACGTTGGGTGTGGCATGCCAGCATCGCCTTTGGACAACACACACGGTCAAATGACGTCGGGCGTGGCATGACATCACTGCCCTTGGACATCACACACAGTCAGCAACGTCGGGCTTAACATGACATCACCGCCCTTGGACAGCACACACGGTCGGACGACGTCCAGCATGGCATGACATTACCGCCCTTGGGCAGCACACACGGTGGGACTATGTCGGGCGTGGCATGACATCACCGCCTTTGGACAGTACACACGGTCGAATGACGTCGGGTATGGCATGCCATCATCGCCTTTGGGCAGCACACACAGTCGAACGACGTCGGGCGTGGAATGCCATCATAGCCCATGGATGGCAAACACGTTCGAACGTCGTCAGGCGTGACATGCCATATGGAAAGCACATACGTCGAACGATGTCAGACGTGGCATGCTATCATCGCCTTTGGATAGAACAAACTATCGAAAGACGTCAGCGTGGCATGACATCACCGCCTTTTGACAGCACACATGGTCGAATGAAGTCGGGCGTTACATGTCATCACCACCTTTGGACAGCACACACGGTCGAACAACGTCGGGCGTGGCATGCCATCATCACCTTTGGGCAGCACACACGATCGAACGACGTCGGACGTGGCATGCCATCAATGCCTTTGGGAAGCACAAACGGTCGAACGACATCGGGCGTGGCATGCCATCATTACCTTTGGACAGCACACACGGTCGAACGACATCGGGCGTGGCATGCCAGCATCGCCTTTGGGCAGCACACACGGTCAAAAGACGTTGGACGTGGCATGACATCACAGCCTTTGGACAGCACACACGGTCGAATGACGCTGGGCATGACATGAAATCATCGCCTTTGGGCAGCACAGACGGTCAAATGACGTTGGGCGTGGCATGCCATCATAGCTCATGGACGGCAAACACGGTCAAACGACGTCAGGCGTGACATGCAATCAACGCCTTTGGACAACACACACGGTCAAACGACATCGGGCGTGCATGCCATCATGGCCCTAGGACAGCACACACGATAGAATGACGTCGGACATGGCATGCCATCATCACCTTTTGGCAGCACACACGGTCGAATGACGTCAGGCCTGGCATTCCATCATCGCCTTTGGGAAACACAAACGGTCGAACGACATCGGGCGTGACATGACATCACCGCCCTTGGACAGCACACACGGTCGACAACGTCGGGCGTGGCATGACATCACTGCCCTTGGACATCACACACGGTCGGCAACGTCGATCTTGGCATGACATCACCACCCTTGGACAGCACACACGGTCGGACAACGTCCGGCATGGCATGACATCATCGCCCTTGGGCAGCAAACACAGTCGGACTACGTCGGGCGTGGTATGACATCACTTCCTTTGGACAACACACACGGTCGAATGACGTCGGGCGTGGCATGCCATCATCGCCTTTGGGCAGCACACACGGTCGAATGACGTCGGGCGTGGAATGCCATCATAGCTCACGGATGGCAAACATGTTCGAACGACGTTAGGCGTGACATGCCATATGGACAGCACATACGGTCGAACGATGTCAGGCGTGGCATGCCATCATCGCCTTTGGGAAGAACACAATGTCGAAAGACGTCGGGCGTGGCATGACATCACCGCCTTTGGACAACACACATGGTCGAACGACGTCGGGCGTTACACGCCATCACCGCCTTTGGACAACACACACGGTCGAACGACATCGGGCATGACATGCCATCATAACCTTTGGGCAGCACACACGGTCAAACGACGGCGGGCGTGGCATGCCATCATTGCCTTTGGGCAGCACAAACGGTCGAACGACGTCAGGCGTGGCATGCCATCATTACCTTTTGGCACCATACACGGTCGAACGACGTCGGTCGTGGCATGCCAGCATCGCCTTTGGGCAACACACACGGTCAAAAGACGTCGGGCGTGACATGCCATCATCGCCTTTCGGCAGGACACAAGGTAGAACGACGTCGGGCGTGGCATGCCAGCATCGCCTTTGGGCAGCACACACGGTCGAAAGACGTCGGGCTTGGCATTACATCACCGCCTTTGGACAGCACACACGGTCGACAACGTCTGGCGTGGCATGACATTACTGCCCTTTGACATCACACACGGTCGGCAACGTCGGGCTTGTCATGACATCACAGCCCCTGGACAACACACACGGTCGGACGACGTCCGGCATGACATGACATCACTGCCCTTGGGACGCACACACGGTCGGACTACATCGGGCGTGGCATGACATCACTGCCTTTGGACTGCACACATGGTCGAATGACGTCAGGCGTGGAATGCCATCATCGCATTTGGGCAGCACACACGGTCGAACGATGTCGGGTGTGGAATGCCATCATAGCCCATGGATGCCAAACACGGTCGAACGACGTCAGGCGTGACATGCCATATGGACAGCACATACGGTCGAACGATGTCAGGCGTGGCATGCCATCATCGCCTTTGGGCAGAACACACTGATGAAAGACGTTGAGCGTGGCATGACATCACCGCCTTTGGACAGCAAACACGGTCGAACGACGTCGGGCGTGACATGCCATCACCGCCTTTGGACAGCACACACGGTCGAACGACGTCGGGCATGACATGCAATCATCGCCTTTGAGAAGCACACACGGTCAAACATCGTCGGGCGTGGCATGCAATCATAGCCCATGGACGGCAAACACGGTCAAACGACGTCAAGCGTGACATGCCATAATCACCTTTGGGCAGCACACACGGTCGAACGACATCGGGCGTGGCATGCCATCATTGCCTTTGGGGAGCACAAACAGTCAAACGACGTCGGGCGTGGCATGCCATCATTACGTTTGGGCAGCATACACGATCGAATGACGTCGGGTGTGGCATGCCAGCATCGCCTTTGGACAGCACACACGGTCAAAAGACGTCGGGCGTGGCATGACATCACAGCCTTTGGACAGTACACACGGTCGAATGACGTCGGGCATGACATGCAATCATCGCCTTTGGGCAGCACAAACGGTCAAACGACATTGGGCGTGGCATGCCATCATAGCCCATGGACGGCATATACGGTCGAACGTGGTTAGGCGTGACCTGCCATCACCCCCTTTGGACAACACACACGGTCAAACGACGTCAGGCGTGCATGCCATCATGGCCCTTGGACAGCACACATGATAGAATGACGTCGGACATTGCATGCCATCATCACCTTTGGGCAGCACACAGTGTCGAACGACGTCAGGCGTGGCATGCCATCATCGCTTTTGGGCAGCACACACGGTAGAACGACGTTGGGCGTGGCATGCTAGCATCGCCTTTGGGCAGCACACACGGTCGAAAGACGTCGGGCGTGGGATGACATCACCGCCTTTGGACAGCACACACGGTCGAACGACGTCGGGCATGACATGCAATCATCGCCTTTGGGAAGCACACGCGGTCAAACGACGTAGGTCGTGGCATGCAATTATAGCCCATGGACGGCAAACACGGTCAAACAACGTCGTGTGTGGCATGACATCACCGCATTTGGACACCACGAACGGTCAGACGATGTCGGGCGTGGCATGACATAACCGCACTTGGACAACACACACGGTCGAATGACGTCGGGCGTGGTATGACATCACCGCCCTTGGACGGCACGCACGGTCATACGACGTCGGGCGTGGCATGACATCACCGCCCTTGGACAACACACACGGTCGACAACGTCGGGCGTGGCATACCATCATCACCTTTGGGCAGCACACACGGTCAAACGACGTCAGGCGTGGCATGCCAGCATCGCCTTTGGGATGCACACACGGTCGAAAGACGTCGGGCTTGGCATGACATCATCACCTTTGAGCAGCACACACGGTCGAACGACGTCGGGCGTGACATGCCATCACCGCCTTTGGACAGCACGCACGGTCTAACGACGTCAGCGTGGCATGCCATCATAGCCTTGGACGGCAAACACGGTCGAACAATGTCAGGCGTGGCATGTAATCATGGCCCTTGGACAGCATACACGGTCGAACGACGTCGGGCGTGGCATGCCATCATCATCTT